>CM062295.1:498430493-499030493 GCA_031216915.1 Pictodentalium vernedei
AAACACAGGCACTGATATTTCTAAAACTCTTGGAGAGAGATTATCAGAAACCAGAACCAAGTGGGCAGATCATAATGCCGGATAATCACAACAGAATTTTAGTAACATTTTTCCTTTGTTGATTATTGTATTATTTGACATAATTCTCTTGCAGTGAGATCAAGGACTGGAATTATCAACACAGGATAATGGATCAAAAGTTACTTGTAGTTATCCTGCAACTTATTTCAGCTGATACTGTATGTGCATGTTAGAGTGATGGATCTAGTTGGCGGGGGGGGGGGGGGGGGGGCATCTTTTTCCAAAGGTATGTTATCTCGAGACATAATTATGGCCTGTGGTTATCTGTGCCAAATAGCAATTGATGGTGGACACTTTACCCTTGCCCAAGAATTAAGCAAACTGCATTCTTTGACATATTGGAAAATAAATTTCCCTGGGGAGGCCCTAAGATCCTCATGAAAGTGGGCCCAGTGAGAGGAAATTAGGGTATCAAGGCTTATTCTATGACGGGCCACCTTTCCAAAGTGCCTGGATATTCATGGTGATGCTGAAATCACAAGCAATGATGGGGGGGGGGGGGGGGGGGTATTCAGGTGACAATGGCCTTTTTAACTTCACAAGTAAATCTTCAGTCTCTTTACAAATCTGATCCTAAGTTCATGTATTGTTTTTATAAATGCCTCTGAAGATAAAGTAAAAACCAAGAGAAAAACTTAGATAGATAAATTTTGTCTAGACTGATACAATGAAACTTGATTAAATTTAATTTTTTATCCCCTGCACATGATAAAATTATTTAATTGGTCCAGTGCTGTGTTTTTCAATTCAAATGATGTTTTGAGACAAGATATTTTTTTTCTCTGAAAAAGTTCACTCAAACAATTATGTTGTTTTTTCTGTAAATATTTATTATTTCAAATAGTTTCTTTCATTTATTGGAGAGTGTCCATCGGCACTGTCCAATAATGGAAAATAAAATATTTCATTCGAATACACTTTCTATTTTTTCCGAAAAATAGAGACACCTTACAGGGATTGCAAAGCCACTATAGTGTCTTTCAGCACTTTTCAGTAAGGCCATGATCCAGTGGCTTCCAGCACTCAGCCAGTTGACTGATTGAGTGCAAGAAGCCACTATCAGGGCTCTACTGAAAAGTACTGAAGGCCTCTTTTGTGGCTTTATAATGTTTGCACTAATTTGTTTCTGTCTCAGCAGAAGAAAAATTTATTAATATGAAAATATTTTGTTACAATTTATTGGAGAGCACCGACAGTCACTTTCTAATAAATTGCAACAAAACAATTATTTTTGAGCAATATCGTGCTAAACTAAGGCTTCTTTTGCTGGTAGTGTGATTGACATCTTTGAAAGGGGTGGGCAGTTGTATGGGCCAATTTACAGTGTTTAAGAAATGAGGTTTGCATGCCAAAAGTCTCCAAAGCAACAACAATGTGAACAAAAAACTCAAGGCAAAAAACCCTGACATACTTTTTCAGAAATTATAAAAGGGAAATTGGAAACAGCTGGTTGCAGCATGAGATAATTTCTACATTTCACATCATTTCTTGGGAAGCTCTTTCCGAGAGTTACCCCAAAAATGATGTGAAGGTTGGAATTAATTATTATCACTAAAGAGAGAAAAACCCAGGAGATATTTTCACCCTACAATTTGCTTCTAACATAAATAAATAAATTGATCTTTTGTCAATTTGTCATGAGGATTTTTTGGTTTATAGAATTTTTGGTGCTGTGAGACATTTTTTCCGTTACCCCCCCACCCCCCCCCCCCCCCCCCCAGCCCCGTCCCCTTTTTCAAGTGGACTTTTGACAGAAATGTAAAGTTTATAGAGTGCTGCCAGTACCATTTTCAAGAGGGAGAGGGATAACTCTTTCCACACTTTTCCCGAATAAACGAAGAATTCCATTATTTGCTTTCAAATCAGTGCTTATGACCAATATTGGAAAGAACTTGATGAGCTCCTTCTAAAGAGGGACAATAAGAACTGTTTTATGAAACAAAAACTGAAAATATATTAAAGTTTGAATGACGAATAGCACATGTTGCATTTTTAAGTCAATTTTATTATTTCATGTTTTTCTGACTGTATTCTACAAGCACCATTGATTGGGAGGGGCCCAAGAAACAAACACATTTTGGTCAAAACTGTTCAAACTTTTGAAGAAATCTGAAATATAGGCCGACACCAGTAATTATAATGCTTTTGTAATCTATTCACACCAATGACAATTAATCCAAAGACATTTCATTCCACACCAGACTCAAAGGACTCCACTCTACATGTACAGCAACTTACAAAACTAGTTGCAAATGCAAACGTGGAATTCCTTGTATGAAATATCTTTCTGATATGGTTCCTCTTCATTAATACCACCGTTCCCTGACAGTTAGTCTCAGAAAGCTCTTACTTATTACTTATCAAGATTTAGTGTCATAATCTGGTATTTAAGAGAAAGAGAGATCATTCACAATAGCTTATAATTAATTATTTTAAGTGGTGGCCAGAAAATGTTCATGAACATACAAGTCTTGGAAAAAATGTCCATGGAATCATATAATCACAAATTATAGCAGCTGGAAAAATGAACTGAACACTTTAAACAGTGTTTTCATTCAAATTAATATGAACAACTTGTAATATTTGTGTAAAGCTTTCCAAGAAAGGATTTTAGGTATGGATAGGTTAGGACTACAGATTAAAAAGATTCAATCCCCACACAGCAAAACTCTCTGCTGGTATATCCCCCTCCCGTATACAAACTATTGGATGAGTATGAAACTTTTGATTTTTCTTTTGTTATACAGCATGTAAACTGAACATTTTGATACAGAAAAACTGGAAATAAGATGCTGGATAGATAACCACATTAAAAATTTTGATCTCATTTTTTCCTTATCACAAATATTATTTGAACCATGACATCATTTCTTTGGAAGCTCTCTTCAAGAGCTTCCCAGGAAAGGCTGTCAAGGATTGGAATTATAAACCAGGGAAAAATGTAATGGAAATTTTCTTGTGGTTAATAAGCTGAAAAGTTGCTTGGTCTTTTTTGAAGAGCAATAATTAGTTAGTGGGTGGAAATACTACACCTCCCCCCAATTTCCACCACACACACATATATTTATTTATTATTTATTTATTGGTGTTTAAGGTCCCATATTTCTGCACAATGGCTAATCTTGACCTCAACAGTTTTACGGGTGGAGGAAGCCGGAGTACCCGGAGAGAACCACTGAGCAACTGTCAGTTCCCCCAACATACTAACTCCACACAAGCAGGGAGTGTCTTCCAACTAGACCATTTCCCTTTAGGCCAATTCCCCTCAGACCAACTACATACTGTTATTGATTAAGGGTTGATTAAGGATAATTAAGAAAACATTTATTTACTGATAAGCACTTTATTTGATAA
Source organism: Pictodentalium vernedei (assembly GCA_031216915.1). Classification (NCBI taxonomy): domain Eukaryota; kingdom Metazoa; phylum Mollusca; class Scaphopoda; order Dentaliida; family Dentaliidae; genus Pictodentalium; species Pictodentalium vernedei. The sequence continues at coordinate 498,433,929 of CM062295.1, forward strand.
AATATTTATATGCATAACAAAAAAATATTGGTTTTTCACATTTCAGTTTATAAAATACATGTATCAACAACCCAGAAAATAAGCAGACTATCGTCTGAAAAATGAGGTTCCCAGAGGGTGAATTTGGTGATGCTACCCTGCACAGCAGGGTAGCATCACTAAATTTACCCTCTGTGAACCTCAATCTGAATTAAGGTCTCAAACATAAACAGAAAGAGGTACCCAGAGGATAAACTGATCCACTGTATGGAATAGCATCAGCAAATTCACCCTCTGGGGACCCCATTCTACAACTGACAGGCTGCTTATTTTCAGGCTTGAATATCAATAACAATGAATACATTTATAAATATTTATAAGTATATCAAATTATTGATATAGAATTATTTTAAAAGTAGAACGCATGAGTTGGTCTAAGGGGAATTGGTCTAAAGGGAATTGGTCTAGTGGGAATGAACCAAGCTGGGTTAAGCATTGGTTGAATACAGGTGCACCATCGACGTGCAGTACGCCTTACTACACAGCGTCACCGTGCCCCACATGGGCAATGGGGGTGAAGTGTCTTGCCCAAGGACACAACGCGATTTCCGCAGGTGGGATTCGAAACGAAGACCTCTCGGCTTGCAGCCAGCACCTCTACCAACTGAGCCACCGCGCCCCACCACACACACATACATACAAAACATTTACATCCCACATTGTTTAGGCGCATTTGACTGTTTATCAGTGACAGCGCATCGTACATTTATTGCCAAAAATTGCAAACTGAATCAAATTTTCAGTCTGCTCTCTGCCACAGGCACTCGACGTATTATCACAGTTTATCAATTTAATAAAATTAAAATTTATTAAATCTGATAATACGTCGAGTGCCTGTGCTCTCTGCAGACCTCTTGATAGATACAGGGGAAGGGGCCCATTAGCTGATATTTAGGTGTTTTGTTCTTTCTACTCATAAAATGTTGAGACTTGGGTTCTTTGAGAAAATCCACTCCTTCGGGGTTTAGATTATATTCAATAAACCCTTTGCAGGATGTTTCAAATTGAATTGTTCATTTTCCTTCAGATTGTCAATGCACAGTGGTCAGCTTAAACACATGAAATCTAAGTTCTTCTGCAGATATGATGAAGTCTCCTGGGTCATTAAAATTCACATTGGGTACCGGTCGCAGCTGTTAGAAATCTCCACATAAAATCATCTGAATACCTCAAAAAGCATTTCGGTGATTCCCTCTTGTCTCCTTACAAATTGTGTCTATTTGTCGAAATACTTTCAGGGAAAGCATAGATACTTCGTCGATAATAATCACATCTGTGGACAACATCCTCTCTTTTACATCATGATAATTGTCATCAACTTGATTTTCTGTATTAAATATGCGTCAGAAAATCTGTCGTCCGCCAAAACAAAAAATCTGTGAAGTCATTGAACCGCGAGGCAAATTTGTGCTTGCCAATGCCATACCTGTTGTACCCAGTGTATAAACGTTTTTGTTCATATGTGTCAGTCCAATGTTGATCTTATTCAGGTAAAATGTTTTCCCATTCCAGCCTGTCCGGTTATTATAATATTGTGGCCTTTTTCAGCAGCAACTGCAATTTCTGAAAGCGACATCTTCGAATGAACTTAAGTATAAAATGAGCACGTTTTCATTGTTGACTAGGAGTTATATTTAGAGTGAAAAATAATGTGTTGAATATTAAATTGACCAATGAACGCGCGGCATTGAATTCATAGCTTAAATTTGCTTGTGTACCGGAATTGAATGGTCGTGGATAGACGTCTCGATCGTTTCAGTCGATAAAAAAGTGAAATGAATGCGAAATAAAGGTCAAATTTCGTCAATCTTGGGCTCGAAATCTGAGTGGCTCCGCGAATTACACGACATTTTGTCGTTTATCTGAGCGAGATCGATGAGGTATTCGCTATTTGAGAGATTGTTGAAATTTCGATCTGGGAAGTGTCATACCTTTACTTTTTTTAGTATTGATAATATAATATATATTTTATTAAAATTGATAAAATCCGATAATACGTCGAGTGCCTGTGCAAAAAAGTGACAATTTAATGAAGCGAACGAGATAATAAATATATACAACGAAAATTAAGTATTGTTTGTTTTATTGTAGACTATTTTCAAATTATTAATGGTTTCTCTCCCCAAACCTTTCTGTTAAATCCCCTCTCAGTGAACAGATACATCTAAATGTTATGCACACGAATTAGTTTTTTTCACCTCCATCGTGCAAGTATGATAATATTCACCCCGTTGTGCACCTCAGCAAATTTGTTCTTTTCCTTGCAAAAAAATGGGCGTGTCAATCAGTGTCGCCGGCAAAATTATCTATTTTGTCTTGAAAATAGTCTACAATAAAACAAACAATACTTAATTTTCCTTCTATATATTTATTATTGCGCAAGCATCCTTAAATAATCACTTTTCACACATTCAGAGGCACATTTAGTAGTTTAAAACGTAGTTTTCATACACTTACCGTCCTTTTTACCGGATACCGTCCTTTTTACCGGCAAAAAGTATTACACATTCAGGTCCTAAGGCCTACTGCAATTCAGGAACTTCCTGAATCGACCGATCGACAGATTTCCCTTTCCTAAAGTTAAGTTATAAGTTGGGGGGGGCTCACGAGTTAGTTAATATTACCACAGATCAAACCAAAATGATTTATTTTAGCCATCTTCTTGTTATTTCCCTTCCATTGCTTTCCTTTCTTCTTCTGTCCTATCAATAATTCCAAAAATTGTACTGTTTGCTTGTTGAAATTAAACTCCCTATCCTCAACTGAAATCGTTCATGTGACTGGAACAGAAATTTCTTTGTGGGCGTGTTCCAATTGAAAAATACAACGACAAAAAGGAAAAACACTTGAGCCGGAATAGATCTCTGATGAAGTGGGCGAAATTCCACTGGTGATCGTCATCGAGTTTCATGGTGGAAGCGGTCTTCCTTAAAACCAGACCCCCCCCCCCCCCCGCAATACCGGTACCCCGAAATCCCCCTGAATCCCCTTAAATTTCCCGGAATCCCCCAGTACGCATCGGAATCCCTCATTAACCTCCCGAAATCACCACAGAATCTTAATTAAATCTCTGTTATGTGACAAGATACATGCAGATACAATAAATTACGATAGAATATGAGGATTCCGAAACCTTTTTGTACGTGGTTTGTAAAGTGCAAAATTATTACTTTCAAAATTGCTTATCAGCTTAATTAAAAACCCGTTGAACATTGCGACGCGACATATTTTTAAAGCTCTTGAGTGGGAAGGCCTTAGCCCACATCTTGTTTGCACTTGGCGGCTCGAACTAAATGAAAATAAAAGCAAGGTAATACCCGTTGGACCCAAGGTAGATATGACGAAGAGATGGAGAGTGGGGGAGTTCTCAATCCCCGAAGGGGAAAGCAAACAAATCACTGTAGGAGAAACGGGAGAGTATGAGTATCTAGGGGTAGGCATAAATATAACGGGAAGAGGGGTGTACAGAAATTACTCAGCCAAACTGATTCTGAAGGGGAAAAGAATTCTGAACCAACTAAAACTTTTAGGGAAAAATAGTTTCAACAAGGTCTTTGTGGGGAAAACACTGTGGGAGAGGGTGGGTTTACCAAGTATAACGTATGGCACGGACGTGATTCCATTAAACCAAACCGTTATTAAGAAGTTGGAAAGTACTCAGAATGATGCCGGCAGATGGATAACAGGGTCGAGTAATGCTGCAGCTTTGGAAGCAGTAAGGGGGAGCTTGGGTGGATGAAAATCAAGGACAGGGTAGATTTGGGAAAACTGTGTTACTTTAACTACTTGAGAAACCTGCCTGACAACCGGTGGTGTAAACTCATGCTTGATACCATTTGGAATTCTAATATAGATACGGGGTGGTCAAAACATGTGAGGGAACTAATGGACAATTACTCTATAGAGGTCACAAACATAGAAGTAGGAATGAAAGAAGGCAAAAGGTTTGTCAAAGAGAGAGTCATGGAAGATTGCAATCGAAACTGGCGAGCAGGGGTTAGCGTGAAAAGATCACTGCAGGGGTTACAATATAAAGAAAAGCCAGCTTTTGAGAAGTACCTAGATGGCACCTTTGGAGGGTCACTGCTGTTCAAACTGAGATCAAGATCACTGGAGCTTCGGGGAAAAATTGGGAGAGATGGAGAAAAGGGATGCCAAATGTGCCACTCTGGAGTAGTGGAGACCCTGGAACATTTTCTCTTGGAATGCCCACAGTATATACCTCATAGAATAAAATTTATTGGAAGAATAAAGCAGAAGTGGGGTGAAGAAACAAAGGATAGATGGCTGAAGGGGGACACGAGGGAGAGGGTAGGAATGCTTATTGAAGAAATTGAAACGTTCTTGGAACGGGAGTACGAAGACATGTTGGGGATTGAATTAGCACTCTGCCGCTACATTTACAAACAGGTCAACACCCTCATTTGGGTGATTTGTCCCCTTTATTACGACTAATTTCTAGCATTTTATCAATACCGAAATGGGTACGTTCAACCCCGACGAGGACAGCTCTCTTCAAGTAATCATAATTGTTTGTTACAGGGTCTTGGGGAGTTTCAATTGGCGCTCTCCTTCATCTTGCGACAAACCTGAATAATTGCATAAACAAATCATTCAAACACCTCTGAAAATGCAATGTCAGTGTCAAGTAACGTAATTTTCAGGTAATGTAAGTGATTCCTTCGATCCTCCCCTAAATCAGTAACGCTGACGCACATGAACCAGTGAGCTCTCCAAACCATTTTTAGACTCTGGTAACGACCAATTCAATGTGCAGTATATTAATTAAAAGTACGAGAGCCCGAGTCATTGGTTTAGAACTATGATGCCTTTATAACTCTCCTTGGCTATTTCGCACTTTCGGGGTTTTTTTTTTTTTTTTTTTTTTTTCAGAGGTCAATCCAAGGAGGGATTATAGTAGAGGTGAATCATATTTCTTTTATTCTTCGCATTGGCCATCGAATTTTGTAAATCTTATCTGACCCACCATGCACTAATTGTTTACCTGTCGTCTGTAGTTAGATTAGGGTTATGGTTTGGGTATGATTTTTGCCTGCATGGCATAATCATTTAAATCATTCTCAATGACTCCTGCTCCCATACTCTTTCGTTCACAACTACATTAATACCCACCTCATAAAAGCAAATCGCACGATTCAGCTGCTGGGTACAATAATCCATATCCTACAAAATCAGCAATGAAGCTGATGTTTTCTGTTGTGTTTGTATATAGATTGCTTATATGTTGGACTTTTTTTTGTCAATAATTTTACAATCTCTTTTCATTCCTTTCCTCCTGAAATTTACTCATGTCCTTACAAACGTTGTACATTAGCTGTGATTGAGGCGTTCCCGGTTTCTGGATTCCTGACTGTTCGTGTGTTTATGTGTGACATGCCACCCACTCACAATTTACCAACATTAATTACCTTATCTCTTAAAACGAATAATGTGTAATATCGATACATATAGAATGCGAGTGGGTCTCTTCATTGTTCGTGCGCACAGGGGTGTACACAAAAAGCGCTTATTTGACCAGTCGTGCGTTCTGCTTGTGAACTTATTACTAAAATATCAATGCAAAGGTATTACATTAATGTTGGCTATGATGCATTTCCTGTCTATCCCATTGGATGTCCAGGCATTCCCTGAAACACAATCCTACCATACACTTAGACGTATCGTGGAAACATTATTACCTGTAAGCAGTAAAACGAATTTCATGTACCCGCCATATTCCTATAGTCTGATCCCGACCAACAAAATAAAGTCACTAATTCATCCACGTGCCCGAGGCTGTGTGTCGATATCATTAGTTCTCTTCATATGCATATGTGTATCGATTCTTCTCATCCGTTCCGTAATATTGAACTTAATCCCGGCCCTTCTCGTTCTCAATGTGCAAGCTCATCAAGCTCCAACCCATCACTGACCACATTCAAAATTTGCCAATTGAACATTCAAAGCTTAAAACCTAAAATTGACATACTGCAATGTGAAATGCCTGTGTACGATATATGGGCATTTACCGAAACTTGGTTAAAACCAACGGACGATAGCTCTGATCTCGAAATATGCGGGTTCCAAACAGTCCTGAGAAAAGACCGCCCTACAAGGGGAGGAGGGATCGCAATATACATCAAGTCAGGAATCTCCTTCAATATACGACCAGACCTAGAAGTCTTTCCACTTGAAAGTATGTGGATTGAAGTCTATACTGCCAAACGATCTTTTCTGCTTGGTGTTTTTTATAGACCACCAAACAGCACTAACGATGCCTGGGATATGATTACTACATCCATTGAGAAAGCTAAAGACACTGGGATATCGGATATAATTGTTACAGGGGACTTTAACGACAACTCACTTCCACCCGTTAGTGGAAAATTCAGCGATATTGCTGATTATTTTAATCTTAGACAATTGGTGTCTGAGCCTACATTCTTCACAGAGACTTCGGAAACCTTATTAGATCTAACAGCCGTCAGCGACACTGTTGAAGTGATATCTTGCGAAGTAACAGACTCTTTTATTCCCAATTTAATACGGTATCACTGCCCTGTCTTTATTGAAATAAACATCAAGAAAAATAGTGTTAAAAGCTTTAAACGTAGAATATGGAAAATATGCCGAGGGCAATTTTGACGGGCTCAACAATGCATTAGCAAACTACCAGTGGAACACTATTTTCCATCATACGAATCTGGATACAATGGTGGAAGACTTTTGTTCCGCAGTCCTTGAGTTGGCCTCCGTATATATCCCAAATAAAATGATTACTGTGGATGCATAATGAAATTAGGTTACTTATTCGGCGAAGGAAACGTCTCTACCGTTTAGCCAAATCAAATAGCAGACCTGAGACCTGGGAAAAATATCGCTTAAAGCGTAATGAAGTTGTCTCTGTAATTAGAAAATCAAAGGCAAACCATTACGATAAAATACAGAAGACATTAAACAATAAGTCTACTCCCTCAGCATTATGGTGGAAAACGCTTAAACTGCTTCTGAGTAATAAAGTGACTGAAATTCCAAACTTACTCCACCAGAATAAAATTATTTCAAGTAATGTAGATAAAGCAGAGGCATTTAACGAGTATTTCTGCAATATTGCGACAATTGACGACAGGAATGCATTTCTTCCTCCTGAGCCATTCGATGAACGCCCATCAATAAAGAACATACTGTTAAGTGAGAACGATGTTCGCAAATCGCTAAAATCTCTAAAGATTTCAAAGGCATCTGGCCCCGATCTTCTAAATCCACGTCTTTTGAAAGGGTGTATTGCCTCTCTATCAAGACCCCTTACAATTCTGTTTAATATCCTACTGCGCAATTCCCACTTCCCGACGCACTGGAAGAAGGCAAACGTAACCCCAGTTTTAAAAAAGGATCCCCCCAACTTGGTTTCCAATTATCGCCCAATATCATTACTTAGCTGTTTAGGGAAAGTTCTCGAAAGGTGTGTGTTCGAACAACTGTGGAACTTTATTGAGGAGAATAACATTCTTAGTCCTTTTCAGTCCGGTTTTACTCTGCGCGATTCAACTGTTCTTCAGCTTACGGATATATATGATGCGTTTAGTGGAGCACTTGATGAGGGAAAGGATGTAAGAGTGGTATTCTGCGATGTAAGCAAGGCTTTCGATAAGGTTTGGCACAGGGGATTGATCTATAAATTAGATAAAATGGGAGTTTCAGGCGAACTTCTTGAATTCTTAAAATCTTATCTTACTGATCGTCAGCAAAGGGTAGTAATAAACTCGGAAACCTCATCTTGGAAACCAGTTTCTTCAGGTGTTCCCCAGGGATCAATCCTAGGTCCCCTGTTATTTCTAATATATATAAATGATATAACACTCGACTTGACAAGCTGCATAAGACTATTTGCGGATGATACAACTCTATATTTAATTATTGAGAACCCTGACAGAGCCTCACAACTCTTAAATAATGACCTGCTGAAAATCGAACAATGGGCTAGTACATGGCTTGTTGAATTCAACCCTCACAAAACAGAAACAATGATTATATCACGCAAAATAGAACCAGCAGGACACCCAACTCTAAATATGGTCAATACTGCCATCAAAGAAGTCACAGAGCACAAACACCTCGGTGTTATTCTTAACTCGCGGTGTACATGGGATCACCACATCAACCACATTTGTAAAAAGGCCTGGCCACGATTAGATTTAATTAGGAAAAATAAATTCATACTGGATCGCAAAACCTTGGAAAAAATTTACTTTGCATTTATTCGACCTCTGCTCGAATATGCAGACACAGTTTGGGACAACTGCACCGATCAGGATGCAATGAAACTTGAAGGCATCCAAATTGCTGCGGCGCGTATTACGACTGGCGCTACTACTAGCGCCAGCAAACATTCATTGTATGTGGAAACTGGTTGGGAAACACTAAAAATAAGACGGGAGAAGCACAAATTGATACAGTATTTCAAAATGTTTCACAACTTGGTCCCCCCTTACATCTCGAATAGAATCACTCCCCCCATTTCAGCTGACCAATCTCGTGACATGCGCAATGCAAGCAATCGCCGACTTCCTTTCTGCAGAACAAAAAATTACCAGTCATCTTTCATACCCTCAACTACGAAACTATGGAACGACCTCCCACTGAACATTAGAGACAACACCTCTTTGGTTGCGTTTAAAAACTATGTGAATAGACATGTTTGTCGACCGCCACAATATTTCTTCCAAACCACCTCCCGAAAGGCCCAAATTTACCACTGTAGATTACGATTACGATGCAGCAGTCTAAATGAACATCTCTATGATAACCATTTATCTAACACACCGCTATGTGTCTGTGGTGAGCGCGAGACTACTAAACATTTCCTACTGAGATGCCCTAATTACAACCGTATAAGAAACGAAACAATAGGATCACTTCCGTGTACTCTCGACAATAACATCTTACTATTTGGCTGTGAATTTTATAGTAATGAGGACAATGGATCAATCTTTGAAGCTGTTGAAAAATTCATTGTCCTTTCTGCGAGATTTAACCGAACCACCCAGTCTTAAGGAGATTATTTCCGACAAGAAATTTACTTATTAAAACATCTTGCAATATTATCTCGAGTTCTTGATCGCACCTTGGATGTTTTAAGCGCACCACACATTCCATGAAAAACTAGTTGGAACTATAGACTCATGTAATTCGGAAATCTTAGCTTCAGGTTTCTGATGGTGCCTTCAATATTAAAGCACAACTCCCATCTCACGAATAAATAAGCTGATCTTAAAGACTCATGCGTCTGGTATACCTTTTTTTTTCTTTTTTTTTCTTTTTTTCAGGTAGGCCCCTGTGATCGTGAGTACATGAATGCATGGGTATATGAACGCACTGCTACCGGGGTCCTGGAAGCGGGAAGGACCACATGTCACACCCTAAAGGACATTCCTCCTATCTCCATAATTCTTATCATTAAAGTACGGCTACATTTCATTAACCTTATCGGTTACGGATGTTCACTTTGTGAGGTATGAGCGTGTCGTCCGTTCTCTACAGATTATCTGACGAGGCCCTTATGTGACTACACAGCCAAGTATGTGACATCGTCACACATCCGGCATTCATAGACTTCGACGTGCTGCTCAGAACGGAAGCGTGGCCTTTCATCATTTCTCACTCACTGCCTCGTTTTCTTTTTGGATATCGGTATTTTACCTACGCGCACTGATCTTCCTTTATGCTTCTCGGGGTCTAATTAAGAACTAATTTTTTCTTCACCATGAGCCAAATGTCCCAAACCCTCGGCCATTGCCTCCACTACCCACGTCCTTCCTGGAAGGTGGGAATTGGGGGTGATGACCGCGCTGCAGGGGCGGTTCTTCATTCATTTGGTATGCACAAATCACGGAGCCATGAGTTTGAGGTGGTATTGTTGAGCATATCTCCGTCATTGGCAAGGAAACATCGAATAATCTCCCTTTAACCGATGCATTACAAACAACACACAATGAAGACGAAGAGAATCCAATGCACTCCATGCACTTACCGTCACGCGACGCCCCGGGGCACTTCATCCTAATCTTAACGAATTTTGAAATTCAAATGTGACACCCTCAGCCTATGTTGTCAACCAAGTAACCCACCACAAGCCATTCTCCGTTGTCATTTCAGGCCATGTCTTCCGTTCTGTGGAGTGTGGCGTTTTACAAATTGTAGCCTATCATTACTAAAATGATTACTATTTCTGATTTTCACTTTTATTTCTCTTCTTCTTCTTTCTATAATTTCAGAATTTCAGAAATGTGTTTCCAACCTATACCAAACCGTATTATTACTTAGTAAATTATTTACTGGTTTGGATTTAACATATTTTATAGCTGTTTCTCGAATATATTATAGGTAATTAATTAATGGTGTGGAAACGACCTTGTACAAGCCAACGGCTTACTGTCGAATCCACAAACATCTTCATGTTGTATACTGTACTCACTGAGGTTGGAAATAAATATTGTTTAAACTAAACTAAATTGAAAAAGAGGAAGTGAGGGACACTATTAAGCAGTTTATATCTGAATGCTGGGAGGAGAGGAGGGGAAGAGGGGGTGGGGTGCAGGGGGAATGATGGCCTTCTCTTATGAGGACCGCGACAAATCAGCGGCTGGCCAAAGAGTTATTATTATTATTATTATTATTACTTGAGTTGTCGTTAGTAAAAGGCACAGAAGGAACACAGAAAGAATTCTCCATTGGTCAACAGTGGCATCCATGCAGTCACGATGATATGGTATAAGTTTGATGTGTCCTAGCACTAAGGAAATAATTTTTGATTTAGTGTAGCCTGAATTTCAGTCAGGTGCAACGTGTTTATTTTGCATTTTATAGACAATTACTGCCAGCTTGGTTTTGTCACCATTGGTAAGCCCACCAAGAAAAGGGGGTTTTCACACGCGACTTCATGAGCTTAACATTTGTCTTTGGAATAATTGACTTGGGATGGGTTGGGAAGTGTTATGAAAACAACGAGTTTCAATCAAATGCACAGTGTTTATTTTGCAGTTAGCAGACGACATTTGGATTTGTCACTATTGGTAGGCTAGAATGGTTTTCACGGCTGGCTTCTGGGGTGGAAAGTGTTATAAAAACAATAGTGCTCATTTTGATCCCTCCACCCTACCTCACCTAAGGCTACTGAACATAATAAAGTAAAAGCAACTGGTGGCTTGGCAACCCCAGCGACCCCTGAGTTGGAAATGGGCGGAAGCCCTAGATCCTACGCAGAGGTCGCTCGGGCTGCTGGGGTGGCCAGGACAACAAATTCACCCTCCCCTCTCACACTGATCCCAAAGATCCTTTAAATACCAGGGAATTCAATCCTGACAAGCCTCTGTCACAGTTATTCAGCCCTGACTTTTCCATAGGTAACGGGGACAGCAACTGCGTGCCTGTAGTCTCTGCCTCTGAAGTTCAGGGCCCTACATGCAACAGAGCTAATCAGAAAAGAAAGCAGCAGAGAAGAGAAAGTTCAGATCGCGACATTGAACTGCAGGAAAGTACGAACGAGGATGGCTTCGGGACCTTGACAGAACGCAAAGTCAAGAGGTGTCGGAGTCTCATTCCTCGTCCGTGCCCTCCTGGTTCAATCTCCGTAACTAGCGCAACTGACCGCAGTCGCGTTTCAGAAAAAGCAAAAGCAAAAGAAACCAATAGCGCAAGGAACATCGGTAATCCCAGCCTAGCAGCTAAGGCATCAGGACAGCCGAGTCCAAGCAACTCAGGGCCATCTCCAGTACCAAAACCACGTATGGATCTTGAGTTCTCCATCGTTGTTAAGAAAACGGCAGATCGCCCAATAACCAAACCTATAAGGCAGGGGCAAGGGAAAGCTACACCTGCCCCACCCGTCAAAAAAGCAAAATCATTCATTATAGTTGTTACGAGGGTGCACCCAGACACCCCCAAAGAGGTTATCTCTAAGGGGTTGCCGGGGTGCGATTGGGAGAGGTTTACCTCTAGAGCCACGGGCAAATGCACGTGGCGCCTTCAGGTAAACTGCCCCAGTAACGACACAATGCAGAAATTTACCGCAAACGGAGTCTTAATCAATGGCCGAAAGCACGAGGTGGAGGATTACGGATCCTCCCCTCCACCAATCCAATGCCACAAGTGCCAAAAATTCGGGAACTTAGCTTCGAAATGCAGGGGAAATCTGACCTGCATGAGATGTGGCGGTAACCACCTCACACATGGATGCAAGACAGAAGCTCCCTCATGCCCAAATTGTAAGGGAGACCACGTTAGTAGCTACCGCGGATGCCCCCATTTTAAAAAGGTCAAACAAAGCATAGATTTAAAAAACTTAAACCTAAAAAATCCCGACAGCGCCTCCACCCCTCATACAATCTGCTCACTAGTTGCAGGAGCATTGTTCACAGTATTAGATAAACACGTTAATACCAATCTGTCCGACATCTGTCGTGATGTTAGCCGGTCAGCGTCCCGGCTTTTCAAAACAAAAATTTCGGATTCCTTAATTAAAGCTTCAATCAACCCCCAATAAGGCCGCCATTAATCCTCTATCAAAACACCGTAATCTAACTACAACCCCATCATGAATAAGTTACAAATAGCCGTGTGGAACGCTAGAAGCGTTAACAATAAAAAACTCCAAATCAGCCGATATTTCGAGGACACAGACATTATCTGTATCTGCGAAAGTTGGCTTCAACCAAGTAAAAACTTTTCTATAAGTGGGTTCAGCACTATTAGAAGAGACCGACTGATCACCGCTGGTGGCGGCGTCGCTCTTCTAATAAAGCGGAACATTAAAACCAAAACCATAAGAACTAATCACCTCGACGCTGAGGTGATTGCTACTGAAATCACTGTCGATAATAAAAACATCTCGATTGTTTGTTATTATAATGACCCAAGCAAAATTGTTTCTGACACTGTCTTTGAATTCTTTACGAGGAAATACAAACACTGCATTTTCCTCGGCGACTTCAATGCCAAACACCTGTACTTCGGCTGCAAGAAAACTACCATAAACGGTGAAGCCCTCCTTGAAATCACAAAAAACATAACCTTCATGTGGTTATGAATTACAGCTCAGCAACCTATATCAGTAATAACCCATTATTCTCATCCGAAATCCTCGATCTAATTATCGCTAGTGACTCCCTGATAAACCATATCGATGACCACTGGGTCGGCGACGATGACTTAGGCAGTGACCACCTCCCGGTCCATGCCTCTCTGCAGCTTGGAAATGGCCCACTCAGATACCCCCCCCCCCCCCCACACACACACACACACACTCCATAGAAACTTCAGGAAATTAATTGGAACCTCTACCGCAACATCATTGATGTGAAACTCACTAACTCCTCCCCCCCCCCCCCCCCCCCATCCAATGCAGCGGAACTTGAAACCCAATGCGAGAGCATTGAGAAAATCATTAACTGAACCTTAAACGAAATATGCCCTAAAGAGGAAGTACGCCCCTGGAGAAACACTGTCTCGGGCGATACTCTGTTACTTATCAAATCTAAACGGAAAGCTCTCCGCGCTCTCAAAAAAGAAACTGACCCCAGCAAGAAATCCGAACTCAAAAAAACATACAACCGCCTTCATGGCGAGGTCAAAAAAGCCCTCCAAGCTGAAAAACAAGCCAACTGGGAAAAGGCAACAGCCGATCTAAACGGAGTCCAGGATGCCAAAAAATTCTGGGACTCTTTCAAAACCCTAACTGGGCAAAAAAAAAAAGCCGCAAAGCCGCAGGAAAACCTCTTAGGAAGGAAGACGGTTCCTTCACGCGCACCGACAAAGACAAGGGCGACACCTTTGCCGACCTCCTAAGAAAAACGCATCGCCCGCATCAAGGTGCGGGCAACGATGACGCCGCCATAAACGCCATTGATGACTTCATCAATGCACACCCTGATATCTACCGTGACCCCAAATTCGATATCGAGCCGGAAGACGGGGATGACGATGACCTCGTCATCCCCATCACTAATGACGAAATCATCAACGTCATAAAAATTCTTCCTCACCCGGCGAAGACGAAGTAAGTTATAAAATTCTAAAACAAAGCCCATACTCCCTAATCGAAAAACTAAAAAAACTGTTCAACGCATGCCTCACCCATGGCTACTTTCCCAAATGTTGGAAAAAAGCCATCGGTGTCATGATACCAAAACCGGACAAGGACCCCTTCGATCCAGCCAGCTACCACCCAGTCAGCCTACTCAGCTGCATTGGTATGACATTCGAACGAATCCTTACCAATCGGTTCAGGGGGCACCTTGAAGACAACGATTTTTTTTAATAAATGGCAAAGTGCCTATAGAAACCGCAAAGAAGGCATCGAACATGTCTACCGACTAGTCACCCAAATGAAAATCGCTATCAACAATCGGCAAATAGGCGCGGCAGTCCTGCTAGACGTCGAAAAAGCATTTGACTCCATCTGTCACAATGGAATGCGCTACAAATTATCAAAAATGAAACTCCCCAAGAAACTGCTCAGATTACTATCCTCTTTCTTAAATGATCGCGAAATTAAAGTCAGAGTGAACAATGAAATGTCTGACAGTGTCCCCCTTGAAGCAGGCACCCCCCAAGGATCCGTCCTAAGCCCCCTCCTTTACATCTTCTATGTTAATGACCTTAACTTCTCAGAGGATCGTGTTCAAGTCTCCCAATTCGCGGATGATAAGGGCCTCTGGGACTCTAACAATACGGCCAATCTGCTCCAAAAACCCCTGCAACGCGCTCTCGATGACCTAGAACAATGGTGTGCCAAATGGAGAATTAAGCTAAACGCCAATAAAAATGCTTAAGGGAACTTCATGGGAAGCCAACCAGTCCACCCTACTCAGATTATACAAAGCCTCTGTGCGCCCAGTACTCGAATACGGTGCAATCATACTAACTGACCTCAATCAAACTAATATGGGAAAACTCCAGAAGGTCCAAAATCACGCACTTATAGTTGCCCTCCGCGCCCCATGGGACACACCCATCAAAACACTCCACGACAGGGCCGATATCCCCACCATTAAAGACCGCCTAGCCACCCGGGCCGCGAAAAATCATGACCGGTTAGCCGACAGCGAACTAATCTCCGAACTTTGAGCAATTTGCGAAAGCCGACAAAAGCCCAAAAACTGCAACCAAAACTAAGACCGCTCGTAAAAAACTAGGGAACGAGAAGGTGAACTAACAGGCAGAAAGACAGCTTAACTGTGGCCTTCTACCAGAAAGGGCTGCCTTCACTGACTCAAGTAAAATTACATCAGGATTAAATATTGTTAAAAACTAAATAAATAGGGAATGAGAAGGTGAATAAACAGGCAGAAAAACAGCTTAACTGTGGCCTTCTACCAGAAAGGGCTGCCTTCACCGACTCAGCTTAAGATTAAACCTTAAAATTGAACAAAATGTGCTACTTTTATCTTTACAGTTTACATATTCTAATGAAAACTAATTCTACCTTCTTCTTTTAAGCAGGTACACAGAAGATGCTTTTTGACCAGCACCCCAAAAACCGCTACAGACAGTCTAACCGTTATGGAAATAATCACCCTCACGGTTCCTGAACATTCTCCACTCCCTCCCTAAAAGTGGTCGACCACTTTAAGGGAGGCGAGCGTTGGTCCTGCGTCCCGCCTCTGCCCCTTTTTGTAAGCGCAATTCGCATCTTTTTGTCCCAACCCAATAGGATTACAATGCAGGCCTGCCCCCGAACCAGGGAAGTTCGGGTCTTCTTCTTGGTGGTCCCCGAAAGGGGTCGTTGTTGTTTCCTTCAAAGACATCCTACCAAACAGAGACAGCCTGAGGCAGATTATACTTGCCAGTGATGGTCATCACTTAAAATCATCTCGGAAGTGGCAGACTATACTTGCCCGAAAATCCAGATCGACTGCACCCTCGGGGAGAGGTAGTACCTTTGTGAGAGGACCCAACCTCTCACACTGGTCCTCACCCGAAGGTTCAACCGACATCAGTCAGAGAGACCATCACGCCGCAACCGGTGAGTACCTGAGCCTGTTCCTCCTTCAACACGAGTAGACATGTGGAAATTAGTCATTTACAGTCAATGAGGGTCGAAAGGGGCTTGTTCCCCATACCGTCCCTGCGCGCCTTCGGCGCGTTAAACCATTCCATTCGTGCGACCCGACTGTTATTACCAGATACCTTTTAGCTCATATTGCTGGGGCCACTAGCGGGAACAGACTCCCCGCTGTGCTCAGTATCGTGACTGGAACCTATCCCACTAGTTGCGTGTTAAGTAACTGTGACAGAGATCTATCTATCCGGGTTAAAGGATTTGGTTCCCAGAGGATCCACTGTGATTTTTGTATTTGCTTTGGAGTTGACTCCACGATCACGTGCAGCCTCAGCATAGGATTTTGGGCTGCTACCCTCCTCCGATGCTGTGGCTGCTGAACTTGTGGATTCTCTTTTACTTGTCTTTCCGGCACCACGACTATTGGCATTATTGATGACGCTATTGACGCTACTGCTAAATCATAACTAACCAATCAGATTGCTTGATTTCCCATAACCTGCCATATAAACCAAGATCGCGGCCTCCAGTATACAAAATGGCCGACGGAAACACGTATCACCCTAACAACACGCGCTGCGTATGCACACTCACATCACGTATCACTATGGAGATGACGTCACAAGATGGCCGCTCACGCGGGTTACAATGACAACCAAACATGGCGCCACAAGGTCACGCCACTATGACGTCACATATGAGATCCCCCATGGGATTCCCCCAATGGGGACGATCCATCGCTCTCCTACTACTTATGTCAAAGATAGCATCGGATTTCGACAGAGACCCAATCTCGGATTACCACGTATTGAGTGTCTGTGGCTTAATTAAAAACCCGTTGAACATTGCGACGCGACATATTTTTAAAGCTCTTGAGTGGGAAGGCCTTAGCCCACATCTTGTTTGCACTTGGCGGCTCGAACTAAATGAAAATAAAAGCAAGGTAATACCCGTTGGACCCAAGGTAGATATGACGAAGAGATGGAGAGTGGGGGAGTTCTCAATCCCCGAAGGGGAAAGCAAACAAATCACTGTAGGAGAAACGGGAGAGTATGAGTATCTAGGGGTAAGCATAAATATAACGGGAAGAGGGGTGTACAGAAATTACTCAGCCAAACTGATTCTGAAGGGGAAAAGAATTCTGTACCAACTAAAACTTTTAGGGAAAAATAGTTTCAACAAGGTCTTTGTGGGGAAAACACTGTGGGAGAGGGTGGGTTTACCAAGTATAACGTATGGCACGGACGTGATTCCATTAAACCAAACCGTTATTAAGAAGTTGGAAAGTACTCAGAATGATGCCGGCAGATGGATAACAGGGTCGAGTAATGCTGCAGCTTTGGAAGCAGTAAGGGGGGAGCTTGGGTGGATGAAAATCAAGGACAGGGTAGATTTGGGAAAACTGTGTTACTTTAACTACTTGAGAAACCTGCCTGACAACCGGTGGTGTAAACTCATGCTTGATACCATTTGGAATTCTAATATAGATACGGGGTGGTCAAAACATGTGAGGGAACTAATGGACAATTACTCTATAGAGGTCACAAACATAGAAGTAGGAATGAAAGAAGGCAAAAGGTTTGTCAAAGAGAGAGTCATGGAAGATTGCAATCGAAACTGGCGAGCAGGGGTTAGCGTGAAAAGATCACTGCAGGGGTTACAATATAAAGAAAAGCCAGCTTTTGAGAAGTACCTAGATGGCACCTTTGGAGGGTCACTGCTGTTCAAACTGAGATCAAGATCACTGGAGCTTCGGGGAAAAATTGGGAGAGATGGAGAAAAGGGATGCCAAATGTGCCACTCTGGAGTAGTGGAGACCCTGGAACATTTTCTCTTGGAATGCCCACAGTATATACCTCATAGAATAAAATTTATTGGAAGAATAAAGCAGAAGTGGGGTGAAGAAACAAAGGATAGATGGCTGAAGGGGGACACGAGGGAGAGGGTAGGAATGCTTATTGAAGAAATTGAAACGTTCTTGGAACGGGAGTACGAAGACATGTTGGGGATTGAATTAGCACTCTGCCGCTACATTTACAAACAGGTCAACACCCTCATTTGGGTGATTTGTCCCCTTATTACGACTAATTTCTAGCATTTTATCAATACCGAAATGGGTACGTTCAACCCCGACGAGGACAGCTCTCTTCAAGTAATCATAATTGTTTGTTACAGGGTCTTGGGGAATTTCAATTGGCGCTCTCCTTCATCTTGCGACAAACCTGAATAATTGCATAAACAAATCATTCAAACACCTCTGAAAATGCAATGTCAGTGTCAAGTAACGTAATTTTCAGGTAATGTAAGTGATTCCTTCGATCCTCCCCTAAATCAGTAACGCTGACGCACATGAACCAGTGAGCTCTCCAAACCCATTTTTAGACTCTGGTAACGACCAATTCAATGTGCAGTATATTAATTAAAAGTACGAGAGCCCGAGTCATTGGTTTAGAACTATGATGCCTTTATAACTCTCCTTGGCTATTTCGCACTTTCGGGTTTTTTTTTTTTTTTTTTTTTTTTTTTTTTTTTTCAGAGGTCAATCCAAGGAGGGATTATAGTAGAGGTGAATCATATTTCTTTTATTCTTCGCATTGGACATCGAATTTTGTAAATCTTATCTGACCCACCATGCACTAATTGTTTACCTGTCGTCTGTAGTTAGATTAGGGTTATGGTTTGGGCATGATTTTTGCCTGCATGGCATAATCATTTAAATCATTCTCAATGACTCCTGCTCCCATACTCTTTCGTTCACAACTACATTAATACCCACCTCATAAAAGCAAATCGCACGATTCAGCTGCTGGGTACAATAATCCATATCCTACAAAATCAGCAATGAAGCTGATGTTTTCTGTTGTGTTTGTATATAGCTTGCTTATATGTTGGACTTTTTTTGTCAATAATTTTACAATCTCTTTTCATTCCTTTCCTCCTGAAATTTACTCATGTCCTTACAAACGTTGTACATTAGGTGTGATTGAGGCGTTCCCGGTTTCTGGATTCCTGACTGTTCGTGTGTTTATGTGTGACATGCCACCCACTCACAATTTACCAACATTAATTACCTTACCTCTTAAAACGAATAATGTGTAATATCGATGCATATAGAATGCGAGTGGGTCTCTTCATTGTTCGTGCGCACAGGGGTGTACACAAAAAGCGCTTATTTGACCAGTCGTGCGTTCTGCTTGTGAACTTATTACTAAAATATCAATGCAAAGGTATTACATTAATGTTGGCTATGATGCATTTCCTGTCTATCCCATTGGATGTCCAGGCATTCCCTGAAACACAATCCTACCATACACTTAGACGTATCGTGGAAACATTATTACCTGTAAGCAGTAAAACGAATTTCATGTACCCGCCATATTCCTATAGTCTGATCCCGACCAACAAAATAAAGTCACTAATTCATCCACGTGCCCGAGGCTGTGTGTCGATATCATTAGTTCTCTTCATATGCATATGTGTATCGATTCTTCTCATCCGTTCCGGTAATATTGAACTTAATCCCGGCCCTTCTCGTTCTCAATGTGCAAGCTCATCAAGCTCCAACCCATCACTGACCACATTCAAAATTTGCCAATTGAACATTCAAAACTTAAAACCTAAAATTGACATACTGCAATGTGAAATGCCTGTGTACGATATATGGGCATTTACCGAAACTTGGTTAAAACCAACGGACGATAGCTCTGATCTCGAAATATGCGGGTTCCAAACAGTCCTGAGAAAAGACCGCCCTACAAGGGGAGGAGGGATCGCAATATACATCAAGTCAGGAATCTCCTTCAATATACGACCAGACCTAGAAGTCTTTCCACTTGAAAGTATGTGGATTGAAGTCTATACTGCCAAACGATCTTTTCTGCTTGGTGTTTTTTATAGACCACCAAACAGCACTAACGATGCCTGGGATATGATTACTACATCCATTGAGAAAGCTAAAGACACTGGGATATCGGATATAATTGTTACAGGGGACTTTAACGACAACTCACTTCCACCCGTTAGTGGAAAATTCAGCGATATTGCTGATTATTTTAATCTTAGACAATTGGTGTCTGAGCCTACATTCTTCACAGAGACTTCGGAAACCTTATTAGATCTAACAGCCGTCAGCGACACTGTTGAAGTGATATCTTGCGAAGTAACAGACTCTTTTATTCCCAATTTAATACGATATCACTGCCCTGTCTTTATTGAAATAAACATCAAGAAAAATAGTGTTAAAAGCTTTAAACGTAGAATATGGAAATATGCCGAGGGCAATTTTGACGGGCTCAACAATGCATTAGCAAACTACCAGTGGAACACTATTTTCCATCATACGAATCTGGATACAATGGTGGAAGACTTTTGTTCCGCAGTCCTTGAGTTGGCCTCCGTATATATCCCAAATAAAATGATTACTGTCAGGCGAAAAGAACCCAAATGGATGCATAATGAAATTAGGTTACTTATTCGGCAAAGGAAACGTCTCTACCGTTTAGCCAAATCAAATAGCAGACCTGAGACCTGGGAAAAATATCGCTTAAAGCGTAATGAAGTTGTCTCTGTAATTAGAAAATCAAAGGCAAACCATTACGATAAAATACAGAAGACATTAAACAATAAGTCTACTCCCTCAGCATTATGGTGGAAAACGCTTAAACTGCTTCTGAGTAATAAAGTGACTGAAATTCCAAACTTACTCCACCAGAATAAAATTATTTCAAGTAATGTAGATAAAGCAGAGGCATTTAACGAGTATTTCTGCAATATTGCGACAATTGACGACAGGAATGCATTTCTTCCTCCTGAGCCATTCGATGAACGCCCATCAATAAAGAACATACTGTTAAGTGAGAACGATGTTCGCAAATCGCTAAAATCTCTAAAGATTTCAAAGGCATCTGGCCCCGATCTTCTAAATCCACGTCTTTTGAAAGGGTGTATTGCCTCTCTATCAAGACCCCTTACAATTCTGTTTAATATCCTACTGCGCAATTCCCACTTCCCGACGCACTGGAAGAAGGCAAACGTAACCCCAGTTTTAAAAAAGGATCCCCCCAACTTGGTTTCCAATTATCGCCCAATATCATTACTTAGCTGTTTAGGGAAAGTTCTCGAAAGGTGAGTGTTCGAACAACTGTGGAACTTTATTGAGGAGAATAACATTCTTAGTCCTTTTCAGTCCGGTTTTACTCTGCGCGATTCAACTGTTCTTCAGCTTACGGATATATATGATGCGTTTAGTGGAGCACTTGATGAGGGAAAGGATGTAAGAGTGGTATTCTGCGATGTAAGCAAGGCTTTCGATAAGGTTTGGCACAGGGGATTGATCTATAAATTAGATAAAATGGGAGTTTCAGGCGAACTTCTTGAATTCTTAAAATCTTATCTTACTGATCGTCAGCAAAGGGTAGTAATAAACTCGGAAACCTCATCTTGGAAACCAGTTTCTTCAGGTGTTCCCCAGGGATCAATCCTAGGTCCCCTGTTATTTCTAATATATATAAATGATATAACACTCGACTTGACAAGCTGCATAAGACTATTTGCGGATGATACAACTCTATATTTAATTATTGAGAACCCTGACAGAGCCTCACAACTCTTAAATAATGACCTGCTGAAAATCGAACAATGGGCTAGTACATGGCTTGTTGAATTCAACCCTCACAAAACAGAAACAATGATTATATCACGCAAAATAGAACCAGCAGGACACCCAACTCTAAATATGGTCAATACTGCCATCAAAGAAGTCACAGAGCACAAACACCTCGGTGTTATTCTTAACTCGCGGTGTACATGGGATCACCACATCAACCACATTTGTAAAAAGGCCTGGCCACGATTAGATTTAATTAGGAAAAATAAATTCATACTGGATCGCAAAACCTTGGAAAAAATTTACTTTGCATTTATTCGACCTCTGCTCGAATATGCAGACACAGTTTGGGACAACTGCACCGATCAGGATGCAATGAAACTTGAAGGCATCCAAATTGCTGCGGCGCGTATTACGACTGGCGCTACTACTAGCGCCAGCAAACATTCATTGTATGTGGAAACTGGTTGGGAAACACTAAAAATAAGACGGGAGAAGCACAAATTGATACAGTATTTCAAAATGTTTCACAACTTGGTCCCCCCCTTACATCTCGAATAGAATCACTCCCCCCATTTCGGCTGACCAATCTCGTGACATGCGCAATGCAAGCAATCGCCGACTTCCTTTCTGTAGAACAAAAAATTACCAGTCATCTTTCATACCCTCAACTACGAAACTATGGAACGACCTCCCACTGAACATTAGAGACAACACCTCTTTGGTTGCGTTTAAAAACTATGTGAATAGACATGTTTGTCGACCGCCACAATATTTCTTCCAAACCACCTCCCGAAAGGCCCAAATTTACCACTGTAGATTACGATTACGATGCAGCAGTCTAAATGAACATCTCTATGATAACCATTTATCTAACACACCGCTATGTGTCTGTGGTGAGCGCGAGACTACTAAACATTTCCTACTGAGATGCCCTAATTACAACCGTATAAGAAACGAAACAATAGGATCACTTCCGTGTACTCTCGACAATAACATCTTACTATTTGGCTGTGAATTTTATAGTAATGAGGACAATGGATCAATCTTTGAAGCTGTTGAAAAATTCATTGTCCTTTCTGCGAGATTTAACCGAACCACCCAGTCTTAAGGAGATTATTTCCGACAAGAAATTTACTTATTAAAACATCTTGCAATATTATCTCGAGTTCTTGATCGCACCTTGAATGTTTTAAGCGCACCACACATTCCATGAAAAACTAGTTGGAACTATAGACTCATGTAATTCGGAAATCTTAGCTTCAGGTTTCTGATGGTGCCTTCAATATTAAAGCACAACTCCCATCTCACGAATAAATAAGCTGATCTTAAAGACTCATGCGTCTGGTATACCTTTTTTTTTTCTTTTTTTTTTTTTTTTTCAGGTAGGCCCCTGTGATCGTGAGTACATGAATGCATGGGTATATGAACGCACTGCTACCGGGGTCCTGGAAGCGGGAAGGACCACATGTCACACCCTAAAGGACATTCCTCCTATCTCCATAATTCTTATCATTAAAGTACGGCTACATTTCATTAACCTTATCGGTTACGGATGTTCACTTTGTGAGGTATGAGCGTGTCGTCCGTTCTCTACAGATTATCTGACGAGGCCCTTATGTGACTACACAGCCAAGTATGTGACATCGTCACACATCCGGCATTCATAGACTTCGACGTGCTGCTCAGAACGGAAGCGTGGCCTTTCATCATTTCTCACTCACTGCCTCGTTTTCTTTTTGGATATCGGTATTTTACCTACGCGCACTGATCTTCCTTTATGCTTCTCGGGGTCTAATTAAGAACTAATTTTTTCTTCACCATGAGCCAAATGTCCCAAACCCTCGGCCATTGCCTCCACTACCCACGTCCTTCCTGGAAGGTGGGAATTGGGGGTGATGACCGCGCTGCAGGGGCGGTTCTTCATTCATTTGGTATGCACAAATCACGGAGCCATGAGTTTGAGGTGGTATTGTTGAGCATATCTCCGTCATTGGCAAGGAAACATCGAATAATCTCCCTTTAACCGATGCATTACAAACAACACACAATGAAGACGAAGAGAATCCAATGCACTCCATGCACTTACCGTCACGCGACGCCCCGGGGCACTTCATCCTAATCTTAACGAATTTTGAAATTCAAATGTGACACCCTCAGCCTATGTTGTCAACCAAGTAACCCACCACAAGCCATTCTCCGTTGTCATTTCAGGCCATGTCTTCCGTTCTGTGGAGTGTGGCGTTTTACAAATTGTAGCCTATCATTACTTAAATGATTACTATTTCTGATTTTCTCTTTTATTTCTCTTCTTCTTCTTTCTATAATTTCAGAATTTCAGAAATGTGTTTCCAACCTATACCAAACCGTATTATTACTTAGTAAATTATTTACTGGTTTGGATTTAACATATTTTATAGCTGTTTCTCGAATATATTATAGGTAATTAATTAATGGTGTGGAAACGACCTTGTACAAGCCAACGGCTTACTGTCGAATCCACAAACATCTTCATGTTGTATACTGTACTCACTGAGGTTGGAAATAAATATTGTTTAAACTAAACTAAATTGAAAAAGAGGAAGTGAGGGACACTATTAAGCAGTTTATATCTGAATGCTGGGAGGAGAGGAAGGGAAGAGGGGGTGGGGTGCAGGGGGAATGATGGCCTTCTCTTATGAGGACCGCGACAAATCAGCGGCTGGCCAAAGAGTTATTATTATTATTATTATTACTTGAGTTGTCGTTAGTAAAAGTCACAGAAGGAACACAGAAAGAATTCTCCATTGGTCAACAGTGGCATCCATGCAGTCACGATGATATGGTATAAGTTTGATGTGTCCTAGCACTAAGGAAATAATTTTTGATTTAGTGTAGCCTGAATTTCAGTCAGGTGCAACGTGTTTATTTTGCATTTTATAGACAATTACTGCCAGTTTGGTTTTGTCACCATTGGTAAGCCCGCCAAGAAAAGGGGGTTTTCACACGCGACTTCATGAGCTTAACATTTGTCTTTGGAATAATTGACTTGGGATGGGTTGGGAAGTGTTATGAAAACAACGAGTTTCAATCAAATGCACAGTGTTTATTTTGCAGTTAGCAGACGACATTTGGATTTGTCACTATTGGTAGGCTAGAATGGTTTTCACGGCTGGCTTCTGGGGTGGAAAGTGTTATAAAAACAATAGTGCTCATTTTGATCCCTTCATCCTACCTCACCTAAGGCTACTGAACATAATAAAGTAAAAGCAACTGGTGGCTTGGCAACCCCAGCGACCCCTGAGTTGGAAATGGGCGGAAGCCCTAGATCCTACGCAGAGGTCGCTCGGGCTGCTGGGGTGGCCAGGACAACAAATTCACCCTCCCCTCTCACACTGATCCCAAAGATC
The DNA here is from genome assembly GCA_031216915.1 of Pictodentalium vernedei. Taxonomy (NCBI): domain Eukaryota; kingdom Metazoa; phylum Mollusca; class Scaphopoda; order Dentaliida; family Dentaliidae; genus Pictodentalium; species Pictodentalium vernedei. The sequence goes on from CM062295.1 coordinate 498,459,019, forward strand.
CTTCAAATACCAGGGAATTCAATCCTGACAAGCCTCTGTCACAGTTATTCAGCCCTGACTTTTCCATAGGTAACGGGGACAGCAACTGCGTGCCTGTAGTCTCTGCCTCTGAAGTTCAGGGCCCTACATGCAACAGAGCTAATCAGAAAAGAAAGCAGCAGAGAAGAGAAAGTTCAGATCGCGACATTGAACTGCAGGAAAGTACGAACGAGGATGGCTTCGAGACCTTGACAGAACGCAAAGTCAAGAGGTGTCGGAGTCTCATTCCTCGTCCGTGCCCTCCTGGTTCAATCTCCGTAACTAGCGCAACTGACCGCAGTCGCGTTTCAGAAAAAGCAAAAGAAACCAATAACGCAAGGAACATCGGTAATCCCAGCCTAGCAGCTAAGGCATCAGGACAGCCGAGTCCAAGCAACTCAGGGCCATCTCCAGTACCAAAACCACTTATGGATCTTGAGTTCTCCATCGTTGTTAAGAAAACGGCAGATCGCCCAATAACCAAACCTATAAGGCAGGGGCAAGGGAAAGCTACACCTGCCCCACCCGTCAAAAAAGCAAAATCATTCATTATAGTTGTTACGAGGGTGCACCCAGACACCCCCAAAGAGGTTATCTCTAAGGGGTTGCCGGGGTGCGATTGGGAGAGGTTTACCTCTAGAGCCACGGGCAAATGCACGTGGCGCCTTCAGGTAAACTGCCCCAGTAACGACACAATGCAGAAATTTACCGCAAACGGAGTCTTAATCAATGGCCGAAAGCACGAGGTGGAGGATTACAGATCCTCCCCTCCACCAATCCAATGCCACAAGTGCCAAAAATTCGGGAACTTAGCTTCGAAATGCAGGGGAAATCTGACCTGCATGAGATGTGGAGGTAACCACCTCACACATGGATGCAAGACAGAAGCTCCCTCATGCCCAAATTGTAAGGGAGACCACGTTAGTAGCTACCGCGGATGCCCCCATTTTAAAAAGGTCAAACAAAGCATAGATTTAAAAAATTTAAACCTAAAAAATCCCCACAGCGCCTCCACCCCTCATACAATCTGCTCACTAGTTGCAGGAGCATTGTTCACAGTATTAGATAAACACGTTAATACCAATCTGTCCGACATCTGTCGTGATGTTAGCCGGTCAGCGTCCCGGCTTTTCAAAACAAAAATTTCGGATTCCTTAATTAAAGCTTCAATCAACCCCCAATAATGCCGCCATTAATCCTCTATCAAAACACCGTAATCTAACTACAACCCCATCATGAATAAGTTACAAATAGCCGTGTGGAACGCTAGAAGCGTTAACAATAAAAAACTCCAAATCAGCCGATATTTCGAGGACACAGACATTATCTGTATCTGCGAAAGTTGGCTTCAACCAAGTAAAAACTTTTCTATAAGTGGGTTCAGCACTATTAGAAGAGACCGACTGATCACCGCTGGTGGCGGCGTCGCTCTTCTAATAAAGCGGCACATCAAAACCAAAACCATAAGAACTAATCACCTCGACGCTGAGGTGATTGCTACTGAAATCACTGTCGATAATAAAAACATCGCGATTGTTTGTTATTATAATGACCCAAGCAAAATTGTTTCTGACACTGTCTTTGAATTCTTTACGAGGAAATACAAACACTGCATTTTCCTCGGCGACTTCAATGCCAAACACCTGTACTTCGGCTGCAAGAAAACTACTATAAACGGTGAAGCCCTCCTTGAAATCACAAAAAACATAACCTTCATGTGGTTATGAATTACAGCTCAGCAACCTATATCAGTAATAACCCATTATTCTCATCCGAAATCCTCGATCTAATTATCGCTAGTGACTCCCTGATAAACCATATCGATGACCACTGGGTCGGCGACGATGACTTAGGCAGTGACCACCTCCCGGTCCATGCCTCTCTGCAGCTTGGAAATGGCCCACTCAGATACCCCCCCCCCCCCCCACACACACACACACTCCATAGAAACTTCAGGAAATTAATTGGAACCTCTACCGCAACATCATTGATGTGAAACTCACTAACTCCCCCCCCCCCCCCCCCCCCCCCCCCCCATCCAATGCAGCGGAACTTGAAACCCAATGCGAGAGCATTGAGAAAATCATTAACTCAACCTTAAACGAAATATGCCCTAAAGAGGAAGTACGCCCCTGGAGAAACACTGTCTCGGGCGATACTCTGTTACTTATCAAATCTAAACGGAAAGCTCTCCGCGCTCTCAAAAAAGAAACTGACCCCAGCAAGAAATCCGAACTCAAAAAAACATACAACCGCCTTCATGGCGAGGTCAAAAAAGCCCTCCAAGCTGAAAAACAAGCCAACTGGGAAAAGGCAACAGCCGATCTAAACGGAGTCCAGGATGCCAAAAAATTCTGGGACTCTTTCAAAACCCTAACTGGGCAAAAAAAAAAAGCCGCAAAGCCGCAGGAAAACCTCTTAGGAAGGAAGACGGTTCCTTCACGCGCACCGACAAAGACAAGGCCGACACCTTTGCCGACCTCCTAAGAAAAACGCATCGCCCGCATCAAGGTGCGGGCAACGATGACGCCGCCATAAACGCCATTGATGACTTCATCAATGCACACCCTGATATCTACCGTGACCCCAAATTCGATATCGAGCCGGAAGACGGGGATTACGATGACCTCGTCATCCCCATCACTAATGACGAAATCATCAACGTCATAAAAATTCTTCCTCACCCGGCGAAGACGAAGTAAGTTATAAAATTCTAAAACAAAGCCCATACTCCCTAATCGAAAAACTAAAAAAACTGTTCAACGCATGCCTCACCCATGGCTACTTTCCCAAATGTTGGAAAAAAGCCATCGGTGTCATGATACCAAAACCGGACAAGGACCCCTTCGATCCAGCCAGCTACCACCCAGTCAGCATACTCAGCTGCATTGGTATGACATTCGAACGAATCCTTACCAATCGGTTCAGGGGGCACCTTGAAGACAACGATTTTTTTTAATAAATGGCAAAGTGCCTATAGAAACCGCAAAGAAGGCATCGAACATGTCTACCGACTAGTCACCCAAATGAAAATCGCTATCAACAATCGGCAAATAGGCGCGGCAGTCCTGCTAGACGTCGAAAAAGCATTTGACTCCATCTGTCACAATGGAATGCGCTACAAATTATCAAAAATGAAACTCCCCAAGAAACTGCTCAGATTACTATCCTCTTTCTTAAATGATCGCGAAATTAAAGTCAGAGTGAACAATGAAATGTCTGACAGTGTCCCCCTTGAAGCAGGCACCCCCCAAGGATCCGTCCTAAGCCCCCTCCTTTACATCTTCTATGTTAATGACCTTAACTTCTCAGAGGATCGTGTTCAAGTCTCCCAATTCGCGGATGATAAGGGCCTCTGGGACTCTAACAATACGGCCAATCTGCTCCAAAAACCCCTGCAACGCGCTCTCGATGACCTAGAACAATGGTGTGCCAAATGGAGAATTAAGCTAAACGCCAATAAAACCCAACGAATCACCTTTACTCGCAAGAAAAATAAACGGGATTTTGACCTAAAACTTATGGATAACACCCTCCCAGAATGCAGAGGCGAAATTCCTGGGCATCACCATTGATCAAAAATTGTCCTTTAACAAACACACCGACGACATGGCGAAAAAAGCCACCAAACGCATTAACTTACTGAAAATGCTTAAGGGAACTTCATGGGGAGCCAACCAGTCCACCCTACTCAGATTATACAAAGCCTCTGTGCGCCCAGTACTCGAATACGGTGCAATCATACTAACTGACCTCAATCAAACTAATATGGGAAAACTCCAGAAGGTCCAAAATCACGCACTTATAGTTGCCCTCCGCGCCCCATGGGACACACCCATCAAAACACTCCACGACAGGGCCGATATCCCCACCATTAAAGACCGCCTAGCCACCCTGGCCGCGAAAAATCATGACCGGTTAGCCGACAGCGAACTAATCTCCGAACTTTGAGCAATTTGCGAAAGCCGACAAAAGCCCAAAAACTGCAACCAAAACTAAGACCGCTCGTAAAAAACTAGGGAACGAGAAGGTGAACTAACAGGCAGAAAGACAGCTTAACTGTGGCCTTCTACCAGAAAGGGCTGCCTTCACTGACTCAAGTAAAATTACATCAGGATTAAATATTGTTAAAAACTAAATAAATAGGGAATGAGAAGGTGAATAAACAGGCAGAAAAACAGCTTAACTGTGGCCTTCTACCAGAAAGGGCTGCCTTCACCGACTCAGCTTAAGATTAAACCTTAAAATTGAACAAAATGTGCTACTTTTATCTTTACAGTTTACATATTCTAATGAAAACTAATTCTACCTTCTTCTTTTAAGCAGGTACACAGAAGATGCTTTTTGACCAGCACCCCAAAAACCGCTACAGACAGTCTAACCGTTATGGAAATAATCACCCTCACGGTTCCTGAACATTCTCCACTCCCTCCCTAAAAGTGGTCGACCACTTTAAGGGAGGCGAGCGTTGGTCCTGCGTCCCGCCTCTGCCCCTTTTTGTAAGCGCAATTCGCATCTTTTTGTCCCAACCCAATAGGATTACAATGCAGGCCTGCCCCCGAACCAGGGAAGTTCGGGTCTTCTTCTTGGTGGTCCCCGAAAGGGGTCGTTGTTGTTTCCTTCAAAGACATCCTATCAAACAGAGACAGCCTGAGGCAGATTATACTTGCCAGTGATGGTCATCACTTAAAATCATCTCGGAAGTGGCAGACTATACTTGCCCGAAAATCCAGATCGACTGCACCCTCGGGGAGAGGTAGTACCTTTGTGAGAGGACCCAACCTCTCACACTGGTCCTCACCCGAAGGTTCAACCGACATCAGTCAGAGAGACCATCACGCCGCAACCGGTGAGTACCTGAGCCTGTTCCTCCTTCAACACGAGTAGACATGTGGAAATTAGTCATTTACAGTCAATGAGGGTCGAAAGGGGCTTGTTCCCCATACCGTCCCTGCGCGCCTTCGGCGCGTTAAACCATTCCATTCGTGCGACCCGACTGTTATTACCAGATACCTTTTAGCTCATATTGCTGGGGCCACTAGCGGGAACAGACTCCCCGCTGTGCTCAGTATCGTGACTGGAACCTATCCCACTAGTTGCGTGTTAAGTAACTGTGACAGAGATCTATCTATCCGGGTTAAAGGATTTGGTTCCCAGAGGATCCACTGTGATTTTTGTATTTGCTTTGGAGTTGACTCCACGATCACGTGCAGCCTCAGCATAGGATTTTGGGCTGCTACCCTCCTCCGATGCTGTGGCTGCTGAACTTGTGGATTCTCTTTTACTTGTCTTTCCGGCACCACGACTATTGGCATTATTGATGACGCTATTGACGCTACTGCTAAATCATAACTAACCAATCAGATTGCTTGATTTCCCATAACCTGCCATATAAACCAAGATCGCGGCCTCCAGTATACAAAATGGCCGACGGAAACACGTATCACCCTAACAACACGCGCTGCGTATGCACACTCACATCACGTATCACTATGGAGATGACGTCACAAGATGGCCGCTCACGCGGGTTACAATGACAACCAAACATGGCGCCACAAGGTCACGCCACTATGACGTCACATATGAGATCCCCCCATGGGATTCCCCCAATGGGGACGATCCATCGCTCTCCTACTACTTATGTCAAAGATAGCATCGGATTTCGACAGAGACCCAATCTCGGATTACCACGTATTGAGTGTCTGTGGGCAGAGATGTTCACTAAATGGGGTAGGTCGCTACTATTAGGCGTCTTCTATCGTCCCCCAGATAGTCCTCCAGAGTTATGTGATATCATCTCAGCTTCGATTGATAAAGCATCAATACGACTACTTGTATAATATTTGTAATCATGAATGGTAAGTGTACGACGGGTGTTCAGACGGAGGTAAGTATGGGTGTTAAGGGAGGTCTGGGGGAGGTGAGTCGAGGGGTGCAGGTGGGGGAGAGTGAGGATACGGAGGCGTGCAGACAGTGTAATATGAGGTATGGTGGTGGTCGGTCAATGGAGAGTAGTGGGGTATGTGCGAATTGCAGGGATATTTTACAGTTGTTAGAGAAGTGTGTTGGATTCGAGCGGGGGTTGCAGAGCTGAGGGGAAGGTTGGGGAGGGCCGGTGTATCTGGAGTTACCCCGTTGAAGGTTACCTACGATGGTGAGGTTGAATGTGGGTGGAAGGTCGTTGTGGACTCAAGGAGGAAACTGGGAAGCAGGAAACGTGGGGAATAATGCTTGATGTGGGGGGTGTAACTGAGGAGGGGGGTTCTAGTGGGAAAATTCGGAAGGTGGCGTCAGGTCAGGGCTGCGTCGAGTCCGGAAGCCAGAGTCGGCGTAAGGCTGCCAAGGTTGCTAGGCGGTGTTTAGAAAACAGGTTTAGTGTTTTAGACTCAAGACACCCCTGGGGACGAGAGTGAGGGGGAAAGTGTGGGTGTGAGATGGTTGCTGATGACGATAGGCTAGACGGGGTAAGGAGGGCGGTCAAGAGAAAGAGGGGGCCAAGAGCTTGCAAAACGAGAGGAGGTGCAGATGATATAGGAACTGAGGCCAGAAGAAGAAAATTAGTTGTAGCGGGGAGCAGCATTGTACGTGGGATTGACAATGTAGTTTGTGGTCCTGATAGTTCCAATCGAACAGTCTTGTGCTTTCCGGGGGCGAAGGTGGAGGATCTCAGGGACCGGGTAGATGGCATTGTGGTAGGGTCAGGACCGCAACCGGTAGTGGTGGTCCATGTGGGGACCAACAATATCAGGGAGAGAAGGTCAGTAAGTTTGGTGGAGTCGTATAGAGGCTTAGTCGGCAAACTGCTAAGTAGGATTGCAAGGGTAGTCATATCCGGGGTCCTTCCTGTCCTTGGAGGTGGGGACGAACGGAACTCAAGGATTTTGGCCCTAAATGAAGAGTTGGAGGACTACTGTATTGATCTGGGAATACCCTTTATCGACCATTGGGACACGTTTTGGGGCAATGGGAGCATGTAATGGCGTGACGGGCTGCATCTTAGCAGGGTGGGGAAACGGGTATTGGGGGATAAAATTCTACGGGTAGCAGAGCCTTTTTTGGAGAGGAGCGGGGTGGGAGGTCTGAGGCAAGTATAACTAGAGTGGACATAGGTGGGGTAATCAAGAGTGAGGGGGACAGAATAAGTTTACCAGGACTAGCGCCAGAAAACAATGGGCCCAGTAGGCGGAAGCCAATGAACCTCGGTACCCTGAAAGTGGGTTATAGCAACATCCAGGGTCTCCACCGGAAAGTAAGTGAAATTGCTACATTGATCGAGGCAGAGGAGTTTGATGTCATGGGCTTAAGCGAGACGTGGGTAAGACACGAGGAACGGGTAGACCAAGTAAGCGGGTGTGTGTGGATAGGTGTAAGGCGAACGGAAGGCCACAAAAAGGGGGAGGGGTAGGCATGTACATTAAAGAGGATTTAAAACCGTCGCTGATCACTGATCTGGAAGATATCATCACCTCGGCTGAGGTGTCAAAAGAAATTGGATGGGTAAAGATCAGTCTGAGAAACAAAAGTATTGCCCTTGGGATTGTGTACTGTGCGGTGGAGGGAAGTAAACCCGAGTGGAATGACTCGATATACTCAACACTAAGGTCCAATATCACTGAACTAGAAAACAGTGGGCTCGGTATAATTCTGATGGGCGACTTTAATGGACACATAGGTGATAAGGAAGAAGGCATAGAGGGTGGGGACAAGAAAGTCAACAGGAATGGAAGGAAGCTGTTGAATTTCACAAATGAGCTCGGTCTGAAGATTCTGAACAGGGACGCTAGATGTAAGGGGAAATGGACCTGGGAGAGAAACGACCGAAAATCAATAATTGACTACATTCTCACAGATATGAATTTATGGAGGGGGGTGATAGGGGTAGAAGTGGACGATGTGGGGAAAATGGAGTTGGATAGTGATCACAACTTGATTACAGTGACGATGAGGGCCAAAAGCCTCGAGAAAAGCAAAGGAAGCTTCAAGGAGGTTTGGGAACTCAAAAAGGACGCCGACTGGGCGAAGTTCGAAGAAAAACTGAAACCAAAGCTTGCAGTCGTACACAAGGGGGGCAGTGTCCAGAAGATGGCCGACGCCATAGTTGCGAGCCTAGTGGAGGCAGGGAAGGAAAGTGTAGGAAAGATTAGGGTGCCAACACGGGAACTTGGGTACAGAGTGAACGAAGAACTGAAAAGGGCCATAAAGGTTAGAAAAGCTAAATGTGCTGCATACAGGAGAAGTAGAAAACTTAAGGGGGTGGAAAGCACTGAGGCCATGGTAGCAAAGGAAGAATACAAACAAGCACGAAATAAAGTAAACAAGATTAAAGACGACAACCGGAGAGTGCGAAATAGCAGTCTTATTAGGACGATAAGAACGACAGGGGGTCGAGTTCGAGCGTATTTTGGAAATGGGTGAACAAACGTAGCAAAGGGAATAACCCACAGAGCATTAAAGTAGATGGCAGAGTTACAGAAGAGCGAGATCAAATCGCATTAGAACTAGTCAAGCACTGGGAAAAGGTAAACGATAAGCGGTGGGGCATGGGGAACCCACCAGAGTGTCCGAAACAGGTCGAGGAAAATCTATCGAACTTCGTGTGCAGCGAAATCAAAACTGAGGAGGTGCGAAGGGTGATCTCGAAATTAAGGAATGGAAAAGCGGGAGGGGTGGACGAAATTCCTAACGTCATCAAAAAAGGGGGAGAGGAACTCTTGGAAAGCCTAACTGCCCTATTCAATTTAGCCATAGAATAACAAGAGGTCCCAAAGGAGTGGAGGGAAAGTAAAGTGACATTTATTCACAAAAAGGGGGGAAAAGACGTCTTGGATAACTATCGAGGGATGTTTGTCAGCAGCAACATTGGAAAAGTCTTTTGTAAAGTCCTGTATGGGAGATTAGAGGAGGTGATCGAAGAGAAGCGTTTTTGGGAGAAATCCAGAATGGCTTCAGGAAGGGAAGGAGAGTCACTGACCATCTTTTCACGCTATCCCAAATGATAGAATCCGCGAAAGCAAAAAAGAAAAAGATGTTCATGGGCTTTTTGGATGTTAAAAAGGCATATGATAGAGTATGGAGGGAGGGTATGTGGCGCAAGCTGGAGGCTCTGGGCTTGGGGGCGAGTTTGTTGGGATTATGAAAGCATTATATAAAGATGTACAGAGTGAACTTAGCCTGGGAAACATTACAACAAAACGTGTGCCTAGGCCTAAAACAGGGGTGTATCCTTTCGCCAATTCTTTTTGCATTGTACATCAAAGGTTTAGAAGATGAACTCCTGCATAGCGACGAGGGGGTTGCAGTTGGTGACTTGAAGATCCCAGGGTTATTTTTTGCAGACGATATGGTGCTAGTGTCAGAAAGCGAAGAGGGGCTAGCGAAGATGCTGGGAATTGTTGGGAAATATGGAAGCAAATGGAGACTCGAACTTAATGAAAGCAAGAGCAAAGTTATACCCGTGGGCCGCAAAGTGGACCCCACTCGAAGGTGGAGAGTGGGGGGAGTTTTGCATTCCGGAAGGTAGCAGTAGACTTTTTAGTGTAGGAGAGACTAGTGACTATGAGTACCTGGGGGTAAATATAAACATAACAGGAAGAGGCATCTACCGAAACCACACAAATAAATTGATTCTGAAGGGGAAGCGAATCCTTAACCAAATGAAACTTATAGGGAGAAACAGTTTCAATAAGGTTTTCGCGGGGAAAACTATTTGGGAAATGGTGGGTCTGCCAAGTATAACATACGGTACGGAAGTTGTACCCCTAAACCACACAGTTGTTAAGAGCTTGGAAATCCTGCAGAACGATGCAGGCCGACGGATAACAGGCTCGAGTAATGCCGCAGCGCTAGAAGCGATCAGGGGTGAGCTTGGGTGGATGAGGATCAAGGACAGGATAGACCTATTGAAACTCGGTTATCTTAATTATTTGGTAAATCTCCCCGATAGCCGATGGTGTAAAGTAATGTTCCTGAGAACTTTCAACTCAAATATCAAGACGGGATGGATGGTCCAAGTGAGGGAGCTAGTAGAAAACTACTCATTGGAGATTTCGGACCTTGACGTTGGGGCAAACCAGGGCAAAAAGATCGCCAAAGAAAGGGTCATGGAGGATTGTAACTGTAATTGGCGAAAGGGGGTCAAATCAAAGAGATCTTTGGGTGGCCTGCGTGATAAAGAGAAGCCTGGTTTTGAAGAGTACCTTGGTGGTACCTTTGGGGGGTCACTGTTGTTCAAGCTGAGGTCGCGGTCCCTGGGGCTGAGGAGAAAAATTGGGAAAAACGGTGAAAAGGAGTGCCAGGTGTGTAACTTGGGCGTGGTGGAGACCCTGGAACACTTTCTTATAGAATGCCCAAAATACCAGTCTAAAAGAACAAGATTCACGGGGAGTATAATGGGGAAGTGGGATGGGAGAATGAAGGACATGTGGTTAGGGGGCGACTCAAAGGAGAAGGTTAATATACTAATCGAAGAGATTGGGAAGAATGGGGCAAGGGATGTCATCAAGCAGTTCGCCTCCGAGTGTTGGGAGGAAAGAAGCGCGGGAATAGGGAGGCAGTTGGTAGAACATGGGTAACCAAGGCCTTCTCATACGAGAACCGCGACAAATCAGCGGCCAGCCGAAGTGTTATTATTATATTATTATTAAGTGACAGTGTGAATTGTTAATCATGTTGTTATTTGTTAATTAGTTCTCTTTCTGGCTCTCATCAATCGCATTCAAAGCCTGCTTCCCAAACTCAACACACATATCACTGACGTTGGGGCAAACCAGGGCAAAAAGACCGTCAGAGAAAGGGTCATGGAGGATTGTAACCGTAATTGGCGAGAGGGGTCAAATCAAAGAGATCTTTGGGTGGCCTGCGTGATAAAGAGAAGCCTGGTTTTGAAGAGTACCTTGATGGCATCTTTGGGGGATCACTGTTGTTCAAGCTGAGGTCGCGGTCCCTGGAGCTGAGGGGAAAAATTTGGAAAAACAGTGAAAAGGAGTGCCAGATGTGTAACTTGGGCGTGGTGGAGACCCTGGAACACTTTCTTATAGAATGCCCAAAATACCAGTCTAAAAGAACAAAATTCACGGGGAGTATAATGTGGAAGTGGGATGGGAGAATGAAGGACATGTGGTTAGGGGGCGACTCAAAGGAGAGGGTTAATCTACTAATCGAAGAGATTGGGAAGAATGGACCAAGGGATGTCATCAAGCAGTTCGTCTCCGAGTGTTGGGAGGAGAGGAGAAGCGTCGGAATAGGGAGGCAGTTGGTAGAACATGGGTAACCAAGGCCTTCTCATACGAGAACCGCGACAAATCAGCGGCCGGCCAAAGTGTTATTATTATATTATGTACCACGAATTTGAAGGAGAAGTGCTCCACAATCTTCATAAGATACATAACAAAGAAACCGCAAATAACATGAACAGCATTATCTTCAACTCAGATACATGGCTTCTCACGACTAGGACCCTATCGACGCTTTACAGAGACGGTAAATATTTGACATTAACATTTTTATCTGAACTAAAATCCAGAGTATTCGAACCAAGACAGACACACGCTGACATGCCCAAATTACGGACAAATAACAACTGCGAGACTAAGAATAATATTATAAAAATTGGAAAATGAATGGAGAATATTCAAATTGCAAGATTTGACTTGATAGACTTGAAGACATTATTGTGGCCCAATATCGTTACATAAGGAATTAGTATTTTCGGAAGTGATTTTTCATTCTCCAACGATGCCAAAACACAACAACTTTCCGTTAGACAATTAATAAAAGGTTACTGACTTACGTTTCCGACAATTCTAAAAAACAAACTTTGACTGACTGGACGTTTGACGATACCTAAAGCGGCGGCAATTGCAAAAAAAAAAAAAAAACTGGTCAGGTAAAAGGGTGAATACCTTGAACAAAAAACCAGGGCCAAATTAAAGCCGTTGACACTGAGTCGAAATAGCTAAAAAATATCATGTACTGTATATACACATATACTAAATACAAGTTGCAGCTTTGGGTGTATCGGTCACAGCAGAACGATATTTATCACAGTATGCCATAAAACCTTAATAACGACATAAAGCCAACAATGGCAATTGGCAAAAGTTCGGCTTGTCCAAAGCCGAGATAAAAGTTGATGGGAGTTTTATTTTTACCAAATATTATCAAATATTACAGTGATCTGTCTTGTGATACCCATTTAGCACTACGCGCATCATCCAGACACCAAGGTAGCCAATTAATTACAAAGCTACCTGTGGACTCAGGGAGGAAACTGGGAGGCAGGAAACGTGCGGGAAGACAGCTTGATGTGGAGGTTATACTTGAATAGGGGGAATCCAGTAGGAAAATTCGGAAGGTGGAGTCAGGACAGGGTTGCGTAGAGCAAGGAGGCCAGGGTCGGCGTAAGGCTGCCAAGGTTGCTAAGCAGTGTTTAGAGAACAGGTTCAGTGTTTTAGATTCCGATACCCCTGGGGATGAGAGTGAGGAGGGGGCATTGAGAGGTGGTTGCTGATTTTAATAGGACAGATGGGGTAAGGAGGACGGTGAAGAGAAAGAGGGGACCAGAGGCATGCAAAACGAGGCGTGTTGCAGATGATATCGGAACTGGGGGAAGAGGAAGAAAATTAGTTGTAGCGGGGAGTAGCATTGTACGTGAGATTGACAATGTGGTTAGTGGTCCTGATAGTTCTAATCGAACAGTCTTGTGCTTTCCTGAGGCGAAGGTGGAGGATCTGAGGGACCGGATAGATGGTATTGTGGCAGGTCAGGATCGGATCCGGTAGTGGTAGTCTATGTGGGGGCCAACAATATCAGGGAGAGAAGGTCAGTAAGTTTGGTGGTAGGAATGCAAGAGTAGTTGTATCTGGGGTCCTTTCTGTCCTAGGGGGTGAGGACGAACGGAACTCAAGGATTTTGGATGAGGAGTTGGAGGACTACTGTGTTAACCTGGGAATACCCTTTATTGACCTCTTGGACACGTTTTGGGTTTTGGGGAAACGCGAGCATGTACGGGCGTGACGGGCTGCATCTTAGCAGGATGAGGACACGGGTATTGGGAGTAAAATTCTTCAGGTAGTGGAGCCTTTTTGGAGAGGAGCGGGATGAGAGGCCAGAGGCAAGTATAGCAAGTGTGGACACGGGTGGGGTGAATAAGATCGGGGGGGGGGGGGGGGGGCAGAATCAGTTTACTAAAGCTAGCGCCAGAAAACAATGGGGTCATTAGGCGGAAGCCAATGAATCTCGGTACCCTGAAAGTGGGGTACAGCAACATCCAGGGTCTCCACCGGAAAGTAAGTGAAATTGCTACATTGATCGAGGCAGAGGACATCAGTGTGATGGGCTTAAGCGAGACGTGGTTAAGACACGAGGATCGGGTAGACGAAGTACGGGGGTGCGTGCGTAGGCGTACGGCGAACGGAAAGCCAGAAAAAGGTTGGGAGGGGTAGGCATGTACATTAAAGAGGATTTAAAACCGTCGCTGATATGGTGCTTGTGTCAGAAAGCCAAAACGGGCTAGCGAAAAGGCTGGGAATTGTTGGGAAATATGGGAACAAACGGACACCGGAACTAAATGAAAACAAAAGCAAAGTTATACCCGTGGGCCGTAAAGTGGACCCTATTCGAAGGTGGGGAGTGGGGGAGTTTTGTATTCCGGAAGGTAGTAGCAAACTTCTTAGTTTAGGAGAGACAGGTGACTAGGAGTATCTGGGGTAAATATAAACATCGCAGGATGAAGCATCTACCGAAACCCCACAAATAAATTGATTCTGAAGGGGAGGCGAATCCTTAACAAAATGAAACTTATAGGGAGAAACAGTTTCAATAGGGTTTTCTTGGGGAAAACCATTTGGGAAATGGTGGGTCTGCCAAGTACAACATATGGTACGGAAGTGGTACCCCTAAACCAAACGGCTGTAAAGAGATTGGAAACCCTGCAGAACGATGCAGGCCGATGGATAACGGGGTCGAGTAATGCCGCACCACTAGAAGCAATCAGGGGTGAGCTTGGGTGGATGAGGATCAAGGACAGGATAGACTTATTGAAACTCGGTAAATCTCCCCGACACCCGATGGTGTAAAGTAATGTTCCAGAGTATTTTCAACTCAAATATAGACAGGGCGGATGATCCAAGTGAGGGAGCTAATAGAGAAGTACTCATCTCAGTGGAGATCTCGCACCTAGACATAGGGGCAACCCAGGGTAAAAAAATCGTCAGAGAAAGGGTCATGGAGGATGGTAGCCTTAATTGGCGAGAGGGGGTTCAAATCAAAGAGGTCTTTGCGTGGTCGGCGTGAGAAAGAGAAGCCTGGTTTTTTATCCGAGTGTTGGGAGGAGAGAAGAAGCGTGGGAATATGTAGGCAGTTGGGAGCACAGGGGTAACCAAGGCCTTCTCATCCAAGAACCGCGACAAATCAGCGGCCGGCCAAAGTGTTATTATTATTACCTACTAAATACCGAGGGGCAGTTTTCGGCGACAGCTCAGTCTGTGTATCTTGCAGTTACTCGAATAAATCAACGGTTATATCACATATATTGTTTCAAAGGAATAAATTATAGGTCTGCACACATATTTAAACCTTTCAAACAACTCTTACTTACTTATTTCCCTTCACCTCGGTATCCCTCGGTATCCCGAGCAGGACCCGAAATATATAGATAACAAGTGGTGTTTTTTCTTCCTCTCGTCTAAAGTAGCATTTTGCAACAGCCCAGAATAAAATTATCCAGGGTCTGAATCCTCCAAGGTCAGAATTCTCCAAGGTCTGAATACTCCAAATCAGGGTCCGAATACTCCAAGGTCCGAATCATCCAGGGTTCGAATCTGCCTGATACCCTCTCGAGCCACCAGTCTAATTCGGTAAGGAATTCAGTGCTGCTCTGGACTGTTTGTTTACCCACTTCTCGTTGAGTTTGGTCGTAGACTACCATTGATGAAGAACGATATCCCTTCACTTAAAAGGATACACAGATAGTCTTCTGATCTCCAGTTATAGATATTCTTTTATGACTTTTTCGCGGCTATAAAAGAATGGTCACCCGAAAGTAGAAGAACTTTGGATCTCACCAAAAAGTGTAGATTGAGTCCGAGTCGGGAAAAGGTGTAGACAGGAATTTAAAAGTTCGATAAAAAATGAATGCCGTTGTCCTTGTGGACCAAAATCTCCATATAAACTTTATGTTACTCATGTTTGTGGCAGATGAAAAAAATGAAATTATTTTGTTTTTAGGGAGGTATTTTAGAAAAATCGTTTAAAAACTCACTAAAAAGTGTAGACAGAAAGCCAACTTCAGCTGTGAAGTCAGCCGTGAACTCAACACCTACAAAATCCATTGAAAGCCAATTTCAATAAGATTACTTGACAATCACTTAGCAAAAAATTATGTGGATGTACAAAATATGTATCAGAGTCTCACTTCGGTTTCAAAAGTAGATCATGACTCGTCTTCGATTGGTCGTGATCTGCCCTTAGAAAGTAGAGCTCCACTCTAAATAAATAAATAAAATAAAATAAATAAATAAATAAATATCTGCTGTATTTTTGCTTGATTCCCGTATTCAGTTTTGTGATAATTTTTCCCGTAGGTTACCCTATACATTGAAAATCTACATATACACACATCTTTTTATATTTCTTTGAAATATATACTTCCGAAACATTGGTTATGACTCCACATTGGAACAATCTCATTTCCAATGAGGGATACGGACGTTTCGGTCGCCAGCCGAATCGTCCGCTTGCAATTTTCAATTTTCCACAAATCGCCCGTCAGCGCGCCGAACCGTCCGCTTGCCATTTTACCCAAATCGTCCGCCAAGGGTTTGGAAATCATCAAAACTTGGGATGGGAAATAACTTTAATGATATTTATTCTGTAGGAAATAGCACAAGGTAATAAATAATTAGCATAGTATTTTTTAAATGTTCAACATTATCATATTTTTCAAATATGTTTGTTGACATCTGTGCACTAATTTTATGATTATTCATTGGACAATTATGACAATTTCCTTTAATTTTTTTTTTATAATTTTGCGATTATTAATGGTTAAGCACGGTGGTACCTTTTAATGAATACGTGCTAAAGTATAATAAATTAGAATAATTTTAATATAATTTAATTATTATAGTTGATCCTTCCAAGGAATAATTGCAAAACTGAGCACTGTTGGAGCGTTGCAAATTAATGGGAGCGGCAGGAAGACAGTCAACCGGGCTATGCCACTTCCCGTAGTATAGTTGTCTTCTTCACAAGTATGTAATTGCTCGTATCTATGTAAACTATACTGCAAATAAATTCAATCATTCATTCATGTTTGCTGATCAAAAAACTAATTTCTACCAACGTTTGTCTTTTGAGTATATAGGGAAATCCTCTCAAAAAATTCCCTCCTCAAAACAAGATTGCGGATTTATGTAGAGCATATAGGGAAAGGGTATTAGAGTCGGGCATCACTTTTTTCCGTTTTCTCATCATCTGCAAGATTAGTTGAATTTAACGGAGTGTTTCCTAAATCATCGGATTGTTTTTCTTTTAATTCCCCTCAGAAAAGATATTATTTCTGAAGGGTTAATCACATTTGTTGGCATACAAAAGTTTCAGGCTTACAAATTTTACTTCTCTGTTCAGGTCTCAATTCCAATTTTTTGGCTATGTAATTGTCAAGTAATAAGCCAATTTCGAAACTGCCATCTTGGCTTTTAATCTATGCAAGGTCACAGGTCGAGAGGTATAAACATTCCAAGAAAACGCTTTGTGAGCAATGAAATCGCACTGTTTACACCTCGCGACCTGTGACCTTGCATAGATTAAAGTCCAAAGATGGCAGTTTCGAAATTGGCTTACATAATTAAAATCAGCTTTTAATGGATTTCTGTGGTGTTAATTGAGTTCACGGCTGACTGCGCAGCTGAACTCGGCTTTCTGTCTACACTTTTTAGTGAGTTTTTAAATGATTTTTCGAAAATAAACCCCCTAAAATATAAAATAATTTCTTTTTTTTCTCCATCTTCCACAAACATGGGTAACATAGAGTTTATATTGCGAATTTGGTCCACAAGGGTATCAGGCTGATTCAGACCTTGGCTAATTCGAACCGTGGCTGATTCGGACCTTGGCTAATCCGGACCTTATTTTCCGGCTGATTCGGACCTCGACTCTGGCTGATTCGTACCTCGAGTCTGGCTCATTCGAACCCCCACTTGGCTGATTCGGACCTCTGGTGGCAGCCAAGAACTTGTCAGACTGATCACGGAAGTAAATTTTGTTGGTAATATCTTTTCTTTGCAATCGATATACCTTTGATGAATTTCCACTATATTTCGACTCTGTTGTCCAAATGCCATATGCACAAACTCATGTTAGTGGTGTGCCTTCTCGAGTGTTGCCCATTTTCTCGGGCCAGGGACTACCCGCTTCAGAGACAACCCGCCCAGGCCTATATTTGGGCGGGTTGTCCTGCTTTTTGGGGGGACGGGTCGTCCCGATTTGTTTTCTGACTTTTGAAGAAAAATAAAACTAAACTTTTTCCGAGATTGTATTATATAAAAAAGCATTTACTCACTCTTTTATCGAAAATTATCTACAATTATCAACAATCCAAATTGATCCGATTACCACATCCGAGAGTGACTGAATTAAACTAATAATAGTTCATACTGTATTGGTAACAGTATCATGCTGTTTTCGGTGTTTAGTCAAGTTGTTTTAGTCATTTTGTTTCAGTCGTGTTCACTTTAATGATAATATTTGTTTGGTGCACATGTAAATCAAATGACAAAGACATGTTGTTT
This sequence comes from Pictodentalium vernedei, assembly GCA_031216915.1. Lineage (NCBI taxonomy): Eukaryota > Metazoa > Mollusca > Scaphopoda > Dentaliida > Dentaliidae > Pictodentalium > Pictodentalium vernedei. Next base: position 498,476,826 of record CM062295.1, read on the forward strand.
TAGCGTGATATGGATTCACCATAGCGTTGATCTCTTTTCCTTTATCAAAGACTAAGACAATAAATGTGATGTTTTAGTTATTAAAAATCATCGTGTTTACTCTGTTTGAACTATGTCGGTTCAGTCATTCCGTCCTGTTTCTAGTGAAGAGGTTAGGAAAGTTATCACTTCAGCTCCTCCTAAATCATGTAGACTGGACCCGATTCCCACAGAACTTTTTCTGAAGCATATTGATGCTATCATTGATCCAGTCACTGCTTTGATGAATTTTTCGCTGTATTCTGGCATTGTCCCGACATGCTTTAAAAGGGCTGTTGTTGTGCCTCTTTCAAAAAAGCCTTCGTTGGACCCTGAATCTCTAAAGAACTACAGGCCAGTGTCCAATCTCCCTTTCCTTTCCAAAATCCTTGAAAAGCTCGTTCATGCCCAACTAAAAGAACACCTGGAATATCATTCGTTAATGGAAAAGTGCCAGTCTGCTTACCGCAAAGGACACAGTACTGAAACTGCACTGATCCGAATAACGTCTGACCTTCTGACCGCGTCTGATGAAGGAAAAGTGTCCCTGCTAACGCTCCTCGATTTATCGGCGGCGTTTGACACATTGGACCATACAATTTTAATTCGTAGACTCGAAACTACTTTTGGCACCCGTGGATCCGCTCTTAAATGGTTTGCCTCATATCTATCCGACCGGTTCCAACAAATCCAAGTTGGAAACTCGCTTTCAGATTAACGTGCGCTGAAATTTGGAGTCCCACAAGGTTCAGTACTCGGCCCTGTGCTATATCTCCTGTATACATAACCACTTGGTGACATTATCAGGAGCCACAGAGTTGGGTGCCACATGTACGCAGACGACACACAGTTATATGACCATGATACAGTTAACCGATTCGCCCAGCTTGTTTCAAACGCCGAGGAATGTTTGTCATTGGTGAAGTCTTGGATGTTGGCAAACCAACTCAAACTCAACGATGACAAAACCGAAGCGATGTGGTGCGCAAAACTGTCCGTCGCAAATTCCATCACAATTCAGCACATTTCCGTAGGCGAGAACTTGATCCATTTCACCGATAGTGCGAAAAATCTCGGAGTTCATTTGGACACCACTCTTTCAATGTCCTATCAAATATCAAACATATGTAAGTCAGTATATCTTTAAATTAGAAGGCTAGGTCATATCCGAAAATATTTAAGTTTAGACGCCACAAAAAGCTGATTTCATCATTCATCTTGAGCCGAATAGATTACTGTAATGCACTGCTTTTCGACGTCCCGGACAACCAGCTCCAACGTTTACAGAGGCTGATCAACGTTGCTGCTAGGATTGCTCTTCGGGCGAAGAAAAGGGAACACATCTCACCCTCCCTTGCCAAGCTGCACTACATCCCAGTTAAAGACCGCATAACATATAAACTAGCAATACTCACCAGGTCCTACCAGAGAAATTCGGCTGACTTCCCAGGCTACCTTAGCGAACTACTCATACCATACAAGCCGCAGCGATCATTGCGATCCAGCGACGAAGGACTTTTAACTCAGTTCGCGGGGAATTTGAAGACTGTAGGTGACAGGGTTTTCAGGATCAGCGCGCCCCGTGTGTGGAACTCGTTACCCAAAACCTTACGAAATGCACCATCTCTTGAAAGTTTTAAAAAGGGACTAAAAACCTACTTATACCAGAGGAACTTCCCATGCTATCCCTTCGCTGACACACAAACCGGGTGACTTTATTGATTTTATCTATCTTATTTGTGATTTCCTTTGTAAAGCGCTGAGGGCTTTTATTAGGATAGGCGCTATATAAGTGATATTTATTATTATTATTTAATTGCCAGTACTGTGGTCAAGACCCCAGTACGCTACTACCAGCGCACACAATCAAATCAAATAAGTTGTTGGCCCTCGCATCCGGCTGTCGCAGATAAAGCGGGTTGTCACTAAAAAGTGTACCCCGACCCCGACTCCGAAATTACCGACTCCAAAACTATTTCTTTTTACAACTCTTTTATTAATGGATCAATTATACTGAAATTCAACATAAATGTACAGAATTATATGTAGTATACATAAAATCATTTAAATGTTACAAAAAAATTATGATTTTCATTAAATTGACTTTTATTGAGTTTTGACTCACTAAGAAGTGTACTCGGCGATTTCAAAGAAATTTCATTCTCTCATTCATATAATACATTCTTCCACCTAATTCGTTGCCACGGTGGCTGATTTAGGACACTCAAATATTTATTTTTTTCTCGTTATAACGAGATACGATCTCGTTATAACGAGAAAACATCTCGTTATAACGAGATACTTTCTCGTTATAACGAGTAAATATCTCGTTATAACGAGAAAGTATCTCGTTATAACGAGAAAACATATTTATAACGAGAAAACATCCCGTTATAACGAGAAAGTATCTCTTTATAAGGAGAAAAGATCTCGTTATAACGAGAAAGTATCTCGTTATAACGAGAAAAGATCTCGTTATAACGAGAAAAGATCTCGTTATAACGAGATAGTATCTCGTTATGACGAGAAAACATCTCGTTATCTCGAGATAAAATCACGTGACTCTGATGACCTGAAACATATAGCCCCCACCACATAAACAGTTTATATATCTCGCGTGTTTTCAATATTCTGGATGTAATACACGGGAAAAAACACCTACCCACCCCCAAGCATCCCAACCATGCCCGTGAAATACCGCTCCTCTCCCTCGCACATGTTGTCAAAGATAATTACGATAAGCGCATATAACTCTCATACCAATAAACACAGAAAATGAGATGGAATTCACACAAACAGATGAAACAACTATAGCGTAATAAACTCGCTGCTCCCCCCCCCCCCCCCCCCCGCCCCTCCCCCACACCGTATGTGGAACACTTTTTCGACACACGGCACTCAAAACACGACTATAGCCTCAGCCCCAAAACAGTGTACATATCTTACGCGTGTGTTTAATACTGTGGATGTAAAACACGGGAAACACATCTCCTTCCCAAAGCATCCCACCAATGCCCGCGAAATACCTACCCCCCCCCCCCCCCCCCCCCCCCCCCTCGCATATGTTGTAAAAGATAATTACGACAAATGTATTTAACTCTCATACTAATAGAACAAGGACAGGGACGTGAGAAGGTAAAAATATTGGGAGAGGGGTATCAAGGCGGAAATTCATGCAAAAGAGGCGCCCATTGTGCTGACAGTAGCATGATTTGAGTCGCACAGTGGCGAGGTGGGGGAGAGCACCAGATGTGGTATCCCCTTCTCGTTGGCGGGGTCCGGGAGCCCTTCCCTGGGAAAATTTTGAAAAATATGGGGGCCAAAACTCGCGTTCTCAGTGATTCTGAGGCCACTGTGACACTATCAATTCGAATTCTCTGCTCGTTTCGTAAATAGGCTAGCTTCTGAATTTATCCGTTTGGTCAACCTCTTCGTTTGTGTTTTGTTTTGGACTGACTTCAAACATCTACACGAGTTTAATCGGGACCATGGGTTAATAATTTTTTGATTTTTTTTTTTTTTTTTTGGGGGGGGGGGAGTGGTAAATATCCCCCTTACACCCCCCCCCCCCCCGGTTTAACGCCACTGAGAAAGAATGGAAAACAGAAAAATGAGATGGAATTCACACAGACAAATTAAACAACAAAAGCGTAATAAACTTACTGCCACCCCTCGCCACACCCTTCCCTCCACACACAAGGTGAGATTTATTTATTTATCTATCTATTTATTTATTTATTTAATTAATGGAATTTGACGACTCTTTCAACAGCCAGGGTCATGTCGTGTAATGTAGTTCTACGGGTGGAGGAAGAACCGAAGAATCGGAGAGAACCACCGAGCAGCGGCGAGCAACCGTCGAACTCTCCAACGTACTAACCCGGCAGAATTTGAGTTACATATAGAGTTCCAACGCAAGTTGAAGACGACAGTATATAGCTTCACAAAAGTGACTTTAAACACCAATAAATAATTAAATAAATTCCCTATACCAGTGATGACTATAGTCGTCATGCTTCATATTCCATGTTCAGCTCAATCTGTCAGTGAACAAAATGAGAAGTTTATTGAAAAACTTAGTGCTGAAGCGGCATGGGTGTGGGGGTGGGTGGGGGTGGGGTGGGAGGGTGAACACCCCATCCAATAACATTGACCTCCACCCCACCCCGACAAAAATCAAACTGCCACTTATAATTCCCAAACCTCCCTTCTCTCAAGATGCCCAGAATGGGCCCCAGAGCTTTATAATTTGTAAAAAAAATCACCCCCCCTCCCCGGACCCCACCAATGGGAGGGCGTACCTCCCAAACTCTCCGTCCCCTGCCTCAAACCTCGAGACATGCCTGTGGTATGTCGTTCTCGACCCTCGCAATATTACTGCCCCCCCCCCCCAACACACACACAATTTGGGATCCTAGCTCTACACAGTAAAAAACAATTCTCTAGAGCTTCAGTATTCATGCATTGCATTATTGTTATATTATTGACACCATTTAATTCTATTTCTAAGAAGTGCACAAGTTATCGGTACACCGTATATATTGGCCTAATCATGATAACCCTTTTACCCACCGCAGCGACACAAACCGTCCGTGTAATATACAAAATTCGCCACTCAAAATTTATGTTCATAATTTTTTCTCCCAAACCATAGTTGATGATATCGCATCGAAAAGAGCTCGACGAGCTCGTTCAAATGAGTGTCATAAGCCGTTTAGTTTGGAAGAAAAAAATTAATTTCATTTATTTATTTTTTTTGTGTAAAAATAATTGTGGGCCTACTGCTGTCTTCAACTTGCGTTTGGTAAAAAGTTAATGACGCCATAATGTGTTCCCACGACAAACATGTACAGCTATCTACTATATAATTATGAGAGCGCGGTAGCTCATTTGTTAGAGTATCGAGCTTGAAACTTAGAGATCGACGGTTCGATTCTGACCCGCGCTGTGTCTTTAGGCAAGACACTTAATCCCAATTGTCCACGTGGCCTGACGTGGGGTCACGGTGGCATTATGTGCTAGGGCGTACTGCACGTCGATTGTGCACGTGCCTTCAACCGCTCTAACTCTAATTCTGTCGGGTTAGTATGTTGGAGAACTTGGCGGTTGCTCGCCGCTGCTCAGTGGTTGTCTCCGGTTCTTCCTCCACCAAGGGAACTACCCTACATGACATGCCCCTGGCTGTTGAAAGCGTCGATAATAAATAAATCTCTCCTTGTGTGTGTTGGTGGGGGGGGGGAAGGGGGGGGGGGGGCAGTAAGTTTATAAGGCTATAGTTGTTTAATTTGTCTGTGAAAATTCCATCTTATTTTCTATTTTTCATCCTTTCTCAGTGGCGTTAAAACCGGGTAAGGGGGGGGGGGGGGGCGGTAGGGGATATTTACCACCACCACCCCCCCCCCCCCCTCAATCTCAATAAAAATAATTATTAACCGATGGTCCCGATTAAACTCGTGGAGATGTTTGAAGTCAGTCCAAAACAAAACACAAACGAAGAAAGTTAACCAAGCGGATAAATTCAGAAGCGCGCCTAATTACGAAACGAGCCGTGAATTCGAATTGATAGTGTCACAGCGGCCTCAGAATCACTGAGAATGCGAGTTTTGGCCCTCATAGTTTTCAAAATTTTCCCAGGGAAGGGCCCCCGGACCCCGCCAACGAGAAGGGGATACCACATCTGGTGCTCTCCCCCACCTCGCCACTGCGCGACTCGAATCATGCTACTACCAGCACAATGGGCGCCCCTTTTGCATGGATCTCCGCCTTGATACCCCTCTCCCAATATTTTTACCTTCTCACGTCCCTGTCCTTGTTCTATTAGTATGAGCGTTAAATACACTTGTCGTAATTATCTTTTATAATATGTTCGAGGGGGAGGGGAGGTATTTCGCGGGCATTGGTGGGATGCTTTGGGAAGGAGAGGGGTAGGAGTGTTTCCCGTGTATTACATCCACAGTATTCGAAATGATGATTTCGCGCGCCGAAGGCGCGCAGGGACGGTATGGAGGACAAGCCCCTTTCGACCCTCTGTGACGGTATAGGGTGATCCACAGTATTAAACACACGCGTAAGATATGTACACTGTTTTGGGGCTGAGGCTATAGTCGTGTTTTGAGTGCCGTGTGTCGAAAAAGTGTTCCACATACGGTGTGGGGGAGGGGCGGGGGGGGGGGGGGCAGCGAGTTTATTACGCTATAGTTGTTTCATTTGTTTGTGTGAATTCCATCTCATTTTCTGTGTTTATTGGTATGAGAGTTATATGCGCTCATCGTAATTATCGTTGACAGCATGTGCGAGGGAGAGGAGCGGAATATCACGGGCATGGTTGAGATGCTTGGGGTGGGGGTGGGTAGGTGTTTTTCCCATGTATTACATCCAGAATATTGAAAACACCCGCGAGATATATAAACTGTTTTGCTGGTGGGGGCTATATGTTTCATGTCATCAGAGTCACGTCATTTTATCTCGAGATAACGAGATGTTTTCTCGTTATAACGAGATACTATCTCGTTATAACGAGATCTTTTCTCGTTATAACGAGATACTATCTCGTTATAACGAGATCTTTTCTCGTTATAACATCTTTTCTCGTTATAACGAGATACTTTCTCGTTATAACGAGATGTTTTCTCGTTATAACGAGATGTTTTCTCGTTATAACGAGATAGTAACTCGTTATAACGAGATGTTTTCTAGTTATAACAAGATCGTATCTCGTTATAACGAGATCGTATATCGTTATAACGAGATAAAAATTAATATTTGAGTGTCCTAAATCAGCCACCGTACGTTGCAGTATTAAGAATATATTCGTATTTTACGATGTCTAATGCAAGATTTATAATTAATTTGGAAATTAATCGTGCTTAAAATGGAAATTTACTCGAAGATGAGAATCGCCGACTCCGGCTTCATTTGCGGTTGAATGTAAAATTCAAACTTGCAATTGGCGGATAAATAGTCAGAGGTTTTCCCGGATTGTGGTAAGTGACGCGGATAAGGAAATTGTTTCACGACAATGAAGTTTAACACCTGTCAGTAGCAGGGTAGTAGTAATTTTTTTCGATAAGAAGTTGGACCCTAAGATTGTAAAATAATTTCCAGTGCTATATATCTCTGAAGGCATATAGCATCGGGAATTATATTATAACGCTAGAGTCTATAACTCCTGTCAGTAGCAGTAATTTGTTCGATAAGAAGTTGGACCCTAAGGTTGTAAAATAATTTCCATTGCTATATATCTCTGAAGGCATATAGCATCGGGAATTAGTAGCACGGAAGGTCGTAATTTTTTCAATAAGAATTTGGACCCAAAGGCTGGCGCTTGTAGAATATCTATAACCCTCTTAAGGTCCATGAGGGACGACTCCTCGCAGTAAATAGTGGTTGACATTTTGTTATAGTTCGTAACTAACTAACAGAATATAACTGGCAGTTGAATGAATGAATGAAAGGTTTTATCGCGCCGAAGGCGCGCAGGGACGATTTGGGATTTACAAATCCCTTGCGACCCGGTTAGCTTTATTTTATTTCACTTGGATCTTGGATCACACGGGCCTAGCTTTCCTCTTGCCTCAAATGGGGTCTGAAGGGGTATGCACGCGGTTAGAATTCCGGCAGCTTGCATTGGAGTGATAGATTGTCAAAGATCAATCCCTCAACGCCATTAAGACTATTAGAGAGTGGGCTCTATTCGGTTCCAGCTTGGCGATGGTAGAGGGTTGAGTCCCACCATGGTGGCGAGCCAGAATATAATGTTGTGCGATGGCAATTTTAAGGGAAGAAGAAAAAAGAAAACCAAACAGCAACGCCGGTTTGGTAGCGGCCCCGGTATATGACCATAGCGGTTACAAAAAAGGAGTGGAGAAAGCTCCAACAGTTTAGTTTGAAAAAAACGGGAGTCATCCATCAAGCCTTCTGGGAGATAGGATGCCGTATGTGATTGAGGTATCTGGTTATCCTTCGGGAATTCCAAATAACCTTCAATACCCCCTCCCCCCCCGCCCCCCACCCACAGAAAAAAAAAAAAAAAAAGCCCTTAAAAGGGCTGTTTGCTGGCAAGATTGTTTCAATCCTTGCCTTGGACTGTTTGGTTTTCTGCACATCTTTGCATGAGGATTGTTTCAATCCCTCGTAGTTTGTCATTCAGTTTGGTCGCGTGTCTGATGAGATAGAGGAGGTAGAAAAGATAATAGAGAGCTGGAAATTAGAGCAATTCGGTTTTTAATTAACAACTGTTCCGTCCGTGACGACCAGTGACATGTGGATGGGGAAGCCAGCATTTTTTCCCCGAGATTTATATCTCAGGGAGGGGAGACCCGGCAGTAGGTGGAGATTTTCCTCGCTGTTTGCAACTCCCACTGGTAACAGAGGCAAGCTTTCGTGCGTATCGTGTCACCCGCAGCCAGTTCTGAATTTAGGTCACAGAATGCCTGGCTCACCCCATCACAATGATGTAATCTTTAACCCTTTCGATAGACATGCACCAGATTATTTAGTTTTCCTATTGAGGACGTGATGCGCATTGAGTTCTATTATTATTTCACTGTCTTGAAGTCTGTTTAGAGTTTTGCTTTGAAGATCTTTTAAGCGCATTGCTATAGTGTGTATTTTTGCTATCTCGTGAAATTGTTTTATCGATGTCCACGTGGGCTTGCGCAGAGCCACGCGCAAGGCATGATTTTGGACCCGTTGTATTTTTTCAATGTTGGTTTTATTCAGGTCACTTGTTATTATGGCCCCATACTCTAGTACTGGGCGTATATATGATTTGTAAAGATTGAGGAGAATTTCTTTATTGGTTCCCCAATTTTTACCTCTAATCAATTTCAGGAAATTGATGCGTTTAGTGGCTTTGACAGTGACTGAGTTTATGTGATTGTTTAGATTGAGACTGCTATCCAGGTTGAATCCCAGAAACTTTGCCTCATTACTAGCTTCAAGTTTATGATCGTAAAGCTTAAGCTCAATATTAGGGACAGGCTTTTTCCTTTGTTTTTTATAGAATGTGATTCTTTGTGTTTTCGTGGCATTTAGCTTGATGCGCCACAGAGCGCACCAGTCTTGCAGGTCGCGGATGGTATCCTGCAGGCGGTTTTGTATTATGTTTCCAGACTTACTGGCCGTCCACATTCCTTTGTCGTCTGAGAATTGAGATAGTTCAACATGGTTCTTCCCTAGTTTGTCAATGTCATTCACATATATTATAAATAGAAGCGGGCTGAGGACCGAACCCTGTGTAGTGTCCGCTTCGAGTTTTACCTCGGCTGACACTTCGCGGTTGACCCTCACTTTGATTTTTCGATCAGATAAAAATGATGATATGATCCTTAGAATTTTGGTAGGCAGTCCCATCTTAGCTAGTTTGTATCTCATGCCATTGTGCCAGACAAAGTCAAACGCTTTTTCTACGTCGAGTAATAGCGCGGTTCCTATTTCATTTTGACTGAATGCCGTTTTCATATAATCTACCAGTCTATAAACATGCTCGATTCCCTCTCTTTGGCTTCTGCATGCCCTTTGCCACTTATTGAAAGAGCTGATTGATTCGAGATGGCTGCGGAGTCTAGTCGTGAGAATCCGTTCGAAAATTTTTCCAATACAGCTGAGTAGGATGATTGGGCGGTAATTAGCTGGGTTGCTCAAATCCTTGTCGGGTTTGGGTATCATGACTCCTGTAGCTACTTTCCAACTGACAGTTCCAGAGAATGCTGCCCTTTTAAGTATAATTGATCCATTAATAAAAGAGTTATAAAAAGAAATAGTTTTGGAGTCGGTAATTTGGGAGTCGGGGTCGGGGTCGGAGTACACTTTTGGTGACAACCGATAAAGCAAGCGATTTCAATCCCACATCGTTCCTGTGCGTCTGAAAATAAAGTTATTCGGGTCGCAAGGGATTTCAATCCTACATCGCCCCTGTGCGCCTTCGACACGCTGAAACTTTTTATTCTTTCTTCACAGCACAAACATCTTTCCTTGCATTCATTGTGATCTTGAAGTTCGGCCAAAGCAACAGTACGCTATTGACTGCGACGTGCGTGGGAGATGACAACATCGTTTATGTGACACGGGAATAAACCATCTGGAATATGTAATAACACAAGAATAATTCCTTCGTATGTTATTAAGGAGTGAAATTCTGGGGCAGGAGTCCCGAGGCGAGTTGTCCCCAGCAGGATTGGCGGGCTGTCCCTAGGTTGTTGCCCTGTTCCCATTTCCTCCACTTGGTCATCCTCGAAAAGCCATTCAAACACATCCGTAGAGTCGTCTCCCTTCGTTGTTTGCGGAAATGGAATAGCTTTAATTTTAATATTTTATGAGATATTGGAACTAGTTTTCAAAGAATGGATGTCACAAATGGTTTGATCTCAAATTTGGTTCAAACCAAATCCATACAGAGAGTTCTAGCCCCAATCGCGTCTCAGGTATATCATAGTTTGAGCAACCCACTTTTTTATCTGCAATTTCCAAAATTCGTGGATAGTTTGTTCAATCCAATATTGCCACTCAAAACGTTCATCTACCCTACTCCTGGGGCGGTCGGTCTATTTGCAGTAAGTTCCTGCAGTAAGTAACTTTGCGGAAGTTCCTCGGTGTGCGCGAAGGTGTTATTAATCCTTTGTCTTGTACTTAAGGGCCTATATAAGTAATGAAATTTTGTTTATTTTGAAAATTTTCACCTCTGATATTCCTTCAATTCAAATTAAATATACACAAAATGTACATCAAAATAAAGGTTGTGATGTATAGAACACGAAACACATATGTAATCAACTCATAGAGTCGACTGTAGGCACCACTGGTTCCTGGAAGTCTGCTGCCGTATTCGCACCAGAACTGATAATTTAATAATATTTCACGAAAACAACTTGTGGCCAAATGTGCTTTACATATCCAAAAACAAAGCTAGGGGATAAACATTCTTCAAAACACGACGACAGAGCTGCATTGGGGAAAATTCCAAAGCCTTTGCTTTTGTTTACGTATGAGTATACTTTCGATTTCCGGTAGACGTCATCGGACAGAAAAAGCATGTAAAAACAACGCCGTCTAAAATCAAATAATGAAAAAGATCGCCTTCATACAGTATACTGTTATCAGATAGGGATTGCACAGTTGCCATATTCAATGCAAGGTATCATGATACCTGTTGAAATTTCTTAGAATTACGATTTTGTTTTTCGATGGAAATTCGTGGTAACGAATGATTTGCACATGTCTGTCGAGCATGGAAACCATCTTCAATAAAAAATGCAGACAGTGTTGTCCTTTTCCAAAATGCAGTCCTATCACTGTATTCGAAAGTGTTTTGAATGCCTAGCTTTGTTCTTGGATATATGAAGCACATTTGGCCACAAGTTGTTCTGATGAAATATTATTAAATTATCAGTTCTGGTGCGAATACGGCAGCAGACTTCCAGGAACCAGTGGTGCCTACAGTCGACTCCATGAGCTGATTACATATGTGTTTCGTGTTCTATGCATCCCAGCCTTCAGTTTGATGTATAATTTGTGTATATTTAATCTGAATTTAAGGAATATGAGAGGTGAGAATTTAAAAATAAACAAAATTCCATTACTTATATAGGCCCTTAAGAGCCTATATAAGTACTAATGGAATTTTGTTTATTTTGAAATTCTCACCTCTGATATTCCTTAAATTCAGACTAAATATACAAAAATTACACATCAAAATGAAGATTGGAATGTATAGAACACGAAACACATATGTAATCAACTCATAGATTATCAGGACAACTCGTACCAGTCAAGTCGTACCCAAAATTGGACGACTCGTACCCATTTTCGGCTGGACAACTCGTACCCACAGTTGGACAACTCGTACCCAAGGTTGACAACTCGTACCCACAGATGGTCAACATGTACCTGGTCTTTAATTGTATGGGCAAGGCGAATATTGGCTGAAGGACTTGAGAAGATGAGTGTCTGCTTTCAAATGGTGTGCATAAAGGCAGAAACTTTCTATTTTTAGCATTTATCTCAGCAGAACAGTCTGAACAGACTTCGCTGAAAGTCAATTTCGTCGGTTTGAACATTTCATCAAGAGAGCAATTCAAAGGAAACAGGAAATATTTAAATTATATATTAATACAGTGGTGTAGATACGGTAGACAAAATCCCCCCCCCCCCCCCCAAAAAAAAATCGGGTAATCTTTGGCTCTTCGTTAAACGTCTGAGGGCTTTTCTACGTCATATTTTGTTGTACTGGTAGCCATACCCAGCATTTTACGTGTTGAGGGGTTAACACAAAATCAGATGCCATTTGGGCTCATTCCCCCACATACCCCACCCCTTCATTGGTTGAAGGATTAACGCTATGTCGGACGCAATCGGGGCCCACCAGAAGCCCCTTTTCTGGTCAAATTACATCTATATAGACCTGTGCCAATTTTTGTTTCGATCGGTCGAGGCACGAGAGTCAGGTGCCTATAAAGAGAGAGAGAGAGATTCACTTTTATAGTCCAATTGCAAACCTTACAAAAATGGTAATTATCATTCAATTTTCATGATTGTCATGGAAGATAATTGTTAGAAAAACATACCTCCCAACTGGAAGATTTACTTAATTGGCGATAATAATATGCACAGATAATTGGAAGAAATTAAACATCAATCGACTATAAGGTAATAGATGATAGAAAATAATTCTTCATTATCTCACACCTAAAGAGACAGAGACAGCTTGAGGCGGATTATAGTTTAACTGTGGCCTTCTACCAGAAAGGGCTGCTTTCACCGACTCAACTAAAATTACATCAGGATTAAATATTGTTAAAAAACTAAATAAATATGGAACAAGATGGTGAATAAACAGGCAGAAAAACAGCTTAACTGTGGCCTTCTACCAGAAAGGGCTGCCTTCACCGACTCATCTAAAATTACATCACGATTGGATACTGTAGATCTCGTTTCCGGCGGGGGGGCTCGGCCCACACGGGACGTTTGCGATACCAGGCGAGAGCGTTTTGTGTGGGCTGGGCCTCCCCGACCGTGCGATACCAGGCGAGAGCGTTTTGTGTGGGCTGGGCCTCCCCGACCGGGGTGGGATTTGCAGTGTTTAATCGTGTTCCAAAGTAAACTCAAACTAATCTAAATATGGTCGAAACCAGCGAAGGGCATAACAGAAACACCCTCGGGTGTGGTTTAGTGTCTAAACCTGTTACCCTCCCGCTACAAACTCACTATCACCCTATGTAAGTGATCTAACAGGCAGATAAACAGCTTAACTGTGATCACAATTAATACATAATGTGCTACTTTCATCTTTTTATTTTTACTTATTCTAATGAAAACTAATTCTGCCTTCTTCTTTTAAGCAGGTACACAGAAGATGCTTTTTGACCAGCACCCCCAATAACCACTATGGACAGTCCAACCATTATAGAAACGGTAACCCCCCATGGTTCCTGAACATCCTCCACTCCATCCCTAAAAGTGGTCGACCACTTTAAGGGAGGCGAGCTTTGGTCCTGCGTCCCGCCTCTGCCCCTTTTTGTAAGCGCATTGCACATCCTTTTGTCCCAACCCATTAGGATTACAATGCAGGCCTGCCCCTGAACCAGGGAAGTTCGGGTCTTCTTCTTGGTGGTCCCCAAAACGGGTTGTTGTTGTTTTCCTTCAAAGAGTCCAACCAACAGAGACAGCCTGAGGCAGATTATACTTGCCAGTGATGGCCATCACTCATCACTCAAAATCATCCTCGAAGTGGCAGACTATACTTGCCCGAAAATCCAGATCGACTGCACCCTCGGGGAGAGGTAGCACCTTTGTGAGAGGACCCAACCTCTCACACTGGTCCTCACCCGAGGGTTCAACTGACATCAGCCAAGAGACCATCACGACGCAACTGGTGACACCTGCCGAGTACCTGATGCCGTTCCTATTCAACACGCCTAGACATGTGAGAATTAACCATCTGCAGTCACTGAGGGTCGAAAGGGGCCTGTTTCCCATACCGTCCCTGCGCGCCTTCGGCGCGCGAAGTCATTTCCTTTCGGGATCTCACACCTGTCACTGCCGGGTAAGTCTAAATTAAATGACTGTCGAGTTTTCAGGTGTGTCGGTGTTGACCATAAAATTTCCGACAGAAATCAGTTGATTCGAGCTGGTGGACTCATAGAGAGAGATGTATTAGAGCTTTTTACTTGGATTTTTTTAAAATGAACATCATTTGTGATCTTCTTGATTCAGTCTATCACTGGTCATTGTTTGCAGTTTTTCTTCCGAGCGGGTAAATGTGCTACACTTCAAGTACAAAATCCGGCTGGACTCTCAATTTACAATGAAATCCTTTCTCGCCTGACCGGAGTGGCGCCTCACCAGTGATGTAACTTTGCCACACGAAAAATAATCTAAAGGTGGAGAGTGGCATTATTAATTAGGAAAGGCAAGAGTTAATGCGACGAAGGCTATGGTTTTCACCCTGATAATTTGCAGAGCTTAGACCTAGATGCAAGGCCTTTTATTTTTTTCCATTACTCTATTTCCCAATATTGAAGCACAGAAACTGGGTGTCGGGGGGGGGGGGGGGGGGGGTCATTCACCCCAGTTCTCGTACGAATACAATTGCAGACTTCCAGGAACCACTGGTGCCTGCTTTCGACAAAGTACGGTCAACGAATATATGTTTCCTGTTCTGTGTTTCACAGCCGTCATTTAGACGTAAAATTTGTGTATATTTCTTTCATATTCGTGGAATATCTGACGAAAGAATTTCAAAGTAAACTGATTTCCATTACTATTATAGCACCTTAAACGGATCAAACAAAAGCAAAAACCCCGCTTCTATAGTTCTTATGCCATTAACTGCCTTCGCCTATACAATTAAACACCAAGTACAAGTTGACCAGCCATGGGTACGAGTTGTCCAACCTTGGGTACGAGTTGTCCAATTGTGGGTACGAGTTGTCCAGCTGAAAATGGGTACAAGTCGTCTAATTTTGGGTACGACTTGACTGGTACGAGTTGCTGTGGGTACGAGTTGTCTAGAAACCAACTCATAGAGTTGACAGCAGGCACCACTTGTTCCTGGAAGTCTGCTATCATATTCGTACCAGAACCGATAATAAAATAATATTTTGCGAGAACAACTCACGGCCAAATGTGCTTCATATATTCAATAACAAAGCTAGGCATTCAAAACACTTTCAGGTGCAGCGGTAGGACTGCATTTTGGAAAAGGACAACGCTGTCTGCATTTTTATTGAAAATGGTTTCCATGTTCGACAGACATGCGCAAATCACTCGATACCACAAATTTCCATCGAAAAACAAAATTGTAATTCTAAGAAATTTCAACAGGTACCTTGTGTTGAATATGGCAACTGTGCAGACTCTATATAATAATAGTATACTGTATTAAGGTGATTTTTCTCATTATTTGATTTTAGATGGCATTGTATATTGATGCTTTTCCGTCCTTCCGTCCGATGACGTCAACCGGAAATCAAAAGTACATTCATATGTAAACAAAGGTGTTGGTTTTGGAATTTACCCCCCATGTAGACCGGTCGCTGTGTTTAGAAGAAGTTTGATACCCTAGCTTTGTTTCTTGTGGTATGTAAAGCACATTTGGCCATTAGTTGTTCTTGTGAAATATTATTAAATTTTCAGTTCTCATACGAATATGGGTAGCAGACTCCCAGGAACCAGTGGTGCCTACGGATGACTCTATGACTTGATGACACATGCGTTTCATGTTCTATACATTTCAATCTTCATTTTGATGTACAATTTGTGTATATTTAATTTGAATTTATGGAATATCACAGGTGAGAATTTTCAAAATAAACAAAATTTCATTACTTATATAGCCCCTTAATTGGATTACAGTGACTGATGTCACCTACATTAGTCTATTGTTAATAACTCATTGTTTTATTTACCGCATCCATTAATTAATTATTTTGTGTGGAATTTCCATTGCGACGTGAATAACTTACAGTATAATTCTTAAGGAGATTTCCCAAGTGACCCGAATAAGTTTATTTGCCAATGAATCCATGAGGGTAGGATGCAAGGGCCAAAAATCATTTGAATGAATGAAAAGTTTCAGCGCGTCGAAGGTGGTAGTGGGTTGAGATCCCGAAAACCTTGAACTGCAAGGTGATTAGGTGTTGTGCATAACTATTAATTCTTCTCTGTGTGGGCATATTTATGATAATACTGAAATCGCTGTTTGATTGTTATTTTAGAAAAAGAAAAAAGATGAAACCCAAACAGTCCGAGTTGTGAGCAGCTCAGCATATCCATAACGGTTTTAAAAAGGAAAAAATCCACCAATTTGTGTTTTTGAAAGCTGGGAGTCATCCTTCAGCCTTTAAGGAAGAGTGGATGCCGTGCCTTGGCCATCTGGTCTACCTTTGGGGGGAACAGATGACGGTGTGACGGGAGGAACAAAAAAAAAAAACAACTCACAGACACACACCTAAAAGCCTTTAAAAGGGCTGTTATATCTTTATTCATGTGTTTAATTATTTGTTTTCAATTTGCTTTGTGTTTGGGGTGAATGCATTTCGTAGATTTCATTATAAATTGGGAACGATTTTCGATTTTCGTCACTGCAACTTACTGGTGTAATTATTGTCTCCTTTCCTGAGCTCAGAATGAGTCTTCAGATAAAAGTGAAATCGACGCACTTTGAATGACTGCCTCACTAAGCAAAAGGGATGAATACAGGAAATGAAAATATTTCACCAAAAACTAAAACACTGTGCATGTGTATTTTAGAGGCGGGGGGGGGGGGGGGGGGGGGGGGGGGGGGGGGGGGGTCTGAGAGATTCTGGGGGCCCTGGTATTTTGGAGACCCCCCGTGGATTCAGAAGCAAATAAAGTTAATCAGGTCGCAAACACGGACACTCACCACAAGTTGAGAAATCGAAAAAAAATATTTAATATCTGATAGCCTTGCATTTTTGGATCAATGCTGTCGTGCTCCCATAATGGAATATAAATACTAACGTTAATATTTATATTCCAATCTTGTAGATCCAAAAATGCTATCAGATATAATTGTATTTCGAGATCCCAGCTTGTGCTGAAACTTTTCATTCCAAATATTAGTGGATGGAATCAATAAAAAATTAATTATAAATAATAGACTAATGTAGGTGACAGCACTGCAATCCAGTTAAGTCCCAAGAAGACAAAGGATTAATAACACCTTCGTGTACACCGAGGAACTTCCACAAAGTTACTTACTGCAATTCAGGAACTTACTGCAAATAGACCAACCCCCCAGGGTTCATCAACTGTAAAATTTACATTACTTGTTCTTCTTTTGCTTTCTTACAGCTTTGAAGAGTTATTGACAAGGTAGAACCTCCACTATATCACAGACACGATAGTGAATGTAATTACGCCTTCAGATTGATCTCTATTCTGCTATGGCATCCGGTGTCCGAATCTGATTTAAAATACCGAATCTGACCCCCGAAAGGTTAACTACAGATACTTCCTACTTACTTTCTTGCTATTCTGTAGTCTAAGCAAAAAAGAATGGTTTCGCAATACGAGGACGCACAGGGACAGTGTGGAGAAAACTTTTTTTCAATCCTATTTACCGTGTAATTGAATACTGGACGAAACAGGTCCTACTAATTACCGACTAAAACTGACTAAAACCATTCTAAACTCTCCAAAACCGACCAAAAGTGCTAATTAACAACCAAAATACCGACCAAAACCCAATGAATACTGACCAAAAAAATAAATGAGTACCGACCCCAAAAATACGATTTTTTAGAATCTCAAAGGTTTTTAAGTAGATATTTGTGGGGGTGGACACAGGTGCTCGGCATAAGCTGAGAACTCTAAAAAATTACATTTGTTAAGGAATTTTGGGATCGATTGTCTTCACCTCCCTCAATAGATATAAAATACAAGCTTTTATTTTATATTTTATATCTATTAAGGAGATGAAGAGAATCGATCCGAAAAATCCTTATTAAATGTCATTTTTTATAGTTCTCAGGTTGGCCAAGTACCTGTAGGTGCAGAGAAGTCCAGCCATTACGAAATCAGCCACGGAGAAGTCGGCCAAAACAATTTATGAGAAGTCGAAGGAGAACAGGAGAACTCGACCCCAAGATGAAGTCGATCCCACCCCATAACAATTTAGGAGAAGTCGGCCCACGTGAGACATTGGGCCCAAACAATACAGGAGCACGGGCGTACGGGTCAAAGTTTTTAGAGGGGAGTGAGGGGACTGGAAGATTTTGCTGGAAATTGGCGGGAAAGTGACGTTGCAGGCATTACCGAGGCAGTGCGACATGTGTGGGCAGCACTCTCCTGGAAAAAGGTTAGTTTGAAATCTGCTGGAATAAACTATGTAAACACTTGTGTATCTATTAGTTATCAGACGCGTTATCACTCTGATGAGACGGTAGTTTAAACTTGGAGTCCGTAATATATTTTTTTAGAAAACCAAGATGGCGGCCTCCAGTATACACATGGCTGATGGAAACATGTATCACCCTAACAATATATGCTGCGCATGCGCACTAAGACCACACATCACTATGGTAATGATGTCACAAGATGGCCACTCATGCGGGCTACCGTGACAACCAAACATGACGTAAGTAGGTCACATGACTGTGACGACATTTCCCCCTCCGGCCAACCGGTGTTGATCTCCACATCTCCTACTACTCCCATCTGGCCCAGCCTTCTTAGCCACCCCGAGACTTTCGTAGCTTCAAGGCTACTACTTGTTCATAGTCACCACCATCTGTCCTTTGATTCAACACTATTGTAGTCACCCAATACTATAGTCTTCTATCACCCTCATAGTTGTGTACCATTACTGCCTCATGCTATTACTATCGGCTACTACAATTCTGCACTGTGTTTCAACCATTACTAAGTTATGGTACTACTACAGCTCATATTATTTTAGCATCATGCTCTATTATTTTAGCATCATGCTTAATTCACTGATTTATGATCCTGTTCGTACATCATAAGGCTTACCATTGTAGAAACAACTGGCATATCAAGAAGCAAGCAACAGTACACACCATGCAAACTGAATGAAACCACTTTCGCTGACAAAAGACAATGATTCAATAAAAATAAAATATTTTATTCATTCAATTTAGCCCTTTGCACAACGCGGTAGCAGGCGGCACATGCAAAAAAAAAAATTCTTGAATGGCTGAACAATTAAACTTTTTGTCTCAAAAACAGCTTATGACCCCCTCATTGGAACAAACTTGACAAGCTCATTTTAATGAGGGGTCAAAGCTGTGTTAATGAGGCCAAAAATGAAAATATAATAAAATTTGTTTGGCTATTTTTGTGAATAGCCCTGGCCATTTTTACCATTACGTTGGGTAAAGGGTTAAACAAATTGAGAACAATGGCAATATAAGGCTTACGTTTCTGCACATAGACCATTCTCTTGTCATTAGTGAACAGAGAATGTGCAAATAAATAATTACGGGACATCCTTAATCGTCATTATTATTTTGAATTTACAAAACTCTTGAGCCCAAAAACCCAATCAGATTGAAAATAAATTTTATTATTTTTTTGATCGGTACTCATTGTGTTTTGGTTGGTAATTAGCACTTTTGGTCGGTTTTGGACGGTTTTGGTCGGTAATTAGTAGGATAGGACGGAACGGCCCATGGACAAAATGGCCCAGATTGATTTTGGTCAAAACGGCCCAGATTTTGAGACAGAACGGCCCATATTTTTGGACTGAATGGCCCTTTTTAAAAAACCTGATTTATTAAAAAAAAAATTTATTATGCCCCATTATTTTTTTTTTTTACAAGAGTACTAACGGCGGTATTCAACTTGACTAATATTATATGATGTTGATTGAAGGTAAGGAAATGTTTTTTACAAATGTTGTAACATCTCAACATCTGTACTCTCACATCTGTATAGTGTTTTTACTGTGATTTTGTGTTTTGTGGATAATGTCAGCGGCATAAAAAAGAAGGGATTATAAAAAGGTATTTATTACTTTCCAAAGTGTGATTTACTGGAATTTCCGGGTTTGCTTATAAACGAAAACTTCACAAGTGAATTATGCAATTAACAATTGTGTCATGTATCCGTGTGCACAAACGAAGATGCTTTTCCATAGGTGTAATGGGGATTTCAGTGTTTTTTGCTTCTTTTTTTTTTTTTTAACCCTTTACCAAACATAAAAAGCAGACGACACTTGCAAAATATAATTCTTGAATAACTATTATTTTAATTTTTTGTCTCAAAAACATAGGCTATGACTCCTCATTGGAATGAGCTCGATGAGCTCATTCCAATGAGTGGTCATAACCTATGTTTTAGAGACAAAAAATGAAAAAATAATGAAAATTAATTGGCAATTTTTGAGAATAGCGCTGGCTGTTTTGGACTGTTAACGTTAGGTAAAGGGTTAAATAATATAATTATCGTTAATAATGAAAAGTAATAAACAGAGTAATTGCTTGACTAGACTGGTTACGTGAAATAATTCATTCGAGGCGAGGGACTATATTGTAAAACACTTGTGCACATTCGCGCACACGTGTTTGTACAACGTCCCTCACCTCTCATGAATTATTTCACGTAACCAGTCCAGCGATTACTCTCTATTTAATTACTCTGTAATCAGGTGAACAAAGCAGTGGTCAAGAATTATCATTTTGGCTTGTGTTTTTATTACAATCATTCTGAGTAAAAATTACAATTATCGAGGTGTACTTGTTCTCAAGTCTGCAAATAACTCAAATTTTGGTGTCTGTCAAAAAGACAAGTACCAACAAGTTTGTGCCTGTCACCACAAATTTTGTGCCTGTCAAAAGAATTACACTTGACCCGAAACGCTAGCTTTGCTGATAAAATAGCCTTAATAGTTCTATAGCGTCACAGGCACTTCAGTTTAAATCTCTTGTTTATAATTCTATTTATTTACATTTTTTTATTGATGGTGTTTAAGGTGACTTTTAGCATCTATGTCTACCTGACCTCATGTGTCATCACTGCAAGTTCACAACACTGGTATGAAGTCAAGTTTAGTCAATCATTTAAATCTATACCACCCAGAGCCCATTGTGGAAGGCAAGTTACCAGCCCCAGGCACTGGCTACAAGGTCCTATTTTACAAGCTAAGCAGAAGCCATTTAACTGATTTCTCTTGAAGCTCAAGATATTTTAGTAAACTTCCAGCTCATGAAGCTTCAGGTTGAATTTCAACTTGATGGTTCATTAGCTGGAAGTTTACTATTGTAACTTGTGCTTATCATGAGCTTCAAATGCATATTGAATAATTTTTTTCCTATTTTTGTCAATTAATAGAAGTTTCCAAACACCCACACCACAGAGTTTAAACAAAGATCATATACTAGTATAAGGTCTTTGGTTTAAACAAGTGTTGTACAGAATTTATATTCCTCATAATCCAAGACATACTCAAGAAAATAAATTCAGTACAACGTTTGTAAAGGCAATATCTCTGTTAAGAGATGTTTGGATAAAATAGTGGAGGTCTGGGTAAAATTTGATGGTCAGAATGCTGCCAGGTGGAGGCGCCTTTGGGCAAAAATGTTGGAGGTCTGTTGGGCAAGAAGATGATTTGGACCATAATTGACACAAAATTAGGCAACTTCTAGTAAAGGTGTCAGAGACAGATTGTATCCACAGGCACCTGCTCCCCAGCCATTTGACAAATTATAATGCCAAGAAAAAATATATCACCTCCTCACACATATACATATAGGGAGGGGTATAATTTGTCTTAGCATTATACTACGTCAAATGGTCAGGAGCAGGTGCCCGTGAGTAACCTGAACACAACAACAGTGAACTGACGTGACTGATATCAGGACACATTTCAATTCAAATTTCAATATTTAACAAATTGTGAATTGTCTAACCAAATGCTTTCTAGAAGTTGAAGAATACAACCTTCTGCAAAAAGTGCATTCATGCCAATCCCTCGAATAATGTATTTATTGAGAAATAAGCAATCCGAAAGAAATCACTGTCAGACATCGGAGCCAACTCCATTGTAAAAGTTGTTGTTGAAATCCTACGTGGTCACGTGTGCGGTATGGTTAATCTGATTGGTTCGAAAAAACGCCCAGAATTCTGATTGGTTTTGAACGGAGGTTTGTTAGGTTGATTATTTATAGTGCTCACCGAAGTTCGTCACGCAGTGCTTGAGGTTATCTGATTGGCCCCAAAAATAAATTTAGTTCTGACTGTATGGAAACGGAGGCGTGTTCACTTATTTATTTATAGCCAACGGGGGTTCCCACGGAAGTTCGCCATGCATCAAAATGGAATCCCCAAAATGAAAGGATGCATTGACTGGTTATTCAGCGGTGTTAAACATATAAGAAATTTGCACCGGTCAAAATGTCCACCTCAAACACGTTTGTGTCAGTCATATGCCTCAGTTGTGCCGGACATTAACCATGACCGGACGCTAATTTGCAGGCTTGCTTGTTCTTCATTAATACACTACAATATCTGCCCACCCTATTGTTTGGACGTCATACCTACCTAGTCTGGTGGATTGGACTCGATCCTTAGCCAGACTGATTTATAAGTACACCCCTCACTATCCTTCATCATATTTTGTTTGACTATATTCTTGTTTTACATGCCTGGCATTCTTAAAAATGCAGGAGGGCTAAAAATCACTCTCCTCACATAGCCGAGGGGAGTGATTAGCTCTCCCCAAGCTTACAAAAGCTAAAAGTAACAAAATAAAGTTGTACTATTAATGAATTTCGCCTAGTGGGCTTTGTGCCTTTTATTTGGTGCTGCTAATCAGGTAGCCTATGGGAGATGGCTACACTACCGATCCCACACCTCCGGGCCTTGGTAAGGCCTGGAGGTGTGGGAGGTTCAGTGTGGCCATATTGCAGAGATCACTAACATAGCAGAGATCTGAAAGCCTGGGTGTTTTAGGAATAGGCTGTTGTGGTAATCATTATTTTCTAAGGCTATAGCTAGGAGGGCTATTTTTTGCCCTCCTCAATTTTTTTTAAGGCAAGCAGTAGGCGAGCGAATAAATTGCTCTCCTGAAAATGCCAGGCCTGGTTTTATGTACCCCTTATATCATATTAATCATCTAGAGTGATGAATAAAATGCCAATAATAATAATAATATTAATAATGTCATGTTATTTCAGCTGTGATACCGACTTTGATATTTTGTAGGATACTCACAAGAAAATGTTATTAACATTTTCCTGTGGTCATTCCACAACTTGTTTTGACTGGTACTGTAATCTAGTGTTTTACTCTGTAATCAGGTGTACAAAGCAGTGATCAACAGTTATCATTTTTCGACTCAGTATGTTTAACCAGAAATTAATTTAATTTTTTGTTTATTTCAGATGAACAGAAACAAATCTTTTTCTTTTATTAGTCCCCTACCGGCATTGCCGGAGGATTACTATAGGTTTGCACTCTGTCCATCAGTCTGTCAGTCACACTTTAGTTTTCCGGACTTTTTTTTGGAAATGCTTCAACCGAATGATTTCATTTTTAGCTGAAACTTTGGCGAAGCCAAATTTGAGCTTTTGTCATGGCCCATCGTCCGTCTGTCCGTATATCAACAATTGGATATGGCTCGGGCTAGAGGCCGTATTTATGAACCGATCTTTACGAAACTTCTTGGGTACCTTTGTTATGACTGTGGGACGAGAACGAGTGTTTTTGGGTGCGGTCCAAAATTCAAGATGGCTGCCAGCCGCCATTTTGTACCGACGATGCAGAAATCAGTTTTTTGTACAGAACTTCCATATGAAAGCTCTGATTTGAATAATTTTTTGTATGAATGTTTAGTACCATGAGATACATTACATATCATACAGGTTTTTTTCTCGTGCTTAAATTATGCAAATTAAACTAACTTTGATTTATTTAGTGTTACTTTCAGCACTGTCAGTGCAAATGCCAATACGGCTCAGGCTTTAGGCCGCATTTATGAACTGATCTTTACGAAACTTTTTGGGTACCTTTGTTATCACTGTGGGACGAGAACGAGTGTTTTTGGGTCCGGTCTGAAATTCAAGATGGCCGTTGGTGGCCATTTTGTTCAAAATTAGGGGCAATCAGATTTTTTGCGCAGAACTTCCACATGAAAGCTCTGATTTGAATAATTTTTTGTATGAATGTTTAGTACCATGGGATACATCACATATAATACAGGTTTTTTTTGCGTGCATAAATTATGCAAATTAGACTAACTTAGATTTATTCAGTGTTACTTTCAGCACTGTAAATGTAAATGCCAATTCGGCTCGGGCTAGAGGCCGAATTTATGAACTGATCTTCACAAAACTTCTGGGGTACCTTTGTTATCACGGTGGGATGAGAACGAGTGTTTTGGGGTCTGGTTCGAAATTCAAGATGGCCACTGGCAGCCATTTTGTACCGAAATTAGGTGTAATCAGTTTTTTGTACAGAACTTCTATATGAAAGTTCTGATTTGAATAAATTTTTGGACAAATGTTTAGTACCATGGGACAGATCACATGTAATACAGGGTTTTTTTCTCATGCGTAAATTATGCAAATTAGACTAACTTTGATTTATTCAATGTTACTTTCAGCACTGTAATTGCAAATGCCAATACGGCTCGGGCTAGAGGCCGTATTTATGAACCGATCTTCACAAAACTTCTTGGGTACCTTTGTTATCACTCTAGGATGAGAACGAGTGTTTTGGGTCCGGTCTGAAATTCAAGATGGCCACTGGCAGCCATTTTGTACAAAGTTAGGTGCAATCAGATTTTTGTGCAGAACGTCCATATTAAAGCTCTGATTTGAATAAATTTTTGTATGCGTGTTTAGTACCATAGGAGACACCACATATAATACAGGTTTTTTTCTCGTGCATAAATTATGCAAATTAGACTAACTTTGATTTATTCAGTGTCACTTGCAGTGCTGTAACTGTAAATTCCAATATTGGGCTCGGGCTAGAGGCCGTATTTATGAACCGATCTTCACAAAACTTCTTGGGTACCTTTGTTATCACCGTGGGATGAGAACAAGGGTTTTGGGGTCCCGTCGGAAACTCATGATGGCCACTGGCGGCCATTTTGTACCAAAATTAGGTGCAATCAGTTTTTTGTGCAGAACTTCTATGTGAAAGTTCTGATTTGAATAAATTTTTGTATGAATGTTTAGTAACATGGAATACATCACATATAGTACAGGTTTTTTTCTCATGCAGACATTATGCAAATTAGATGAACTTTGATTTATTCAGTGCTACTTATACATTGTAAGTGCACATGTGCTATGAGAACAAATATTTTGGGGTTCAGTCAGACCCACTCTGGGACTCAAAGATTTCTTTTCCAGTTTAGCATCTAACTGTCGCCCACCTTTACAATACTTTACCTATACATTTGTTACAGGCTACGGTCAGTATTTATGTACAGACCATTACAATACCTTATATGTACCTTTGTTATCAGGTCATTACCTAGATGTTTGTCATTGCTGTGTCACATACTATACATGTACATGTCTTAACAAGTTGAGCTACAGTGTCATTGACACTTTCATTAGTAACCTACTATAGAACGATGACTTACAGATCAAGTTTGAGTTTCATGCTGATTGCAGTATTCTTGTGTCAGTTATGGCCCTTGGAAATATGGAAAAGCACCAAAAAATATCAGTTTTCCGGACTTTTTTTGGAAAGGCTTCAACAGAATTCATGCTGATCACATCTAGGTTATAACGTTTGTATAATTATTAATGCTCATTAGGCCGGTAGGGGACATTTTATTGCTTCAGCAATACGTGAGCTCTTGTTGAAAGTGTTTCATTCATTTAACTCTTAACCTGCTGAGTATTTTCAAAATATTTTTTCATCAAGTCTGGTCATGGCTCCTGTAAAGCAGCTATGACTAGAGTTGATGAAAAATTAATCTAAATATAACAAGAAATCGTTGGTGAAAAAATCCATTCAATTTACAGGGAAAAATGTGTTTAAATATGCCCAAATGATACTTTTATCAGTGACAAGAGAAACCTTGTGCTGGGCAGGAATATCGCCAGCAGCATGCAAAGAGTTAAGCCCAGCTTAGTACCTCCTCATGGTATGAACCGCTCACTCGAAGTATTCAGTTTAAGAATAATTCGGGGCTAAATGTAAACAGACACAACTCCAACCCCATTATAATGATAAGTATTTTTTGCTAAATCCAAATAATGTTTGTTAAAAGATAATGGGAGCATAAGAAATAAGGAATAAGTTTCTTTCCTTTTAAAATAAGGATCGTTCTGTCCAAAAATGTGTGCCGTTCTGCCTCAAAATCTGGACCGTTCTGACCAAAATCAATCTGGGCCATTTCATCCATGGGCCATTTCGTCCAGTTACTGTGTAATTTCTTGTCACGTCTGGGCGTGGTAAAGGACTGAAGTGTCTATGGTACGGTTAGTGGCATCCTTGTTTCTTCTTTTTGTTTTTCATAGGTTGTGGGCCATGTGGGGTGTTTGTATTGTTGGTTTTCATGTAGTGAAGTAAATTATGGTCGTGCAGGCTCTATTCTTTGTGCCTCTACATCTATGTTGTAAATACGTAGGATGTCTTGGTTCTGGTTGGAGTAGTTGTTGTTGATGAATGTGATGTAGTCCTTGTTGGTGCCAGTGAAGTTCAGTTTGAGGGTCCCGAATTGTTTGATGCTTTTCTGATCTTCTTCATTCTCTGATTGGTGACGAGAGTGATTAGAACTGATGGGAGATACTGGATCATATTGGTTAACTTCCTTCATACCCTCTTCTTCCCCTAGCTCCTCCATGCATTGCGGCCTCCTTGATGAGGAGGTGCGGATTGGCGTGGGTGGAGATGGCGTAGTGGGGTGTCTCCCTCTTTTTCTCAGTTTCTCTCCTCTCTAGCCAAGCCTCCCAGGTCCGGGCATCCCTGCATTGGGTGGATGGACTTTTCTTTCCTCTTCTTATCGGAAGGTCCAGACTCATGTTGGGTGAGGACCAGTGTGAGAGGAGGTCCTCTCACTAAAGGTACTACCTCTCCCGAAAGAAGGTGGGGTGGTACTCTCTGCATCATACTCCAGGGTCAGATGGATGCTCCGGTCTTTCATCTGGAGAATCCAGTTGGAAGGGCAAGAGACACCCAGAGCTGACAAGGCTTTCTTAACCCTTTACCCAACGAATCGCCCGCATCCGCACGCGTAATATGCAAATTCTGCAGCTGAAAAAATATTATTTTTTGCAAAATTTCAACAAAACTATATCATGTGACCCCTCTTTGGAACGAGCTCATCGAGCTCATTCCAAAGAGGGGTAACATGATATGGTTTTGTTGCCATTTTTTGAAAAAATTTTAAAAATGATATTTAAAATAATAAATTTTGATAATGTCTGCGTTGGGTAGAGGGTTAAGCTGTATTGGAAGCTCCAAATTATCCATGGTCGGTGAGTAATCAATCGATCTTCATACTTCTACGTTAAAGGTGTGAATGAATGGATGACCAGTTTATGTGGTCTAGTGAATATAAAAATCATTTTAAGTGAAAAAGTCACAGCAAATATTTGCGAATTTTGTGTTTTAAGTCATAGGTGAGGTGTTGCAAGTGAATGAGTTCCATTATCCAATTCATCAGGCACTTTCAAATGGCATCTTTGATAATTGCTGACAGGTGAATTGTTAGCCCAACTTTGACGTAAGTCATATTTTTAGCTCAACTTTGATGTAAGTCAAATTTGAGGTTATGCCATGGCCCGTCATGCATCTGGCCATCTGGCCATCAGTCCCTCTGGCCATCTGTCCCTCTGGCCATCTGGCCGTCTGCCCGTCAACTATTCAATACGGCTCGGGCTAGAGGCCGTATTTATGAACCGATCTTTACGAAACTTCTTGGGTACCTTTGTTATCACCACGGGATGAGAACAAGTTTTTTTGGGTGCGGTCCAAATCTCAAGATGGCCACCAGCAGCCATTTTGTACCAAAATTAGTGCAATCAGTTTTTTGTACAGAACTTCTGTATGAAAGTTTTGATTTGAATAAATTTTTGTATGAATGTTTAGTAACATGGAATACATCACATATAATACAGGTTTTATTCTCGTGCAGAATTTATGCAAATTAGATGAACATTGATTTATTCAGTGCTACGTTTACACTGTGAGTGCACATGTCAATACGGCTAGCGCTGGAGGCTGTATTTATGAACCGATCTTCACGAAACTTCTTGGGTACCTTTGTTATTACCTTGGAACGAGAATGAGTATTTTTGTGTGTGGTCCAAAATTCAAGATGGCTGCCGGTGGCCATTTTGTACCAAAATTAGGTACAATCAGTTTTTGTACAGAACTTCTATATGAAGGTTCGGATTTGAATACATTTTTGAATGAATGTTTAGTAACGTGGAATACATCACATATAATACATTTTTTTTTCTCGTTCAGAAATTATCAAATTAGATGAACTTTGATTTATGCAGTGCTACTTATACACAGTAATTGCACATGTCAGTACGGCTCAGGCTAGAGGCTGTATTTATGAACCGACCTTCACGAAACTTCTTGGGTACCTTTGTTGTCATCTTGAGATGAGAACGAGTGTTTCTGGGTGCGTTCCAAAATTCAAGATGGCTGCCAGTAGCCATTTTGTACCAAAATTAGGTCCAATCAGTTTTTTGTACTCAACTTCTATACAGCTCAAGCTAGAGGCCGTATTTATGAACCGATCTTTACGAAACTTCTTGGGTACCTTTGTTATCACCATAGGATGAGAACGAGTGTTTTTGAGTGTGGTCCAAAATTCATGATGGCCACCACCAGCCATTTTGTACCAAAATTAGTGCAATCAGTTTTTTGTCCAGAACTTCTGTATGAAAGATCTGATTTGAATAAATTTTTGTATGAATGTTTAGTAACATGGAATACATCACATATAATAAGGGTTTTTTTCTCGTGCAGAAATTCTGCAAATTAGATGAACTTTGATTTATTCAGTGCTACTTATGTGTACACAGTAAGTGCATATGTCAATATGGGTCGGGCTAGAGTCTGTATTTATGAACCGATCTTCACGAAACTTCTTGGGTACCTTTGTTATCACCTTGGGACAGGAATGAGTGTTTTGGGGTGCCTTTGTTATCACTGTGCTATGAGAACAAATATTTTGGGGTTCAGTCAGACCCACTCTGGGACTCAAAGATTTCTTTTCTAGTTTAGCATCTAATTGTCGCCCACCTTTACAATACTTTACCTACACATTTGTTACAGGCTATGGTCAGCATTTATGTACAGACCGTTACAATACTTTATATTTACCTTTGTTATCAGGTCATTACCTAGATGTTTGTCATTGCTGTGTCACATACTATACATGTACATGCCTTACACAAGTTGAGTTACAATGTCATTGACACTTTCATTTGTACAGAACCTGTAAAGAAGATTTTTTATGTTAATAATGTTTGCTGCAAATTTATTGGGTGCCTTTATTATCACTGTGGTATTAGAACAAATTTTTTTGAGTTCAGTCAGACCCACTCGCGGACTTAAACTGGGAGATAATTAAAAATCCTTTTCAAAAACGCCAGACAAAATAATGTTTCTTTAATTCAGTATCTCTAGGATGTGTATATTCAAAGGTGTTGAAGCCAAGTTCCTGTGTTAATATTTGGTGTTGTTTGCAGAGGGTAAACATTATTAGCACAACCCGATTTTCTACTTCCAATGAGAAAAATAAAACCTCCTTATCCGTAGGAACCCTATGAGCTAAAGATAAAAAATTCAAATACCTATATTTTAAGAAGGACTTGACAAATATTTATTAATTAGTATGAATCAACATTAGAAGGGTTTGAATCAAACAGGCCAAAACAATTTCTAACATTTGGCTTATGGTGCACCATACAAGGATCCCCATTGTAACATTAACTCCATGGAGATTTCTTTTCTAGTTTTACATCTAACTGTCACCCACCTTTTCAATACTTTACCTGTACATTTGTTACAGGCTACGATCAGTATTTATGTACAGACCTTTACAATACTTTACATGTACCTTTGTTATCAGGTCATTACCGAGATGTGTGTCGTTGTGTCACATACTATACATGTACATGTCTTACACAAGTTGAGCTACAGTGTCATTGACACTTTCATTTTAACATACAGCAAAGAGGGGCTAGCGAAAATTCTGGGAATTGTTGGGAGCAAATGGTGACTCAAACTTAATGAAAGCAAGAGCAAGGTTATATCTGTGGGCTACAAAGTGAACCCCACTTGAAGGTGGAGAGTGGGGGAGTTCTGTATTCCTGAAGGTAGCAGCAAACTTCTTAGTGTAGGAGAGACAGGTGACTACGAGTATCTGGGGGTAAATATAAACATCACATGGAGAGGCATCTACCAAAACCACTATTCATGGGGAAAACTATTTGGGAAATGGTGGGTCTGCCAAGTATAACATATGGTACGGAAGTGGTACCCCTAAACCAGATGGCTGTAAAGAGCTTGGAAACCCTGCAGAATGATGGAGGCCGATGGATAACAGGGTTGAGAAATGTCGTAGCACTAGAAGCAATCGGGTGAGCTTGGGTGGATGAGGATCAAGGACAGGATAGACTTACTGAAACTTGGTTATCTTAATTATTTGGTAAATCTCCCCGACAGCCGTTGGTGTAAAGTAATGTTCCAGAGAATTTTCAACTCTAATTTCAAGACAGGATGGATGGTTCCAAGTGAGGGAGCAATAGAGAACTACTCATTGGAGATCTCAGACCCAGATGTTGGGGCAAACTAGGGTAAAAAAATCGTCAGAGAAAGGGTCAAGGAGGATGGTAACCTCAATTGGTGAGAGAGGGTCAAATCAAAGAGGTCTTTGGGTGGCCTGCATGATAAAGAGAAGCCTGGTTTTGAAGAGTACCTTGATGGCACCATTGTGGGGGGTGGGGGTGGGGGGGGGGGGGTCACTGTTGTTCAAGCTGAGGTCACAGTACCTGGAGCTGAGGGGAAAAATTGAGAAAAACAGTGAAAAGTGAAAAGAAGTGCCAGATGTGTAATTTGGGTGTGGTGGAGACCCATTGAACACTACTAGATTGCCCAAAACACCAGTCTAAAAGGATAAGATTCACTGGGAGTATAATGGGGAAGTGGGATGGGAGAATGAAGGACATGTGGTTAGTGAGAGACTCAAAGGAGAGGGTTAATATGCTAATTGGAGAGATTGGGAAGAATGGGGCAAGGCATGTCATCAAGCAGTTCGTCTCCGACTGCTGGGAGGAGAGAAGAAGCATGGGAATAGGGAGGCAGTTGTGAGTACAGGGGTAACCAAGGCCTTCTCACCCGAGAACCGCAACAAATCAGCGGCCAGCCAAAATGTTATTATTATCATTACATCAGATTATCACCGATTAGTGTTTGTTCAGTTGGGCTGCATCAAGTTGTTTCAATGAACCAGCAAATCCAAAGTAAAAGCATATTTTGATAAATACTAAAGAGTTACCAACAGTTGGTGGTGTTGATATGCTTGATGGAAAACCAATCGGAATTGATGAAATAATTAAACAGTTACCAACAAGTGAAAATATATTAAGTGAAATACCCAAAGATTTGAAAGAGAGTATGTGGTTCAAGGTTGATAACAGTGAAAATAAGAGTCTTGAGACAGTCTGGGATAAAATGTGAATTCTGGGATCAAGCCTGAAAATAAGCAGACGGTCATCTGCAAAATGAGGTCCCCAGAGGGTGAATTTAGTGATGCTACCCTGCACAGCAGGGTAGCATCACTAAATTTACCCTCTGCAACCTCAGTCTGAATCAGGGTCACAACACTAAACAGAAAGAGGTACCCAGAGGATAAACTGGCCCACTGTATGGAATAGCATCATCAAATTCACCCTCTCGGGACCTCATTCTGCAAATGTCAGACTGCTTATTTTCAGGCCTGTCTGGGATGACTGTGGAGCATGGTCTTCTGATTCCCCAAGGACACATACTTTATATTTTCAAGTTTATGACAAACTGAAAAAGACTATTTTCGTGATGGTCTGGTCTCTTGTGCACTCAACATATGGAAAATAAAAAAAACAGTGTATGTACCTTGAGAACCCCAACCGGATGAGACACAAATGCTTCATGTTCAAAGAAACTATGTCAAACACAAATTGGATAAAAAATTACCATCTGGAGAAGGATTACGTGGATAAACAACAAGGGTCTCGATTTTCCTGACTGTGCTTTTGTTGAATATTTTGGTATGTTTCCCGGGCATACACCTCACACAAATTGGATAAAAAATTACCATCTGGAGAAGGATTACGTGGATAAACAACAAGGGTCTCGATTTTCCTGACTGTGCTTTTGTTGAATATTTTGGTATGTTTCCCGGGCATACATCTCATGGTAACTGTATTCAAAATAATGGACATTGCATGCATGTCAACCAAAAAGTTGTCAGCAAAATAAAGAAAAATGTTGAGACTCAGTCACCGAAAAAAGTGTGCAATTACAGTACAAAAAATGTTCTTGATGAGAGTGACATATTTTTAGTTCCAAATAATGTGAAACAAGTTGCAAATGTGAAATATGCACAGAAAAAGAGATTGAAAAGTAGCGATCAAAAGCTTTTGAATTTTGCAGATCATGTCGAAAATGCAGGGAACTTGGCAAATTCTCAATATTTTGTGCAAAAAGCAGTTACCTGTAAAGGAAAGGTGCCAATGGTTATTATGTGTCAGGCCTGCCAATCTAGAAAATCAAGGAGTGCAAAACAATTGCCCTCCTCAGATTGCTTGGGAGTGCAATTGCACCTGAAATTTTCATCGCAAAAACTTGTATGCTATTTTGGTTATGTTCACTTCAAGGTATTAATATTGTGACTGAAAAATTGTACTATATTCAGCTACATAGTGGAAAAATTGGCACACACACCTTCTCATTATTAAAAATGTTGCATTCAATTCTTATGTGACTGTCTTCTACACTCAAATTGTATCAAAATGCTACACAGAATGGGTCATGAATTATTAGGAATCAATGCAACATTGACAAATCGTCCCCTGAGTTCCAATGTGTTCTCTGTGCCAATAGGCACAGAGAACACATTGAAACTCTGGACAAAAAAATAGATTTTAAAGGCAGTCCAAACAGATCTGGCATTCCAGAAAATCAAGGGGTGCAAAAAATTGCCCTCCACAATTTTTTCTAGGTGTGCAGTAGGCGTGCAGCACCCCTAAAGAATGCCAGGCCTGATGTGTACAGACCAACAATTAGATGATATTAAAAGATTTTGATGCAATTTTTATCCCGATGCTCAATCTTCACCTTTAGGTTTTGACAAGACATTTATTCTCAATGATGCGTACATGTGACAGTAGGCTGCTCTAAACATTTAGCTGTGATCAGTAAAGGTATGCAATGATCATCCTATTTTCTGGGACCTTTTTTCATACACGGGAATTCTGGCCATACTTCATACTATACCTTCTTTTTTTCTAAACTGGCTTTGGTTTTGAACAATGCAAAAGCCAGCCCTCACGTTATTGGCTATGACAATGAGTTTGCGATGAAGAAAACAATTTTCCCCACGGGAACCCCGGGAAGTGAAGCACTGCCTGTTCACTGCGGTAAACAGGCTCTGTTTTACTGGTAAAATAGGACCCAGTTACCTATGCTTGGGAGGTGCAAACCCTCTCTAAAATGGACAACATGGCTTGTTAACACTCATCCCTGGTCTTGAGTTGATACTCATTTTGTGGTCATGATTAGCCATTTTGCAAAAATATGTGACCTTAAACACCAATAAATAAATAAATAAGGAAACAATTGACATTGCCTTTCCACGTGGTGCACAAAATATCATGTGAATGACATTTAAAAGGAAATGTTAAAGATAAAGTTGGTGTGACCTGAAAATAAATATTTGCTGAGCCTTTTTCATTTGAAGTATGTTTTTATTAGGGCCCCGCCGAGAGGCGGACGCCCTATAGTGATCGCTCTGTCCGTGCGTCCGTAATCTTTCTCTCTTGATAGATAAGGTTTTGATATTTTACATGTGGGTATATTATCTCAAGACGATATGTCGCGTACCATGGTTGCCATGCTTTGACCTTGAACTTTGACCTCAAGGTCAAATTATTCCGAAATTGGGGTTCTTTTCTGACAAGTTCGTGTCCGGGCTGTAACTTTTTTCCCTTAATAGATAGGGTTTTGATATTTGGTATGTGGATAGATTATCTCACAACGACGTGTCGCGTACCAAGGTTGCCATGCTTTGACCTTGAAGTTTGACCTCAAGGTCAAATTATTCCGAATTCTGGGTTCTTTTCTGACAAGTTTGTGTCCGGGCTGTAACTTTTTTCCCTTAATAGATAGGGTTTTGATATTTGGTATGTGGGTAGATTATCTCAAGACGATGTGTCGCGTACCACGGTTGCCATGCTTTGACCTTGAACTTTGACCTCAAGGTCAAATTATTCCGAATTCGGGGTTCTTTTCTGACAAGTTCGTGTCTGGGCTGTAACTTTTTTCTCTTAATAGATAGGGTTTTGATATTTGGTATGTGGATAGATTATCTCAAGACGACGTGTCGCGTACCAAGGTTGCCATGCTTTGACCTTGAACTTTGACCTCAAGGTCAAATTATTCAGATTTTTTTTTTTTTCTGACAAGTTTGTGTCCGGGCTGTAACTTTTTTCCCTTAATAGATAGGGTTTGGATATTTGGTATGTGGGTAGATTATCTCAAGACGATATGTCGCGTACCATGGTTGCCATGCTTTGACCTTGAACTTTGACTTCAAGGTCAAATTATTCCGAATTCGGGGTTCTTTTCTGACAAGTTCGTGTCCGGGCTGTAACTTTTTCCCCTTAATAGATAGGGTTTTGATATTTGGTATGTGGATAGATTATCTCATTTTTCCCTTCATAGATAGGGTTTTGATATTTGGTATGTGGATAGATTATCTCAAGACGACGTTTCGCGTACCAAGGTTGCCATGCTTTGATCTTGAAGTTTGACCTCAAGTTTAAATTATTCTGAATTCGGGGTTCTTTTCTGACAAGTTTGTGTCCGGGCTGTAACTTTTTTCCCTTAATAGATAGGGTTTTGATATTTGGTATGTGGATAGATTGTCTCAAGACGATGTGTCGCGTACCACGGTTGCCATGCTTTAACCTTGAACTTTGACCTCAAGGTCAAATTATTCCGAATTCGGGGTTCTTTTCTGACAAGTTCGTGTCCGGGCTGTAACTTTTTTCCCTTAATAGATAGGGTTTTGATATTTGGTATGTGGATAGATTATCTCATTTTTCCCTTAATAGATAGGGTTTTGATATTTAGTATGTGTATGTGGATAGATTATCTCAAGACGACGTGTCGCGTACCAAGGTTGCCATGCTTTGACATTGAAGTTTGACCTCAAGGTCAAATTATTCCAAATTCGGGGTTCTTTTCTGACAAGTTCGTGTACGGGCTGTAACTTTTTTCCCTTAATAGATAGGGTTTGGATATTTGGTATGTGGGTAGATTATCTCAAGACGACGTGTCGCGTGCCACGGTTGCCATGCTTTGACCTTGAACTTTGACCTCAAGGTCAAATTATTCCGAATTTGGGGTTCTTTTCTGACAAGTTCGTGTCAGGGCTGTAACTTTTTTCTCTTAATAGATAGGGTTTGGATATTTGGTATGTGGATAGATTATCTCAAGTTGACGTGTCGCGTACCAAGGTTGCCATGCTTTGACCTTGAACTTTGACCTCAAGGTCAAATTATTCCGAATTCGGGGTTCTTTTCTGACAAGTTCGTGTCCGGGTTGTAACTTTTTTCCCTTAATAGATAGGGTTTGGATATTTGGTATGTGGGTAGATTATCTCAAGACGATGTGTCGCGTACCACGGTTGCCATGCTTTGACCTTGAACTTTGACCTCAAGGTTAAATTATTCCGAATTCGGGGTTCTTTTCTGACAAGTTCGTGTCCGGGCTGTAACTTTTTTCTCTTGATAGATAGGGTTTTGATATTTGGTATGTGGGTAGATTATCTCAAGACGACGTGTCGCGTACCAAGGTTGCCATGCTTTGACCTTGAAGTTTGACCTCAAGGTCAAATTATTCAGAATTTTGGGGTTTTTTCTGACAAGTTCGTGTCCGGGAAGGGATTTTAATCAGATTTTACCTATTGCTTGAAATATTTTAGTATTACAGTTCACATCAGTTTATACCTAACATCGGTTAGTTGCTGCAGGGCCCGCAGAGATGGATTCCATCTCCGTAATATCTAGTTATTACTGAACACCCACAATAGCAAGAAATTGATGAAGAAATATATGTAATTACCTCCTGGAGGGTCAGATTTGGTATATAGTGAGACCCTAAGGCACCACCTGTCTCCTATTACATGTAGGCTTGTGCCACTTGTCCCATCAATGATGGAACACAAATTTTCCACTGTCACCAAGCCAAACTGATTGGAACTCTCTTGGGAAGCCCCTCCTGGCATAGGTCAGAATATTGACAGCCCCTGTGTCTCTTGAAACTGGACATCTTGATTGCTGGATGTGGTAGAATGGACCAGAGACAAACATTACTCTTGTTGATGAGGAGCTACA
This sequence comes from Pictodentalium vernedei, assembly GCA_031216915.1. NCBI lineage: Eukaryota > Metazoa > Mollusca > Scaphopoda > Dentaliida > Dentaliidae > Pictodentalium > Pictodentalium vernedei. The sequence goes on from CM062295.1 coordinate 498,513,410, forward strand.
ATCGCAATGAAAACATTAAAGTGGCAGTTCATGCAAGCCTAAAGACCACCAATGAAAACGCTTGCCAGAACCTCAAAATGAACCGATTGAGCTGAAGTCCGATTAAGCTTGATGATGGCCTACGGATCACACAGCTAGAACAATCATAATTGGCAGACTATACTTGCCTGAAGACTGATGAACATATCTGACAGAACCCTCAAACCAACTCTGGACTGGGTCTTAGTGACATCTTTGGCTCCTTTGTTCAGGCTAAATGGCTATAGCATGAACTACAGTATTTACCTTACTTCTGTCCTCTGGTGCATTGTCCTTCCCCAGACCTTGGGCCTTGGGCCTCCTTTCTATGACTGGATGTGGAATACAAAATAATAAAATTTAATAAAGGATTAGAAGTTGGCTGACCTGTCCTACATCATCCCTGTACAGCATTGATGCACAAAATACTTTCTATACAAGCCAGAAAATAAGCAGACTTGTCATCTGCAAAATGAGGTCCCCAGAAGGTGAATTTAGTGATGCTACCCTACACAGCAGGGTAGCATCACTAAGTTTACCCTCTGTGAACCTCAATCTGACTCAGGGTCTCAAAACTAAAACGAAAGAGGTACCCAGAGGATAAATTGGCCCTCTGTATGGGTTAGCATCATCAAATTCACCCTCTGGGTACCTCATTCTGCAAATGTCAGATTGCTTATTTTCAGGCCTGTTTCTATAGTTCCTAATAAATAGTAATTATAACACCTCCATCCTTCAGTAGTAGCAGTGGTACAAGTAAATGTACAGTATAGTGCAGAAGCAGTGGACTGGTCACTTTTCCACGGATGCAATACACGTGTAATATTAGTTTCCAAACACTAATTATAGGGATAATCATCCAACATTTAATGAATGAAGCACCGGGTACAATCCAGTGCTTCATTAATTAGCACATTGCATAATATAGAATTATCTGCTCAGACCATGAGTTACAGTTCTTGGCAACGGGTATATGTTGAAGTGATGTTGTCATTGATCCAGCATTTTGAATAAAATACTGTCAAAGTTACAGCTCAATTCTCCTACACCAAAGTTGGAGTGATTACCCGCACTTACACCCAAAATAGTGATTACCAAATAACCAGGCCTTTAGATTACCCCAATTTCACACCGTTTACAGATGTGCCCAAATGAGGGAAGGTGTGAAGACCTCAAGAAAAATATAAAACTTTTCTGTGTCATTTCTGCATTTGAGATTAACATCCATCATAGTATGGTCATAGAAATGCAAACAAAGACCTGGAAATAAAACCTAACAGGATAACACTGTTATGTCTGGATTTAAAATTTAATGTGCCCAATTTGTGGCAAAAGGGTGTGCCCAAAATAAATGAATTTAAAGACCTGAAATAACTGTGCTTGCTTTGAAAACTATATTTATTTCATTTGATTGATGCCCACGGGTACTAATCTGGCAAATCAGACAACCACCCCTCCCACACCACGTCCCCTCCCTCGCCCAGCATTAGTGAGAGAGGGCCAGAGAGAGAATAGAAAATATTTTTATATAAATATTACACATTACAGTACACTTTACAATTTATGTTCGCTCAACCGCCTGTAGACACACATTACAAATGAGGTGTCAGTTAGGGGTTTGGTGGTGTAAGTAGCAGTTTAAACTTGAAGCCACCACACTTGGAACACTGGGTCATGGCACTTCAACCCCTATCACAGTATGTGTATTGGCAGTTCAACTGCCGATCATCATTCATCACCGACGGTCATACATGTATGTGGTTCAATCAAAAAGACAATCAAAAGTTCCAGTTACTTTATGCTAATGTATTTTAAATTAGTGAGGGTAAAATCCGCATCAAAATGCCACAGAGTTTCAACCATTGAGTTACTGGGTCAATGTCACCATTTTGGCGGTTCCACTGAGTTTTGACTGCAGTGACAAACCCAAGGACAACGGGGTTGAGAGTACTTACATTGTGAAGTGGACTGTATTTGGTTCACTTACATGTGATCTTGAGAGGTTAGTTCTATTTGTTCAGGCCTGGCATTCTTTAGGAGTGCAGGAGTGCTGCACGCCTAAAAAAAATTGAGGAGGGCAATTTTTTTGCACTGGAATGCCAGACCTGATTGGGATTGCCTTTAAAATCTATTATCATTTCATCCTCTGAGTTCCAATGTGCTCTCTGTGCCTACTGACACAGAGAACACATTGGAACTCAGGAGACGATTTGTCAATGTTGTATTGATTAGCAATAATTCATGGCCCATTCTGTGTTGCATTTTGATACATTTGGAGTGTAGAAGACAGTCACATAAGAATTGAATGCAACATTTTGAATAATGAGAAGATGTGTGTGCCAATTTTTCCACTATGTAGCTGAATGTAGTACAATTTTTCAGTCACAATATTAATACCTTGAAGTGAACATAACCAAAATAGCATACAAGTTTTTGCATTGAAAATTTCAGGTGCAATTGCACTCCCAAGCAATCTGAGGAGGGCAATTGTTTTGCACTCCTTGATTTTCTGGATTGCCAGGCTTGTTTGTTGTGTGGAATGTTCCCTGGTATGAGAGGCTCCTGGTCTGTTTACAATCGGGATATCACTGTCATCAGTATTATATTCTGTGGCATGACATTCAAATGATTCACAAGAATTTCCATCAGTAACAGCATTGATATTTTGAACTGTCCGTTCCTTCTTTGCCCTTGATGTCACAACTTTCTCTTTTTTTCAGGGGTTGATTGATCTCCGGCACTGTGATGTCATATGTCCTCCTGTTGCCTCCGCGGAAGTGATCAGAACAATCAACAGTGTGTTGTGTTGGCTTGGCTTGAAGTTTTTTTCGACTGACAGCCATGATCCAGCACTGTGATGTCATATGTCCCCCTGTTGCCTCCGCGGAATTGGTTAGAACAAATGACAATGTGTTGGCTTGGCTTGATGTATTTTTCAACTGACAGCCATGATCCACGCACCATGTAATGTTTTATTTTGGGAAATTTTATGCATTGTTATGGGTTTCCCAAATACACCTATCCTGCCTTTGCAGTGGAAACATCCTGTTATGCAACAATACTCTCTCCCAAATGGAAAACAGCTGATTTAATGCAAACAAACACAAACCTTTTTAGATCGATTTTGTTTGTAAACAATGCGAGCAAAAAAATACTGAGAACCACTACTCCAGTTTCTATAATTAGTGACCGACAACTCTGCAATATGTAAATTGCCAATTATAAATTTGCAGATGGTGATTTTTATTACTTGGTAAACGCATGCATGGACATCACTGCCCACATGTGGATTACAATATACAACCAGTCCAAGCTGACTGCACCCTAACTGCAACTGACATTTCAGCAACTGAGAAGTGCTGGTGTTAATTTGTCCGTCCATTTTGCTGTTTGTTTGTCCTCTATTTCCATCTCTATTCTCATTCTAATTTTTGGTAGATCTTCTGTAAGAGTAAAATTTTAACCCTTTACCTAATATAACGGCCAAATCCAGCCAGCACTATTCTAAAAAATTGCCAATTAATTTTCATTATTTCTTCATTTTTTGTCTCCAAAACATAGGTTATGACCCCTCATTGGAACGAGCTCATTGAGCTCGTTCCAATGAGGGGTCATAACCTATGTTTTGGAGACAAAAAATGAAAATAATAGTTATTCAAGATTTTTTTTTGGAAGTGTCATCTGCTTTTCATGTTAGGTAAGGGGTTAAGAGGGTAAATGAAAGTTATGGTTCTCGTCAAGCATTCATCATAATTGGATCTCATGTTGTGTTTGTTTTACATTTCAGGTATCTTTGCTGATATTACTCAATGAATCAAGCAGTAGGGATGAAGGCCCACTACCAACACACATGGCAGATTGTGCTGATTCTGTTGTCAGGGCTGCTGATGATCTTATAACTGTTGCCAAAAGGAGAATAGAACATTGCAATGACCAGGTTAGACTAGCAGTACACATTTCATTAGTAGGTGGTACACAGTGTTCACACTGTCCCGAAACTGTTTGGTGCCAAATAGTGTTCAACCGATTACCAAAAATGGCCGCCGACCAATAACTGATTATTTGATCTCACAGTTGGCCGATTCCGATGCTGATTCCGATTGTAATACTGTGCACTACTGGGCAAGTCGAGGCTTGCAAAGAACTACATTAAATTGAACATATCTTACAATGTTTACAGTCTGTTCACTACAAGATAAGTCAAGACTTGAAAGAACTACATTAAATTGAATATATTTCTCAGTGTTAAACTCCCTTGACTCAGATCCATTAAAATTACCAGTCATGCACACTTGGATGCTAAACGTGGCTCTCAGAGCCATGTTTACCACCCAAGTGTGTGCAGCTGGTAATTTGTACTGCGACCTGAGTCAATGGAGTGCAACCTTCACTTTTCCAGTATGAACTGGTGATTGCCACAAGTACCGGTACGCTCAATTGTAAGCTTTACATGTTTATCTTGTATATCCCGTAAAGGGGGTGCCCAGAGAGATTAAGAATACACATTGTCATGGTGTTTCGACTTTGTTGAATGGTATCATTGACATCATTTTACATTAACAGTTGAACAATTGCAGAAGATAACAAAATGCGATTTATGAATCATCACAAAATGCTTGGTAACAAGTCGGTTGAACCGATGTTCCAGGACCGATGTTCCAGGAGCCGTTGCTGTTGCTATTGTTATCTGATTGCCCACAATTGACCATGATCGGTTGAACACTAGTATCAAATTTTTAGCCATTCTGAATATTGTAGTGCCAAATGAAATGTTTTCATGCCATAAAGCTAATGGGCAGGGAGGAGGGGGTTTTTTTTTGCTGTCTGATCCAAGTAAATCGACCCAGTTTTAAAACATGACTTGGCAATTATTTTAAGAATGAAAGGACAACACCAAAAAATGCATCAGAACATGAAAGGTCTGACAAAATTCTTTGTTTTTGAAAAGAGTGTTCACCTAAAAAATCAATTCCACCGATTCAATTAAGGGTCAGTACATACACCTTTTGTTGCACTGCACTGAGATAATAACAGATTAATGGGCTAATTACTGTGTTAACCTTTCACCTAACACGAAAAGCAGACAACACTTACAAATAAAATTCTTGAAGCACTAATTTTTTTGATTTTTTATGCCAAAAACATAGCTTATGACCCCTCATTGGAACGAGCTCAATGAGCTCGTTCCAATGAGGGGGTCATAAGCTTTTTTTTGTGACAAAAAATGAAAACATAATAAAAATTGAATGGTGAATTTTGTGAATAGCGCTGGCCGGTTTTGGTCATTACATTGGATAAAGGGTTAATCCACTGGGCTTAGTGGATCACAAGTCATCAAGTGACTCACGACAGTATCAAGTATTTGTCTAATTAAATGCTGCATCATTACCACTCAGTGACAATTAACACTGAAAGATGTCCAAACACTCTTTCTAACACCCTACTGACAAAAACACTGGGCTTGTGATGTGTTTTGTGATAGTCGGTTATATAATTTCTGCCTTTATTGTCAGCTGACGATTTTCTTTTACTAGAAGTAATAATATACTGTTAAAAATGAAAACTGTGGTTCTGCAAAGTACAATACAGCCATTAGGCAATTTAACCCCTCAACTCTTTGAACTTGTAAGACCGATTTTTCGGTCCGAGGCATAATTTTGTCCCATTTTTGTCATATAAGATGTATGTACACAGTGCATTGATGATAATATAATAACGGCAGTCTGCAGCCGGACGGCTGCAGACTGCAGTTATTATTTTATCCTCCCTATATATTGCTATTAGATTGACCCATCTCACTGCTAGTGTATACAAAGGTGATACCATTCCAGGAAACAAGGTTTCAAAGGGTTAATTCCCCTTATTAAAAGACCTATTTGGCCTTCCGTTAGGCTCAGTACATCCAATACAAACATTTAATCTATTATATCTTGTTTAACAGAGCTCTATGAGCTTGATAAAATAGAATAAAAACTCAGTTTATCTCAAGAATACAGGAAAGTGACCAAAATCCCAGTTAATTGAATACTTCTCTTAATTGAATCATTTTTACTGGCAGAATGGGTATTCAATTAACAAGTTTCCACTGTCTCTACATTCAAGTTTATGATAACTTTCGCCGAGGATATATGTTGTATTGATGACATACTAGCTTTTGAAAATATAATCGTATCACAAACGGTATTGATTTTGATATTGGTTATTGCTGGCATATTGTCAAGCCCCCAGCTCTCCATTTCATTTTTCTTTTTATTTGTCCTTTTAATACACCCTGGTGTCAGTCATGATAAGTTCACTGGTGCAATTCTAATCTAATTTGATACGATGATAAAGAACATGCATATTTTTTTCAAAAACCAGATTTCTGATTGTATTTTGTTTATGAAAATTATTCTTTTCAATAACAAACAAATGGCATTCTGTAATAAATGGACAGAAACATTTTTTCTGTGAGCTTGAGGAAGAAGAACAAGACAGAAAATGGAGTGAGGGGGATTAAGAATAAATTGAGAGAAGAAAGCCATGTAGTTTTGTATATGGTGAAACTCAATGCAGTGACCAAATTCATACTGTTGTACAGTGGAACCCTGTTAATCCATTACCAAATATAACACCCAAAACCGGTCAGCGCTATTCTAAAAAAATCGTCAATTAATTTTCATTTTCATTTTTTGTCTCAAAAACATAGGTTATGACCCCTCGTTGGAATGAGCTCGTCGAGATCGTTCCAATGACGGGTCATAACCTATGTTTTTGAGACAAAAAATGAAAAAAATTAGTTATTCAAGAATTTTTTTTTTGCAAGTGCCGGCTGCCTTTCATGTTAGGTAAAGGGTTAATTGAATAGCCACTTTATTCATATACAGGAATATTCAATTAACAGGGATGGTGTCACTTTTCAGTATTCTATAATAAATATAGCATATATTCTATTATATCTTGTTTGACAGAGCTCCATGAGCTCTGTCAAACAAGATATAATAGATTAAATGTCTGTATTGGATGTACTGAGGCCAAATAGGTCTATAAACAAAGGAAAACTGGAGAGAGTCAGGATAATTTCTTATCAACCTACCTTACAATTGTTTACTACAGGCTTGCACTACAGTGGAAGAACCTAACTCGGATAAAATACTCTCTATTTTAATATTTCCCAAGAGATTTGGGAAAGAAAAGTGGTGTAAAAACACCATGAAAAAATAAGCCAAAACTGGGTCGAGCGCCATCGGTGCACACCCAGTAAGGGACACCCTTCTCTCAGTACAATTCCACGACTTCTGTTAACCAGTGCGCAAGCAGTAATCAAAACCATTCTTCTTTTGTCCGTGCAACGTGGTTGGCGTGTTGCGCCATCTTTGCATTATGATACAGTGATAATTCAACTCGTCGATAATGGTTTTCCTGTGACTGGATTATGGATCTGAAGATCGTATAATAACGGGACTGTGTTTTAAATATTCTCGTTAATATTTTCAACCACATTCTCATTGTATATTGTTTATATATTCCGTTTTCGCGAATGTTTTTTCGACATCGTCTCAACGAGGTTCAACAATGAAATTTTTCGGTTGATAAATTTAAATTGTTATTAGAGTTAGGTGTCAATGAGGGACTGTCTGGACAGGATTTCTTCACTCTGTTGAGGGTTGAATTTCTAGGTTTTTTTGGTCCCTGTCGGCCGTCTGGTTTCTGTCATGTACCCACCATTGTTTTTTTTTTTTTTTTTTGTTTTTTTTCCCCTGCCACCTTCTCTCGAATTTGAGGGTGTTCTTCTACCTTCTGTATCTGTTGAGTTCACCTTTTTCTTCTACTGCTCTCACCTCTGTTATTTCCAGTTCGGTTCCTTTAGGGCAATTCCTTTTGCCCTCGCCTTTGGTGCGTTCTCGTGGCTGTTCCTCCCGGACACGCCGTGGGTGTGGAACGCTGTCGTTTCGGGGCCTCCTGACTCGTCCACGTCTGGTGAGAGTAACTCCCCCTCCGTGGGGGATGTGCAGCTCCTCCCGCACCCGCGTTGGGTGTGGAACGCTGTCGTTTCAGGGCCTTCCGACTTGACCACGTCTGGTTAAAGTTATTCCCCATCCGTGGGGGATGTGCAGTTTTTTTTTACCGTGGTGGATACTGCTGGAGCTGTAGGATTTCTGGAAAAGAGATGCCTGGTTCCGCGACTAAGTGCCCTCTCCTGTCGACATCTGAGGCTGTCACTAGGGTTGTGACTCCTCCTTTGGAGGCCGAGCTAGGTGGCTCTCTCCCCTTTTCCGCCAGTTCCAACAGCTCCCGTCGTATCTGCTGCTACTGCTGTTCCGTCTACAATGTCATCGGGCACCGGTTTTAGCCGGCTTCGGCTTATCCCTGCAAGGGTCGGCAGGGATGTCTGTAGTGTGGTTGTAGGGTATCGGCCTCAGCCTTCCCCGACTTCAACTCGGCAAAGTTGGAAGTGGCTGCCGACTGAACCCCCTGCTGTGTCCTCTCAGCCGTTGAGCACAGCAGTTTTACACCTGCAATGGTCTGCAGCGGTGTCTGGTAGTGTAGACGTGGGGTATCGGCCTAAGCCTTCCCTGACTTCAACTCGGCGAAGTTGGAAGTGGCTGCTGGCCGAACCCTCTACTGTGGTCTCTGCGCCGTCGAGTACCACAGTTTTGTCATTGGCATTTTCCGTCCACTCATTCTGGTCACACGGCCAGTGTTGCGGGATCAACGCCTTCTGTGCAGTCTGGACCTTCTGCCCTGCAGAGGTCCGCGGCAATTCTGAGTTCCCGCTAAGTTGATCCTCGGGGTGTGTCGTACCCCTATACACGTCTGCCCTCAGATGTTTTGGCTGCCGCCCGTCGCCCCGCTTCGGGTGTATTGGATGATCGTGACCCTTCGCTGGTTAAGAGGGTCAGGTGTGAAGCCACTTTGCTGGTTCGTCCCCATGTCGAACTGGCCGGTACTGGCAGTGAGCTTAGGGAGGCCCTCTCCTTACTCACTCAGGTTCTGTCAAGAGCCTTCCCGTTGCTTCCAGCGAGGCAGCGAGTGGTTTCCAGGTGCCCCCTATGGCGCCGCCTCCCAGAATTGGAACCCGCTTTCTGATCCCCGTGGTGTGCCTACACCATGGGAGGCGTCGGCTGGTTTGCCCACGATGGGCTATGTGTCTTCAGAGTCCGGGGAGGAGTCAGACATCCTTGATGTCACGAGCCAGCAGTCTTCTGACTTGGGGGCAGCTCTTGACTTTGTGTTTGGGTTCCTTCCGGATCTCAAACCATCAAACCAGACAACAGTGTCAGTCAGGCCGCGATCATCGGTCGCGCGCCTACAGCCTGTGGAGCAACCTGCTTCTGGGCGTCTTCGACCGTGCCAGTCAGTACAGGTGGTTGAAGCATTTTCAACCTTGGACTCTAAGCAGAGTTCCAAGGCTATGAAGGCTCTGTTCTTCACCAGGCTTGACACCTTTTTGCCTCCGGTGCGTTATCGTTACTACGATTTCGCCAATCTGTCAGTCTGCCAGACTTTGGCAGTTTTGGATCAGGACTTCAATTCCCTCGGGCTTTCCAAGCCCAAGTCTGCCGTCATTCCTATGATGACTCTGGAGTCCATGTTGGGCTTATCGAGAGACATGCTGGGTATGCTTTTTTTCTCCGATCACGTCGTCTCTGCCTTAGCTGCCTATCTGCCTCCAGATAGGTTTGACGATGTACAGGCTCCTTTGCATGTGCTGTCCAAGGCGCTCATGCATCTTACTCACACGCATGCCTGTGACACGGCTATTTTGGAACTAGTTCGAAGGGACTCTGTGCTGGACACAGGCCGATCCCTTCCTGGGGGCAGCACGCTGCTCTTCGATCTGCTTCTTTGGCAGGTCCGCTACTGTTCCATGAGTTCCGTGTTGATGGTCTGGGATGACATCCTACGTCATTCCAAAGATCATCTTCTGCTTCGTCAGCTTGATCAGCCTTCTAGGGGAGGCGGGGCCCATTCAAAGCCTAACAAGTACCCTTCTGCTTCCTCTGTGAAGCAAAGGGCTGATCCTTCTGACACCGCTTCTACTTCTTACTCACGGGGTAAGGGTATGCGTCGGCAGGCTAGAGGGAAGTCTCAGGATTTTTCATTCAGTAGAGGAGGTGGTTTCTCCTCTCGCGGGCCTCGTCAGGGCTCGAACTGAAGGTCCTCACCTCGATTCGTCCAGGTTGGAGGAAGGATAGCAGAGTTCGCAGACCGTTGGGCCACCATCACATCTGATCCTTGGGTGTTAGATGTTGTTCGGTCCGGGCTGTGAATGTCCTTCCGAAGGCACCCCACTCTGTCCAGAGTGCCTCTTCCAACCAGAGTTCCTTCAGACCTTTTAGGTCGGGAGCTTTTGTCCATGGAAATAGGCAATCTCCTGTCCAAGGGGGCGATTGAGATCGTCAAGAACATTCAGTCAATGGGGTTTTATTCCCACCAGTTCTTGGTGCCGAAGAAGGGCGGCCAACTCCGACCAGTTATCGATTTGAGTATCCTGAACCAGTCTATCATTGCTCCCAAGTTCAGCATGGAGACTTTCAGGTCGGTCCGCCGTTCCATTCACCAGGGAGATTTCACTTCCAGCATCGACCGAGATGCTTACTTTCACAGTACGATTCATCGGGTGTCGCGGAAGTATCTCAGGTTCGCTTTTCTGGGACGAGTTTACCAGTTGAAGGCCATGCCTTTTGACCTCAGCCTGGCTCCTTGGGCCTTCACCCGACTGATGTCGCATGTGATAGCCTTCCATCGCACACAGTCCAGGGTGACTACTTCGGCATATCTAGACGATATCCTCCAGAAGCATTCCAATGCTGCCTTACTGGAGTTGGATGTCGACACTCTGTTGAGCTTGCTCATGTCGCTAGGATTCAGAGTCAACGAGGAGAAGTCGGATCTGTTCCCTTCTCAGTCGTTTTGTCATGGCCTTCCGCACTCAGTTCAATACGGTGGCGGTTCCCCAGGCCAGGGCTGTGATTCTCTCAGCTTTTGCTCTGACTCTGTTAACAGTCCACATCCGTGACAGCATGGGGTATTCTCTGGCTGCTCGATCTCTGCGGTTCGGTGATGGATCTCATTCGTCTAGGTCGGCTGCATGTCAGACCTCTCCAACACTTTCTGCTCAGTCGTTGGAAGTCGAATGTCAATTCTCTGGAGCTGGTTCTTCAGTTACCAGAATCTCTTATCCTCACCTTCTCCACTGGACAAATGTTCAGTGGATCACGCAGGGTGTCCCATTGGACTTACACACTTCCGATCACGTTCTGACGGCAGATGTCAGCGATCTCGGATGGGGTGCGACGTTGGATCCTCTAGGTCTTTCCCTTCACGGGATGTGGGACCAGGATCGGGCATGTCTACACACCAACCAGAAGGAGCTTCTTGCTCTTCTTCTGAGTTTCAGGCAGTGGATCCCTCAGCTGTTGAATCATCAGGTCCTTGTGTTGTTCGACAATTCGACACTGGTTGCTTACATTCGGAACCAGGGCAGCACACACTCGGTTCCAATGTACGAATTGGCTCGGGATCTTCTACTGCTCGCTCAGGATGTCAACACCGGGGTGGTTTTTCGTCACATTTCCGGTCATCTGAACGTCCTAACCGACTCCCTGTGCCAACGGGGCAGGTTCTTTTCCACCGAGTGGATGCTCCACATGGCGGTGTTCCATCGATCTCTTTGCGACTTGTTGGAATCATCAGGTGGACACTTTCGTGTCCCTGTGTCCAGATGCTCTGGCTTTCGCTGTGGACGCTCTGGCCCTCCTTTGGGACAGTCTTGTTGGCTATGCCTTCCTGCCGGTTCCGATTCTGCCTCAGGTTCTAGCCCAGATATGAACCTGCAGTCGTTGAATACTTTCGATCACACCCCTATCGCCTCGGTGGGTGTGGATCATTCTGCTCCGCTCTCTGTTAGCGGCGGTTCCGGCATGTCTCCCTCTATGTCGTGACTTTCTTTACCAAAGTTGCCTGAGGAAGTTTCAAGTTGACCCAACTTCATTGTGCCTTCGCACATGTCTTTTATCGGGTCCTTTCTCCTCCGTAGTGATTTTTGGAGACAAGCAGTGGAGTTGCTTTTCTTCTTCAAGGAGGCACTCACTCCACTGGTTTAGCCTCTGTGGCTAAGTAGAAGGTTCTTCTGTCGATGGTGTGCGATCACTCTGTTGCTTCTGTCACTCCTTCGATCACACCGCTTGCAGAGTTTCTGGTATATGTTTGTTTCTGGGGGTCTCCAGCAATGGGTACAAGTCCATGCTTCGTAGACCTTTTTCATATGTGGTACCGCATTGTTTCGACACTCATCCTTGCCTCTCCAAGCTTGTTCAGCTCTTTTCCTTGAAAAGGCCTAGAACTTTGCAGTTTACTCCAAGTTGGACACTTTCCTGGGCGCTGCTCTGCTTGTGGGGGGGGGGGGGTGCTTTCGCGCCTTTATCCTGGATGGATATGCGTTTTCTCACAAGCCAGATCTCTCCTGCATCCATTTCTCGATGGATTTGTCTTGCTATTCGTGCAGCTTCCGCTCGTCTAACTACTGGTGATTGTATTACCAATTGTTTTTTCTGCCACAAGGTGCATGCATTGTCTTCCTCTCTGGGCTTTTACTAACTCCGTCATGTTGTCGGATGTTATACTGGCAGCCTACTGGAGAAATACTACCTTCTCCATTTATCTGCGACAGTTGCTAGAGCTGACAGAGGACCTTTGTCCTACGGGCCCTCTTTCTTCGGCTCAGGCTGTTGTTTATCCCAGCCATTCAGCTTTTTACAGGGTCGGTTCCAGCTCCGTGCTCTTACTGCCCTTTCTGTCTGCGTCGCACTTCACCATACGCCTCATCTTTCATTGTCTTTTACTAATGTTTGTGATGCTATGGTTTGATAGGCCTAGGGATCTCTTCCTCTGTCCACGGTTCCAGTGCAATTGAGTTATGTGTGGGTTCAACTGGGTTGGTTATGTGAGTCCCTCCATCCTATTGTCTATTCAGCCTGTAGTAAACAATTGTAAGGTAGGTTGATAAGAAATATAAATTTTATAGTAAATTTCCTTTCTTATTATACCTACCGCAATTGTTTACATGGAGGCCCTCCTGCCTTCTTATTCGTGTAAGAATCCTTCCTCCCCGCTGATCACATACCTCCTATGTTGACGGACTCAGAAGAATGGTTTTGATTACTGCTTGCGCACTGGTTAACGGAAGTCGTGGAATTGTACTAAGAGAAGAGCATCCCTTACTGGGTGTGCACCGATGACGCTCGACCCAGTTTGGGCTTATTTTTTCGTGGTATTTTTACACCACTTTTCTTTCCCAAATCTCTTGGGAAAGATTAAAATAGAGAGTATTTTATCCGAGTTAGGTTCTTCCACTGTAGTGCAAGCCTGTAGTAAACAATTGCGGTAGGTATAATAAGCAAGGAAATTTCCTATAAAATTTATATTTTTCGACAGTTACAAGATTTTTTATTCAATTAACAGGAGTTGACTCTATAATCTATATTTAATTAACAGGTCAAATTTGTATTGGAGGTATGGTAAATGGTTTTGTGTTAAATTATATTCAATTAACAGGGTTATTCAGTTAAGAGATATCCAATTAAGTGGGCTCCACTGAATATGCAAAAGTAACCCACTAATTGTTCTTCAGTTTTCTTAATTTGTAGAGCTGGGAGGTTTTGACTTTTCAGATTCAGTTTCAGGAAAAGACTCTGGTTTCAGTTCAGTTTTTCTATGTTTACCCTTTACCTAACACGAAAGGCAGACAACACTTATAAACAAAATTCTTGAATCAAAAACATAACTTATGACCTCAATGTCAATAAGCTTGTTCCAATGAGGGGTCATAAGCTCTGTTTTTGAGGCAAAAAATGAAAAAAAATAATAAAAATTGAATGGTGATTTTTGTGCATAGCACTGGCCTGTTTTGGATGTTACGTTGGGTGAAGGGTTAAGAACATACAGTGAATAACACTCCAGGCCACTCAACTTTAAAAAAATCTGCAATAGTTTGAAGCATACCACTCATCACTAAGAGCTCTGTCTGTAAGTTCAATCTAACTTCCCTTTGATCATTCTTAAGAATTCTAGGGGATTAGTTACTTGGCCCATTGAATGAGAAACATACAGATTAGGGTAACAAATGAATAAAGTTCATCTAATCTGTGTTGTGTTCTCATTGTCACATTTTTGCTCTTATTGATGAGTGGATGAGTCAATGAGGGATCAAATGTGACAATGAGAACACAATCAGTGGCGTAGGGGATGAGCCCGCAGGGCCTGCGCAGGGGGGGGGGGGAGGGGGCCCAGCTAGAAGGGGGCTCCGGTCTTGAAGGAAATACACATAATTTCAAACTCTCACTTCCACGCGATGTACTCTTTGTAGTGTATGTATTATTCTTTTAACCCTTTACCTAATGTAACGCCCAAATCTGACCAGCGCTATTCTCAAAAATCGGTTTTCAGTTTGCAGCAAAAACTGGAACCAAATTCCCCCCCACCCACCAAATATCCATCTCTTATAACTTGTTACTTCTCATCGGAACAAACACATTTCAAAGGTGAATCAGCATACTATGTTGCTGGACGATTTTCCTGTAACTTTGTGCTAAAAATTCCTAAAATCATGCCTGGAAATTAGGGCTGCATAATATATCAATAAACCAATATATACCGGTATTCAAACCAATATTGATTGAAGACCGGTGTAATTACAAAAATATTGGTTAATCATCATTATTTATTTACCCACAATTTAATTTTCAAGATGTCCTGAGTTTTTTAATTGTTGACCCGAATGAATAATATTATCCCTTTATCCAAGGAATTGTCTGCTTGTGCCCTCGTAATATACAAATTCAGCTCGTTGAGCTTGTTCCAATGAGGGGTCACATGATATAGTTTTGTTAGAATCTTTGGGGAAAATCTGATAAACTAATTTTGAAAATAATAAATTTTGATATCGTCTGTGTTGGGTAAAGGTTTTTCGAACCGCATCATCGAGGCATGCTAATTCATTTAGACTGTGATGCCTAGAGTCGCGATTGCGATACTTGTATTCATATATCTGAACAGTTTTAGATGTACATGTACCGGTTTTCCACGGTATTTTTTTGAATACCAATACCGGCATTCAGTTTTGAATATCGTGCAGCCCAGCTGGAAATAACCCGAGGATTAACGTTTAGGTTACATAGCACTTATGTCGATATTAAAATACATGAATGCTCTATGGGTTACAACAAAATAATACAACATAAATTATATTCCTAATCCTGCATGTTTTACCAATCAGATTTGATAACCTTTCAGAACCAACTCTACACAAAGGTTGCTCATTGTATCCACATTTGAATAGAGTGGTATCCTCTTAACATCTTAACATAATTTCCACCCAATTAAATAGTAACAACTAATGCGAAATCTAGCCAAAGAGAGATCAAGCGTAAGTTCTTGCTATTCATTTTGGTGTAAATTCTGTTAAAATGTAAACATTGTGACTGGAATTGTAAAAACGGAAGACGGGAAGGATCACAACTCTTTTTTTTCCTGTAGGTTATTAGTGTTCAACCGAGGAACGGAATTGGCCATCCAAATCGGCCGATTGTGGGCAATCGGATGACAACAGCAACGGCTCCTGGAACAGCGATTCAACCGATTGTTGCCAAGCATTTTTTGTGATGATTCATTAACCACATTTTATTATTTTCTGCAATTGTTCAATAGTTGATGTAAAATGATGCTAATGATACCATTCAATAAAGTTGTGAGACAACCACAAAGTGTATTCTTAATTTCTCTAGACTCCCCTTTATGGGATATACAAGTTAAACGACATGTAAAGCTTACAATTGTGTGTACATGTACTTGCTGCAATTGCCAGTTCATACCAGAAAAAGTGAAGGTTGGACTCCATTGACTCAGGTCGCAGTAAAATAACCAGTCACACGTACTTGGGCAGTACACATGGCTCTAGATCTGAGAGCCATGTGTACTGCTCAAGTGTGCACATCTACTCATTTTACTTTTATCAAACTGAATCATTTGAGACTGCTATACCCGCCTTTCTCAGTTTAATTACATTTTTGATGATTATTCCTGTGGGGGTGCAGTGGCGTTGCGGTAACTGGTTCTCGTCAGATCACCGAAGTTAAGCAACGTCACGCTCGTTTAATCCTTGAATGGGTGCCCATCTGAGCAATCAATTTAGACTCCCACGTTTTGTCCTTGGGCAAGGCACTTAACCCCGCTTGTCCACTTGGGAGCACAATGACGCCGTGTACTAAGGCGTACTGCACGTTGATGGTACGCTTGTCTTCAACCAATCTAACCCTGCCTGTGCTGCTGTGTGGAGTTACGATGTTGGGGAGCTGGCAGCTGCTCGTCGTTGCTCGGTGGTTCTCTCCGGGTACTCCGACTTCCTCCACCTATAAAACTGTCATGGTCATGATTAGCCATCGTGCATAAGTATATGACCTTAAACACCAATAAATAAATAAATATAAATAGATTATTCCTGTAATTAGTGTTTGGAATCTAATATTATTGCGTCTGTGGAAATATTGCCCACCCGTGGAAAGTGACCAGTCCATGGTGACCATAATGTACAATTCAATTTTCTCTGTCACCTACAGTACAGTCGTCGTGGACTGGTCGTAATCCACACATGGGTAGTGATGTCCATGCATGCATTTTCCAGGTAAGAAAAATCATCAGCAGCAATATTTTAGTTAATGAAGCACCAGGTTGTACCCAGCGCTTCATTAATTAAATTTTTGATGATTATTCCTATAACTAGTGTTTGGAATCTAATATTATTGCATCCGCGGAAATATTGTGACCAGTCCACGTTGCCGAACTGTATCACCAGAACAATTAATTTTCATCACACAAGCACTGTTTTAATTTTGATGATGTCATGTAGAGTGTGGTGGGAGAAATGTCATTTAGAGCTGGGCAGTTTTGATTTTTCAGATTAGATTTCGGTTTTGTTTCAAGAAACAACCTTGGTTTTGGTTCGGTTTTTCTTTGTTAAGAACAGATAGTAAATAATACTTCAGGCTCCTTAACTTGGACAAAATCTGCAATAGTTTGTACAACACCACACACATCACAAAAGATGTTTGGGTTCTATGGGATCAGTTGCTAAGCCTATTCAGTCAGAGAAAAGACATAAATCAGGGTGACAAATAAATAGAGAGTAATTGCTTGACTGGACTGGTTACGTGAAACAATTCATGAGAAGTGAGGGACGTTGTACAAACACAAGTGAGCGAATGCGCACGCGTGTTTTACAATGTAGTCCCTCGCCTCAAATGAATTATTTCACATAACCAGTCCAGTCAAGCGATTACTCTGTTTATTACTTTTCATTATTAACGATAATTATATTATTTAACCCTTTACCTAACGTAACGGCCAAAACCAACCAGCGCTATTCTCAAAAATCGTCAATTAATTTTCATTATTTTTTCATTTTTTGTCTCCAAAACATAGGTTATGACCCCTCATTGGAACGAGCTCATCAAGCTCATTCCAACGAGGGGCCATAACCTATGTTTTTGAGACAAAAAATGAAAATAATAGTTATTCAAGAGTGTTTTTGCAAGTGTCGTCTGCTTTTCATGTTAGGTAAACTGTTAAAAAAAGCAAAAGAAAAAACAATGAAGTCCCCATTACACCCACGGCAAAGCATCTTCATTTGTGCACATGGATACATGACACAATCGTTGATTGCATAATTCACTTGTGAAGTTATCGTTTATAATCAGACCCGGAAATTCCAGTAAATCACACTTTGGAAAGTAATAAATAAGGTTCATCTAAACTATGTTGTGTTCTCATTGTTACGTTTTCTCCCTCATCGACTCATCTGATGAACAAGTCGATAAGGGAGAAAGTGTGACAATGAGAACACCATGTATTCGCCCCTATGTCAGGTAGACTAAGTGATGAGAGTTCATAGTAGTCTCTCACTAGTCCAGTTCCCTCCCAGTAAGATAGTTTGATCAGTTCATGCACAAACACAGTAATACCATTTGGTCATTTTTGCTGGGTCTTATGGTTTGGTTTTCTGTTTGCCACAAAAACCAGAACCAAACTGGAAAACCGAAAAATTGCCCAGTCCTAATATCATACTTGAGTGGTGTGGGATGAGGATGGGTAAATCTTACCCTTGGGGAAAGATATTTGATCCAGATATTTTGCACACTATGTGTCTGGGTCAAATATCTCCCGCTCCCAGATGAGATTTCCCCATCCCAACCCAACACCTCTCGAGAATAGTAATCTGTGGGTAGCATGCATGACATCACATAACAATTTTGTTCTAGTTTCCTCTTTAAAGATTGAATTTCATTTACCTCCTCGCATGCGGCTGGCTGTTATTCCCACAAAATCTTTTGCCACTAAAATAATCATAATTTGGGCACATTAAGCTAAACATCCCCCCCCCCAAAAAAAAAATTGAATTGACTTTCTTACCATTGATTTCCACAATTGAATTTAGATCAGTCTTTAATTTTGAGTTGAGCTGTTGCTCTCACAGCCATCACACCTGCAATTTTTATGCCCCCGGAGGAGGCATTATGTTATCACCATGTCCGTCGGCCATCGTCTGTCGCCCATCGTCGTCCGTCCATTAACTTTTTGCATTCCGTCAATTAACTAAAGTTCTACTAATCGGATCTTTACCAAACTTCATATGTGGGTTAGGTATGATGAGTGGAAGACGCCTATTTATTTTGACCATTATGTGCCAAAGGTCAAGGTCACAGTGTCCTCCAATGTTAAAAACACTGGAAATTGGTTTCTGCTCTGTAACTAAAGTTCTGCAAGACTGATCTTGTTTTTTTTGTAATTCATATGCCATGCTTCACGTTGCTCTTGTTTCTTTTTGTGGATACAGATCATCGTGCATTCGTTCCACCTAGCAACCTATTATCCCTTATTCATCAAATTGGCTGCATCCATTTGATACTATGCAAAATGTTTAGTAGACAAATTCCCTCATCAAGCTTGTTCTATTGACAGGTTACATTCACATGATAAAGTTTTATTGAAATTTTTTTAAGAATTGGGGGAAAAAAATTAAAATAACAATTTTTGATATCGTATGTTCTCTATAAAGGGTTAAAATCTGTTTGTGTGAAATAGACCAAACAATACAAAGCATGCACGAAAATGTGAGCAATACACCAAGAATTATAAGCTCTAGGATTCCAAGACTTCAAACTGATCAAACCTCACTTTCCGAGAATTAGTATGTAAACAACATAATTTGACAAACTTCAAAGGCCAGAAAAACTACTCACTGTCCTTTCACTCATGCATTCTATGGAGAATCATTTGATTGACTTACAAAGTTGTAGTTGAATTTCCTGTATTATTCCGAACTCAAATAAATTTGATTATTGCTGCAAAAAACTTATTTGAAAAATCAGGTAATATTTTTGGAATCCCTTCTTTTTTTTTTCTTTTTTTTATTAGGGTTTAACGACACATTAACAGCCAGGGTCATATCATGTCAGTGACAGTTTTATGGGTGGAGGAAGCCAGAGTTCCCAGAGAGAACCACCAAGCAACGATGAGCAGCTGTCAGCTCTCCAACATCGTAACTCTGAACTCTGCAATGCGGCAGAGGCAGGGTTAGATTGGTTGAAGACATGCGCACCATCGACGTGCAGTACGCCTTAGTACACAGCGTCATCGTGCCCCCATGTGGACAATCAGGGTTAAGTGCCTTGCCCAAGGACACAACGCGGGAACACGAATCAGTCGCTGAAATGGTCACCCATCCAACTACTAACTCCGCTCGATGCTGCTTAACTTTGGTGATCTGACGAGAACCGGTTACCGTGACACCACAGCATCCCTGAATCCCTACTTAAAATGGAGTGAACGGTGTGCAGATGTTTGTTGATGTTTTAAACATTTTTCTGATGCTGGGACTCAGCAGTAGAGCACTTCACTTCAAATGGAAGTAAGCAGTGTACAGTGCGTCTCCCATTTTCAAAATCAAAAGACTGTTCAGATAAATTTACCATCAAATCTAGTTGTGGCTGCTTCACAGCAGCCATGACATGATTTGATGAAATATAGTTTGAGAATACTCAATAGGTTAAGAGTAAAAGAAAATAAATGTGTAAGGCATAAAATAGAAAGAAAATTTACAGTTATTTAATGAATACAGTATGACCACCCTGGACTAATTCCACAGACACAATAATATAAGATTCCATACACTAATTATAGGAAAAATCATCAAAAATTTAATTAATGAGGCACCGGGTACAACCCATTGCTTCATTAACCCTTTACCCAATGCAGACAATATCAAAAATTTTTATTTTCAAACATCATTTTTTAAATTTTTTCAAATATTTCTACAAAACCATATCATGTGATCCTTCATTGGAATGAGCTCGATGAGCTCATTCCAATGAAGGGTCACATGATATGGTTTTGTTGAAATTTGTTGAAAAATGATATTTTTTCAACTGCTAAATTTGCTTATTACTTGGGCAGATGTGGCCGATTTGTTAGGTAAAGGGCTAATTATAATTTTGCTGCTGATGATTTTTATTACCTGGTAAATGCTTGTGTGGGCATCACTGCCCATGTGTGCATTATGACTAGTCCTGGGTGCCTACTGTACAACAATTACCTCATTCGTGGGGTATAAAGATACTTAGGTTTTCACTCGAGACATAGCCTTTCCTGAAAGTGTTTAGTTCTTCATACCCATTCATGAAATAATTATGTTTATATTTATATTTATTTTTTCCAGATATTTCAAGAACAAATGACCGTTGCATGTGAGACATTAGACATAGCTGGACAGAGTCTTGTCTTGGCAGCTCAGAGGTTTGAGAGTCAGTCTGAAAACAAAGAAGCCAGGAAGAGTTTAGTTCAAGCAGGAAAAGACGTTCTTCAAGCAATTATGAAGGTACCATTGTCGAAAACGTGCAATTTTTAGATCAGTCATTTGCAGGGTATTTATCAACTTCTCAAGCCAGGAATCAAATTCTTAGACAAATCTCATGTTGGTATGACATGGAACCAGTCTAGCCCTTAGATAGTCTATCATCTATTTTTAGATTCAGTCACATGGAATATTTCAGTTGGTTGGAAAAGCTAACCCGAATGGTTCACATTTCCAACCAACTGATATATTCCATCCTATTGAATTTAAAAATGCCATAAACATTTATTTTCTTTGAATCAATGCAAGATATGTTTCTCAATCAAGAATTTATTTCACCAAATTTTTGTAGATATTACTATTCCCGAAAGACTTGTTTGTTTACTAAATATTTTCAAAGATTCACCACAGCTGTAGTTTTCTGATTACACCACATACTTCTTCTAACTGTGTTAATATCTTGATGTTTTCAAGGCAAATTAAATACTTATTGATAACATCCCATAGAAACAAGCTTATCAAACTTATACCAATGAGGGTTGATTGATTGATTGTTTCTTTTTTTCACAATAAAACATATACACAGTAATAAACAATAATGACAATGATAAAATTACATGAAAACACATATGTTTATTGTGGGGAATAACATAGCCAGATTGGCTGTCTTCCTGTTATCCCCAGGGTTATAAGCTATGATTTAGAGGAAAAAAATAAAACATCTGCTCTCCACCAATCATCATTGAAATTACCCTCCCCCTCCCACACACCCACACACACACAACAAAACATTGGTTCTCAGTTCAGGCCATCCATCATTGAAATTGACTCCCCCCCCCCCCCCGACTTTTTTTTAACTAAACTTTATAACTTAAAGTACAATCTCTTGGGGTGGTTGTGATCTGTCATCCATCCATACGTCTGTATGTCTGTACTCTCCTCTATCCATCCAAAATTCCTTTAGCACACCCTATAGGCCGCAGCTCTCACCTGATCAGTTCCAAATTTCATATGTGGTTTTGGGGCAATGTCTAGATTGGAGCTATTAAATTTTTCTGATTTTCGTTAAAAAACATGACCACCTGTGGCCATCTTAGATTTGGTATATGAATTGTCAGCAATTCCATTGGCATGCCCTACAGGCCCCATCTCTCACCTGAGCTTTTTTCAAATTTCATGTGTAGCTTTGGTGCGATGTCAAGATGGGAATATCAAATTTTTCTGAACTTCATTATAAAACATGGCCACAAGTGGTCATCTTGGATTTGGCATATATATTGTCAACAATTCAATTAGCACATCCTACAGGCCGCACTTCTCATCCGATCTTTTTCAAATTTCTTATGTAGCTTTCGTGTGATATCTAGATGGGAGCTATGAAATTTTTCTGAATTTCGTTGAAAAACATGACTGCCAGCAGCCATCTTGGATTTGGCATATAAATGGTCAACAATTCCATTAGCACACCCTATAGGCTGCATCTCGCACCCAGTCTTTTTCAAATTTCAAATCGAGCTTTGGACTGAGGTCTAGATGGTACATATCAAATTTTTCTGAATTTTGTTAAAAAACATGACTGCCAGTGGCTATCTTGGATTTGACGTATAAATTATAAATTGTCAACAATTCTATTAGCACACCCTACCGGCCACATCCCTTAACTGATCTTTATCAGAGTTCATATGCAGCTTTGGTGTCATGTCTTTTCTGCAGAAACTTGATTGAATGACTTGGCATTACTGCAACTTTCAATTTAGAAGAGTCCCTTTTTGGACAAGTTGAGCTCCAGTGTCATTGACAGTTTCATTATATTTTTGTTGCCTTTCTATGTCTTCAAAAAATTAATAATTAAAATACAGTGTCTTTTTTTCTTGTTAATTATTTTGTAAACGTCCAATTTGCTATGTTCTGTAGAAAATAACTCAGATAGTATGTACAGTATTTTTTTTTTTAAAAAGCTGCATAGATATAATTGGTGTCTTTCCACTAGACCAATTCCCTTTAGACCAATTCCCTTTAGGCCAATTCCCAAAATACCAATTCCCCTTAGACCAACTACATACTGTTATTGATTAAGGGTTGATTAAGGATAATTAAGATAGCATGTATTTACTGATAAGCACTTTATTTGATAAAAAAAATATTTATACGCATAACATACAAAAAATATAGGTTTATTACATTTCAGTTTATAAAATATCAACAAGTCTGAAAAT
Organism: Pictodentalium vernedei; assembly: GCA_031216915.1. Classification (NCBI taxonomy): domain Eukaryota; kingdom Metazoa; phylum Mollusca; class Scaphopoda; order Dentaliida; family Dentaliidae; genus Pictodentalium; species Pictodentalium vernedei. The sequence continues at coordinate 498,536,531 of CM062295.1, forward strand.
AAGCAGACTATCCATCTGAAAAATGAGGTCCCCAGAGGGTGAATTTGGTGATGCTACCCTGCACAGCAGGGTAGCATCACTAAATTTACCCTCTGTGAACCTCAATCTGAATTAAGGTCTCAAACGTAAACAGAAAGAGGTACCCAGAGGATAAACTGACCCACTGTATGGGATAGCATCAGCAAATTCCCCCTCTGGGGACCTCATTCTGCAAATGACAGACTGCTTATTTTCAGACTTGAATATTAATAACATTAAATACATTTATAAATATTAATAAATATATCAAATTATTGATATAGAATTATTTTAAAAGTAGAACACATCAGTTGGTCTAAGGTGAATTGGTCTTTTAGGAATTGGCCTTGTGGAAATTGGTCTGAAGGGAATGGATCTAGCGGGAATGAACCATATAATTGAACACTGAACACAAGTGTATTGCATATTCCTATATCATTAAACCAAAAAACAAAAATAAAAACCTCCCCCTATGGAAAGCCAGTTGTGACATGCCTTTTGCAAAATGCTTTTTGCTTATACGGTAAAACCTGTCTTGAGAGACCACTGTCTTGAAAGACCACCTGTCTCGAGAGACCACATCTGCCAGGCACCGATTGGTTTTATTCTATAATGGACCTGCTATGGGAGACCACCTGTCTTGAGAGACCACTATGACCTGGTACCAACTTGTGTTTTTATGCCATAATGGATCTGTCTTGAGAGACCGCCCCTTTCAAGAATGAAACCATGACAAAAACATTTTACCTGTTCTGGAATTGGAAAATCCATTGTGGTTATACTAACAAAATTAAAAGTATTAAAAGCTCTTAATTGGGTTTCAATTGCTTTTCAGTTATGAAACTCATTAAAGAATGAGATGTTTTTATAAGACCCCTGTGAAAAGATTAGGATTGTTTCTGAATGAACAATTTCATACATACCTGAAATGTGACAGATAGGATTATAAAAATAAATTTGTGTTGAAAATCTTCAATAATTTATTTTTATGTGTACCCATACTATGTATAGTACACATAATGCCGGCATCCGGGGTGGCCATCCGTCGTTCGTCCATCCTTTGTCCGTCCGTCTGTCCATCTGTCTGTCCGTCCGGCATCCATATCCATTTGTTTTGTCATTCGATAACTTGAAAAATATTGCTTGGATTGTCAAGTTACTTTATATTTGTATTCAGGTTACTGATGTGCCGAGCTGTATAGTTTTTGGTGTAAATCTGATAACTTGATCCTGAGATATTAACCCTTTATCCTTCAAATTGAAAATTCCTCCAATCCCTTTGGCATTCGATAACTTGAAAAATATTGCTTGGATTGTCAAGTTACTTTATATTTGTGTTCAGGTTACTGATTTGCCGAGCTGTATAGTTTTTGGTGTGAATCTGATCATTTGATCCCGAGATATTAACCCTTTATCCTTCAAATTGAAAATTCCTCCAATCCCTTTGGCATTCGATAACTTGAAAAATATTGCTTGGATTGTCAAGTTACTTTATATCTGTGTTCAGGTTACTAATGTGCCGAGCTGTATAGTTTTTGGTGTCAATCTGTTATTTTGATCCTGAGATATTAACCCTTTTTCTTTCAAATTGAAAATTCCTCCAATCCCTTTGGCATTCGATAACTTGAAAAATATTGCTTGGATTGTCAAGTTACGTTATATTTGTGTTCAGGTTACTGATGTGCCGAGCTGTATAGTTTTTGGTGTAAATCTGATAATTTAATCCTGAGATATTAACCCTTTATCCTTCAAATTGAAAATTCCTCCAATCCCTTTGGCATTCGATAACTTGAAAAATATTGCTTGGATTGTCAAGTTACTTAATATTTGTGTTCAGTTTACTGATATACCGAGCTGTATAGTTTTTGGTGTAAATCTGTTATTTTGATCCTGAGATATTAACCCTTTATCCTTCAAATTGAAAATTCCTCCAATCCCTTTGGCATTCGATAACTTGAAAAATATGGCTTGGATTGTCAAGTTACTTTATATTTGTGTTCAGGTTACTGATGTGCCAAGCTGTATATTTTTTGATGTAAATCTGATAATTTGATCCTGAGATATTAACCCTTTATCCTTCAAATTGAAAATTCCTCCAATCCCTTTGGCATGAGATAACTCAAAAAATATCAATCCAGTTGTCATGTTACTTTATATATTTATTCAGGTTACTGATGTGCTGTGCTGTATAGTTTTTTTTTATGTAAATCTGATAATTTGATCCGGAGATATTAACCCTTTATCCATCAAATTAGACACTCCTCCAATCCATTTCTATATGTATACATTCCATGTATGGTGTACATAATGTCGGCATCCGTGGTGGCCCTCTGTCATACAGCTTTCTACTAGTTGCACGTATGGGTACACATCTGACGATTTCATCGGCCTATTTTTATAATTTTTATAACAGTCCATTTCAGTTTGTTACAAAAACTTCATAAAAAAGAACAACTACAAAGTAATTACAAAAATCCATTCTTCTCCATCTCTGAATTTTGTGGTTGGTTATTCACTGACTTGAGAAAACCTGAAACCTGTTTGTGTGGCCCAAAGGCGGTCTCTCGAGACAGGTTCTACTGTATTGACTTATCACAAATAGCGTTTCAGGAACAACCAGACAATGCCTTCCTTTCAGATATTCCAATTATGGAATTCCGACTGGAAAATACGAATTGCTTTATGCTTTTTGCTAACAACGAAATGCGAATAGCAAAATGCATTTTAAGGAAATGCGAATAGCAAAACACATTAAAAGTGCGAAATGCATTTTGCGGAATTCATTTTTTCCAATTTATGAAATGCCTATTGCTAAATGCATTTCGCGAATTGTCCATTTGTATGCGTCTCAAACAGTAGCAGTGAAGGTCGTGATTTGATAATAAGAAAACAAATAAATCCCAACTTTTTTGTCCAAGTTAGAATTAAATTGGTCTGGACCTAAACATGTTTAATGTTACAGAATTCCTTCTTTTTATATTAACTTAGTCCAAAATTCGAACAGAACATCTGTCCGTCTGTCTGTCTGTCTGTCTGTTTTTTATGTTACCACCTCTCCCTCCAACATGCTTTAAGCTACACCTTTCATATTTGGTACATGGATAAATGGTTCTGAGGGGATGATGCACGCTCAAAATTTTTGTTGTGTTTTTTAAGCTTTTTTTCTCTATTTTCATGTTACCACCCCTCCCACCAACATGGTTCGAGCTACACTTTGCATATTTGGCACATGGATAGAGGGATGGGAGGGGATGATGCATGTTCAACATTTTTTTTTCAAAATCCAAGATGGCAGCATGGCGGCCATTTTTGTTGTGTTTTTTAAGCTTTTTTCTCTATTTTATGTTACTACCCCTCACTCCAACATGGTTCAAGCTACACTTTTTATATCTGGCACATGGATAGAGGGTTGTAATGGGATGTAGCACATTCAATATTTTTTACCAAAATTTGTCTGTCTGTCTGTCTGTCTGTTTTTTATGTTACCACTTCTCCCTCCAACATGCTTTAAGCTACACCTTTCATATTTGGTACATGGATAAATGGTTCTGAGGGGATGATGCACGCTAAAATTTTTTTTTTTTAAATCCAAAATGGCGGAATGGTGGCCATTTTTGTTGTGTTTTTTAAGCTTTTTTTTCTCTATTTTCATGTTACCACCCCTCCCACCAACATGGTTCAAGCTACACTTTGCATATTTGGCACATGGATAGGTGGTTGGGAGGGGATGATGCACATTCAATTTTTTTTTCTTCAAAATCCAAGATGGCGGCATGTCGGCCATTTTTGTTGTGTTTTTTAAGCTTTTTTCTCTCTCTATTTTATGTTACCACCCCTCACTCCAACATGGTTCAAGCTACACTTTTTATATCTGGCACATGGATAGAGGGTTGTAATGGGATGTTGCACATTCAATATTTTTTTTCCAAAATTCAAGATGGCGCCATGGCAACCATTTCTGTTGTGTTTTTTAAGCCTTTTCCTCTATTTTATGTTACCACTGCTCCCTCGAACATGGTTCAAGCTGCACATTTCATATATGGTACATGGATAAAGGGGTTGTGAGGGGATTATGCACGCTCAATATTTTTTTTCAAAATCTAACATCTGCCTGCCTTCCTGCCTGCCCGCCCGCACACCCGTCTGTCAGATTTTATGTTACCACCTCTCCCTCTAATATGCTGCTTCAAGCTACACCTTTCATATTTGGTACATGGATAAATGGTTCTGAGGGGATGATGCACAGTCAATATTTATTTATTTTTCAAAATCCAAGATGGCAGAATGGCGGCCATTTTTGTTGTGTTTTTTAAGCTTTTTTCTCTATTTTATGTTACCACCCCTCCGTCCAACATGGTTCAAGCTACGCCTTTCATATATGGTACATGAATAAAGGGTTGTGAGGGGATTAAGCATGCTCAATATTTTTTTTTCAAAATCCAAGATGCTTATATACTCTGGTGTCTTCTGTGACAAAAACACCTTATGTCACAAAAGCGCCGTAGGGGACTAATACCACCTCGGTGGTCAAACACTTGTTCTATTTAAAACAGTAAAATACATGTTTTAGATTTTGTTGAATTAAAAACATAAAAATAGTTTCAAAATTGAATCTCTTGCATTGCATAAAATAAAACTTTAAACTAAAACCTTTTCCATCGACATATTTTCCTGAGTAACAGTCGGTGTCAGTCAGCACTTTTTCGTGATATCTGCATATTCACTGCTTTGTTATTGGCAAAAGGCATTTCACAATTAGCAAAAAGCATTTTGCAAAAAGCCTTTCTCATTTAGCAAAAAGAATTTCGCATTTTGCAAACAGATAAATGCATTTGCATTTTGCTATTTTGGCTTAAAGCATTTCGCATTTCGCAAAAAGAATGTCACAACCAGCTTTCCATATCCCTCCCTCATTAATTTAAAATATTAATTGCTCCAAAGCAAATCTATTTTAGCACACCTTGACGAAGTCAAGCTTAGCTTATCTAATTGCTCTCCGTCCGTCGTCTGGCATTCGTTGTCTGGCATCCCTCGTCCATCAACATTATGTTTTGGACTTCTCATCCAAAACCACTGGGCCAATTGAAGTGAAAGCTTGTGTGAGTGATGGTCCTGAAGGGGAATTGTATTTTTGTTCAACTCAACATGCCCAGCTTCATAGGGAGGGGGTGGGTGAAATTGCTGCAAAATATTTTTAAAATCTTTTTCTCATGAACCAGTGAGTACAATGACTTGATATTTGGTATGGAGCTTCCTTATGAGGTGTAGAATCAAATTTGTTCAAATGTAGTTCGTGGAGCAATATTTGCCTTTGTAATGGGAGGGGCAAGATTTTTGGCCTGCCCAAAATTTCTATTTTTTGAACTTATGGTTCAATTTGAACCAAATTAGGTCTGTGGTATATTATTGAATCAGCATATTTGCAAAAATTATTTCTCTGGAACCAATGCTCAGAATCTTTATATTTGGTATACAACACCCATAGGGGGATCAGATACAAGTTTCTGAAAATGAAGCCTCTTGGTTCATATTTGGGCTCAATACAGGAGCCCAGATTTTTAACTTAAGGCAATATGGGGAATAATCTTTAAAAATCTTCTTAAGAACCACCAGTCAGAATCTTTTAATGTTTGGCATACATCATTGTTATCAGGGTCAGATTCAAGATTGTTCAAACCAAGTCCCTAGTTTAATATTTGGGCTTCCAATTTGGGGGTGGGGGGGGGAGTTTAAAAAAATCTTCTTCAGATCCAACGGTCAGAATCCTTTCATATTTGGTATACAACATCTCTAGGGGGCTCAGATTTAAGTTTGTTCAAATTGAGTCCCTAGGTTAATATTTGGTATACAGCATCTCTAGGGGGCTCAGATTCAAGTTTTGTTCAAATTGAATGCCTGGGTTAATATTTGGTTTCCCTATGGGGGCCCAAATTTTAACTTAGTGCAATATGAGGGAATTTCTTCAAAACTCTTCTTCAGATCCACCTGTCAGAGTGCTTTCATATTTGGTATACAACATCTCTGGGGGCTCAGATTCAAGTTTGTTTAAATCAAGTGCATGGGTTAATATCTGGGCTTCCTAGGGGAACCAGAATTGTAACTTAGTGCAATATGAGGGAATTTCTTCAAAAATCTTCTTCAGATTCACCTGTCAGAATCCTTTCATATTTGGTTTACAACATCTCTAGGAAAGTCAAATTGAAGTTTGTTCAAATTGGGTCACTGGGTTAATATTTGGGCTCCCCATGGTAGACCGAATTTCAACTTAGTGCAATAAGAGGATATTTCTTTAAAAATCTTCTTCTTCAAATCCACCACAGTCAGAATGCTTTCATATTTAGTATACAATATCTCTAGTGGGGTGACAATATCTCTAGTGGGGTGAGATTGAAGTTTGTTCAAGTCGAGTTCCTGGGTTAATATTTGGGTTCCCTATGGGAGCCGGAATTGGCCATGTAGCTAAAGAATTAGAAATTTTTTATTAAGTAGCCTCTAAAGTTGTGTAACTAAGATTAATCCACATAGGTTGTATCAAGAGGCTCCATAGGGGAGCTGCACTTTTTACATTATGATTAACTGAAGAAAAGGCATGATGCTTGGAATCTTTTAGTCACTCCTGAGGGGCTCAAGGATTGACATTGGATCCTATGGAGATTGATTGCTTAATGTAGATTCATTCATGGCCTTGGTTTATATTGGGTTCTGTTCAAGGTGAGCACTTCAGGCCCCGTGGGGCCTCTTGTTTTATTTAGCTATACACTTGTAGTTTTTTGAAAAAATATTTTGCAAGTGTTGTTGACTTGTGAAGTTAAGGGTTGACGTTTGCTTACATTCTTGATAAAGTACATGAAAATCCTACTTGGAATAAGGGAAGTGCTCACAGTCACACAAAATTGTGTCAGACAGGCATTTCTGCTGGAAAATCAGAAATAAATCTTCCCATTGTTCATTTGATCAATACAAAAGTCACTTCCCTGACCACTATGTGCATAAATATTAATTTCCAGGGGTTCCATCACTCATTAATATTCATTTAACCCTTTACCCAATGCAGATGATATCCAAATTTATTATTTTAAAAATCATTTTTTTTAATTTTTCAAAAAATTTCAACAAAACCATATCATGTGCCCCCCTCGATGAGCTTGTTCCAAAGAGGGGTGATATGATATGGTTTTGTTGAAATTTGTTTTTAAATATTTTTTTTCCAGATGCTAAAATTGCATATTATGCTAGCGAATGTGTCCGATTCATTGGGTAAAGGGTTAAGAGTTGCATTAGCTAAAATTTTTGTGTATTTCCCTCTTTTTAATTTCATGTCAACAAGGCTTTCTGGAGAGAAATTGCATATTTGACTAAGTTGCTTTATAATTTGTAAGAGAATGGAAGAAGGCATGAAACAATCCTGGGTAATACTTTTTGGGGGATGAAAATAACTACTTGAAACACTTTGCATGCTCATGACATAAATTTGCCGGTTTGAAGAAAAAACATCTGCATTTTGCAGGTAGGCATCCATTATTCCAAACACTGCTGGAGTTAATTTCCTTCTTTTTTCAGGTTTTACTTGTATCAGATGACAGGGAAGTGAGAGGAATTGTCACAGCAGCTGAATGTGTTAAATCTAAAATTGAAATTCTAGAAAATGCGAAAAATATTAAAGAACTTATAGAACCATTTAAGGTAGGAGAATACATCTTTATCAGTATCTTTCTTACAGTTTTTTGAAAATGTGGAAATGTGATGAGCCATATTACACTCAGGCTTCATCGATCTTCTCTATTATAATCTATTGTATTACAGTGGAGCTCACTTAATTGGATATCTCTTAATTGAATAACCCTATTAATTGAATATTTGTTTATTTATTTATTGGTGTTTAAGGTCACATACTTATGCACAATGGCTAATCGCGACCGTGACAGTTTTACGGGTGGAGGAAGCCAGAGTACCCGGAGAGAACCACCGAGCACATTCTAACTCTGTTCAAGATCTGCTCAAGCAGGGTTACAGCATTTGAAGACATGTCCACCATCAACATGCAGTACGCCTTAGTACATGGCGTCATCATGCCCCCATGTAGGCAACCGGGATAAAGTGCCTTGCCTAAGGACACAACGCGGGTCGTCCCGGATGGGGATCGAACTCGGGACCTCTAGCATAGAAGTCCAACAGTCTACCACTGAACCACAGTGATTAATTGAATATAATTTCCTAACAGAAAACCATTTTCCATACATTCAGTACAAATTTGACCTGTTAATTGATATTAGGTAATAGAGTAAACTCCTGTTAATTGAATAAAAAACCTTGTAACGTGTCGAGAAATTACCATGACACTCACCAATTTTCCCTTGTGTGTAGAGTTATTTGGCCTCAGTACATCCAATAAAGGCATTTAATCTATTATATCTTGTTTTACAGAGCTCATGAAGCTCTGTCAAACAAGGTATAAGGCCTAAAAAAATTAAAAATCTGTTTCTCAGGCCCTCCTGCATGGTCCGTTTGGCTGCCGCATGCTCTCTTTTTATAACCAATTTAAACTTAAAAAAATAAAAATTAAATGGTTTATGGCTGATATTTTACCCAAGTTGAAAAAATTGATGAATTTGTCCCTTGAGTGCAAGAAGGCTTTGCAGTGCTTTAGCATTGCAAAGCCTTCTTGCACTCAAGGGATGAAATACACCACCACCCATGCTATTCTGTAGATTATGAGGCCTAAAACTTGAACCAAGAACATGAACTTTTGATCTCAAAGAAGTAATTACTGAAATAAAAAATAAAATAAAAAACCGCTCGCCCGCATGCAATTTCTCAAATAATGGCCTGAGAAACAGAAGATCTATTTTGTGTGGCCTAATAGAATAAATGTTAAGTTTATCTCTAGCATACAGGAAAGTGACAAAATCCTTGTTAATTGAATACTCCTGTTAATTGAATAATTTTCATTGGTAAACTGGCTATTCAATTAACAGGGTTCCTCTGTATATGCTCTTTTCAATTTTCATCAAGAGATATCAGACAAAAAAAATGTCATTACATTGACCATCTGCCCTTCAGATTTTAGGTGTGTCTCAGTGCTTGCTCACTTCTCCAGGCTTCTAAAGAGTTGGTTGGGTTCATTGTTAATCGCACACCTTGAAAAAATCCTTTTTTCATGAGCACTGTACCACAGGAGAGCTCATGAAAGAAGAGAGCTCAAGAGGAGACACTTCGTAGAATTTTAAGAACATCTTTACGAGTCAAAAATAAAAATTTCTGAATCCTCACAACTCAAGTCAAATCGAATCTAATCATGGGGACGATTGTGAATAGAATCACATTTTTCCAATCAGCCGTATACAGACCTGTTAACCTCTGAAGGTGACTGTCAGTGAGATTTTGATGAGCTCTCAGTGAGATTTGGATGCTTGTCAGTGAGATTTTTGCACGTGGCCAATACATCAATATTTTCCTTGTTATGCCTCCCACGGTCCCACCCAGCCCCCCCCCCCCCCCAACCCAAATGCATTATATATTTCATTTTAATAATTTATTTTAACACTTTTAGTGGTATTTTAGTAGCATTCAAATATGGATATCACTGGTCCAAGCCCCCACCCCCCAGGGACAATGACCCCCCCCCCTCCCCCCCAACACACACACAAATTTTATGTGAGTGGATGCTTATCTAGCCATTGTCTGTCCCAACCCCCACCCCCCACCCCCACACCCTCAGTCTGGCCATTTTTCCTTCCTTGCTCATGCAAGCCCATCCTGGTGCTTCAAAACATGGAGGCTGAAACATCTTGGGCCAAAACGCCCCAGGACCAAAACATTCAAGAACCAAAACAAGCATTCCTTCTTCGTTCATGCCATTTATTCATGTAAATTCTTTGTTCAGTCTGTACATTTTTAGTGAGAAAATATTCATTCTTATTATCTTTTGACAGGTTTTATTGTACAATAAAAATTACTCAATGCTAACGATACATATTGTTTTGTTTAAAAAAAAAACACCTATTGTTGCCGGTACAATGAAGTTGTGTGTGATTGTGGTAATTTCATTTTCGTTTTTTTATTAAAAAAAATATTTGAACTGTGTTTTGTATTACTCACATTAGAGAAGGTGCCCTCAGTATTCATAACTCCCATTGTGAAAAAAAAAAACAAACAAAATAATCCTGTTGGTTCAAAATGAAGTCAAAATACTCTGCTAGAGCCGGGACATGATTGTTCGGAATATAAGTAAGGGGAGGTAACTTAATTCTTGTGAAATCTGACAACAGATTTTTTTCAGTTTTCAACAAACTTTCAATTATAATTTTTTTTACACAAAATAGATAAATTGAATACTGGACTTTTCGCCGGAAAAACAGTTTGCCGGAAAAGACATTTCGCCGGAAAAGACATTTTGCCGGAACTTAAAGTTTTAAAATTGGACAGTTCGCCGAAAAGATTTAAAAATTTTAAAAAGGACTTACCCATTTTTTAAAAAATCTGTTTAACAGGTCAAAACCAGTCCATTGAGGATGAAATGCTAAATTGAAATGAACGTTTAACTGAAAACAATGTTTGTTTTTTTTCTATTTTTTCTGCCGACAAGCCCAAATGCCAATTAACACTGACGGCACATTCTTTTTTTCTACCGACATGGCATATGGTAGTGTTGTGAAATGCAACAAAAACAAATTGTGAGTGGTCATAAGCTATGTTTTTAAAACAAATAATTAAATTTGTTTTTGTTATTCAAGAATATATTTTGCAGGATGTGATGTCTGCTATCAGCGTTAGGTAAAGGGCTAAGTATTATTGTAGCTCTCTGATGACCCACAGCTACAATAGCAATAAATTTTCTTATCATCTCAGGCGGCAAGGTGTTATAATTCTTTCTTTTTTCTTTTTGTTGCCTAATTGTGAACTTACACCTTGGCTAATTATTAACTGGTTTTCCTGGTTGGAGATTATCATCTTTTTATTGTCGTAAATGAATTGCTGATGACAAAGTGTGTATATTGTAACTGAATTTCTTGAACTTATTGTTGATCACAAAGGGTGTGCATAAATCTATTGTGTTGTAATTGAACAATGAATGAACGCTTGATTTCTAATTTGGTAATAAAATATCTGAAACTCACCAGTGTTATGTCATCTGTTACACCCTTCCTATCCTCTTTGATGAGATCCCTGTGCCCCACTCTTCTCAATATTCCTGATCATCACATTCCCCCTCACCCCCGTGAGAACACATGGGAACCCCAGGAAGTCCCTTTAAATATCAGTCGTTACTCGGACCCTCCTGTCATTACCCCACCCATCCGCTTCCCTTTCGGGAAGTGGGATGATGGGGGAACAATCAGAGGGTCCTAGTTACGATTAAGGAAGGACCGCCGAAACTCCACAACAGCCTTTCACATATTATTGTTGACTCCCCCCCCCCCCCCCCCCACCAAAAAAAAAAAAAAAAAGAAAAAAGAAAGATCACGATTGTGCACCAATAAATAAATAGCAGGCTCTTTTGAAGATTCCATGAACTGCTTGAGACACCTTGGCGATTGTCTGGCACATTTCTGCGAACTGTCTGGCACATTTCGGCAAAGTGTCCAAACTTTCGGCGAACTGTCCAAACATCCGACGATCTGCCCAAACTTCGGCGAAGTGTCCAATATTCCCGGTGAATTGTCTTAAAAGTTCCAGCGAACTGTCCAAACTTTCGGCAAATTGTCCAAACTTACGGCGAAGTGTCCAAAATTCTGGCGAATTGTCACGAAAATTCCGGCGAACTGTCTTTCCGGTGAAAAGTCCAGTCCCCGATAAATTTGGTATGAACCATAACAATAGTATATATAAAAGGTCAGCTGAAGTTAATTATACTTGAGAGATTATGTTTTTATTTAATTTATATTTTGAGTTTATATAATTTTGATTTCTTTCACGCAACCTTGACAGTATGAGAATATATTTGGCATACAATGCAACTTGTTTAATTTTCAAAATAGAACAAGACAACTATTTTTGAAAAGTGTCAAATCGGGAGAAAATGGGATGTGACCGTGACAGTGTGAGTTGGTGCCTCAAACCAGGAGACTCACGGTGAAACCGGGAGAGTTAACAGGTCTGGCCCTATATTATTGTTAGACTAGAGAACAAAAATTATGTTTATATTTCAGCGTTTTGCCAATGCCACAGCTTATTTATCACAGCTTACTGGAAAACGTGAGAAGGACATGTGTAACCAAGCACAAAGAGAAAAGCTCATTACTGCAATGACGATGCTTCGAAAAACAGCACAGCCAGTGATAACAGCACTACAAACCTTTGTTAAAAATCCTGACAACCTTCAGGCACAGGTAAAAGCAAGAGTAAATTAGGCAAAAAAAAAATACATTTGCTTTTCTAGCGATTAATTTGTCAAATCAGTGGGGGTGGGAGGTTGTCATTTTTATGTTGTTTTTTTTGTGTTTGATAAGTGGTAAAGTGCTAAATTATTTTTAGTCAGAGAAATTTGTTCACATCTTCTTGTTTTGTTAAAATTTATGAGAGAGTGCCTGTTGGCACTCTCTCATAAATTGTAACAAAACCACTCACTATAGTCTAAATTATTTTCCTTCACAGATAGTATGAAGCTCATCCTTAGAATCTGAAGCCTTTAAGTTGTGGTATGTTCACCTTGGAAAAAAAAAGCCAAGATTTGAACTTTCAGCCATCATCCATTTAATAAAGAACTATGAAATACATTTCTGTCCACTTATATTTTTGGTGCGCGGACATTTCCCCATCGGACAATTCCCCATCTGGACATTTCCCCATCGAAGGCAGACATTTCCCCATCAGCATTCCCCCGTCAGAGGTGGACAGTTCTCCATCGGAGTAGGACATTACCCCATGGACATTTCCCCGTCGAATGTTAACACTTAGGCCAGCCGCTGATTTGTCATGGTTCTTTGATGAGAAAGCCTTGGTTACCCCTGTACTCCCAACTGCCTCCCTATTCCCACGCTTCTCCTCTCCTCCCAACACTCGGACACGAACTGCTTGATGACATCCCTTGCCCCATTCTTCCCAATCTCAAATATTAAAATTGCAGTGAAAACATCCATACTGTTCAATCCACTTGTGTGATAAAAAGTGATGTATTCATTGAATTTCACATCAGTGAAGACATGACTGCTTATCAATCATTTCAACAAAAAGTTAACTGTAAATTGCTTCGAAAACAGAACACAAAGGTCTTATAAACACGAACAATTCAAACAATATTACCCATGTCGGCTTAATAAAAAGGGAATGATACACAACAAATCAATAGGAAAATTTCAAACAAACAGACCCACAAAAAATTAAGAAGTGGATGGTGAAAAGTCTGCATGGGGAATTGTCCGTTTTTCTATTAAGCGGAATGGGGTAATGTCCGGTGGGGAAATGTCTGGCCTAAATGGGATGGGGTAATGTCCGGATGGGGAAATGCCCAATGGGGAAATGTCCGGTGACCTATATTTTTTGCCCCTTTTTCAAAAAACAAATGCTGTCCACATATTTGACTTATTTTTTTCACAACAGAGCAAAATGGATATTTATAAAACAAATATAATAAATAGACTCAGTATTTTAATCCTGCTTTGATGAAAACGTGCAAATAAATATACATCAAGCAAAAAAGAAATTTTTTTAAAAGTCTCGTGATTTCATAATAACTCTGGAAGATACTGCAAGCCAATAAAAATGTTCTTTGTGCGGGTTAAATTTCAGTGAGGGACTGCCTGAGAACTAAAACTAGGGCTGTCACAATTATTTGATTAGTTGACTAACTGTCGACTTTAGCAGCAGTCGATGGTTTTTATTTTTAGTTGATTGTCATTCATTTTCAAAGCAGTACACCCAGGTACATGCCAGGTTTAAATTACTCTGTATAATGAGGTGAATGAACAGTCAGGTTATTTAAACTTTGAAATGTCTAAACATACTTACTTGTAATATCCAGTGGCTTTTGTTTTCGGTATGATTATGCAATGTAATTTGAAATTTCAGACCCATACTGAATAACTGATTACCAGTTTTGTATAACCAGCACTCTGTTAATCAGTACTAAAGAGTGTCAATCAAACGATGTATCATATGAATAATTGGTGATTTGAGGAGTTATTGCAGGCTTCAGAGTAAATAGAATATTCGGTCCTGTACACTCGAACGACCCCATTCAAACAACTCAAACTGTAAAAGTGAAAAAGTTATCGCAATCATCAGTTCAGTTGTAGTACTAAGTTGTAACTTGTGTAGGAATGGTGGGCGCTTAATGTCTGAAGTTTCTGGAGATTGGTTATTGAAATGAAACATTTGCACAAGCGTTCTTCTTCAACTACAGTGGAACCTTGTTCCTTGTTAACCCTTTACTAACAAATCGACTGCAACTGCCTGCATAATTTACAAACTCAGCCGTTGAAACTTTGTTTTTTTTCAATTTCAACAAAACCATATTATGTGACCCCTCATTGGAATGAGCTCATCGGGCTCATTCCAGTATGGAGTTGAATAATATGGTTTTGTTGGAAAATTTTAAAAAATGTAATTAATATATGAAATTTTGATATCATGTGCATTAGGTAAAGGGTTCACCTTTTTCAGGATGATTAAATTTCAAACTTACTCTATATATATGTTAATTCATATACTAGGTTTATTTTGTGGCCACCCTGTAATGTATCATTAAACCCTAATAAAATAAAATAAATAAATAATTACATAAATAAGTGGCTTCATGAAAGAACTTCATGGAATTATTTATTTATTTATTGGTGTTTTGAGGTCACATATTTCTGCACAATGGCTAATCATGACTGCGACAGTTTTATGGGTGGAGGAAACCGGAGTACCCGAAGAGAACCACCGAGCAATGGCGAGCAACTGTCTGCTCCCCAACATACTGACTCCACACAAGCAGGGTTAGCATTGGTTGAAGACAGGTGCCCCCCCCCCCCCCCCCCCCCCCCCACACACACACACACTCACCTGCCCTAGTAATATAATCAGCAATTATTTCATGTCAGACTGGAAACAGAAAGTCATATTGTTTGTAGCTGGGTGGGCTTCAAAACGAACCACTTTACCAAATATCTGTTGTCTATCTACTTCCCCCCCCCTCCCCCCCCCCCGCACACACACATCTCGCGCACGCAATGGTTTTATCTCAACGGAATTGATTTTACAAATTCACTGGTGTACTGTTTTATATTGTAACTTTTTGCGTTTGCCTCTTGCCATTGCACTTTCTATTTCTACTGATGTGATCTTTTGATTGGCCCCCTTACAATTAGTTGTGTGGGAATGCAACCGCGGCATGTTGACAGAGTGATATTACGGAATGCAGCTTTTTCCCGTAGATATGGATGATTCAGCTTTGGGACATTTCGGCCTTGGGGCGTTTTGGCCTCAGGACGTTTCGGTTCAAGACGTTTCGGCCTTCATATATTGAACTAAATAGAATAAGAACTTGGGGTTTCGTGTTTTTAGTGGGCCGAAACGTTCAGGACAAAACGCCTCGGGTCGGAATGTCCCAAGACTGAATCGCAGTAAAACCTCTTCCCGGATAAGCACATCAAGGGAGGCAACAGATTTACATCCGAAACACGTGGTGGGGAAACCCGTGACAAATGTTATTTTCGAATACGACAATGAAATACCAAGACCTTTCTCTGATATGATATTATTCACTGTCCAACAGATTGTAGATAAGTAATTTTAATTAAACTGATTGACTATTTCAGACAAACCTGTTCAAAAACGAAGCCAATGGCGCAAGGTATTTCCTGTAATCAGTGAAATGTAGGCGTGTTGGCTGCCTGTTTTGTCATTCTAACAGAAAACACAACCCATTTTTACGTCAACGATGTGTGATTGACAACTTGTCATACATCAATCTGGAGTGATCTGGACACGCTGCAGTGACCCCTTTACACCCAGAATGTGGCGTGCATTGACAACACTGTCATTTCCTGACAAAGCTTGACATTTCAGATGTTGTTAGTGCAAACTGAACAATGAAAACATCTCTTCCCGACGTTTTAGGAAAAAAACCAAAACCATACTCATTTATCAATTACACGGTTTCGGTTTTAAAGCAAAACCGAAATTGACTTATAAAACCGGTAAACCGCATAACACTAATGCCTATATAGGCTCTCATGCTTGTATTGGAAACAACTGCAGACTGTCAAAAGTGTGGGAAAAATGTAAAAAAAATCCCCAGGCCTTTAACCCTTTACCTAACGAATCCCCTGCATCCGCCTGCATAATATGCAAATTGAGCAGGTGAAAAAATTTAATTTCTCAAAATATTTCAACAAAACCATATCATGTGACCCCTCATTGGAACGAGCTCATTGAGCTCGTTCCAATGAGGGGTCACATGATATGGTTTTGTTGAAATTTTTAAAAAAATTTTGAAAAATTATATTTAAGATAATAAATTTTGATATCGTCTGCATTGGGTAAAGGGTTAACCCATTTCCTAACATTTGCAAATAAAATTGTTGAATAACTATTTTTTCATTTTTTGTGTCAAAAACGTGGGTTATGACACCTCATGAGAACGAGCTCAACGAGCTGAGCTCATTCCAATGAGGGGTGATAAGCTATGGTTTTGAGAAAAGAAATGAAAAAAATAATGAAAATTGAATAGTAATTTTTCTGAATTGGGCTGACCTGTTTTGGCCGTTACCTTGGGTATAGGGCTACGTGTTAAGATTATTTATATGATTGTTTCTATGTAGGCAAACAAGAGTTCCATGATCAAGCAAGTAACTTCCACTGTTGATGATATTATTGACGTTATTCACAACAGGATGCCTACAGATTACTTGGACAGCGATGAGCCTGGATTCTTTGTTACAAGACTTGACTGGGTAATTATTAATCTTCTTTTCATCTCAAAATTATGTCACCAAATGATTAATATATGCTATTAACTCCTTGCACACTGCTGGCAGATATTTCTGCCAGGACATTAAATTTCTTGTCGCTGAAATAAGAATAATTTGGGCACATTTAACAAAATTTTTCCCTGTAAACTGAATGGACTTTTAAATTTAGATGAATTTTCTATCAAATCTTTACAAATTATCTTTATTTTGTTCACAATTCTATGTCTGTGTTGTGGGACATGCAACAAAGTTATTCAGAAATCATTTTGGATATGTTTCTAAATCAGTTGTTTCTCAACACATTACAAGATTTTTTATTCATTTGAAAGCTTACGGCGTATTGCATGTCAATGGTGCGCATGTCTTCAACCAATCTAACCCTGCCTGTACTGCAGTGTGGTGTTACGATGTTGGTGAGCTGGCAGCTGCTCGTCGTTGCTCAGTGGTTCTCTCTGGGTACTCCGGCTTCCTCTACCCGCAAAACTGTCACGGTCATGATTAGCCATTCTGCATAAGTATGTGACCTTAAACACCAATAAATAAATAAATATAAATAAATAATTTGAAAGCTTACTCTGTAACTTATATGTAATTAACAGGGGCATAGTGGCTCAGTGGTTATGACATTGATATTGGACTTCAAACCAAAAGGCTCACCATACCCGGTGTACAGCACATTGATGGTGCACTTGTCTTCAACCAATGCTAATCTTTCTTGTGCAGAGTTAGTTTGTTGGGGAGTCTGACATTTACTCACCACTAGTCAGTGGTTCTATCTGGGTACTCCGGCTCTCTCCACCCACGAAACTGTCCCAACACGAGGTGACCCTGGCTGTTGAAAGTGTCATTAAACCCCAATAAACAAACATAAAAAAAAAATATATATGCAATTAGCAGGTCAAATTTATACTGAAGGTATGGTAAATGGGTTTGTTTGTGGAAGTTAGATTCTGTTAACCCTTGATCTAATATGAAAGGAAGATGACACTTGTGAACAAAATTCTTCTTGAATAACTAATTTTTTTCATTTTTATGTCAAAAACATAGCTTTTTAGTGAGCTCATTCCAATGGGGGTCATAAGCTATGTTTTTCAGAGAAAAAATGAAGAAATTATGAAAATTGAATGGTAATTTTTGTGAATAGCACTGACTGATTTTGGCATTTACTTTGGGTAAAGGGTTAACAGAGTTATCAAGAAAGGAGATATCCAATTATGTGGGTTCCACTGTATCTGAATAAGGTGTAAAAATAATGAGATTTCTAAATTATATATTTTAGGTTGTTATGAGTGATTTGTGGTCTAAACAGCATTTCTATCTCAACTTTGACAGAAGTCAAATTTGAGCTTATGCCATGGCCAGTCGTCCGTCTGTCCGTCAACAATTCAATACGGCTCGGGCTAGAGGCCGTATTTATGAACCGATCTTTACGAAACTTCTTGGGTACCTTTGTTATGACCGTGGGACGAGAACGAGTGTTTTGGGGTCCGATCCAAAATTCAAGTTGGCCGCTGGCAGCCATTTTGTAGAAAATTAGGTGCAGTTAGATTTTTGTGCAGAACTTTCATATGAAAGTGTTGATTTGAATAATTTTTTGTATGAATGTTTAGTGCCATGGGATGCATCACATATAATACAGGTTTTTTTCTCATGTGTACATTATGCAAATTAGACTAACTTTGATGAATTTACTGTTACTTTCAGCACTGTAAGTGCAAATGCCAATATGGCTTGAGCTAGAGGCCGTATTTATGAACCGATCTTTACGAAACTTCTTGGGTACCTTTGGTATCACCGTGGGACGAGGACGAGTGTTTTTGGGTCCGGTCCGAAATTCAAGATGGCTGATGGCAGCCATTTTGTACAAAATTAGGGGCAATCAGATTTTTGCGCAGAACTTCCATATGAAAGCGCTGATTTGAATAATTTTTTGTGTGAATGTTTAGTACCATGGGATAGATCACATATAATACAGGTTTTTTTCTCAGGCAGAAATTAAGCAAATTAGATGAACTTTGATTTTTTCAGTGCTACTTACACACAGTAAGTACACGTCAATATGGCTCAGGCTAGAGTCTGTATTTATGAACCGATCTTCATGAAACGTCTTGGGTACCTTTGTTATCACCTTGGGATGAGAACGAGTGTTTCAAGATGGCTGCCAGTGGCCATTTTGTACCGAAATTAGGTCCAATCAGTTTTTTGTCACAACTTCTAAACGGCTCCTATTTGTGAACTGATCTTCACGAAACTTCTTGGGTACCTTTGTTTTCACCTTGGGACAGGAATGAGTGTGTTTTGGGGTGCCTTTGTTATCACTGTGCTATGAGAACAAATATTTTGGGGTTCAATCTGACCCACTCTGGGACTCAAAGATTTCTTTTCTAGTTTATCATCTGACTATCACCGACCTTTACAATACTTTACCTATACATTTGTTACAGGCTATGGTCAGTATTTATGTATAGACCATTACAATACTTTATATGTACCTTTGTTATCAGGTCATTACCTAGATGTTTGTCATTGCTATGTCACATACTATACATGTAATGTCTTAACAAGTTGAGCTACAGTGTCATTGACACTTTCATATTTTTCAGATCTTGGATTGTCTGTCCGAAGAAAAAAGATTTGGTCTATGTCTTGACTTTGATATATGGATTGAGGCTGCAGTGAGGCACAGCATGATTGTAGCTCATTTATGTAGTGACTCTCATAGAGATTTAGTCATTAAAACTTGCCACAGGGTTAGTTTTTGTAATATTGGACATGTCTCATGACATACTTGTAAACTGTTCATGCTCTTCTAAAGCTTTCCAGATAATAATGTGCAGTTGAACTTGTAAACTTAATCTGTACCCTCTTCTGGCTGTGTTCTTTGTCCGGACTAATCTGCAAGGGGCTTATTCCAATTTGGATCACTTTTTACTAAACAGAAAGGGGTCCCAACATGTTTGGGTAAACTTGCAAGTTACTTTTTAAGTACATAAGCAGTTGTTTCTCGGTAAGTCATGGCTGCCTATATATATTGGCAGGGTAGACTTTCCCCAAAACAATTGCAATGTCACATGATGTAATCTGTCAAAATGGAGCAAAAATGTATAAATATCTCCAGCCCTTTAAGGTCAGGCTAGGTGCAAATAAGAATAGCGTCGGAACTGTATTGACTGGACATTATATTGTACAGCACTGGCTCCATTTTAGCATCACATTAAGAACACCGTGGACATTTTCAAAGCCGACACAAAACACTCAGTTCATTGGTTGCCTGTGGCAATACATGTAAAAATGGCACAATTCCAACCAATCAAATCAAATGGTGTGGGGGTGGCATTGTGGTAACCGGTTCTCGTCAGATCACCGATCACCGAAGTTAAGTAACGTCGAGCCCAGTTAATTCTCAGATGGGTGACCAGCTGAGCGATCAATTTGAACTCCCGCGTTGTGTCCTTGAGCAAGGCACTTAACCCAGATTGTCTACAATGGGGCACGATGACGCTGTGTACTAAGGCGTACTGCACGTCGATGGTACACATGTCTTCAACCAATCTAACCATGTCTGTTCTGCAGTGCGGAATTACGATGTTGGGGAGCTGGCAGCTGCTCGTTGTTGCTCAGTGGTTCTCTCCGGGGACTCTGGCTTCCTCCACCCGTAAAACTGTCATGGTCATGATTAGTCATTGTGCATAAGTATATGACCTTAAAAACCAATAAATAAATAAATAAATAAATAAATAAATAAATAAATAAATAAATAAATATCAAATGCTGTTTTATTTGATTTCTCACAAAGAGGGAAACCTGGTTTTTTTTGTGAATGAAAATAGTTGAGATTCAGTCGACTTCTTTGTAACAATGGTGAAAATAATTGAAACAGATAGTGAAGATCAAATAAAAGAAATTGACAAATGTGTGAAAAACAGATTTAAATTGGATTGATTGGTTCTTTGTGTATTGTGTGCAGAATTTCTGAACTGTGTTTAAATGAAGAGAGATACACTTAATATAACCACAGCACCTATGGTGCAGTGGTTCTATAAACTGGACCCCTCTTGTCATTTGCTTGGTCAAGCTACTTGAAGTAATCCTAACAGGCTACTAGTACATATAAGTGGATGTTGATATTATATCTTAACTAAAATACCTGAGATATTTCATCAATAATACCTTTATATTTTCACTCTCAGAAGCCAGGAAATGCAATCTAAGAGGGTCTCATTTTTAAAAATTTCCAGGGGTAGCTTGGGGGACTTTGGCATCCATTCCTGCCTTCGACATCCACTTCAGAGTGTTTCGTAATGCTCTGTTCCCATGAGTGGAGGTATTGGAATTTGAGAATTGGGGTAAAAAAATGCAAAGAGTTTAGTCACTTTGGGAGAAAAACAATAATTTGACCAATCCAGAACTGAACATAAGCTTGTTTTACAATTCTCAAGACTTCTTCTGTTAAACTGAATGCATCGTCGAAGCTTATCTTTACATTACCAAGCCTGGAAATAAGCAGCCACTCATCTGCTGAATGAGGTTCCACGGGGGTGAATTTGGTGTTGCTACCCTGCTCAGCAGGGTAGTATCACTACATTTACTCTCTGTGAGCATCAGACTGAATCAAGGTCTCAACCCTAAACAGAAAGAGGAACCCAGATGATGTATTAGTGGATTTCTAGCCCACTGTATGGGATAGCATCAGCAAATTCACCCTCTGTGGACCTCCATTTGCAAATGACAGATTGATAATTTCCAGGCTTGCATTACAAATACAACAAAATGTTAAATGTGTTAAATGAAAACATTCATAAGAAACACAGATGTCCATTAACCCTTTACCTAACATGAAAAGCAGACAACACTTTCAAATAAAATTCTTAAATAATTAATTTATTTCATGTTTTGCTTCAAAAAATAGCTTATGACCCCTCACTGGAACGAGCTCAATGAGCTCGTTCCAATGAGGGGTCATAAGCTATGTTTTTGACACAAAAAATTATGAAAAATGGATAGTAATTTTTGTGAATAGCTCTAGCCTGGTTTGACCGTTACGTTGGGTAAAGGGTTAAATACTTAACCCTTTACCCAACACACAGGATATCAACATTTATTATCTCAATTATTTTTTTTTTTAAATTTTCAAAACAATTCAACAAAACAGGATCATGTGACCCGTCATTGGAACACTCGTTCCAATGAGGGGTCACTTGATGTGGTTTTGTTGAAAGTTTTAAAAAATATTGGGTTTTTTCGACTACTCACTGTAAATTGTGCAGGTGGATGTAGCTGATTCATTAGGTAAAGGCTTAACACTCAGAAGCCTAACATAAAGTACTCCCATGTCTGGTGTTATGTTTCAAGTCCTTTGGCATTGGTGGTTCACATGATACAGTGATACCCCTTAACCCTTTACCTAACATGCAAAGCAGGCGACACTTGCAAACAAAATTCTTGAATGCCTACATTTTTTTGCGTCAAAAATATAGCTTATGACCCCTCCTTGGAATGAGCTCAATGAGCTTGTTCCAATGGAGGTCATAAGCTGTGTTGTTGAGATAAAAAATGAAAAAAATAATTAAAATTGAATGGTGATTTTTGTGAATAGTGCTGGTCGGTTTTTGGTAGTTACATTGGGTGAAGGGTAAATTGAATAGCCACTTTGCCCGTGGAAATTATTCAATAAACAGGAGCATCTATTCTATTACATCTTCTTTGAGCTCATGAAGCTTTGCCAAACCTAATAAAATTTTAAAAAATCCTGTTTTGGATATACTGGGGCCAAATAGGTCTACAAACAAAGGGAATTTGGTGCTTGACATGGCAGTTTATCGATTTATTACAAGATTTTTTATTCAATTAACTAGAGTTTGCTCTATAACCTGTCTGCAATTAACAGACCAATATGTTTACTAAAGGTATGGCTGATGTTTTTTTTGTATGAAATTTATTTTCAGTGAACAGGGTTTTTCAGATAAGAGATATCAAATTAAGAGGGTTCCCCTGTATAAGCAAATTTCAACATTTGTTTCTAGTCAAGTGTTGTCTGCAAATTCAGAGGCCTAAAACCAGTTTTGTGAATTTTATAAGCTCAGAACTTGTGTTCCAACATGCTGCTTCAACATAAACTTATAGATTGTACTTGAGTACTTGCAGTAGTTTCTAGACAAGGCTGGCTTCTTATATAATTTATTAGAATTCACTGAAAAGCGAACAGACAAAATTATGATGTAGCAGAAATCTTCTAAAATTTCCAGTTTGCCATTAGGTTTTAATGGAACTGACCTTAACACTAACACCCAAACTCTCAGACAACCAGTAAAATTCTGTAAGGAATTGGCTGCCGTTAGGCCTAAAAAAGTTTAAAATCTGTTTCTCAAGCCCTCTTGAATGGTCCTTTGGGCTGCCACATGCTCTCTTTTTTATAACCAATGCAAAAAAATAGAAATTTTAATGGTTTATGTCTGATATTTTCTGCAAGTTAATAAAATTGATAAGTTTGTCCCTTGAGTGCAACAAGGCTTTGCAATGCTGTAGCATTGCAAAGTCTTCTTGCACTCGAGGGATGAAATACACCACCACCCATGCTATTCTGTAGGTTATGAGACCTAAAATATAGAACAAATTGCAAAAATAAAAAATAAAATACCCTCCCCCCCCCCCCCCCCCCATGCAATTTTACACAAAATGGCCTGAGAAACAGAAGATCTACTTTATGGGGCCTTATCCACTGTTTGTTTACCCACTTTTTGTGAAGTTTGCGCACAGACTACCATTGATGTAATACAATGTCACTTTACTTTAAAAAATTTCCAGATATGCTCCTGTTTTAAATATTCCAATCAATAAGTATTTAAATCACCTTGAAAATATCAGGATAATGACATCATTAGTGGTACTACATGGCATAATCCTAAAACTACAGCTATGTCGCATATTCATTCATAATTTATAGCAACTAAATATTTGTAATAGTAATGGTAATGTCATCTCCATGTTAGTTCAGAGAAAATTCATTCTTCCTACATTTTTAAATTCAATCAAATGGCGTATTTTAGTGGTCAGAAATATGAACCATTCAAATTCAGTTTTCACTTTTCCAACCAAGAGAAATAATCTATCCATTTGAATCTAAAACTAGGGGCAGGGACGTGGTTAGAGGTTTCCAATTGGGGGGGGGGTGTAGGGTAGTGAATTTCCAACTGGGGGAGGGATTCGGAGGGGAAATCCCCCCCTCCCCCAGTCCCTTCCCCAGTTGGAAATTCACTATTGAGAAGACTTTTGAAAATGAAGCCATGAAAGGGGGCATAAAATTGATTCTAGTAACTGAAATGCCAACACATTTATGATAGAATTATCAGGTCATTATTATTTGGTATTCTTCTGGGAATTGAATATGTGCTAAACAAATGCCCAAGCTGAATTTTGAGCAATTCACACTGTCCTAACATTAAATCAGATCTTATGCAGGAATGATCAGTTTTTATTTTTACAATGCATAAACATACTATAGAAATGTCGTAACAGTTGACATCATGCACACTTATGAAGCTCTAAATTGCGTACACAGTAGTTGTAAATAGTAACATTTGGAATTTTCGCTATTTTGAAAATGAGTTGGAATTTTGGGAAGTAAAGGAGACATCAGCATCACCAAAGAAGCTCTAAAATACAGATAGATGGAATTTCCAACTACTCATGATGTACCTTCGAAATTTTCAGCTATAAGAAATTTATGCCAGGATGGGGGGGGGGGGGGGGGGGCACCCCCCTCCCCCTGTCACCTCGTCCCTGACTAGGGTATGGACTATTTAATTACTAGACTGGTTCTAGACCATAACAGTATTAGATTCATTTAAGAATTTGAGTGGTGACTTTAGTGGTTGCTTGATTAATGCCAACAAAACTGAACTCTGATGCTGAATATAGTCATTCCATTATTATCTTACCACTACTTCTCAGGTGAAGTAAAAATGTATTAGAAGCAAACTTTCTAAGGTAAACTCTTCCATTTATCCATGTGCTGAATTTGTTTATTTACTGTTCATGTGTTCCAGGTTTTACAGCTGAAACAAAGAGTTGAAGAGTTACAGAAAATGATGAAGGCCAGTCCACTGAATGATTTAATGAGGTGAGTTTAATCCTAAAAGGACCGGAAGGTTTTCCACAATTTTGTCTTGCATGACAAATTTTATCCTTTAGATTCACAGTTATTTCTAGTATAGTTTTAGCTGCTTATATGGGCCCTCGAAGGCTGGCTGGGGGCAGGTTTTTGGGTAGGCAAGCAGGTGGGTGGTTAGGTAAGTAGGTGTATGGGCAGGAAGGCAGGCAGGCAGGCAGGCAGGCAGGTATGCATGTACGGGTTAGGTTGGGCAGTCGGTCGGGTGTGTTCATGTCAGGTTAGGTCATATCGTGGTCCAGTTATATTCTTCTCTAGCCAGGTCTGGTAAAGTCAGGTCTGATCAGATTAGGTCCAGTCCTGTAAGGTCACAGTATTTTTGTTCTTGCAGATTTGACTATGATGATGTTTGTGAACATTTAATGGATGAATTTTGTGACTTAGAGAAACATGTTACGATGACAATACTGTACTTGATCATTGATGTATTCAAGGAAACGACAGAACCACTAGAAAGATTACTAAAGGCAGCAACATCTCAGCAGGTAAATATCTGTTAACCCTTTGTCCAACTAATTATTTAAACAGTGTAAGTGATACCAACCTCTCATATTTTTATACTATAAGCCAATGGCCTAGACTAGCTGGTGCAAACTCAAAGTTATCAAGGGCCAAACACAAATTTTGAACCCCCCATCCCCAAAATTTGCTTGCAGAACCGAAAATTAAAAGTCCTATCTGGTCCTCCATATTTTTACTCTCTGCGTATGTGTTTCCATCAGGAAGTGACCGGAATTGGTGCCAACATCATTCTTTGTTTGGCCCTAAAGTCAGCAACATTGAACTGACATCTGTGCTTTTAAATCTCCTTTTTGAGGATGCCAGACACAAATCAATGGTAAAATTGGTGGATCCAAGGATATAAATGGATGATGGAAGTGAACAACGGTGGTTAGATACGTTCAGGGCTGTAACTTTATAATAATTATAAAACTTATGTCATGTTTCCCAATTTCGGGACATGTGCCTGACGTCATCATTCTTGCTTATGATTTATCCACTGTTTGTTAAGTGTTCCTTCCCTATCCCTCCTTGAAGCCCTCCTGTTAAACACCCAAGCTTTTTGGCTTATTTTTATCGAAATTTTTTATTAAATTTCGTGGGAGTTTAACGTGTGTAACTGAATGTTTATTCTGTTCATCCCCATGGCTACGTCCTCACCCTAGAGGTGTTACGTCATTTAGTCTTGCATCTTCTATCCGATGTATCGTTTTTTCTTCGTATGAAGATCTAGCTTTGCATCTGGTAGTATTTAAATTGGTTACTGACTTTGGGCCTTTTTGTGTGTCTGATGTCTTGTTTCCGTTTTTTTCTATTGACGTAGTTTACATTGACAACATCCTCATTTATATGTAGTATTTTATTTTATATTACTGTAGAATTACTGTAGGATACATTGATTATTTTTCCGGTAGTGTAGCTAAAAAAAATTTCATTTTGTCCACACTTAGGCTCTATCGGGATGCCCTTAGGCTCATAATGTTCCCTTTGGGAACTTGGGCATTTTTTCAAAAATTTTTCTAAAATTATTTTGAATTTAATTTTGATTGCTATTATTCATGTATCTTAATTATATATTTTGTTGTGGAGTTTGTAGGAGTGATATTGACTTTAGTCGATGCACTCCTGCGGATTCTTGTCCTACTTGTGTACACCAGGATGATTAAAGTTGGAGACGGGAGTCGTGGTATGCTGTTGGAGGTGAGGTTCATAGACCGGACCTCGCACCACGTTTTAATTTATTTTTAGCTCACCTGACTTTCAGTCAGGAGAGCTATAATGATCACTCACCATCTGTTGTCTGTCATCCGTCGTCCGTGAACATGGTGTTTGAATCTTCTCCTCCAAAACCGCTGAACCAATTTAATTGATATTTGAGATAATAGTTTGTTATGACATCGCAATTTGATTTTGTTCAAATCAAGTTGCTTCGCCCCGCTATAGGGCCACGCCCAAAAAGTGTGCTTAAATCTTTAAAATCTTCTTCTCATGAACCAGCAGTAGCAGAGACTTGATATTTGGTGTGCAGCTTCCTTTTGAGGTGTAGACTCAGATTTGTTCAAGAGAAGTTCGAGGAGCTATATTTGCCTTTGTTATGGGGGGGGGCAAGAATTTTCACCCCGCCCAAAATTTCTATATTTTTATACTGTACCAATGACCCAGACTTAGCTGGTGCTAACTCCAACAAAACCAGGGCCAAACACAAATTTTGCCCCCCAATCCCCAAAATTTGCATCCAAAACAAAAAGAAATCATGTCCTAAAGGACCTCCATACTACGCCTCTACTGCGCATGCGCAGTGACGCAGTCGTCCCGAAATTGGCGCCAATTATCATTCTCTGTTTGGCCCTTCATCAGTCAACATCTCACTGATCTTTGTGCTTGTAAATCTCAGTTTAAAGGATGCCAGACACGTAATTTTTGGAGAAAATGTGATTCTAAGGAGGATAGAAGGAGGAGAGGAAAAAGAAGTGGTAAAAAATAATCAGGGCTGTACTTAAAATTTTTTGATGAAATTATGTTAAGTTGCCTATTTTCGAGGCATGGGCCTCTTGTTGTCATTCTTGCTAATTGTTGCACTGCTTATTCAGTGTTTCCTCTCCCCTAGCCTTCTAAAGTCCCCCCTGGCAATTCTCCCATGCTTTTGGCATATTTTTGAGAAATTTCATTTCTAAAATTTTCTGGGAGAGTTGCTTGGTTACAGAATGTTTTCTGTTATTTTCCCCATAGTTACGTTTTCACCCATGGGTGTGTAACGTTTGTGTTCTGCATCTTCCATCTGATGTTCTACAGATTCTCCCCTGGGAGTCTCTGTTTTGCATCAGATAGAGTGTAATTGATGACTGATTCCGGGCCAGTTTTTTCAGTGCCTGGAGTCATGTTTTCTAGTGTGTTTACACTGTTTGTTTTCATTGGCAACAGCCTTTTTTGAGGGGGGCTGTTTGCCTTTGTGGTAGTTTATCTCATTATAAGATACATTTATATTATCCGAAAGTGTCTCATTAATTATTTTATATAAATTTAAAATTTTTGACCACACTTTGCCATCGGATCCATCGGGGCTCAACATTACTTTTCAGCAACTTGGGCTTCTCTGAAAAAATATTTTTTCAAAATTATTTTGTTTTGCAATTGTTTTTTCATTTATTAATGGATCATGTTATTATGTATCTTTGTGTCAGGGGTTTTTGCGAGTAACTAGGACTTATTGTTGTTCTTTCACAATGAAGGGACGTTGTTCAAATTGTAATAGGAAGAAATCTTCCTCTGACTTTCATGATCATTGTATTAATTGTAGTCAGTGTTCTCGCATTAATCCCTGTCCTATATGTGAACATTGGGATGAGAAACATTGGAAACGTATGTCACGATATGTTGTTTCTGGAGAAAGGGCGATGCTGGCTCTTTCTCCACAAGGTCACTCTACTCTCTCAGTTTCTATTTCAGAGGAACAAGAACAGGGTGATGTTTCCATGTTATCTTCTTCAAGTGTGCGTCCGTCGTCACAAATGAATTCAGAGCTAGCGGCAAAAGTGCTCATGGAGATTAGACAAATGTCATCCGCTAGCTCGCCCGGTGTAGCGTCCATTCACCGAATGGTTCGGCAGCCGGGTTCGTCCGATGCGGTCCAAGAGGGAATTTTGGGTGATGCGAGCACTATAAACATAATAGATGCACACCCAGTGACGGCGGATAGTAAGCGAGAACGGAGGAAGCCTTTTAGTCCGGTTCCTAGCTCGTCCAGCCGGGCCGCGAGCGAGAGAGGTCCCTCTCTCGTACAACAACATCTGGGACCAGATGTTGTGGTACAAAATGTGTCTTTAGCAGAGCATACGTCCGTCGCTCGGGACGCTCCGTTGTATAAGCAGTCTGCAGAGACTGTTAAGGCTTCCTCTTCTCGTCAGCGCACACGACCGCACCTTGGCTGCGTGACCGCCGATATTTTACCAGCTTCGCCGATGAAGGATTCTTCGGCGACCAGGTCACACCATCCGGCAGCCAGGGATTCGAGACCGATGGACTCCGGACGTTCGCATAGAAAAGTATGCGGGAGCCATCTGATGCGGAGCTGCCCTCGGCGAAGCAGCGAAAGACTGCGCCTCCGCAGGTCTCGACGTCGGACATTCTTGTGCAGATAGCACAGCTTATCGCAGCATCCCAGCAGCCGACAGAAACGGTGTCGGATCGAGAATTATCTGACGGCGCTGGGTCGGTACGCTCCGCCGAAGCATCGGGGGCGGACGACCGGGAACATCGTGAGGTCCGACCTGATGGTGAAAGGGATACGGATGACTTGGAGCTATCCCTTTCGGAACAACATAAAGCTGCCGTGGACTTCATCCGGCACTTTCTCCCTCAAGTTGTTCCGTCGGGCCAGACTGCTGCGCTTCCAGACAAGAGAATTATAGCGTCATTGGACTCTGAATTTTTTGAGCGGTTCAGGGACATCGCTCCCGAGTTTCCGTCGCAGTCCAATAATGTTGCAAGAACATTTGAATTATTGAACGACGCTATATTTAAACTTGCTTCCAGGACGGGGAAAGCAGGTTTCTTGTCCGCTAATACTCTCAACCTGCCTTTCATTAATGCAAGGAATAAATTCGATACGGCAGGACAGGGTATACCGAGAGTTCCTCTGCGTATGGACGACGAGGCGGAAGACTTAGAGCTATCATTACCGTCGTCAGCTTCTATTCCAACCGCGGTGTTGGAAACAGCTATTGCGTCTAACAGAGCCAATTTAGATGCCTTATCTTACGCAGATCACCTTACTAAGGCGTTATCACTGCGCCTTCAAGGGGAAGAGTTTCAGGATATACAATCCTCTTTAAGACTTCTTTCAAGGGCAGTAGCTTATTCCACGTGTAACTCCGCCCTTTCAGTGGCAAATCTGGAGTTGGTTAGACGTGACGCAGCCCTAGCTACATCCACACTAGTGGATTCTAAGGTGAAGAACTCTCTTAGAGTCGCTTCGGTCTCAGGAGAACTTCTCTTTGACGGCAAGCTTTCCGCTATTTATGATAAAATTAAAAAGAAAGCTAATGATTCTCTGTTGTTCAGATCGGCTCCTAAAAAGTCGGATACAGCAGACACGAATAAGACAGGCACTTCTGGGTCTAATGCGCCCAAGAGAGGTTCCTATAGAGGTTCCGGTGCGTCCTCTTGGTCTTATTCGAGAGACCGTCAGGATAGCGACTCTCGTTCGGGACGTCCTTCAGGCCGGGATAATCGGTCGGACGCCCCGAGGTCGACGAGGCGATGTGCGGGTCGTGGAAGATGTGGTTTCTCCTACCGCAGGCCTCGCAGGTCCAGGAGGTGATGGCTTAAACCTCTATCGCGTTCCGGTTGGCGGAAGGTTGTCGAGTTTTTCACAAGAGTGGGCGTCGATTACGGACGACCCTTGGGTGAGAGGAGTGACTTCGGAAGGTCTAAAGATATCCTTCAAACGAAAGCCTCCATTAACTCGAAGTCCAAAGTGGACTCATCTTCCGTCAAATCCACAGAAAAGAGACGCTCTGTTATCAGAGGTGCAGTCTCTTTTAATGAAGAACGCGGTAGAGGTCGTAGAAAACCAGGAATCTCTGGGATTCTACAGCCATCTGTTTCTGGTTCCGAAACCAGACGGCTCGTTCCGTCCAGTCATAGATTTGAGCTGGATAAACAAGCTGATCGTCGCTCCGAAGTTTTATATGGAGACGATTCGATCGGTCAGGGCGAGTATTCGGGTGAACGATTATGCAACGAGCATAGATCTCAAAGATGCGTACTTTCACGTCATGGTACATCCGACATTCCGAAAGTATCTACGCTTCGCAGTCCTAGGAGTGGTGTATCAATTCCGGGCGATGTGCTTCGGAATGAATCTAGCACCCTGGGCTTTCACTCGGGTAATGAACTCGGTAATGATCTACTTCCGAGCTCATTCGTCTGCGGTAACGTCGGCCTACCTGGACGACATTCTTCAGAGGTACGGCAACGAGTTAACGCTTCAGAACGATGTTCAGAATCTTCTTCTATTGCTCCGACGTCTCGGTTTTATAGTAAACGAGAAGTCGGATCTGGTGCCGTCCAAGTCATTCACTCATCTGGGAATGAGCTTCGAGATGCACAACAATCTCGTTCGTCTGCCGTTAACCAGAGCGAAATTAGTCAGTTGTTACGCTCGCTATTGTCTGCACGCAGACAAAGTCACAGCGAGAGAATTTATGAGACTGATAGGTCTGTGCGGAGCCGCTGCGGATCTCATTCCGATGGGTCGGCTACGCACACGTCCTCTTCAAATTTTCCTGACTCAGAATTGGAGTGTGAAAATTCATTCGCTCGATGTAGACGTTCTCTTGTCAGATCAAGTGAAACAAGAGATTCAGACTTGGGCAAACATTCAGTGGTTAACTCAAGGAGTTCCGCTGCAGTTGCCGGATCCGAGTTTTACCGTTATGACGGATGCCAGTCAAACAGGTTGGGGTGCATCATTAATCCCAACGGATTCGAGATGCCAGGGTCTTTGGGATCCGCAATTCCTGTGCAAGCACATAAACATCAAGGAAATGATGTCAATTTGGCTTGCGTTACGTCACTGGATGGACATTATTCACGATGCTCATGTCCAAATCCTATCCGACAATACGACAGTAGTGGCGTATATACGGAATCAGGGAGGCACTCATTCAGTTCCGTTGTTCAATCTAACGGAAAGAATCCTTCTGTTTGCGTTAGAACATCACGTTCTTCTTTCGGTCCATCACATACCGGGTCGTCTGAATGTGCTAGCAGACTCCCTTTCACGAAAGGGTCGCTTGTTGCCGTCGGAGTGGACTCTCAACAAACAAGTATTCAATCAGATTTGCTACCAATGGGAACGGCCAATGATAGACTTATTTGCGACACATCTCAACAATCAGTTGCAGACGTATGTGTCTCCGTGTCCGGATCCAAGAGCATTTGCAGTAGACGCTCTGTCGATCCCTTGGGACGGAATGATAGGATATGCGTATCCTCCAGCGCCGTTAATTCAACAAGTATTGCTAAGATAAAACAATCTCAATGCAAGATTCTGTTGGTAGCATCTCTGTCGCCACAGAGACCGTGGATAAATCTACTCAGGTGTCTGTTGTGGGACCTACCGCGGAAGCTTCCTCCACGAGAGGATCTTCTTTCGCAGGGGAAATCGCGCCAACTCCATCACAACCCGCAAGGTCTCAACCTTCACGTTTTTCCGTTGTGCGGTCCTTCTTGCATGGCAAGCACTTTACAGGACGAGCAGTGGACGCGATTTCTAACTGTAGGAGGACCTCCTCTTCGCTAAACTATGCGGCTAAGTGGAAGGTTTTTCGTCGTTGGTGTAGGGATCATTCTGTAGATGTATTTGATCCCTCTATACCAGACATTGCAAACTTTCTAGTATACTTGTTTGACGAAATCAAACTGCAGCCTGTTACTATAAAGGGTTATAGATCTATGTTATCTGATACCTATGCACATCATGATAGTTTACAAATTGGATCTAATGTCTCTTTATCGAAGTTGGTTAGAAACTTTTCGATAAATAGACCCAGAACTCTTAGATTAATTCCTAAGTGGAATTTAGCTTGGGTTCTCCTTAAATTGAAGGAAAAGCCATTTGAACCTCTTGGGACAGTAGATTTCAAATTCTTATCTTATAAGACAGCTTTTCTCTTAGCTTTCTCTTCTGCCAGAAGAGTCAGTGAGCTTCATGCACTATCGGTGGATGATTCTCATTATCGTAGTGTTGGGAACACTATCACCTTCACTACTAATGTGGGTTTTTTAGCTAAGAATCAGGCTCCTAATAAATATCCAGAACCTATTGTTATTAAGGCTCTTCCATCTTCAGACGGGCGTAGGCCTTTACTCTGTCCTGTTAGAGCACTACGTATCTATAAACAGAGATCTCAGTTTATCATAAAGGGACGGAAACGTTTCTTTCTGTCTTTGATGCCAAATAGAAAGGACATTTCAGTCCATTCTATTGCTAGATGGATTCAGTTAACTATCCGTACTGCTTATGAAGATTTATCTTCTTCTCAGCAGTCTGTGCTTAAGATTTCTGCTCATGAAGTAAGAGCTCTTTCTACTTCCTGGGCTTATGCTAATAGTGTTGCTATTACAGATTTAATGAAGGCTGCTTATTGGTCTCAGCCATCCACATTTACGAATTTTTATCTCAGAAATATTGAGTCCATTTCTGGAGACCTGCATTGTTTAGGTCCGTTATCTGTTGCTCAGAATGTCGTCCACTAAACAGTTGCAACTATAGTTATGCAGGTTTTCTGTTCCGGCAGTGACTCCATCCGGCTGCCCTCTTCGCTCTGGGCTATTTGACCCAGGGCAAGGGGAAGGGGGGGGGGGGGGGGCGGGTGTTCCCTTAGGTCACCTGCTTTATAGTGAAAAGCAAGGGAATGCCTCCTCCAAGTCAGTATTTCTGAGTCGCTTCTGGGATGGTTTTAAAGTGTAATATTAATGTTTAAATTCATTCATGTCTTATTTTTAAAGTGTAGCTCGGTGTGAAGCATTTGTATATGTCAAGTGTCAAACGGGCTTTAATATACAATACTCGGACACTTTTAAATGATTATAAAGAGTCTCAATTCTCTGGACTACTTTATTTATTGGCTTGCTTTAAAAATAATTAGTATAAGGGTTATACTGGATGTTAATAGAGAACATGAATGTTATTGTGCTCAATTATTAAGGGTAGTGTATCTTTCTAATTTAATATTAAATAAGAAAGATACATGTAAAGCCTAATACTCCTTTTCTCCTTAAGGGGTTACCTCTTTACTATATAGTTGAGCTTATTGGATTTTCCTCTATGTCCTAGGCCCTCCAGCCTGTTTACTATTCAGCTAAGTCTGGGTCATTGGTACAGTATAAAAATGTTAAAAAATTTATAGTAATTTATATATTTTTTATACTTACCAATGACCCAGACAGGGATGGCCCTCCCTGGAGTTGGGAACTCTTGCCTCCCCGCTGAGTACATAGCGCTGACCAGGCACTGCCAGTAAGAATGATAATTGGCGCCAATTTCGGGACGACTGCGTCACTGCGCATGCGCAGTAGAGGCGTAGTATGGAGGTCCTTTAGGACATGATTTCTTTTTGTTTTGGATGGAAATTTTGGGGATTGGGGGGCAAAATTTGTGTTTGGCCCTGGTTTTGTTAGAGTTAGCACCAGCTAAGTCTGGGTCATTGGTAAGTATAAAAAATATATAAATTACTATAAATTTTTTAACTTTCCAAACCGAGAGGCAGATTTGAACCAAATTTGATATGAGGGCTCATTGGGTGATACATACTTAATTTATGCCCCAATTTTTTTTCCCGTCGCCCCATGGGAACTGCAGGAGCTAAAAATAGAAATAGATATCTCCAAAACTACATGGCACTGAGAATTCTTATTTGGTGTGAAGCTTCCTCAGGACCAACAGAATGGAATGGTAAAAAAAAATTGCTATTGGTTTTATCATGGGGTACTTTTGTGGGACTTTGAAAAAGTGCTGAGTCAGCATTTTTTAACACTGTGGGTAATGGGAAAAACATTTAAGACTACTTTTCTCCCAAACCACTGCTCCAAAAGCTTTCAAATTTCACATATAACATCTTTGGAAGATTGTTTATCATGTTTATTGAAACCAAATCCCTGGGTCCATATTTGGTCTCTCTATGGGAGCCCAAATGTTTAAATTAGTGCCGTATGAGGAGTATTTTTTTAAAATCTTCTTCTTCAGATCTAGCAATAAGAATGTTTTGATATTTGGTATGCAGCATCCTTAGGGGGGTGAGATTCAAGTTTGTTCAAGCCATGTCCCTAGGTCCATATTTGGGCTCACTATGGGAGCCTGAATGATAACTTAGTTCAAAATGAGCAATTTTCTTTAAAAATCTTCTTCTTCAGATCTACCGATCAGAATTTTTTGATATTTGGTATGCAGCATGCTTAGGGGGGTAAAATTCAAGTTTGTTCAAGCCAAGTCCCTGGATTCATATTTGGGCTCACTGTGGGAGCTCGAATTATTACTTAGTTCAAAATGAGGAATTTTTCTTTAAAAATCTTCTTCTTCAGATTCAGCAGTCAAAATGTTTTGATATTTGGCATGCAGCATCCTTATGGGGGTGAGATTCAAATATGTTCAAGCCAAGTCCCTGGGTTCATATTTGGGTTTACTGTGGGAGCCCGAATGATAACTTAGTTCAAAATGAGGAATTTTCTTTAAAAATCTTCTTCTTTAGATCCAGCAGTCAGAATGCTTTGATATTTGGTATAAAGCATCTTTAGGGTGGTAAGATTCAAGTTTGTTCAAGCCAAGTCCCTGGGTTCATATTTGGGCTCCCTGTGGAAGCCTGAATTATAACTTAGTTCAATATGAGGAATATTCTTTACAAATCTTTTTTTTTAGATCCACTGGTCAGAATCTTTGGATATTTGGTATAAGTTTTTCTTAGGAGGGGCAGATGCAACTTGTTGAAATCAATTCCCTGGCTTGATATTTCGGCTACCATGTCAGGTGAGCACCCTCAGACCCCCTGGGGCCTCTTGTTTCTATTTCAGAGGAACTTGAACATGGTGATGATATTGTGACACCCATCCAAAGTATGCTACCGTCGTCGTGTTCTGTTGAGCAAATAAAGCTAGCTGCAGTGCTCATGATAAGCAAGGGATAAGGCCTCTAGTTAGTGTTCTTAATCTCTTGAAAGCTAGCTCGACTGGTGAAGCGGTTACTCCATCTGTGGGAGCCGTGACACCGGGTAAGTCCGTTGCGGTTGAAGGAAGTGTGGATAAATGAGCACTTAAAAATAAAAAAGCTCACCCAGCGACGATGGAAATAGGGAGGATATAGGGAGGAAGTTAGCAAGTTTCTTGTTGGGAGGCTCGGCGAGGTCTAATAGACCGCGAGTGGGAGAGGCCCCTCTCAAACCTAACAACATTTGGGGCCAAATGTTGTTATGAGAAACTTGCACGAGCCAGAGCATACGTCCACCCGCTGCTCAGGTTGCTCGGTCTAGTCTGCAGCCAGGGTCAGCTTCAGTCACAGCTTCCTCTGCTACATTACTAAAGCACACACGACCCCAGCCTAGCTACCCGACTTCAGATATCCAGTCAGCTGCATGAAGATGGAGCCATTCTTCGCCCATGAAGTCGGACCATCCGGTAGCTAGCGATCCGAGACATCGATCAACGGGACATTCGGAGAAGAGATCTATCTCCAGATCTTTGTTTCAGGAGCAGCAAGCAGCAAAAAAACAGAAGACTGCTGCTCCTCAAGCCTGGGGAACGGATTTGCTGTTGCAGTTTGTGCAGTTATTAGCAGCATCCCAGCAAATGCAAGAGCAGCCTCCTGCAGCCTCCAGTGGTGAGCTGTCAGACGGTGCTGGGTTGGTCCGGTGAATTGTGCATGTAGAAGAAGCCATAAGTTTCTCTACGGGACACTCAACTATATCTGGGGTCAGATCTCCGTTTGGAGAACCCTCTCCATCCCGTTAACAGTTGGGGTTGACTGTGTCCAGTGTGAGAAACCATATTGAGTCGGAACACGCATCAAAACGTTCCTTCCACACTGCAGCCTGGGGCCGGCGGCAGTTATGGCTTCTTCTACTTACATGAAAGCACACGAGAGAGGATTAAGCCTAGAAGTTTCTAAGTGGGATACTCTGTGAGATCTGGGGACAGATCGCGAGTGCAGATCTTCCCGTTAACAGTCGGGGACAACTGTTTTGTGTTGTAAGAAACTTCAATGAGGAGGAGTATCCGTCCTATGTGACAAGTCGGGATGCTTTTCCCACACTTCAGCCGGGGTCGGCTGTGGTTACGGCTTCCTCTTCTTCCATGGATATGCACAATAAGGGATAGATGCCTACAAGTTTCTAACGAATGCTCGGCGAAGTCTGGAGCAGACCGCGAGCTGGAGATAATTCTCCTTTCCGTCAGCAGTCGGGGTCGACTGTTTTTCGTGCGAGAAACTTTAGTGAGTTGGGACGGCCATTCACGCTTGCGGTTCGGGATGCTCCTTCCACACTGCAGCCGGATTCGGTGGCAGCTATGGCATCTTCCCTTGCTTCATTAATGAAGCACGTTGACCGCAGATTAGCTATCTGACTTCACAGGTTCGGGTCGATAGCTAGTCATCTGAGGCTTTTTTATACGGGACATGTGTCAAGGATCTGGGGCCAGATCTCAGTCCCATGAGCAGCTTATGGTAACAAGTGGATTATCATTGCTCTGGTAGCCTCAGTCACGGACTGGCTGCCGCAGATTGCTCTGCATATCGCAGCATTCCAGTAGTCGCTGTACTACCATTTAACAGACTCCGAGGGTGAGCTGTTGGATGGTGCTGCGTTGGTCCAGTCATCCGTTTAGTCAGATGGAGTTGACCATATTTGCTGATGGAACGTTTGGATGGTGAGAGGGCTACGGAGTGTGAGTCTCCATACCTCCCAGAAGGGCACTTTAAGACTATGAAATTTCAGTCTTAAGCTCTTAGAATATTTTTCCATCTGAATATAAGTCTGCGTTTAGATGAGCAGGCCGGGGATGAAGATTTGTCCCTACCTGCATCATATAATATATGCTCGGAAATAATGAAATGTGCTATTTCATTCAAAAGAGCTAATCTGGATGCAATGTCCTAAGCAGATCACCATACCAGAGCTATGGTGCAACGTCTCAATGGAAAGGAATATGAGAACATGGTTCCTCGCTGAGAGTTCTTTGCAGGGCAGTCATGCATGCCACATACAACTCTGCCCAGACAGTGGAATTCGGAGTTGGTAAGATGTGATGCTGCCCTTGTGTCATCATCACTTACAGATGACAAGGTGGAAAGCTCTCTCTGAGTCGCTCCAGTTACCAGAAATATACTATTTGACGACAAGCTTACGTTGCTACAAGAAAGCTTCTAGTGCTGTGCTATTGAAGTCAGTGTCTCATCAACACACTTCAGCAGACTGGGGATAAGTGAGGCTGTTCTGCTTCTAAGAAAGCATCAAGAGAATGTCTCGCGAGGGTACAATAACCCTCTTATATTTACTTCGGAAGTTGTCATTATAGCGACTTGGAAAAGGGGCATAGGTCTGATCAAGGCTATGGATCGGATGCCCCTAGGTCGATGATTAACGGAAGGTTATCATGTTCACGAGAAACTGGATGTTAATCAAGGAAGTTTCTTTCAATGAGAGTCACTCCAAGTGGAGGTAAAGGCTCTCTTATTGAAGGGAACAATTGAGATTGATGAGATGAGCTTCTTCGTGGGGAGGACTTAGTTTCTCCTCCTGTAAGCATTGTAAGTCATACAGGTGATCGATGGAAATGACCTCTATTGCTTGCCAGTTAACAGCAGGGTATCAACTTTACGATAATCTAGATGTTATTCACAGAAGTTCCTTTCAAAGAGAGTCACTCCCACCGGAGGTAAGGCTCTCTTATTGAAGGGAACAATTGAGGTCGTCGGGAATAGATTTCGGTTGCTTTCCACTTGGCAATAGGTTATCAGACTCGCAATTAAATGGATAAATTGTGGAAGATCAGTGGATGAGAATGTAGTCTTGGTAGGCCTGCGGCTATTAGCCCGAGCAAGCTCCACTTACAAGTTTACTTGTTGGACAAATCTTCCAAGAGAGGCTTTCCTTCTGAAGGTACAAGCTTTCCTATTGAAGAAAAGCATTAGACGTCGTCGAAATTATTCTCCAGTTTTTTATTATCACCTGTTTCTCGCCCTGAATCCGGATGGATAGTGCATAGATAGGCTGAGATATTCATTGGCATCAAGACAATTTATGTCATTGTGGACGCCATAGTAGCCTTCTGTATGGTTACAGCGGTCTCTTGGGTTAGGCTCTGTCCGCTGTCTTTTGGGAATAAAACCGAAAAAGATACTGTGCTTTTCGGTTTGTTTTTCCTAGGTGTCATAGACTTGGTCTTATTGTTACACCATAGTAGCCTAGCTAAAATCATGAGTGAGATTTTTTCAGTATTATGCAGTGTCATAACTGGATTTATTATCTCATGGGACTGCGGTCTCTTTGGGAATTCAGGGCTGTTTATATAGCGGCTCTTCATTCCCTACCTTACGCAACAATAATTATAAGTCTCCGTTAAGTGAGCCTTCAGGGTCGCATCTTACACCGATATATCTGTCTTCACGAAGATGAAGACTTATAAGCTATGGCTAGCATTGTTAGTCTCCTTAGTGAGCTTCTAGGGCCTAAGTTATCAGCTTTTAATGGTCTTCATGTACAGGAAGACCTTTAGCTGCTTCAGCTGGGCTGAGTTCGTTGTCCTATCGGACATGATACCGTTTGTGAGAGGAGGTTATTCTCTTCAAACTGGTACGGTTTGGTGTGAGTTATTATGTAAATACGGTGTATTTGTTCATCACGTCCTTCTCAGCCCTTAGTGGCATTATGGAGTCGGTCAGACGTGAGGGAGCCTTGCAGTTCCTATACTATTTGATGACTAACACAAGAACGATTCAAATAATGCGGGTGATGGGGGTTCATGACGAGTCTATTAATCATAGCTCGTTCCATTTCTAAATCTAGGTTTCTATGCATTCTCGTATATTCGTACGTGTCTGGGAGTGTTATTAGCCAACGGTGACGACTGCCTGAGCCCAAAACCCAAAAACCTTTAGCACAGTCTACAGGTCATATTTATTGAGGAATTTCATTGTAACTTGGTGGGTTGACTTCGTATAATGTCTAGATGAGAAAGTCCCCTTTTGGACGTGATTGGGCAACTGTGATGGCTACAGGGGCCCGAAGCCCGAAAACCTTTAGCACAGTCTACAGGTCATATTTATGAAGAGATTTCATTGTAACTTGGTAGGATGACTCCAAATAATGTCTAGATGAGAACGTCCCATTTTAATCATGATCATTCAGCCTTGATGGGTGCCCATCAACTGTGATGGCTACAGGTGCTCGAAGCCCGAAAACCTTGAGCACAGTCTGCAGGTCATATTTATGAAGGGATTTCATTGTAACTTCGTAGGGTCACTCCAGATGATGCCCAGATGAGATTGTCCCCTTTGGTTGCGATCATTCAACCATAATGGCTGCCCGAGCCCAAAGCCTGAAAACCTTTAGCACAGTCTACAGGTCATATTTATGAAGGGATTTCATTGTAACTTGGTAGGTTGACTTCATATAATGTCTAGATGAGAACGTCCCCTTTTGGACATGATTGGGCAACTGGCGGCTACAGGGGCCTGAAGTCTGAAAACCTTTAGAACAGTCTACAGGTCATAATTATGAAGGGATTCCATTGTAGCTTGGTAGGATGACTCCAAATAATGTCTAGATGAGAACATCCCCTTTTAGTCGCGATCATTCAGCCTTTATGGCTGCCCAAGCCCAAAGACCTTTAGCATAGTCTATAGGTCGTATTTATGGAAGGATTTCATTGTAACTTGTTAGGTTGACTCCATATAATGCCTAGATGATGACATCCCCTTTTGGTCGTGATTGGTCATCTGTGATGGCTACAGGTGCCCGAACCCCGAAAATCTTGAGCACAGTCTACAGGTCATATTTATGAAGGGATTTCATTGTAACTTCTTAGGATCACTCCAGATGATGCCCACATGAGAATGTCCCCTTTTGATTGCGATCATTCAACCATTATAGCTGCCTGAGCCCAAAGCCTGAATACCTTTAGCACAGTCTACAGGTCATATTTATGAAGGGATTTCATTGTAACTTGGTAGGTTTGACTTCATATAATGTCTAGATGAGAACGTCCCCTTTTGGACACGATTGGGCAACTGTGACAGCTACAGGGGCCCAAAGACTGAAAACCTTTAGAACAGTTTACAGGTCATAATTATGAAGGGATTTCATTGTAGTTTGGTAGGATGACTCCAAATAATGTCTAGATGAGAACGTCCCCTTTTGGTCGCGATCATTCAGCCTTGATGGCTGCCCGAGCCAAAAGACCTTTAGCATAGTCTGTGAACGTCCCCTTTTGGTCGCGATCATTCAGCCTTGATGGCTGCCCGAGCCAAAAGACCTTTAGCATAGTCTGTAGGTCGTATTTATGGAAGAATATCATTGTAACTTGTTAGGTTGACTCCATATAATGCCTAGATGATGACATCCCCATTTGGAGATGATTGGTCAACTGTGATGGCTACATGTGCCCGAAGCCCGAAAATCTTGAGCACAGTCTACAGGTCATATTTATGAAAGGATTTCATTGTAACTTCGTAGGATCACTCCAGATGATGCCCAGATGAGAATGCCCCTTTTGGTTGTGATCATTCAACCATGATGGCTGCCCGAGCCCAAAGCCAGAAAACCTTTAGCACAGTCTTCAGTTCATATTTATGAAGGGATTTCATTGTAACTTGGTAGGTTGACTTCATATAATGTCTAGATGAGAACAGCCCCTTTTGGACACCATTAGGGAACTGTGACGGCTACAGGGGCCTGAAGCCCGAACACCTTTAGCACAGTATACAGGTGATATTTATGAAGGGATTTCATTGTACCTTGGTAGGATGACTCCAAATAATGTCTAGATGAGAACGCCCCCTTTTGGTCGCAATCAATCAGCCTTGATGGCTGCCCGAGCCAAAAGACCTTTAGCATAGTCTGTGAACGTCCCCTTTTGGTCGCGATCATTCAGCCTTGATGGCTGCTCGAGCCAAAAGACCTTTAGCATAGTCTATAGGTCATATTTATGGAAGAATTTCATTGTAACCTGTTAGTT
Source organism: Pictodentalium vernedei (assembly GCA_031216915.1). Classification (NCBI taxonomy): domain Eukaryota; kingdom Metazoa; phylum Mollusca; class Scaphopoda; order Dentaliida; family Dentaliidae; genus Pictodentalium; species Pictodentalium vernedei. The sequence goes on from CM062295.1 coordinate 498,578,339, forward strand.
TGACTCCATATAATTCCTAGATGATGACATCCCCTTTTGGTCGTGATTGGTCAACTGTGACAGCTTCAGGGGCCCGAAGCCCGAAATCCTTGAGCACAGTCTACAGGTCATATTTATGAAGGGATTTCATTGTAACTCCGTTGGATCACTCCAGATGATGCCCAGATGAGAATGTCCCCTTTTGGTAGCGATCATTCAACCATGATGGCTGCCCAAGCCCAAATCCCGAAAACCTTTAGCACAGTCTACAGGTCATATTTATGAAGGGATTTCATTGTAACTTGGTAGGTTTACTTCATATAATGTCTAGATGAGAACGTCCCCTTTGGACGCAATTGGGAAACTGACGGCTACAGGGGCCCGAAGCCTGAAAACCTTTAGCACAGTCTACAGGACATATTTATGAAGGGATTTCAATGTAACTTGATAGGATGACTCATTTTGGAATAATTTCACTGTAACTTGGTAACTTTCGTTGATATACGTTAACTGTGAGGGCCACATACATTAACTGTGAGGTCATATTAACCCACCCCTCAGCTCTTTAGTACACTGTACACCTCATATTATTTTTATCAAAACATAGCATACAGGGAACAGAAATGAACATATTCCCAATTATCACAATTCTTGTCTTATTTCATAATCCTTTCATAAACAATGAACATTATCCTTTTCATCAAACACAACACATAAGTTAAGCTACAGTGTCATTGACACTTTCATTAGGGCTTAGTTCGGACTTTCATTGGTTTATGAACAAGCTACAAAGAAAGCATCAATACTCTGCTCCTTATGTCAAAGTATATTCGACACGCATTAGCAGAAAGGAAGAGAAGACGTCCTAGACAGAAGGTCGCCTATAAGGACTCCTCGTGAGGGTATAGTTTACTCTCCTATAATTACTCTAGGGATCGTCATATAGCGACTGGAATATGGGGCTTACGTCTGATCGAGACTTCTGGTCAGACACCCCTAAACGGCTGGGTTGAGGCTCTTCGCGAATGAGATGCAGTTCCTCCTTCCATAGGCCTCTCAGGTGCTATAGGTGTGAGTTAGGACCTCTGTTTTTTTGCGGTTGATGGATGGCTATCAAGATGAGCATCAATCTGGATAACTGTTACGGAGACTAGTAGTTCAGAAGTGTGGTTTCGGAAGGCCTGCGGCTATCTTTCCGAGAGAACCACAACTAAATTAATTTCTGATGGACAATGCTTCTGTCTAATCCTTGCATATGAGTCTCTCCAATCGGAGGTAAAGGTTCTCTTGACAATGATGTTAATTGAGGTCGTCGATAATCAAGATTCTCTGGAATTCTATAGCCACCTGTTACTCGTACCGAAGCCTAAGAGCTTGTTCCGACAGATAATAGACTTGAGATGCAGTTCCTCCTTCCATAGGCCTCGCAGGTGCTATAGGTGTGAGTTAGGACCTCTGTTTTTTTGCGGTTGATGGATGGCTATCAAGATGAGCATCAATCTGGATAACTGTTACGGAGACTAGTAGTTCAGAAGTGTGGTTTCGGAAGGCCTGCGGCTATCTTTCCGAGAGAACCACAACTAAATTAATGTCTGATGGACAATGCTTCCGTCTAATCCTTGCATATGAGTCTCTCCAATCGGAGGTAAAGGTTCTCTTGACAATGATGTTAATTGAGGTCATCGAGAATCAAGATTCTCTGGAATTCTATAGCCACCTGTTACTCGTACCGAAGCCTAAGAGCTTGTTCCGACAGATAATAGACTGGAGCTTGTTAACAAGTTTATCAAAGCTCTAAAAGTTTATTTATGGTTATCATTTAGTCGGTTAAATGAGTATTCGAGTGATTGACTATGCTATAAGCATAGATCTAAGGATAGCTTTGGTCTGGAGATAGTGCCCTGCACTGTCACTCAAATATTAACTTGATAATGTCTCATAACAATCTGGTTCATCTGCCATTATCCAGAACGAATTAGTTTTATGCGACTGATGGAGATGTGCCGAGCGGCTACACATCTTGTTTAGATGGGTCGCTTACGCACACGTCCCCTCCAGTTATTCTTACACAGAACTGGAGTGTGACAATGCATTCGCTCAGGACCAGTATTGTTTTAACGGTTATAGTAAACAAAAAGGTCCATATTGAGGCAGATTTTCAGTGGTTAACTTATTAGTTCTGCTGCAACTGCCAGATCTGGCTTTCACGATTATGACGGGTATGAGTCAATAGTTTGGGGCACAGCCCTGAGTCCTACAGACTATAATTGCAGGGGTCTGAGACCCTCGGTTCCTGTAGAAACACATAATCATCAAGAATAATGTCAATATTGTTAGCGCTATATCAATGCGTTCACGCTTGTTCAGAGTTTGTTGAACAACTCAATAGTGGTAGTGTACATCAGGAACCAGGGTGGCACCCATTCACTTTTGTTATAATACCTATAAGAGAATCATTTTCATGTCTCTCTATCCATCATATACCAGGTCGTCTGAACGTACTAGCAGTCTCGCTCCTCGGAAAGGTCGCCTGTTTCATATGTATGGACGTTCAACATGCGTTTATTTGTAGTTTTACTACCAGTGGGATCACCCCATGATTCTTTAGTTTGCGTCGCACCAGAACACTTGTTACCGTCATTTGTGTCGCCATGCCCAGATTATTGAGCGCAGGCAGTAGACGCTTTGCAAATTCATGTGGAGGAATAATAGGATATGCATATCCTTCTATTCATTTGATTCAATAGCTTATGTTTAAGTTTAAACAGTGAATCCTACTGGTAGCGCCTCTGTTGTCACAAGAATCTTGGATCAATATTCTCAAGTGTCGGTTATGTGACGCTCCCCAGAAGCTTTCTCCCAGAGAGGGTCTTCTTTCAGGGGATGTTATATTCTTCACGTTCCTCTCTGTCCATAGTGGCAGATGGAGCCGGTTAGACATGAGGGAACCACTTCGGTTCCTATATTTTTAGCTCACCTGAGCGAAGCTTAGTGGGAGCTTTACTGATCGCATTCTGTCCGTCGTCCGTCGTCCATTGTTTGTCATCGTCCGGCGTTAACTTTACATTATCGACTTCTCCACTAGCCCAATTTTCTTCAAATGTTGGGTAAATGTTTATTACGTAATGCCAATTCAGATTTGTTCAAATTAAGTTGCTCCTCCTCCTGGGTGGTGCCATGCCCCCAAGAGGCACCAAAATCTTTGAAAATATTCTTCTCATGACCAGCAGTAGCAGAGACTTGATATATGGTATGCAGCTTCCTTTTAAGGTGTAGACTCAGATTTGTTCAAGAAAGGTTTGATGGGCTATATTTGGCATCGTTATGGGAGGGGCAAAATTTTTGACCCCGCTCGAAATTTCTATTTTCCGAACCGAGAGGCTGATTTGAACCAGATTTTATGTGAGGGCTTATTGGGTCATAAGTACCTAATTTATGCCAATTTTTTTTTTCTCGTAGCCCCGTGGGAACCGCAGGAGCTAAAAATAGAAAAAAATTAAAACGCCCATATCTCCAGAACTGCACAGTACTGAGAATTTTTATTTGGTGTGAAGCTTCTTTAGGACCAACAGAAAGGATTGGTCAAAAAAACAATTGCCATCGGTTTTATCATAGGGTACAGTTTCGGGACTTTGAAAAAGTGCTGAGTCAGCACTTTTTAACACTGTAGGCAATGGGAAAAACATTAAAAAATCTTCTTCTCCAGATCCAGCAGGCAGAATCGTTTGATATTTGGTATGCAATATTGTAGGGTGGATCTGATTCAAGTTTGTTCAAATCGGCGCCCTGGGTTTATATTTGGGCTCAGTATAGGAGCCCGAATTCGAACTTAGTGCATTTCAGGCAAATTTCTTTAAAAATCTTCTTCTCCAGATCCAGCAGGCAGAATCTTTTGATATTTGGTCTGCAACATTGTGGGGTGGATCTGATTGAAGTTTGTTCAAATCGGCCCCCTGGGTTTATATTTGGGCTCAGTATAGGAACCCGAATTTGAACTTCGTGCATTTTTGATATTTAGTATGCATCATTGTGGGGTGGATCTGATTCAAGTTTGTTCAAATTGGCCCCCTGGATTCATTTTTGGGCTCACTATAAAAGCTCGAATTCGAACTTAGTGCATTTCAGGAAAATTTCTATAAAAATCTTCTTCTCCAGATCCAGCGGGCAGAATCTTTTGATATTTGGTATTCAACATTGTGGGGTGGATCTGATTCAAGTTTGTTCAAATCGGCCCTCTGGATTCATATTTGGGCTCACTATAGAAGCCTGAATTCTAACTTAGTGCATTTCAGGCAAATTTCTTAAAAAATCTTCTTCTCCAGATCCAGCAGGCAGAATCTTTTGATATTTGGTATGCAACATTGTGGGGTGGATCTGATTCAAGTTGTTCAAATTGGCCCCCTGGGTTCATATTTGGGCTCAGTATAGGAGCCCAAATTGAACTTAGTGCATTTCAGGCAAATTTCTTTGAAAATCTTCTTCTCCAGATCCAGCAAGCAGAATCTTTTGATATTGGGTATGCAGCATGCTTAGGGGTGTGAGATTCAAGTTTGTTCCAGCCAAGTCCCTGGGTTCATATTTGGGCTCACTGTGGTAGCCCGAATTATAACTTAGTTCAAAATTAGGAATTTTATTTAAAAATCTTCTTCAGATCCAGCTGTCGGAATGTTTTGATATATGGTATGCAGCATCCATAGGGGGGTGAGATTAAAGTTTGTTCAAGCCATGTCCCTAGGTCCATATTTGGGCTCACTGTGGAAGCCCGAATGATAACTTAGTTCAAAATGAGGAATTTTCTTTAAAAATCTTCTTCTTCAGATCCAGGGGGGTGAAATTCAAGTTTGTTAAAGCCAAGTCCCTGGGTCCATATTTGGGAGCCCGAATTATAATGTAGTCAATATGAGGAATATTTTTATACTGTACCAGTGACCCAGACATAGCTGGTGCTAACTCTTAAAAATCTAGGGCCAAACACAAATTTTGCCCCCCAATCCCCAAAATTTGCATCTAAAACCAAAGAAATCATGTCCTGAATGGCCCTCCATACTTCGCCTCTATTGCGCATGCGCAGTGTCAAGGAGGTCCTGAAATTGGCGCTATTTATCATTCTTTGTTTGGCCCTTCATCAGTTCATATCTGACTGATCTTTGTGCTTGTAAATCTCAGTTTAAATGATGCCAGACACATAAATATTAGAGAAATGGTGGATCTAAAGAGGAAATAGAAGGAGGAGAGGAAAAATGAGTGACAGAAAATAATCAGGGCTGTAACTTAAAATTTTTTAATGAAATTATGTTAAGTTACCTATTTTCGAGGCATGGGCCTGTTGTGGTCATTCTTGCTATAAAGTTACACTGCTTGTTCAGTGTTTTCCTCTCTCCCTTTCCTTTAAGTCCCCCCTTGCTATTCTCCCATGCTTTTGGCATATTTTCTGTAATATTATTACTAAAATTTCTTGGGAGTTTTAGCTGGGTAACAGAATGAATTCTGTTGTTTTCCCCATGTTTACGTCCTCACCCATGGATGTTTAGGCGTAGTGTTCTGCATCTACCATCTGATGTTCTGCAGTTTCTTCCCTGGAAGTCTCTGTTTTGCATCAGATAGTGTATTATTGGTAACTGATTTCGGGCCATGGTTATCAGTGCCTGGAGTCATGTTTCTGGTGTTTTTACACTTCTTGTTTACATTGACAACAGTCTCTGTGGAGGGGGATTTCTTGTCTTTGTGTTAGTTTAATCTTAACAAGATACATTATTATTATTCGTAAGTGTTGCATTAATTTTTAAAAATAGTTTTAAAATTTTTGTCCACACTTAGGCTTGGGATCCATTGAGGCTCAACGTTACTTTTCAGAAACTTGGGCTTTTCTGAAAAAATATTTTTTCAAAAATTTTTTTTGATTTCAATTATTTTTTCTATGTTAATGGATCATGTTATTATGTATCTTTGTTTTCAGGGGTTGGTGTGAGTACTAGGACTTTTTGTATTCTTTTCACAATGAAAGGATATTGTTCAATTGTAATAAGAGGAAATCTTCCTCGGACTTTCATAATCATTGTATTAATTGTAGTCAGTGTACTCGCACTAACTCCTGTTCAGTATGTGTCTATTGGGATGACAACATGGGAAGCGTGTGTCACGGTATGTTAGCGGGGAAATGGCCATGCCAGTCCTTTCTCCGCAGGGTCACTCTAGTGTATCAATCTCTATTTCAGACGAACAAGAACAGGGTGATGTATCCGTGATGTCTTCCAAAAGTGTGCCTCCATCGTCACAATTAAATGAAGAGCTAGCGGCAAAGTGCTCATGGAAATACGTCAATTGCCTAAGAGGTCCCTAGTAGGATCGACGGCCTTTGACGTCCGCTAGCTCGCCCAGTGTAGCGTCCATTCATCGAATGGTTCGGCAGCCGGTTTCGTCCGTTGCAGTCTAGAAAGGAGTTTTGGGTGATGCGAGCACTATAAATCAACTAAGTGCACACCCAGTGACGGCGGATCAGAGGAGAGAACGGAGGAAGCCTATTAGTCCGGTTCCTAGCTCGTCCAGGTCCAACCGGGCTGCGAGCGAGAGAGGCCCCTCTCTCGTACAACAACATCTGGGACCAGATGTTGTGGTACAAAATGTTTCGCATTCGGATCATACGTCCGCCGCTCGGGACGCTCCATTATATAGACAGTTTGGAGAGACTGTCAATAAGGCTTCCTCATCCTCACGGCAGCGCACACGACCGCACCTTGGCTACGTGACCTCGGATATCTAGCCAGCTTTGCCAATCAGAGAATCCACTGCGACCAGGTCACGCCATCTGGTAGCCAGGGACACGAGGCCTGTAGACTCCGGACGTTCGCATAAGAAAAGTATGCAGGAGTCAACGTACACGGAGCTTCCAGCGGCAAAGCATCGTAAGACCGCTACTCCACAGGCCTCAGTGACGGATGTGCTATCCCAAATAGCACAACTTATCGCAGCATCCCAGCTACGACAGAATATCTGTCGGATCAGGTAATATCCGACGACGCTGGGTCAGTACGCTCTGCTGAAGCATCAGGTACGGATGTCCGAAAACTTCATAGGGTCCGACAGGATGGCGAAAGGGATTCGGAGGATTTCGAGCTTTCCCTTTCGGAACAACATAAGCTGCTGTACATTTCATCCGTCTTTATCTTCTAGAGGTTGTTTCGTCGGACCAGAATGCTGCGATGCCGGATAAGAGACTGATAGCGTCTGTGGACACAAGAAATTTTTGATCGGTTCAGGGACATCGTCCCTGAGTTTCCGACACAGTCCAATAATATCACAGGAACTTTCGAATTATTGAACGACGCTATATATATGCTTGCTATTAAACAAGCAAGTCTGGTTTCTTGTTCGCAAAAGTTACCGTGATGTCTTCCAAAAGTGTGCCTCTTTCGTCATAGTTAAATGACGAGCTAGCGGCAATAAGTGCTCATGGAAATATGTCAATCGCCTAAGAGGTCCCTAGTAGGATCGACTGTGTTGACATCCGCTAGCTCTCCCGGTGTAGCGTTCATTCTTCGAATGGCTCGGCAGCCGGGTTCGTCCGTTGCGGTCCAGGAAGGAGATTTGGGTGATGCGAGCACTATAATAAGACAAAAGTACACACCCAGTGACGACGGATCAGAGGAGAGATCGGAGGAAGCCTATTAGTCCGGTTCCTAGCTCGTCCAGGTCCATCCGGGCTGCAAGCGACAGAGGTCCCTCTCTCGTACAACAACACCTGGGACGAGATGTTGTGGTACAAACGTTTCGCATTTGGAGCATATGTCTGCTGCACGGGATGCTCCGTTATATAGACAGTCCGAGAGACTGTCGATAAGGCTTCCTCATTCTCACGGCAGCGCACACGACCGCACCTTGGCTATGTGACCTCGAATATCCTGCCAGCTTCGCCAATCAGGGATTCCACGCGAACAGGTCACGCCATCCGGTAGCCAAGGGACACGAGGCCTGTAGACTCCAGACGCTCGCATAATAATATCCAAAATAGCACAACTTATTGCAGCATCCCAGCAAACGACAGAATCTCTGTCAGATCAGGAATAATCCGACGACGCTGGGTCGGTTCTTTCCGCTGAAGCATCAGGTACGGACGACCGAGCACTTCATAGGGTCCGACAGGATGGCGAAAGGGATTCGGTGGATTTCGAGTTTTCCCTTTCGGAACAACAGAAGCTGCCATACATTTCTTCCGGCATTATCTTCCAGAGGTTGTTCCGTCGGACTAGAATGCTGCGATGCTGGATAAGAGACTAATAGCGTCATTGGACACAGAGTTTTTGATTGGTTCAGGGACATCGTCCCTGAGTTGCCAACACAGTCCAATAATGTCACAAGAACATTTGAATTATTGATAGACGCTATATATAAGCTTGCTACCAAAACAGGCAAGTCTAGTTTCTTGTCTGCAAATGCTCTAAATCTGCCTTTCATCAATTCAAGGAATAAATTTGAAATGGCAGGACAGGGCATACCGAGAGTTCCTCTGCATCTAGACGACGAGGCTGAAGACTGGGAATTGTCTATATCGCCGCCTATGTCAATTCCAACCACGACGTTGGAAACGACAATAATGTCTAACAGACTTAACTTAGACGCTTTATCAGACCACTTTACTAAGGCGTTATCATTACGTCTTCAAGGGAAAGAATTCCAGGATATGATCCTCAATGAGATTTCTTTCAAGGGCAGTAGCTTTTCCACGTATAACTCCGCCCTTCAGTGGCAAACCTTGAGTTGGTTAGATGTGACGCAGCCCTAGCTACATCCACGCGTGTGGATAGTAAGGTGAAGAACTCTCTCAGAGTCGCTTCGGTCTCGGAGAAGCTTCTCTTTGACGGCAACCTTTCAGCAATCTATGAATTGCTCGATATAGACGTTCTCTTGTCAATCAAGTGTAACAAGAGATTCAGACTTGGGCAAACATTCAGTGGTTGACTGCAGTTGCCGGATCTGAGTTTTACGATTATGACGGATGCCAGTCAAACAGGTTGGGGTACAACATTGATCCCAACGGATTCGAAGTGCCAGGGTCTTTGGGTTCCGCAGTTTCTAGGCAAGCACATAAACATCCAAGAAATGATGTCAATTTGGCTTACACTACGTCATTGGATGAACATAATTCAGAAAGCGCATGTCCAAATCCTGTCCGACAATACGACAGTAGTTGCGTATATCCGGAACCAGGGAGGCACTCATTCCGTTCCGTTATTTAATTTAACGGAAAGAATCCTTCTGTTTGTTCTAGAACACCAAGTTCTGCTTCGGTCCGTCATATTCTGGGTCGTCTGAATGTATTAGCAGACTCCCTTTCACGGAAGGGTCGCTTGTTGCCATCAGAATGGACTCTCAACAAACAGGTATTCAATCAGATTTGCTACCAATGGGAGCGGCCAATGATAGACTTATTTGCGACACAACTCAACAATCAATTGCAGACGTATGTGTCACCATGTCCGGAACCCCGAGCATATGCAGTAAACGCTCTATCGATCTCGTGGGACGGAATGATAGGATATGCGTATCCTCCCGCGCCGTTGATTCAGCAAATATTGCTAAGATAAAACAATCACAATACAATTCTGTTGGTAGCATCTCTGTCTCCACAGAGACCGTGGATAAATTTTCTCAGGTGTCTGCTGTGGGACTTACCTTGAAAACTTCCTCCATGAGAGGATCTTCTTTCGCTGGGGAAATCGTGTCAACTTCATCACAACCCGCAAGGTCTCAACCTTCACGTATTCCGTTGTGCGGTCCTTCTTGCACGGCAAGCATTGTACAGGACGAGCAGTGGACGCGATTTCTAACTGTAGGAGGACCTCCTCTTCGCTATACTATGCGGCTAAAGTGGAAGGTCTTTCGTCGTTGGTGTAGGGATCATTATGTTGATATTTTTGATCCCTCCATACCAGACATTGCAAACTTTCTAGTATACTTGTTTGACGAGATCAACTGCAGCCTGTTACTATTAAAGGTTGTAGGTCTATGTTATCTGATACCTATGCACACCATGATAGTTTACAATTGGATCTAATGTCTCTTTATCTAAATTAGTTAGAAACTTTTCGATAAATAGACCTAGAACCCTTAGATTAATTCCTAAATGGAATTTAGCTTGGGTTCTTCTTAAACTAAAAAAAAACATTTGAGCCTCTTGAGACAGTAGATTTCAAATTCTGGTCTTATAAGACAGCATTTCTCTTAGCTTTCTCTTCTGCTGAAGAGTCAGTGAGCTTCATGCACTATCGGTGGACGATTCTCACTTTTGCAATATCGGGAACATTATTACCTTTACTACTAATGTTGGATTTTTGGCTAAGAATCAGGCTCCTAATAAATATCCGGAACCTATTTGTTATTAAGGCCCTTCCATCTTCAGATGGGCATAGGCCTTTACTCTGTCCAGTTAGAGCTTTATGTATTTATAAACAAGATCTCAGTTTATCAGAAAGGACGTAAAAGCTTCTTCTGTCTCTGATGCCTAATAGAAAGGACATTACGGTGAATTCTATTGCTAGATGGATTCAATTAACTATCTGTACTGCTTATGATAATCTATCTTTAACTCAGCAGTCTGTGCTTAAGATTTCGGCTCATGAAGTAATAGCTCTTTCTACATCTTGGGCTTCTGCAAATAGTGTTGCTATTACAGATTTAATGAAGGCTGCATATTGGTCTCAGCTATCCACATTCACGAATTTTTATCTCAGAAATATTGAGTCCATTTCTGGAGACCTGCATTGTTTAGGTCCATTATCTGCTGCTCAGAATGTTGTTCACTAAACAGTTGCAACTATAGTTATGTAGGCTTTCTGTTCAGGCAGTGACTCCATCTTGTTGCCCTCTTCGCTCTGGGCTATTTGACCCAGGGCAAGGGGAAGGGAGGGGGGGGGGGGAGGGTGTTCCCTTGGGTCACTTGTTTTATAATGAAAACAAGGGGATACCTCCTCCGGAGTCAGTAATTCTGAGCTGTTACTGGGATGGTTTTAAAGTGAAAAGTTAATGTTTAAAAAATTCATTCATGTCATATTTTTAAAGTGTAGCATTTGAATATGTCACTTGTCAAACGGGCATTAATATACAATCCTCGTACACTTTTAAAAGAGTATAAAGAGTCTCAATTCTCTGGACTAACTTTATTTATTGGCTTACTTTAAAAATAATTAGTATAAGGATTATACTGGATGTTAATAGAGAACATGAATGTTATGATGCTCAATTATGGTGGGTGTTGTGTCTTTCTAATTTATCATAAATAAGAAAGATACATGTAAAGCCTAATACTCCTTTTCTCCTCAAGGGGATGACTCTATTTTATATAGTTGAGCTTATTGGATTTTCCTCTATGTCCTAGGCCCTCCAGCCTTTTTACTATTCAGCTATGTCTGGGTCATTGGTACAGTATAAAAATGTTAAAAAATTTATAGTAATTTATATATTTTTTATATTTACCAATGACCCAGACGGGGATGGCCCTCCCAGGAGTTGGGAACTCATACCTCCCCGCTGAGTACATAGTGCTGACCAGGCACTGATTGTAAGAATGATAAATGGTGCCAATTTCGGGACGTCCTTGACACTGCGCATGCGCAGTAGAGGCGAAGTATGGAGGGCCATTCAGGACATGATTTCTTTGGTTTTAGATGCAAATTTTGGGGATTGGGGGGCAAAATTTGTGTTTGGCCCTAGATTTTTAAGAGTTAGCACCAGCTATGTCTGGGTCATTGGTAAGTATAAAAAATATATAAATTACTATAAATTTTTTAACTTTTCTTTAAAAATCTTCGTCAGATTCAGCAGTCGGAATGTTTTGATATTTGGCATGCAGCAACCTTAGGGGTGGTGAGATTCAATTTTGTTCAAGCCAAGTCCCTTGGTTCATCTTTGGGCTCACTATGGGAGCCCGAATGACAACTTAGTTCAAAATGAGGAATTTTCTTTAAAATTTTTCTTCAGATCCAGCAGATGAATGCTTTTGATATTTTTTATGCAGCATCCTTAGGGGGGTAAGATTCAAGTTTGTTCAAGCCATGTCCCTAGGTCCATATTTGGGCTCACTGTGGGAGCTTGAATTGTAACTTAGTTCGAAATGAGGAATTTTCTTTAAAAATCTTCTTCAGATCCAGCTGTCGGAATGTTTTAGTATTTGGTGTGCAGCATCCTTAGGGGGGTGAGATTCAAGTTTGTTAAAACCAAGTCCCTGTGGGAGCCCGAATTATAACTTAGTTCAATATGAGGAATATTCTTTTAAAATCTTCTTTTTTTTTAGATCCACTGGTCAGAATCTTTGGATATTTGATATAAGCTTTTCTTAGGAGGAGCAGATGCAACTTGTTGAAATCAATTCTCTGGGTTGATATTTAGACTACCATGTCAGGTGAGCACCTCAGGCCCCCTGGGGCCTCTTGTTTATCTTAACTGACACAGATACGATTAAATAATACGGGTGAGGGGATTTCGTTATGAATTTGAATTTCCCCCACCGTGAGAGAACCATTGCGGTTCCTATATTTTTCTGTTAACTTACACAAGTACGATTGAATAATGCAGGTGAGGAGATTTCATTATGACTTCAAATTCCCCCCCTCTCCCCTCCCCCCCCCCCCCCACACTCAGACACTTCCTTATGTGTTATAAGCAATTACCTGGCAAGACGTAGTTCTCTTCCTACAAGCTTTATTATTGTAATACATGCATTTTATGAATTTATGTAGTGTTCTATGGCGACCGCAATGTACTCATCCGCTTTTTAGCTGAATTAATGCCCTGTTATTTTGGTTGATTTGTTATATACAAGCGTTTATTTATAAATCATCACAATTACATCGCTACTGTTGAGTACCTCGCAGGCTGCATAACCAGTTAACTGGTATTCAGATGATTACATGCTAATATATATGCGATCGTGCATTATTATTATTAGGCTAATGCTTTATTGTATTCGGTGAACCTTGAAATGATAATTTATTTTGGGGGTGGTCCATGTAGGAGCCTGTTAATCATACCTTTGTACATCTCTAGATCCAAGTTTCTATTTTGTTTGGTACTCATATTACACATGCTTTTACGATCATAGATATCGGATTATTCACGTTGGAGAGTGTTGTTACTGGAATTTATTGTACAGTGGCCGCCTATGGATCATGTAGGAAGTGTGCTTTCTCTTCAGGAATCGTTCAGTGTGGCTTGATTAGATATGTGTATGTTATATTTTATATCACCGGTTTTCGACATATCTGTGTACGTCGTTGTCTGCGGTGTATGCTATTTTCTGTGCAATATTAATTTCCAGGATCGTCGCTATAGCCGTAACTTCTGAGTAACGTTAAGCACCATTTATTAATCTTGAATTAATACCTGAGTGCATGCTCGACGATTTATTATATTGTTGGGTACCGCTTTTATTGTTTCCAGAGCTCTCCCCCTTTTTTATTTTGAAGGTTTCTTCAAAAAAAGTGGGGGGAAGGGGTTTTATCCACAATCTGGCTCAAAATGTATGTATCTTTGAAGGATGCTGTTTCTATCCGTATTTATATCGTGCATACAGCTGAAATGTTATTGTAAGGCATATGTTTGTGGGAGAGTTTCTCTTATTCTCAGATACGCCATCCTAATTTTTGGGCTTTATCTGGGCCAGCCTTGGAAAATTAGGAACTTGTCTTCATACTTACATTAAGGAATTACTTCATTGGGCTCCTTGTTTAGAATATGTCTCCTCTATTACTGTATAGAGAGACATACATGTAATTCCTCACTGTTCTACATGTAAGTTCCTTCATTATGGATTGCAGGATCGGAATTATTTCAGAAGTCTTAAGCCTGCCACCTATTTACGATTCAGCTATGTCTGGGCCATTGGTATACTGTGTAAAAATATGATAAATTTATACCAATTTGTATATTTTTATACTTACCAATCGCCCAGATGGGAAGGGCCCTCCCATGAGTGGGCACTCATACGTCCCTGCTGAATTATTATGTAATACTCTCTTTTACAAAGAATGGTGTTGGCGCCAATTCCAGTCACTTCCTGACGTCTGAGCATGCACAGAGGGTAAATGTATGGAGGACCAGTTGGGACTTCTAATTTTCGGTTTTGCGTGCAAATTTGGGGGATTGGGGGGCAAAATTTGTGTTTGGCCCTAGATATTTTAGAGTTAAAACCAGCTATGTCTGGGCCATTGGTAAGTATAAAAATATACAAATTGGTATAAATTTATCATATTTTTATACTGTACCAATGACCCAGACTTAGCTGGTGCTAACTCTAACAAAACCAGGGCCAAACACAAATTTTGCCCCCAATCCCCAAAATTTGCATCCAAAACAAAAAGAAATCATGTCCTAAAGGACCTCCATACTACGCCTCTACTGCGCATGCGCAGTGACGCAGACGTCCCGAAATTGGCGCCAATTATCATTCTCTGTTTGGCCCTTCATCAGTCAACATCTCACTGATCTTTGTGCTTGTAAATCTCAGTTTAAAGGATGCCAGACACGTAATTTTTGGAGAAAATGTGATTCTAAGGAGGATAGAAGGAGGAGAGGAAAAAGAAGTGACAAAAAATAATCAGGGCTGTACTTAAAATTTTTTGATGAAATTATGTTAAGTTGCCTATTTTCGAGGCATGGGCCTCTTGTTGTCATTCTTGCTAAATGTTGCACTGCTTATTCAGTGTTTCCTCTCCCCTAGCCTTCTAAAGTCCCCCTTGCAATTCTCCCATGCTTTTGGCATATTTTTGAGAAATTTCATTTCTAAAATTTCCTGGGAGAGTTGCTTGGTTACAGAATGTTTTCTGTTATTTTCCCCATAGTTACGTTTTCACCCATGGGTGTATAACGTTTGTGTTCTGCATCTTCCATCTGATGTTCTACAGATTCTACCCTGGGAGTCTCTGTTTTGCATCAGATAGAGTGTAATTTGATGACTGATTCCGGGCCAGTTTTTTCAGTGCCTGGAGTCATGTTTTCTGGTGTTTTTACACTGTTTGTTTACATTGGCAACAGCCTTTTTTGAGGGGGGCTGTTTGCCTTTGCTGTAGTTTATCTCACTATAAGATACATTTATATTATCCGAAAGTGTCTCATTAATTATTTAATATAAATTTAAAATTTTTGACCACACTTTGCCATCGGATCCATCGGGGCTCAATGTTACTTTTCAGCAACTTGGGCTTCGCTGAAAAAATATTTTTTCAAAATTATTTTGTTTTGCAATTGTTTTTTCATTTATTAATGGATCATGTTATTATGTATCTTTGTGTCAGGGGTTTTTGCGAGTAACTAGGACTTGTTGTTGTTCTTTCACAATGAAGGGACATTGTTCAAATTGTAATAGGAAGAAATCTTCCTCTGACTTTCATGATCATTGTATTAATTGTAGTCAGTGTTCTCGCATTAATCCCTGTCCTATATGTGAATATTGGGATGAGAAACATTGGAAACGTGTGTCACGATATGTTGTTTCTGGAGAAAGGGCTATGCCGGCTCTTTCTCCGCAAGGTCACTCTACTCTCTCAGTTTCTATTTCAGAGGAACAAGAACAGGGTGATGTTTCCATGTTATCTTCTACAAGTGTGCGTCCGTCGTCACAAATGAATTCAGAGCTAGCGGCAAAAGTGCTCATGGAGATTAGACAAATGTCATCCGCTAGCTCGACCGGTGTAGCGTCCATTCACCGAATGGTTCGGCAGCCGGGTTCGTCCGATGCGGTCCAGGAGGAAATTTTGGGTGATACGAGCACTATAAACATAATAGATGCACACCCAGTGACGGCGGATAGTAAGCGAGAACGGAGGAAGCCTTTGAGTCCGGTTCCTAGCTCGTCCAGGTCCAGCCGGGCCGCGAGCGATAGAGGCCCCTCTCTAGTGCAACAACATCTGGGACCAGATGTTGTGGTACAAAATGTGTCTTTAGCGGAGCATACGTCCGTCGCTCGGGACGCTCCGTTGTATAAGCAGTCCGCAGTTAAGGCTTCCTCTTCTCGTCAGCGCACACGACCGCACCTTGGCTGCGTGACCGCCGATATATTACCAGCTTCGCCGATCAAGGATTCTTCGGCGACCAGGTCACACCATCCGGCAGCCAGGGATTCGAGACCGATGGACTCCGGACGTTCGCTTAGGAAAAGTATGCAGGAGCCATCTGATGCGGAGCTGCCCTCGGCGAAGCAGCGAAAGACAGCACCTCCGCAGGTCTCGACGCCGGACATTCTTGTGCAGATAGCACAGCTTATCGCAGCATCCCAGCAGCCGACAGAAACGGTGTCGGATCGAGAATTATCCGACGGCGCTGGGTCGGTACGCTCCGCCGAAGCATCGGGGGCGGACGACCGGGAACATCATGAGGTCCGACCGGATGGTGAAAGGGATACGGATGACTTGGAGCTATCCCTTTCGGAACAACATAAAGCTGCCGTGGACTTCATCCGGCACTTCCTCCCTCAAGTTCTTCCGTCGGGCCAGACTGCTGCGGTTCCGGACAAGAGGATTATAGCGTCATTGGACTCTGAATTTTTTGAGCGGTTCAGGGACATCGCTCCCGAGTTTCCGTCGCAGTCCAATAATGTTGCTAGAACATTTGAATTATTGAATGACGCTATATTTAAACTTGCTTCCAGGACGGGGAAAGCAGGTTTCTTGTCCGCTAATAGTCTCAACCTGCCTTTCATTAATGCAAGGAATAAATTCGATACGGCAGGACAGGGTATACCGAGAGTTCCTCTGGGTATGGACGACGAGGCGGAAGACTTAGAGCTATCATTACCGTCGTCGGCTTCTATTCCAACCGCGGTGTTGGAAACAGCTATTGCGTCTAACAGAGCCAATTTATATGCCTTATCTTACGCAGATCACCTTACTAAGGCGTTATCACTGCGCCTTCAGGGGAAAGAGTTTCAGGATATACAATCCTCTTTAAGACTTCTTTCAAGGGCAGTAGCTTATTCCACGTGTAACTCCGCCCTTTCAGTGGCAAATCTGGAGTTGGTTAGACGTGATGCAGCCCTAGCTACATCCACACTAGTGGATACTAAGGTGAAGAACTCTCTTAGAGTCACTTCGGTCTCAGGAGAACTTCTCTTTGACGGCAAGCTTTCTGCTATTTATGATAAAATTACAAAGAAAGCTTCGGATTCTCCGTTGTTCAAATCTGCTTCTAAGAAGTCGGATTCAGCAGACAAGAATAAGACAGGCACTTCTGGGTCTAATGCGCCCAAGAGAGGTTCCTATAGAGGTTCCGGTGCGTCCTCTTGGTCTTATTCGAGAGACCGTCAGGGTAGCGACTCTCGTTCGGGACGTCCTTCAGGCCGGGACAATCGGTCGGACGCCCCGAGGTCGACGGGGCGAGGTGCGGGTCGTGGAGGACGTGGTTTCTCCTACCGCAGGCCTCGCAGGTCCAGGAGGTGATGGCTTAAACCTCTATCGCGTACCGGTTGGCGGAAGGTTGTCGAGCTTTTCACAAGAATGGGCGTCGATTACGGACGACCCTTGGATGAGAGGAGTGACTTCGGAAAGTCTAAAGATATCCTTCAAACGAAAGCCTCCATTAACTCGAAGTCCAAAGTGGACTCATCTTCCGTCAAATCCGCAGAAAAGAGATGCTCTGTTATCAGAGGTGCAGTCTCTTTTAATGAAGAATGCGGTAGAGGTCGTAGAAAACCAGGAATCTCCGGGATTCTACAGCCATCTGTTTCTGGTTCTGAAACCAGACGGCTCGTTCCGTCCAGTCATAGATTTGAGCTGGATAAACAAGCTGATCGTCGCTCCGAAGTTTTATATGGAGACGATTCGGTCGGTCAGAGCGAGTATTCGGGTGAACGATTATGCAACAAGCATAGATCTCAAAGATGCGTACTTTCACGTCATGGTACATCCGACATTCCGAAAGTACCTACGCTTCGCAGTCCTAGGAGTGGTGTATCAATTCCGGGCGATGTGCTTCGGATTGAATCTAGCACCCTGGGCTTTCACTCGGGTAATGAACTCGGTAATGATCTATTTCCGAGCTCATTCGTCTGCGGTGACGTCGGCCTACCTGGACGACATTCTTCAGAGGTACCGCAACGAGTTAACGCTTCAGAACGATGTTCAGAATCTTCTTCTATTGCTCCGACGTCTCGGTTTTATAGTAAACGAGGAGAAGTCGGATCTGGTGCCGTCCAAGTCATTCACTCATCTGGGAATGAGCTTCGAGACGCACAACAATCTCGTTCGTCTGCCGTTAACCAGAGCGAAATTAGTCAGTTGTTACGCTCGCTATTGTCTGCACGCAGACAAAGTCACGGCGAGAGAATTTATGAGACTGATAGGTCTGTGCGGAGCCGCCGCGGATCTCATTCCGATGGGGCAGTTACGCACACGTCCTCTTCAAATTTTCTTGACTCAGAATTGGAGTGTGAAAATTCATTCGCTCGATGTAGACGTTCTCTTGTCAGATCAAGTGAAACAAGAGATTCAGACTTGGGCAAACATTCAGTGGTTAACTCAGGGAGTTCCGCTGCAGTTGCCGGATCCGAGTTTTACCATTATGATGGATGCCAGTCAAACAGGTTGGGGTGCATCATTAATCCCAACGGATTCGAGATGCCAGGGTCTTTGGGATCCGCAATTCCTGTGCAAGCACATAAACATCAAGGAAATGATGTCAATTTGGCTTGCGTTACGTCACTGGATGGACATTATTCACAATGCTCATGTCCAAATCCTATCCGACAATACGACAGTAGTGGCGTATATACGGAATCAGGGAGGCACTCATTCAGTTCCGTTGTTCAATCTAACGGAAAGAATCCTTCTGTTTGCGCTAGAACATCACGTTCTTCTTTCGGTCCGTCACATACCGGGTCGTCTGAATGTGCTAGCAGACTCCCTTTCACGAAAGGGTCGCTTGTTGTCGTCGGAGTGGACTCTCAACAAACAAGTATTCAATCAGATTTGCTACCAATGGGAACGGCCAATGATAGACTTATTTGCGACACATCTCAACAATCAGTTGCAGACGTATGTGTCTCCGTGTCCGGATCCAAGAGCATTTGCAGTAGATGCTCTGTCGATCCCTTGGGACGGAATGATAGGATATGCGTATCCTCCAGCGCCGTTAATTCAACAAGTATTGCTAAAGATAAAACAATCTCAATGCAAGATTCTGTTGGTAGCATCTCTGTCGCCACAGAGACCGTGGATAAATCTACTCAGGTGTCTGTTGGGGGACCTACTGCGGAAGCTTCCTCCACGAGAGGATCTTCTTTCGCAGGGGAAATCGCGCCAACTCCATCACAACCCGCAAGGTCTCAACCTTCACGTTTTTCCGTTGTGCAGTCCTTCTTGCATGGCAAACACTTTACAGGACGAGCAGTGGACGCGATTTCTAACTGTAGGAGGACCTCCTCTTCGCTAAACTATGCGGCTAAGTGGAAGGTTTTTCGTCGTTGGTGTAGGGATCATTCTGTAGATATATTCGATCCCTCTATACCAGACATTGCAAACTTTCTAGTATACTTGTTTGACGAAATCAAACTGCAGCCTGTTACTATAAAGGGTTATAGATCTATGTTATCTGATACCTATGCACATCATGATAGTTTACAAATTGGATCTAATGTCTCTTTATCTAAGTTGGTTAGAAACTTTTCGATAAATAGACCCAGAACTCTTAGATTAATTCCTAAGTGGAATTTAGCTTGGGTTCTTCTTAAATTGAAGGAAAAGCCATTTGAACCTCTTGGGACAGTAGATTTCAAATTCTTATCTTATAAGACAGCTTTTCTCTTAGCTTTCTCTTCTGCTAGAAGAGTCAGTGAGCTTCATGCACTGTCGGTGGATGATTCTCACTATCGTAGTGTTGGGAACACTATCACCTTCACTACTAATGTGGGTTTTTTAGCTAAGAATCAGGCTCCTAATAAATATCCGGAACCTATTGTTATTAAGGCTCTTCCGTCTTCAGACGGGCGTAGGCCTTTACTCTGTCCTGTTAGAGCGTTACGTATCTATAAACAGAGATCTCAGTTTATCAGAAAGGGACGGAAACGTTTCTTTCTGTCTTTGATGCCTAATAGAAAGGACATTTCGGTCCATTCTATTGCTAGATGGATTCAATTAACTATACGTACTGCTTATGAAGATTTATCTTCTTCTCAGCAGTCTGTGCTTAAGATTTCTGCTCATGAAGTAAGAGCTCTTTCTACTTCCTGGGCTTATGCTAATAGTGTTGCTATTACAGATTTAATGAAGGCTGCTTATTGGTCTCAGCCATCCACATTTACGAATTTTTATCTCAGAAATATTGAGTCCATTTCTGGAGACCTGCATTGTTTAGGTCCGTTATCTGTTGCTCAGAATGTCGTCCACTAAACAGTTGCAACTATAGTTATGCAGGTTTTCTGTTCCGGCAGTGACTCCGTCTGGCTGCCCTCTTCGCTCTGGGCTATTTGACCCAGGGCAAGGGGAAGGGGGGGGGGCGGGTGTTCCCTTAGGTCACCTGCTTTATAGTGAAAAGCAAGGGAATGCCTCCTCCAAGTCAGTATTTCTGAGTCGCTTCCGGGATGGTTTTAACGTGTAATATTAATGTTAAAATTCATTCATGTCTTATTTTTAAAGTGTAGCTCGGTGTGAAGCATTTGTATATGTCAAGTGTCAAACGGGCTTTAATATACAATACTCGGACACTTTTAAATGACTATAAAGAGTCTCAATTCTCTGGATTACTTTATTTATTGGCTTGCTTTAAAAATAATTAGTATAAGGGATATACTGGATGTTAATAGAGAACATGAATGTTATTGTGCTCAATTATTAAGGGTAGTGTATCTTTCTAATTTAATATTAAATAAGAAAGATACATGTAAAGCCTAATACTCCTTTTCTCCTTAAGGGGTTACCTCTTTACTATATAGTTGAGCTTATTGGATTTTCCTCTATGTCCTAGGCCCTCCAGCCTGTTTACTATTCAGCTATGTCTGGGTCATTGGTACAGTATAAAAATGTTAAAAAATTTATAGTAATTTATATATTTTTTATACTTACCAATGACCCAGACGGGGATGGCCCTCCCTGGAGTTGGGAACTCTTGCCTCCCCGCTGAGTACATAGCGCTGACCAGGCACTGCCAGTAAGAATGATAATTGGCGCCAATTTCGGGACGTCTGCGTCACTGCGCATGCGCAGTAGAGGCGTAGTATGGAGGTCCTTTAGGACATGATTTCTTTTTGTTTTGGATGCAAATTTTGGGGATTGGGGGGCAAAATTTGTGTTTGGCCCTGGTTTTGTTAGAGTTAGCACCAGCTAAGTCTGGGTCATTGGTAAGTATAAAAAATATATAAATTACTATAAATTTTTTAACTTTCATGTAGTGTGTGATATGGTAGTTACCATTTTTTTTATAACCAGAAAGTGTGACTAACCCTGTGCACTAACCCTCGGTTAGGACATACAAATTTCGTAGATCTGTTTCTCAGGCCATTATTTGTAAAATTGCTTGCAGGCAAGCATTTTTTTATTTTATTTTTTATTTCTGTTATTATTTCTTTGCCATCAAAAGTTCATGTTCTTGGTTTGTGTTTTAGGCCTCATAATCTACGGAATAGGATGGGTGGTGGTGTATTTCGTCCCTTGAGAGCAAGAATGCTTTGCAATGCTAAAGCATTGCAAAGCCTTCTTGTTCTCAAGGGAAAAATTTATCAATTTTTTTAACTTTGGTAAAATATCAGACATAAACCATTTAATTTTTATTTTTTTAAAGTTTACCTTGGTTATAAAAAGAGAGAATGCGGTAGCCAAAATGTCCTTGTGGGAGTGCCTGAGAAACAGATTTTTAATTTTTTTAGGCCTTAGTCACACTTTCTGGTTATAAAAAAATGTCATTATTAACTGAGTAACTAACCCTGTGCATTTGTAGCAATGCTTAACCAATGTTATGGGCAAAACCAGCACATAATATTCTCAAAAAGTATTTAAACTCGGCTTATGACCCATCATTGGAATGGATTGTGTAAAGCACTTTTAGCTCAACTTTGGTGAAACCAAATTTGAGGTATTGCCATGGCCCGTCGTCCATCTGTCCGTCTGCCATGCCGTCAACACGGCTCGGGCTAGAGGCCGTATTTATGAACCGATCTTTACAAAACTTCTTGGGTACCTTTGTTATCACCGTGGGATGAGAACAAGTGTTTTTGGGTCCGGTCTGAAAGTTAAGATGGCCGCTGGCAGCCATTTTGTACAAAATTAGATGCAATCAGATTTTTGCGCAGAACTTCCATATGAAAGCGCTGATTTGAATAATTTTTTGTGTCAATGTTTAGTACCATGGGAGACATCACATATAATACGGGTTTTTTTCTCGTGCATAAATTATGCCAATTAGACTAACTTTGATCTAATTAGTGTTACTTTCAGCACTGTAACTGCAAATGCCAATACAGCTTGGGCTAGAGGCCGTATTTATGAACTGATCTTTACGAAACTTCTTGAGCACCTTTGTTATCACTGTGGGACGAGAACGAGTGGTTTTGGGTACGGTCCAAAATTCAAGATGGCCACCCGCAGCCATTTTGTACTGTAGTTAGTGCAATCAGTTTTTTGTACAGAACTTATGTATGAAAGTTCTGATTTGAATAAATTTTTGTAGGAATGTTTAGTAACATGGAATTAATCACATATAATACGGGTTTTTTCTCATGCAGAAATTATGCAAATTAGATGAACTTTGATTTATTCAGTGCTACTTATACCCAGTAAGTGCACATGTCAATACGGCTAGGGCTAGAGTCTGTATTTATGAACCGATCTTCACGAAACTTCTTGGGTACCTTTGTTATTATCACCTTGTGACAGGAACAAGTGTTTTTGGGTGTCTTTGTTATCACTGTGCTATGAAAACAAATATTTTTGGGTTCAGTCAGACCCACTCTGGGACTCAAAGATTTCTTTTCTAGTTTAGCATCTAACTGTCACCCCGCCTTTACAATACTTTACCTGTATATTTGTTACAGGCTATGGTCAGCATTTATGTACAGACCGTTAGAATACTTTACATGTACCTTTGTTATCAGGTCATTACCTAGATGTTTGTCATTGCTGTGTCACATACTGTACATGTACATGTCTTTAACAAGTTGAGCTACAATATCATTGACACTTTCATTTTAGTGAATTCCAAAAATAAAAACATTTTCTATTTTCAATGAATATCTTGATACAGTTAAATAATCGGCATAGCTGTTTGAATCTCCAGATAGAAGATGATAAGAAATGAATGGCACCAGCTTTATAGACTCATTTACTATAAAGGTGGTACCCAGGAAGCCTTTTTCAATTGGAATAGCAAAAATAATTTAACAAGTGTAAAGATCACAACAAGTTCTTTACACTTGTGACATGATCTATACTATTTCTATTTATTCCACTTGAAAAAGACTTCCTAGAAGGCTGAAAACTTGTGTTTTAACAGTTAATAAGTATTTAAAAGTGTTAAAATTATTTCTTATCACAGTGGAAGAAACCAAAAGTAACTGTAAAAGAAATTTTTTGTATATTTTCTATTCTAATCCCAATGACAAGGTTCAACACTCAAACTTGTTTGAAATTCCAGTACTTTTCCAGTATATTTCCAGAGGCATTTGAGAATTTTCCAGTCCCGTATTCAAAGTTCCTCACTATACAACTACTTGAACTTGTGATAATAAAGGCATATGCCATATTTCAGAAGATGCAGAAATGATGAAGAGGTCTTCAAAATTCACTGAGAAATTGAAGCCACCTGCGTGATAGCTTGTACCTAGCATTATCTATGCCAAACAACGTCAATTTATCAAATTGGCAAGAGTTTGTTTGGGGTGGTAAATTAGTGTAGGGTTAGCAAAAATAACAATTCAAGTGTATTACCAGTATTTAACAACTTGAGATCATTTCTTCATTATTTTTCCAGGACTGAAAAATGCAAAACCATTTTTCCAGTATTTTCCAGTTTTCCTGTATGGAATACAAACCCTGCAATGACTTTTTTAAGCATATTTGTCAGTTATAAGTTTTAAACTTGGGCAAATACTGTTTATCCACAACAATAACAAGAATTTTTTCCATCATTAAAATGTTTTTTTTTTTTATGAAAAAAACTTGTGATATCTTCTTAAACGAAGCTCAAATGAGAGGACAAGACCTACCTTTTCAAAGAAACAAAAGTATTTATTGAAGCAGGAAAAGATATATTTGTTTGACTTGTCCATAAAGGATTAATTCATTAAGAACAAGACAAGTCATTATAGTTTCTTTAACATCATATCTGGGGGCACGGTGGCTCAGTTGGTAAAGGTGCAGGCTGCAAGCCGAGAGGTCCTCGGGTCGAAACCCACCTGTGGCAACCGTGTTGTGTCCTTGGGCAAGACACTTCACCCCCCCCCCCCATTGCCCACATGGGGGCATGGTGACGTTGTGTACTAAGGTGTACTGCATGTCGATGGTGCCCCTGTCTTCAACCAATGCTAACCCTGCTTGTGTTGAGTTGGTATGTTGGGGAGCTGACAGTTGCTTGCCATTGCTCAGTGGTTCTCTCTGGGTAGTCCGGCTTCCTCCACCTGTAAAACTGTCACGGTCATGGTTATCCATTGTGCAGAAATATGTGACCTTAAAGACCAATAAATAAATAAATAAATAAATAAATAAATAAATAACATCATATCTGGAAATATTCTCTGCAGGGATTTAATGTTTAACCTGCTGAGCACTTTCAAGATATTTTTCATCAAATCTAGTCATGGCTGCTTTGAAAAAGCCATGACTAGATTTGCTGAAAAATTCATCTAATTTTAACTCAAGTAATCATTGGAGAAAAAATCCTTTCAATTTACATGAAGAAAATTACACATTTCTCAGCGGCAAGAGAAATCCTGTCCTGGGCAGGAATATCTGCCAGCAGCATGTAAGGAGTTAACCCTTTACCCAACGAATCAGCCATATCTAGAATTAATTTATCAATTATTATTTAATGATGCTTTGTATTAAACAGGATATCTTTTGTTTTCATAATTTTGATTCGCAGTTTTCTCCCCCTCCAGGAACATTTATTAGCAATTCGTATAAATTGATTCATAGTTTAGGTTAGTTAATTTTCATTTTATTGTTATCCAACCCATTTCATTTTATTAGCTCCGCTGACAAAGTCAGCAGAGCTTTTCTTATACTGATTCGTCTGTCGTCCGTCCTTCCGTCCATCCGTCCGTCCATCCGTCCGTCCATCCATCCGTCCGTCCGTCGTCAACATTTTATTTGTCCGAGCCATAATTTCTAAACCGCTGAATATTTTTCCACCAAACTTCATAACAATATATATTATCAATAGACGGTGTGTCATCAATTATTCTGCGGCCTGTAAATCCACAGGGTCAAGGTCACAGGTCACAGAATCAAGAAAATCTTAAGATATTTTTGATATTTGTTTGTCCAAGCCATAATTTCTGAACCGCTGAATATTTTTCGGCTAAAGTTTGTAACAATATTAGTATTAGAAAACATGCCCATGCGATCAGTGGCCCTCAGCGGAGCTCTCTAGGCATGACAGGCCTCTTGTTTTTGTCCAAAATACCATGCTGTGCACATTTCTTCATCACAGGTGCCTAAATTCAATTCCCCCTTCTGTAACAGTTTGCTTTTACCATACCTTCGGTACAAAAACATTTGCCATACCTTCAGTACAAATTTGTCTCGTAAAGTGTATATAGGTTATGGAATATCTTCCTTTACCTAACATGAAAAGCAGACGACACTTGCAAACAAAATTCTTGAATAACTAATGTTTTTCATTTTTTGTCTCAAAAACATTGGTTATGAGCCCTCATTGGAATGAGCTCGATAAGCTTGTTCCAAAAAGGGGTCATAACCTATGTTTTTGGCACAAAAAATGAAAATGTAATGAAAATTAATTGGCGATTTTTGAGAATAGCACTGGCCAGTATTGGCTGTTACATTGAGTAAAGGGTTAAAAAAAACTCTTATGATCTAACCAATGAATTTTCTCATGTTTATAGATCTATTTAGCCTCAGTGCATCCAAAATCAGCATTTAATCAATTATATCTTCTTTGACAGAGCTTCTCGTCAGATCACTGAAGTTAAGCAACGCCGAGCCTGGTTAGTCCTCGGATGGGTGACCGTCTGAGTGATTGATTCAGACTCCCGCATTGTGTCCTTGGGCAAGGCACTTAACCCCGATTGTCGACATGGGGGCACGATGACGCCGTGTACTAAGGCGTACTGCACGTCAATGGTGCACATGTCTTCAACCAATCTAACCCTGCCTGTGCTACAGTGCAGAGTTACGATGTTGGGAAGCTGGCAGCTGCTCGTCGTTGCTTGGTGGTTCTCTCCGGGTACTCCGGCTTCCTCCACCCGTAAAAATGTCACGGTCATGATTAGCCATTGTGCATAAGTATGTGACCTTAAAAACACCAATAAATAAATAAATAACTTTGACAGAGCTCTGCTTAATTTATCACTAGAATACAGAGAATTAGCATATTTATGTCAGTAGAAGAGATCTGCATTCCCTAAGTTGGTCTCACATGATGGGGGGCATACATCACCTTTGTTTCCAAAACAAATCACACTTGAATTGATTAACAGGCACAATCCTGGTTAGAAAATGGCAGACATGAACTTGGTTCATCGTCAAATAAATAGATATGGGTATATTACACATTTGATCATTTGTGTTAAAATTAACTTTTATAATAGGTATCAATTGTAATATTATTAATAATATGGTAGATCCGAGTGGAAAACAAAACAAAACTTTACGTTACAAACATATCGAAATGTGACTGCATGTCGGAATCAAGTTGCGTGTCTTCATTGCTTTGCAAAGCGAAACTGATCTACCATTTTGAACGTTCAACATTCAAAATGCATTGGTATAAATAAAGTATTGTCAATACCTGTGTCACAGGTGTTTGCATAGTTGAGCTACTTGAAAGGAAATGAGTGACCTGTGATGCAGTTGACGGTAACCACCAATGCTGACTCCCTATTTCGCTCCATACAGGTTTCTTGTTTTTGGAAACAGATGTGACATGTGCCCTGCACGACCAAACATGGGGAATGCTGATAAAGTTTATTGAATATTCCTGTTAATTTAATATTTTTTACTGCCAATTCAGCTGTTCAATTAACCCTTTACCTATCGTAACAGCTAAAACTGGCCAGTGCTATTCACAAAAGTCATCAATTAATTTTCATTATTTTTTAACATTTTTTGTCTCAAAAACATAAGTTATGACCCCTCTTTGAAATGGGCTCATCAAGCTCGTTTCAATGAAGGATCATAACGTATGTTTTTGAGACAAAAAATTTAAAAAAATAATTATTCAAGAATTTTGTTTGCAAGTGTCGTCTGCTTATCATGTTAGGTATAGGGTTAACAGAGTTCCACTGTATTGTAATTTGGAGAAGATCAAACCAAAAGAATGTAGACTGAGAGGCTGACTTAAAGGCAAAAAATCAGCAGATAGACAGATTATATAAATGTTTTTTCCATTACACTTTCAGCCTGATGAACAGTTAATAAATGTACTGGTTCAACAGTTTTGTGATCATGCAGATAAAGTTTGCCAGATTGCAGTATTTGCAGCTTCCAGTTCAACAAACACTAGGAGTAAGTTCTTTGTTGCTGTATTGTTAGAGATGTGCAGTTTTTACTATTTTTTAGAGCAGGTTAGTTAGGTGGGGGATAGAGCCCTGTGAAGCTTCAAAATTTGATTTGATTCAAATAGTCCCCATGATTCAATTCAGTTTGATTTCAGTTGTGCCAATTCAAAACATTTCAAATCATCAAGATGTTCTCAAAATCCTACAAAGTGTTTCCCATTGAACTCTTCTATCATCAGGTCTCCTGACACCTGATAACAGCAGAAGAGTTTAAGTTGGGTCTTCTTCGAAAATTACATTATTCCATTCTGGAGTAACTTTCAAATATAAAATGTTTCCTCAGAAAGTAACTGTAGCTGAACTTTTAGCTCACCTGACTGAAGTCAGGGTGAGCTATTGCCATTACTTGACTGGTTAAGTTGAAAAAGTCATTAATTTGGAGAAACAAAAGGTATCCACACTGGTTTCTAGTCAAGTTTTAGCTGCCCTCCTTGGTATCCAAAACTTGATTGGAAACCACTGGACAGTAAGAAACTCTGCTACTTATCATTTCATGAAAATAATGTAAAAACATCCTCAGTATCCAGAGATAACAAAATAGAAAACAGTGAGGGTGAAGTACAGGGGACTGAAATCAATGACCTGAGGTTGATTTTTATACCCCCACTTTTTTTTCAAAAAGTGAGGTATACTGGATTGCACCTGTCCATGCATCCATCCATGCATCTGTGCATTTAGGCATCTGTGCATCCATGTGTCTGTCCGCCCTCAGATGTCTGTTCGCATTATAACTTCAACATTACTGCTTAGATTTCAATGCAATTTCATACAGATGTTCAATATCATGAGATCTTTAAGTAGCATCAGCTGTTTTGCTGTTGGAATATCTTTTCTGTTAGTTATGGCCCTTTGAATACACAAAAATAGCATATTTTTTGTCTATTTGCCTCGTATCTCAGGTTTGTCTTATTAGATGTCAGTGAAATTTGTAATGAAGATTGTTTATGGGAAAGGCTTTCATATGTGTCTATAATTATATTTTTATACTGTACCAATGACCCAGACATAGCTGATGCTAACTCTTAAAATATAGGGCCAAACACAAATTTTGCCCCCCAATCCCCAAAATTTGCATCTAAAACCGAAGAAAACATGTCCTGAATGGCCCTCCACACTTCACCTCTACTGCGCATGTGCAGTGTCAAGGACGTTCCGAAATTGGCGCCATTAATCATTCTAAGTTTGGCCCTTCATCAGTTAACATCTGACTGATCTTTGTGCTTGTAAATCTCAGTTTAAATGATGCCAGACACATAAATATTAGTGAAGTGGTGATTCTAAGGAGGATAGAGAAGGAGGAGAGGAAAAAATGTGTGACAGAATATTATCAGGGCTGTAACTTAAAATTTTTTAATGAAATTATGTTAAGTTACCTATTTTCGAGGCAGCAGCCATTTTGTTGTCATTCTTGTTATTTAGTTACACTGATTTTTCAGTGTTTTCCTCTCTCCCTTTCCTTTAAGTCCCCTCTTGCTATTCTCCCATGCTTTTGGCATAGTTTCTGTAATTATTG
Source organism: Pictodentalium vernedei (assembly GCA_031216915.1). Lineage (NCBI taxonomy): Eukaryota > Metazoa > Mollusca > Scaphopoda > Dentaliida > Dentaliidae > Pictodentalium > Pictodentalium vernedei. The sequence continues at coordinate 498,607,540 of CM062295.1, forward strand.
TTACTAAAATTTCTTGGGAGTTTTAGCTGAATAACAGAATGAATTCTGTTCTTTTCCCCATGTTTACGTCTTCACCTATGGGTGGTTAGGCATTGTGTTCTGCATCTACCATCTGATATTTTTATACTGTACCAATGACCCAGACTTAGCTGGTGCTAACTCTAACAAAACCAGGGCCAAACACAAATTTTGCCCCCCAATCCCCAAAATTTGCATCCAAAACAAAAAGAAATCATGTCCTAAAGGACCTCCATACTACGCCTCTACTGCGCATGCGCAGTGACGCAGACGTCCCGAAATTGGCGCCAATTATCATTCTCTGTTTGGCCCTTCATCAGTCAACATCTCACTGATCTTTGTGCTTGTAAATCTCAGTTTAAAGGATGCCAGACACGTAATTTTTGGAGAAAATGTGATTCTAAGGAGGATAGAAGGAGGAGAGGAAAAAGAAGTGACAAAAAATAATCAGGGCTGTACTTAAAATTTTTTGATGAAATTATGTTAAGTTGCCTATTTTCGAGGCATGGGCCTCTTGTTGTCATTCTTGCTAAATGTTGCACTGCTTATTCAGTGTTTCCTCTCCCCTAGCCTTCTAAAGTCCCCCTTGCAATTCTCCCATGCTTTTGGCATATTTTTGAGAAATTTCATTTCTAAAATTTCCTGGGAGAGTTGCTTGGTTACAGAATGTTTTCTGTTATTTTCCCCATAGTTACGTTTTCACCCATGGGTGTATAACGTTTGTGTTCTGCATCTTCCATCTGATGTTCTACAGATTCTACCCTGGGAGTCTCTGTTTTGCATCAGATAGAGTGTAATTTGATGACTGATTCCGGGCCAGTTTTTTCAGTGCCTGGAGTCATGTTTTCTGGTGTTTTTACACTGTTTGTTTTCATTGGCAACAGCCTTTTTTGAGGGGGGCTGTTTGCCTTTGCTGTAGTTTATCTCACTATAAGATACATTTATATTATCCGAAAGTGTCTCATTAATTATTTAATATAAATTTAAAATTTTTGACCACACTTTGCCATCGGATCCATCGGGGCTCAACGTTACTTTTCAGCAACTTGGGCTTCACTGAAAAAATATTTTTTCAAAATTATTTTGTTTTGCAATTGTTTTTTCATTTATTAATGGATCATGTTATTATGTATCTTTGTGTCAGGGGTTTTTGCGAGTAACTAGGACTTATTGTTGTTCTTTCACAATGAAGGGACGTTGTTCAAATTGTAATAGGAAGAAATCTTCCTCTGACTTTCATGATCATTGTATTAATTGTAGTCAGTGTTCTCGCATTAATCCCTGTCCTATATGTGAACATTGGGATGAGAAACATTGGAAACGTGTGTCATGATATGTTGTTTCTGGAGAAAGAGCGATGCCGGCTCTTTCTCCACAAGATCACTCTACTCTCTCAGTTTCTATTTCAGAGGAACCAGAACAGGGTGATGTTTCCATGTTATCTACTTCAAGTGTGCGTCCGTCGTCACAAATGAATTCAGAGCTAGCGGCAAAAGTGCTCATGGAGATTAGACAAATGTCGTCCGCTAGCTCGCCCGGTGTAGCGTCCATTCACCGAATGGTTCGGCAGCCGGGTTCATCCGATGCGGTCCAGGAGGAAATTTTGGGTGATGCGAGCACTATAAACATAATAGATGCACACCCAGTGACGGCGGATAGTAAGCGAGAACGGAGGAAGCCTTTTAGTCTGGTTCCTAGCTCGTCCAGGTCCAGCTGGGCCGTGAGCGAGAGAGGCCCCTCTCTCGTACAACAACATCTGGGACCAGATGTTGTGGTACAAAATGTGTCTTTAGCGGAGCATACGTCCGTCGCTCGGGACGCTCCGTTGTATAAGCAGTCCGCAGAGACTGTTAAGGCTTCCTCTTCTCGTCAGCGCACACGACCGCACCTTGGCTGCGTGACCGCCGATATATTACCAGCTTCGCCGATGAAGGATTCTTCGGCGACCAGGTCACACCATCCGGCAGCCAGGGATTCGAAACCGATGGACTCTGGACGTTCGCATAGGAAAAGTATGCGGGAGCCATCTGATGCGGAGCTGCCCTCGGCGAAGCAGCGAAAGACTGCGCCTCCGCAGGTCTCGACGCCGGACATTCTTGTGCAGATAGCACAGCTTATTGCAGCATCCCAGCAGCCGACAGAAACGGTGTCAGATCGAGAATTATCCGACGGCGCTGGGTCGGTACGCTCCGCCGAAGCATCGGGGGCGGACGACCGGGAACATCATGAGGTCCGACCGGATGGTGAAAGGGATACGGATGACTTGGAGCTATCCCTTTCGGAACAACATAAAGCTGCCGTGGACTTCATCCGGCACTTTCTCCCTCAAGTTGTTCCGTCGGGCCAGACAGCTGCGCTTCCGGACAAGAGAATTATAGCGTCATTGGACTCTGAATTTTTTGAGCGGTTCAGGGACATCGCTCCCGAGTTTCCGTCGCAGTCCAATAATGTTGCTAGAACATTTGAATTATTGAACGACGCTATATTTAAACTTGCTTCCAGGACGGGGAAAGCAGGTTTCTTGTCCGCTAATACTCTCAACCTACCTTTCATTAATGCAAGGAATAAATTCGATACGGCAGGACAGGGTATACCGAGAGTTCCTCTGCGTATGGACGACGAGGCGGAAGACTTAGAGCTATCATTACCGTCGTCAGCTTCTATTCCAACCGCGGTGTTGGAAACAGCTATTGCGTCTAACAGAGCCAATTTAGATGCCTTATCTTATGCAGATCACCTTACTAAGGCGTTATCACTGCGCCTTCAGGGGAAAGAGTTTCAGGATATACAATCCTCTTTAAGACTTCTTTCAAGGGCAGTAGCTTATTCCACGTGTAACTCCGCCCTTTCAGTGGCAAATCTGGAGTTGGTTAGACGTGACGCAGCCCTAGCTACATCCACACTAGTGGATTCTAAGGTGAAGAACTCTCTTAGAGTCGCTTCGGTCTCAGGAGAACTTCTCTTTGACGGCAAGCTTTCCGCTATTTATGATAAAATTAAAAAGAAAGCTAATGATTCTCTGTTGTTCAGATCTGCTCCTAAGAAGTCGGATACAGCAGACACGAATAAGACAGGCACTTCTGGGTCTAATGCGCCCAAGAGAGGTTCCTATAGAGGTTCCGGTGCGTCCTCTTGGTCTTATTCGAGAGACCGTCAGGATAGCGACTCTCATTCGGGACGTCCTTCAGGCCGGGACAATCGGTCTGACGCCCCGAGGTCGACGAGGCGAGGTGCGGGTCGTGGAAGACGTGGTTTCTTCTACCACAGGCCTCGCAGGTCCAGGAGGTGATGGCTTAAACCTCTATCGCGTTCCAGTTGGCGGAAGGTTGTCAAGCTTTTCCCAAGAGTGGGCGTCGATTACGGACGACCCTTGGGTGAGATGAGTGACTTCGGAAGGTCTAAAGATATCCTTCAAACGAAAGCCTCCATTAACTCGAAGTCCAAAGTGGACTCATCTTCCGTCAAATCCACAGAAAAGAGACGCTCTGTTATCAGAGGTGCAGTCTCTTTTAATGAAGAACGCGGTAGAGGTCGTAGAAAACCAGGAATCTCCGGGATTCTACAGCCATCTGTTTCTGGTTCCTAAACCAGATGGCTCATTCCGTCCAGTCATAGATTTGAGCTGGATAAACAAGCTGATCGTCGCTCCGAAGTTTTATATGGAGACTATTCGATCGGTCAGAGCGAGTATTCGGGTGAACGATTATGCAACGAGCATAGATCTCAAAGATGCGTACTTTCACGTCATGGTACATCCGACATTCCGAAAGTATCTATGCTTCGCAGTCCTAGGAGTGGTGTATCAATTCCGGGCGATGTGCTTCGGATTGAATCTAGCACCCTGGGCTTTCACTCGGGTAATGAACTCGGTAATGATCTACTTCCGAGCTCATTCGTCTGCGGTAACGTCGGCCTACCTGGACGACATTCTTCAGAGGTACGGCAACGAGTTAACGCTTCAGAACGATGTTCAGAATCTTCTTCTATTGCTCCGACGTCTCGGTTTTATAGTAAACGAGGAGAAGTCGGATCTGGTGCCGTCCAAGTCATTCACTCATCTGGGAATGAGCTTCGAGACGCACAACAATCTCGTTCGTCTGCCGTTAACCAGAGCGAAATTAGTCAGTTGTTACGCTCGCTATTGTCTGCACGCAGACAAAGTCACGGCGAGAGAATTTATGAGACTGATAGGTCTGTGCGGAGCCGCCGCGGATCTCATTCCGATGGGGCGGTTACGCACACGTCCTCTTCAAATTTTCCTGACTCAGAATTGGAGTGTGAAAATTCATTCGCTCGATGTAGACGTTCTCTTGTCAGATCAAGTGAAACAAGAGATTCAGACTTGGGCAAACATTCAGTGGTTAACTCAAGGAGTTCCGCTGCAGTTGCCGGATCCGAGTTTTACCGTTATGACGGATGCCAGTCAAACAGGTTGGGGTGCATCATTAATCCCAACGGATTCGAGATGCCAGGGTCTTTGGGATCCGCAATTCCTGTGCAAGCACATAAACATCAAGGAAATGATGTCAATTTGGCTTGCGTTACGTCACTGGATGGACATTATTCACGATGCTCATGTCCAAATCCTATCCGACAATACGACAGTAGTGGCGTATATACGGAATCAGGGAGGCACTCATTCAGTTCCGTTGTTCAATTTAACGGAAAGAATCCTTCTGTTTGTGTTAGAACATCACGTTCTTCTTTCGGTCCGTCACATACCGGGTCGTCTGAATGTGCTAGCAGACTCCCTTTCACGAAAGGGTCGTTTGTTGCCGTCGGAGTGGACTCTCAACAAACAAGTATTCAATCAGATTTGCTACCAATGGGAACGGCCAATGATAGACTTATTTGCGACACATCTCAACAATCAGTTGCAGACGTATGTGTCTCCGTGTCCGGATCCAAGAGCATTTGCAGTAGACGCTCTGTCGATCCCTTGGGACGGAATGATAGGATATGCGTATCCTCCAGCGCCGTTAATTCAACAAGTATTGCTAAAAATAAAACAATCTCAATGCAAGATTCTGTTGGTAGCATCTCTGTCGCCACAGAGACCGTGGATAAATCTACTCAGGTGTCTGTTGTGGGACCTACCGCGGAAGCTTCCTCCACGGGAGGATCTTCTTTCGCAGGGGAAATCGCGCCAACTCCATCACAACCCGCAAGGTCTCAACCTTCACGTTTTTCCGTTGTGCGGTCCTTCTTGCATGGCAAGCACTTTACAGGACGAGCAGTGGACGCGATTTCTAACTGTAGGAGGACCTCCTCTTCGCTAAACTATGCGGCTAAGTGGAAGGTTTTTCGTCGTTGGTGTAGGGATCATTCTGTAGATATATTTGATCCCTCTATACCAGACATTGCAAACTTTCTAGTATACTTGTTTGACGAAATCAAACTGCAGCCATAAAGGGTTATAGATCTATGTTATCTGATACCTATGCACATCATGATAGTTTACAAATTGGATCTAATGTCTCTTTATCGAAGTTGGTTAGAAACTTTTCGATAAATAGACCCAGAACTCTTAGATTAATTCCTAAGTGGAATTTAGCTTGGGTTCTCCTTAAATTGAAGGAAAAGCCATTTGAACCTCTTGGGACAGTAGATTTCAAATTCTTATCTTATAAGACAGCTTTTCTCTTAGCTTTCTCTTCTGCCAGAAGAGTCAGTGAGCTTCATGCACTATCGGTGGATGATTCTCATTATCGTAGTGTTGGGAACACTATCACCTTCACTACTAATGTGGGTTTTTTAGCTAAGAATCAGGCTCCTAATAAATATCCGGAACCTATTGTTATTAAGGCTCTTCTGTCTTCAGACGGGCGTAGGCCTTTACTCTGTCCTGTTAAAGCACTACGTATCTATAAACAGAGATCTCAGTTTATCAGAAAGGGACGGAAAAGTTTCTTTCTGTCTTTGATGCCTAATAGAAAGGACATTTCAGTCCATTCTATTGCTAGATGGATTCAGTTAACTATCCGTACTGCTTATGAAGATTTATCTTCTTCTCAGCAGTCTGTGCTTAAGATTTCTGCTCATGAAGTAAGAGCTCTTTCTACTTCCTGGGCTTATGCTAATAGTGTTGCTATTACAGATTTAATGAAGGCTGCTTATTGGTCTCAGCCATCCACATTTACGAATTTTTATCTCAGAAATATTGAGTCCATTTCTGGAGACCTGCATTGTTTAGGTCCGTTATCTGTTGCTCAGAATGTCGTCCACTAAGCAGTTGCACCTATAGTTATGCAGGCTTTCTGTTCCGGCAGTGACTCCGTCCGGCTGCCCTCTTCGCTCTGGGCTATTTGACCCAGGGCAAGGGGAAGGGGGGGGGGGGGGGGGGGGGGGCGGGTGTTCCCTTAGGTCACCTGCTTTATAGTGAAAAGCAAGGGAATGCCTCCTCCAAGTCAGTATTTCCGAGTCGCTTCCGGGATGGTTTTAAAGTGTAATATTAATGTTTAAATTCATTCATGTCTTATTTTTAAAGTGTAGCTCGGTGTGAAGCATTTGTATATGTCAAGTGTCAAACGGGCTTTAATATACAATACTCGGACACTTTTAAATGACTATAAAGAGTCTCAATTCTCTGGACTACTTTATTTATTGGCTTACTTTAAAAATAATTAGTATAAGGGTTATACTGGATGTTAATAGAGAACATGAATGTTATTGTGCTCAATTATTAAGGGTAGTGTATCTTTGTAATTTAATATTAAATAAGAAAGATACATGTAAAGCCTAATACTCCTTTTCTCCTTAAGGGGTTACCTCTTTACTATATAGTTGAGCTTATTGGATTTTCCTCTATGTCCTAGGCCCTCCAGCCTGTTTACTATTCAGCTAAGTCTGGGTCATTGGTACAGTATAAAAATGTTAAAAAATTTATAGTAATTTATATATTTTTTATACTTACCAATGACCCAGACGGCGATGGCCCTCCCTGGAGTTGGGAACTCTTGCCTCCCCGCTGAGTACATAGCGCTGACCAGGCACTGCCAGTAAGAATGATAATTGGCGCCAATTTCGGGACGTCTGCGTCACTGCGCATGCGCAGTAGAGGCATAGTATGGAGGTCCTTTAGGACATGATTTCTTTTTGTTTTGGATGCAAATTTTGGGGATTGGGGGGCAAAATTTGTGTTTGGCCCTGGTTTTGTTAGAGTTAGCACCAGCTAAGTCTGGGTCATTGGTAAGTATAAAAAATATATAAATTACTATAAATTTTTTAACGTTCTGCAGTTTCTTCCCTGGAAGTCTCTGTTTTGCATCAGATAGTGTATCTTTGGTAACTGATTTCGGGCCTGGGTGCCTGGAGTCTTATTTTAGTGTTTTTACACTCATTGTTTACATTTACAACAGCCCTCTGTGTGAGGGGGGGATTTCTTGAAAATAATATCTTGATGTTAATTTAATCATAACTAGATACATTATTATTGTTCGTAAGTGTTGCATAAATTGTTTAAAATATTTTTAAATTTTTTGTCCACACTTAGGCTTGGGATCCATTGGGGCTCAACGTTACTTTTCAGAAACTTGGGCTGTTCTGAAGAAATATTTTTTCAAAATATTTTGATTTCAATTATTTTTTCTATGTTAATGGATCATATTATTATTATGTATTTTGATTGTCAGGGGTTGGTGCGAGTACCAGGACTTTGTTTTCTTTTCACATTGAAAGGATTTTGATCAATTGTAATAAGAGGAAGTCTTCCTCTGACTTTTATAATCATTCTATATGTGGTCAGTGTACTCGCATTAACTCCTGTTCTGTATCTGATGTTTTCGATGACAACATGGGAAGCGTATGTCACGGTATGTTAGTGGGGAATTGGACATTCCGGTCCTTTCCCCGCAGGGTCACTCTACTTTATCAATTTCTATTTCAGACGATGAAGATTAGGGTGATGTATCTGTGATGTCTTCCAACAGTGTGCCTCCGTCGTCACAATTAATGAAGGGCTAGCGGAAAAGTGCTCATGTAAATACGCCAATTGCCTAAGAGGACCCTAGTAGGTTCGACGGCCTTTGACGTCCGCTAGCTTGCCCGGTGTAGCATCCATTCATCGAATGGTTCGGCAAGCCGGGTTCGTCCGTTGCGGTCTTGAAGGAGTTTTGGGGTGATGTGAGCACTATAAATCAACCAAATGCACACCCAGTGACGGCGGATAAGATGGAGAACGGAGGAAGCCTTTTAGTCCGGTTCATAGCTCGTTCTGGTCCATCCGGACGGCGAGCGAGAGAGGCCCCTCTCTCGTACAACAACATCTGGCCCTAGATGTTGTGGTACAAAATGTTTCGCATTCGGAGCATACATCCGCCGCTCGGGATGCTCCGACATATAGTCAGTCCGGAGAGACTGTCAATAAGGCTTCCTCATTCTCATGGTAGCGCACACGACCGCTCTTGGCTACGTGACCTTGGATATCCAGTCAGCTTCGCCAGTCAGAGAATCATCGGCGACCAGGTCACACCATCCGGTAGCCAGGGACACGAGGCCTGCAGACTCCGGACGTTCGCATAGGAAAGTGTGCGGGAGTCAACGTACACAGAGCTTCCAGCGGCAATGCATCGTAAGACTGCTACTGCACAGGCCTCGGGGACGGACGTGCTATCCTAAATAGCACAGCTTATCGCAGCATCCCAGCAACAACTGAATCTGTCGCATAATGTTTTATCCGACGATGCTGGGTCGGGACGCTCCGCGGAAGCGGGTACGGACGTCCGAAAATTTCATCCGGTCCGACGGGATACCGAAAGGGATTCGGAGGATTTCGAGCTTTCCCTTTCGGAACAACATAGGCTGTTGTGTATGTCATCTGACTTGATCTTCTGCAGGTTCTTTCGTCGGACAAGAATGCTGCGATGCCGGATAAGAAACTGATAGCGTTGGTGGACTTCGTCCCTCAGTTCTGACATAGTCCAATAATGTCACACAAACTTTCGAATTATTGAACGACGCTATATATTTATTATTATATGCTTGCTATTACCAAGCATTTCTGGTTTCTTGTTCGCAAAGTTACGGAGATGTCTTTCAAAAGTGTGCCTCTGTCGTCATAGTTAATGAAGAGCTAGCGGCAATAAGTGCTCATGGAATATGTCTATCGCCTAAGAGGTCCCTTGTAGGATCGACGGAGTGACATTCGCTAGCTCACCTGGTGTAGCGTACATTCATCGAATGGTTCGGCTGCCGGGTTTGTCCGTTGCGGTCTAGGAAGGAGATTTGGGTGATGCGAGCACTATAATTACTTTAGTACTCACCCAGTGACGGCGGATTGAGGACAGATCGGAGGAAGCCTGTTAGTCCGGTTCCTGGCTTGTCCAGGTCCGTCCGGGCTGTGAGCGAGAGAGGTCCCTCTCTCGTCCAACAACATAGGGGACCGCATGTTGTGGTTCAGATATTTTACATTCGGAGCATATGTCCGTCGCTCGGGACGCTCCGTTACATTGACAGTCCGAGAGACTGTCAATAATGCTTCCTCATCCTCACAGCAGTGCACACGACCGCACATTGGCTACGTGACCTCGAATATCCGATCAGTTTTGTCATTCAGTGATTCCATGGCGAACAGGTCACGTCATCCGGTAGCCAAGGGACACGAGGCCTATACACTCCGTTCGCTCGCATATTAGTAGTATGCACGGGGTAACGATCACGGAGCTTCCAGCGGCAATGCATCGTAGGACCGCTTCTCCACAGGCCTCAGTGACGGACGTGCTATCCGAGTTAGCACAGTTTTTTCGCAGCATCCCAGCAATCGACAGTTTCTTGGTCGAATCAGGAATTATCTGACGGCGCTGGGTCGGTGCGGTCCGCGGTTGCATCAGGTACGGATGACCGAACGCTTTATAGGGTCCGACAGGATGGCGAAAGGGATTCGAAAGATTTCAAGTTTTCTCTTTCGTAGCATCGGAAGCTGCCATACATATCTTCCGGCATTATCTTCCAGTGATTGTTATTTCAGACTACATTGCTGCAATGTTGGATAAGAGACTTATAGCGTCATTGGACACGGATTTTTGGATCGGTTCAGGGACATTGTCCCTGACTTACCGACACAGTCCAATAATGTCATTAGAACATGTGTATTATTTATCGACGCTATATATATAAGCCTGCTACCAATCATGATAGTTTAGTTTCTTGTCCGCAATGCTCATTTCTGCCTTTTATCATTTATACGAATAATTTATTTTGGCAGAACAGGGCATACCGAGAGTTCATATGCGTCTAGACGGCGTGGTTAAAGACTGGAAATAATCTTTTTCGCCGTCTATGTCTTTTCCAACCACAATGTTGGAAACGACAATGATGTCTAATAGACTTAACTTAGATGCTTTATCATACGTAATCCACCTTACTGAGGCGTTATCATTACGCCTTCAAGAGAAAGAATTCCGGGATATAATCCTCAATGTGATTTCTTTTGAGGGCAGTAGTTTGTTCACGTATAACTCCGCCCTTCAGTGGCTGCTTGGAGTTGGTTAGACGTGACGCAGCCCTAGCTACATCCACGCGCGTGGATAGTAAGGTGAAGAACTCTCTCAGAGTCGCTTCGTTCTCGGAGAAGCTTCTCTTCGACGGCAACTTTTCAGCAATCCATGAATTGCTCGATTTACACGTTCTCTTGTCTATCTAGTGTAGCAAGAGATTCAGACTGGGGCAAACATTCGATGGTTGACTCAGAGAGTGCCACTGCAGTTGCCGGATCCGAGTTTTATAATTATGACGGTTGCCAGTCAAACAGGTTGGGATATAATATTGATCCCAACGGATTCGAAGTGCCAGGGTCTTTGGGTTCCGCAGTCTCTAAGCAAGCACTTATCTTCCACGGAATAATGTTTTTTTAGGCTTGCTTTATGTCATTGGATGAACATTATTCAGAAATGCATGTCCAAATCCTGTCCGTTAATTCGACAGTAGTGGCGTATCTCCGGAACCAGGGAGGCACTCATTCATTTCCGTTATTCAATTTAATGGAAAGAATCCTTCTGTTTGTTATAGTACACCAAGTTCTGCTTCGGTCCGTCATATTCCGGGTCGTCTGATTGTATTACCGGACTCCCATTCACTTATGGGTCGCTTGTTACCGTCAGAATGGACTCTCCACAAACAAGTATTCAATCAGATTTGCTATCAATGGGAGCGCCCAATGATAATTTATTTACGACACAACTTGCTTGTCAATTGCAGACGTATGTGTTTGCTTGTCCGGATCTCTGAGCTTATGTTGTTAATGCTCTATTGATCTAATAGGACGGAATGATAGGATATGCGTATCCTCCTGCGCTGTTGTTTCAGCAAGTATTGCAAAGATAAACAACCACAATACATTTCTGTTGATAGCATCTCTGTCTTCACAGAGACCGTGGGTAAATTTACTCTGATGTCTACTGTGGGACTTGACGCGAAATCTTCCTCCATGAGAGGATCTTTTTTCGCTGGGTAAAATCGTGTCATCTTTATCACAACCCGCAAGGTTTCAACCTTCACGTATTCCGTTGTGTGGTCCTTATTGCATTGTAAGCATTGTACTGGACGAGCTTTGGACGCGATTTCTTACTATAGGAGAACCTCTTCTTCACTATACTATGCGGCTAAAGAGGAGGCTCTTCCGTCGTTGGTGTAGGGATCACTATGTTGATATTGTTGATCCCTCCATACTAGTCATTGCAACTTTTTAGTATACTTGTTTGACAAGATCTACTGCAGCCTGTTATTATTAAGGTTATAGGTTTATGTTACCTCATACCTATGCACTCTATGATAGTTTACAATTGAGTCTTATGTCTCTTTATCTAAGTCAGTTAGTAACTTTTCGATAAATAGACTTAGAATCATTAGATTAAATTCCTATATGGAATTTAACTTCGGTTCTTATTTAGCTAAGTAATCATTTGAGCCTCTGGAAACAATAGTTTTCAAATTCTGACCTTTTAGACAGTAATTCTGTTGGCTTCTCTTTTACTGAAGAGTCAGTGAGTTTCATGCACTATCGGTGGATGATTTTCACTTTCGTAGTTTCGGAATCACTACTTCCTTTACTATTTAGGTTGGATTTTTGCATAAGAGTCAGGCTCCTAATTAATATCCGGAACCTATTGTTATTAAGGTCCTTCCGTCTTCGTACGGGCATAGGCCTTTACTCTGTCCGGTTAGAGTTTATGTATTTATAAACAGATATCTGTTTATTACTACGGGTGTAAGCTTCTTCTGTCTTTGATGCCTAATAGAAGGACGTTACGCTCCATTCTATTGCTTATGGATTCAATTAACTATCGATACTGCTTATGGTATATCACTGACTCAGCAGTTGTGTTTGAGATTTCGGCTCATGAAGTAAGAGTTCTTCTACATCTTGGGCTTACATTAATAGTGTCGCTATTATAGATTTTTGAAGGCTGCTCATTGCGCTCAGCCATCCTCATTCATGAATTTTTATCTCAGAAATATTGAGTCCATTTCTGGAGGCCTCTATTGTTAGGTCTATTATGTACTGCTCAGAATGTCATTCACTTAACAGTTGCTACTATAGCTAGGTAGGCTGTCTGTTTCGGCAGTGACTCCGTTCTGCTGCCCTCTTCGCTCTGGGCTATTTGACTCAGGGCAAGAAAAAGGGGGGGGGGGGAGGGTGTTCCCTTGGGTCACCTGTTTTACTATGAAAACAAGGGGATACCTCCTCCGGAGTTAGTAATTCTGAGCTGTTATTGGGATGGTTGTTTAGTGAAAAGTTTATGTTTTAAAATTCATTCAGGTCTTAGTTTTTAAAGTATAGCTTTTGAATATAGCACGTGTCAACGGACATTATTATACAATCCTGACACTTTTAAGGAGTATAAAGAGTCTCTATTCTCTAGACTTACTTTATTTATTGGCTTACTTTAAAAAGTGTTAGTATAAGGATTATACTAGATATTAATAGAGTACATGGATGTATGATGCTCAATTTTGGAAGGTGTTGTATCTTTCTAATTTATCATAAATAAGAAGGATACATGTAAGGCCTAATACTTCTTTTTCCCTAGAGGGGATGACTCTATTTTATATAATTGAGCGTATTCCATCTTGCTCTTTGTCCTTGGCCCTCCAGCCTTTTTACTATTCAGCTATGTCTGGGTCATTGGTACAGTATAAAAATGTTAAAAAATTTATAGTAATTTATATATTTTTTATACTTACCAATGACCCAGACGGGGATGGCCCTCCCAGGAGTTGGGAACTCTTACCTCCCCGCTGAGTACATAGCGCTTACCAGGCACTGGTTATTAGAATGATTAATGGCGCCAATTTCGGAATGTCCTTGACACTGCGCATGCGCAGTAGAGGTGAAGTGTGGAGGGCCATTCAGGACATGTTTTCTTTGGTTTTAGATGCAAATTTTGGGGATTGGGGGGCAAAATTTGTGTTTGGCCCTATATTTTAAGAGTTAGCACCAGCTATGTCTGGGTCATTGGTAAGTATAAAAAATATATAAATTACTATAAATTTTTTAACATTTCTTACTTTTCACTTTTTAGACTTATCCCCCTTTTTAACTGTGAAAATTTGCCGTTTACCTCGTAAAATAGCCAATTTTTTGTCTGTTTGCCTCTTATTTCAGGTTTGGGTTATCAGATTTCAATGAAATTTGGAATGAAGATTATTTCTGGGAAAGGCTTTCAATGAAGTCATGTCCCTGCAGTAAAACAAAGAAAATACATGCAAATCACCTCCCCACATGTGGCATTATGTATTTGTTCTACATCTATTATGTGGATGGTCCGATCGTCACTAGACTTCAGCAACAGATGTTTCTGGCCTTCATCATTACCTTGCCATAAAACAAAGACAATAATTTTGCTGTTTGCCTCATAAAATAGCCAATTTTTTGTCTGTTCACCTCGTATCTCTTGTTTGGGTTTAGTGACTCTCAATGAAATTTGGAATGAAGATTGTTCATGGGAATAGCTTTCACAGTATCATGGTTCATTTCTTCCCTTCTCATTGTTTGGTGGTATGCACAGTGGAGGTATGCCCTGGATGTGCAGGGTATTTAATGACTGGATTCGCATCGCAAAATGCTAGTCAAAAATGGCCAAATGCTAACCATTTTTCTTTCATATTGGCCTTATATTCACTATTTATCAACACTTTTTGAAACCAGGATGGAAACTGCTAACCAAATTTTTAAAAACAAAAAATACCCTGATGTGCCCCCCCCCCCCCCCCCCCCCCCCCCCCCCCCTGTTGTTTTCTTGTATTCCATGTGTGCTGTAGGCCCACATGAAATACAGGAAAAACTACCCCATGAGTCATTGATTCCTGTCCTCTGTACTCTACCCAAGAGTGTTATGTGTTTATAGCATTTAAAGAAATATATCGCTTTCGGCAGTCTTTTAACTTTCTTGCTTGGCACTGTTTTGTGTAAAAGCATTTCATTCATGTCATAACATCACTTTGGTGTGCAACGTCCAATCAGATGCATTCTTACATGATGTTCTTATGTGTAATCTGGATTCCTCGAGTGGTGTATGCTTCACATTTCCCAATCTCTGTAATGCATCATGTAACATTGAATATGCATAGCAATCATGATATAAAGCCCAAATATTTTACGTTTTTATGCCCCCCCCCCCCCCCACCGACTTAAGTCGGGTGGCATATAGTGATTGAAGTGTGTGTGTGTCCATCCATGTGTGTGTGTGTCCGAGCCAGTAACTCGAAAACTGTTAGGGCCACAGTCATCAAACTTCACAATTATAAAGGACCATGGGAGGATGTGTCACACACCATAGCCGGGTTTGTACCTTCAAGGTCAAGGTCACACTAAAAATCGGTCAATATTCGTGTCTCAGCCATAACTCAGAAATGAATCATAGTACAATTGTTAAACTTTTTACAAATGTTAAGGACAGTAAGAAGGTGTGTCGCGTATAATAGTTTCCGCCGCACCTGCAAGGTGAAGGTCTCAATTGACCTTCATATGTTCAGGGTCACAAATCGTGTCTCAAGAGCGTAACTCCAAAACTATTAGGGCCACAGTCATCAAACTTCACACAATTATAAAGGACCATGGGAGGATGTTTTGCACACCATAGCCAGGTTCGTACCTTCAATGTGAAGGTCACATTTCAAGATCACACTAAAAATCGGTCAATATTTGTGTCTCAGCCATAACTCAGAAATGAATCATAGTACAATTGTTAAACTTTTTACAAATGTTAAGGACAGTCAGAAGTTGTGTGACGTATAATACTTTCTGCCGCATCTGCAAGGTGAAGGTCACAATTGACCTTCATATGTTCAGGGTCACAAATCGTGTCTCAAGCAGAACTCCAAAACTATTAGGTCTACAATCATCTAACTTCGCTCAATTATAAAGGACAACGGGTGGATGTGTCACACACCACAGCCAGGTCCGTAAGGTCAAGGTGGTGGGGGGGGGGGGGGGGGGGCATGTGTTACCTTAGTAACATTTTTCTTGTTTTCAATAACATGTAGAGGTTCCAGTACTGACCTTTCTAGTACTCCTTATTACAAGAATCTTATTTAATCTATTAAAGGAATAAGAAGCATGCATGCTTCTGTAGGGAGATTAGAAAAACTTGATCCTGAAATTGTACCAGCTGTGATGTCACTAACCAAAGATGTGGAAAGCCGAGCAACAATGCAACATTTGAAGCTAATGGTGAAAGAATGGAGGTTTGAAATGTCCAATGTGATCAAACTTTTAGATGAAATGACTGATCCTAAAACATTTATGGCAGTCACAGGTATGGATGTCTATATATTTATGTTTATATTATTGTTCCTAATATGACAGAAAAAGAGTATATATTCCCATTGGTTAGAACATTATATTTTAATCCAAAAGATTACCCAGTCAATCTTGACATAAGTCACCTGAGCTTTGTCTCAGGCAAGCCACTTAATTCCGGTTGCCTAAAACCTTAACAGCACATCGATGGTGCACTTACTGTCAAATAACTGCTATCTCTGCTTGTGCTGGGTAAATAAATTGGGAGAGCCTGAAGTTACTTGCCACTGCTTGGTGGTTCTCTTCAGGTATTTCAGCTGCCTCCACTCTTTTAAACTGTCCAACATGATATGTCCCGATGGTTGAAAGTGACCTTAAACCCCAATAAATAAAAGAAACACAACATATTACTGTTGTACATGTCTTTTGTTTTACTGGTACAGTGGAACCCTGTTAATTGAATAGCCACTTTGCCAATGAAAATTATTCAATTAACAGGAGTATTCAATTAACATGGACTGTGTTACGTGTCTGTATTCTAGAGATAAACTTAGCATTTGTTCTATTACATCTTGTTTGACAGAACTTCATGAGCTCTGTCAAACAAACTATAATTGGATGTACTGAAGCCAAATAGGTCCATAAACAAAGGAAATCGGGGGAGAGTCATAGTAATTTCTTGGAAGGTTACAAGATTTTTTATTTCAATTAACAGGAGTTTATTCTATAACCTATATTCAATTAACATGTCAAATTTGTACTGGAGGTATGGTAAATGGTTTTGTGTTGGGAAATTATATTCAATTAACAGGGTTATCCAGTTAGGTGAAAGATATCCAATAAATTGGGCTCCACTGTACAATCAGAACAAATGCCTAGGGTGAGGGTCCTTTAAAATGTGCAGCGTGTATATAAAGATTCAGCTAAACTTTATAGGAGTTATTGTGATGAATTCATGGTAAGACGGTAAGACAGTCTGAGGTTTTGATAATCAGAGTTTATTTTCAACTGAGATGCGGAGCATCAAGGTTGAACATAAGCTCCGAGCTACAAACCTCAGACCATGTTGGCATCAATTTATCACAATAACGTATATGTTCCAATAAGATTCTACACACCTATACCCTCTGCTCAAAACCTGCTTCATGAAATGAACAATTTTTAATGATAATAAGTTTAGTAAATAAACCTCCTGTGTACCCCATGATTTCACTGGACAAATGATCAATAAATCAGATAAAAGTCAAGGTCATTCCATCTGAGTTCTGATCATAAACATATCTTTTGTTTAAATAACTTGGAAATGATACAATGTCTCAATTGAAGAAATGAAGAAAATCCCAAATTTGGAACTTTATAAACAAAATTTTCGAAAATGAAGCAAAAACTAAACAAAATTTTCGAAAATGAAGCAAAAACTTGAAAGCTTAACCCAGAAAGTGTATGATATCGATTTCATGAAAATCAAAAGTTGTTAAATATGAAAATAAGATTCAGACCTGTATACAGAATGAAATTCTGCCTCCACAATAGTATTTGTAGGTGGTGATTCCCTCCATTCATTTGTGAATTGTAAGATATATATTTAGATATATATATAATTATCTCAAACAAAATTGGAGTATTTCTTATATTTAGTTCATTGCATCCTTATTTGTCCATAAATTCTCCGATTCTGTTAATTTGATTCAACCTTTTACCAGTGAAAAAAAATGGGTCAAACGTAATATTTATATTTTTATACTGTACCAATGACCCAGACTTAGCTGGTGCTAACTCTAATAAAACCAGGGCCAAACACAAATTTTGCCCCCCAATCCCCAAAATTTGCATCCAAAACAAAAAGAAATCATGTCCTAAAGGACCTCCATACTACGCCCCCACTGCGCATGCGCAGTGTGACGAACGTCCCGAAATTGGCGCCAATTATCATTCTCTGTTTGGCCCTTCATCAGTCAACATCTCACTGATCTTTGTGCTTGTAAATCTCAGTTTAAAGGATGCCAGACACGTAATTTTTGGAGAAAATGTGATTCTAAGGAGGATAGAAGGAGGAGAGGAAAAAGAAGTGACAAAAAAAATAATCAGGGCTGTACTTAAAATTTTTTGATGAAATTATGTTAAGTTGCCTATATTTTTATACTGTACCAAAGACCCAGACTTAGCTGGTGCTAACTCCACAAAAACCAGGGCCAAACACAAATTTTGCCCCCCAATCCCCAAAATTTGCATCCAAAACAAAAAGAAATCATGTCCTAAAGGACCTCCATAGTACGACTCTACTGCGCATGCGCAGCGACGCAGTCGTCCCGAAATTGGCGCCAAATATCATTCTCTGTTTGGCCCTTCATCAGTCAACATCTCACTGATCTTTGTGCTTGTAAATCTCAGTTTAAAGGATGCCAGACACGTAATTCTTGGAGAAAATGTGATTCTAAGGAGGATAGAAGGAGGAGAGGAAAAAAGAAGTGGCAAAAAATAATCAGGGCTGTACTTAAAATTTTTTGTTGAAATTATGTTAAGTTGCCTATTTTCGAGGCAAACGCCTCTTATTGTCATTCTTGCTAATTGTTGCACTGCTTATTCAGTGTTTCCTCTCCCCTAACCTTCTAAAGTCCCCCCTTGCAATTCTCCCATGCTTTTGGCATATTTTTGAGAAGTTTCATTTCTAAAATTCCCTGGGAGAGTTGCTTGGTTACAGAATGTTTTCTGTTATTTTCCCCATAGTTACGTTTTCACCCATGGGTGTATAACGTTTGTGTTCTGCATCTTCCATCTGATGTTCTGCAGATTCTCCCCTGGGAGTCTCTGTTTTGCATCAGATAGAGTGTAATTGATGACTGATTCCGGGCCAGTTTTTTCAGTGCCTGGAGTCATGTTTTCTTCTGTGTTTACACTGTTTGTTTTCATTGGCAACAGCCTTTTTTGAGGGGGGCTGTTTGCCTTTGAGGTAGTTTTTCTCATTATAAGATACATTTATATTATCCGAAAGTGTCTCATTAATTATTTTATATAATTTTAAAATTTTTGACCACACTTTGCCATCGGATCCATCGGGGCTCAACGTTACTTTTCAGCAACTTGGGCTTCTCTGAAAAAATATTTTTTCAAAATTAATTTGTTTTGCAATTGTTTTTTCATTTATTAATGGATCATGTTATTATGTATCTTTGTGTCAGGGGTTTTTGCGAGTAACTAGGACTTATTGTTGTTCTTTCACAATGAAGGGAACTTGTTCAAATTGTAATAGGAAGAAATCTTCCTCTGACTTTCATGATTATTGCATTAATTGTAGTCAGTGTTCTCGCATTAATCCCTGTCCTGTATGTGAACATTGGGATGAGAAACATTGGAAACGTGTGTCACGATATGTTGTTTCTGGAGAAAGAGCGATGCCGGCTCTTTCTCCACAAGGTCACTCTACTCTCTCAGTTTCTATTTCAGAGGAACCAGAACAGGGTGATGTTTCCATGTTATCTTCTTCAAGTGTGCGTCCGTCGTCACAAATAAATACAGAGCTAGCGGCAAAAGTGCTCATGGAGATTAGACAAATGTCGTCCGCTAGCTCGCCCGGTGTAGCGTCCATTCACCGAATGGTTCGGCAGCCGGGTTCGTCCGATGCGGTCCAAGAGGAAATTTTGGGTGATGCGAGCACTATAAAAATAATAGATGCACACCCAGTGACGGCGGATAGTGAACGAGAACGGAGGAAGCCTTTTAGTCCGGTTCCTAGCTCGTCCAGGTCCAGCCGGGCCGCGAGCGAGAGAGGCCCCTCTCTCGTACAACAACATCTGGGACCAGATGTTGTGGTACAAAATGTGTCTTTAGCGGAGCATACGTCCGTCGCTCGGGACGCTCCGTTGTATAAGCAGTCCGCAGAGACTGTTAAGGCTTCCTCTTCTCGCCGGCGCACACGACCGCACCTTGGCTGCGTGACCTCCGATATTTTGCCAGCTTCGCCGATGAAGGATTCTTCGGCGACCAGGTCACACCATCCGGCAGCCAGGGATTCGAGACCGATGGACTCCGGACGTTCGCATAGGAAAAGTATGCGGGAGCCATCTGATGCGGAGCTGCCCTCGTCAAAGCAGCGAAAGACCGCTCCTCCGCAGGTCTCGACGTCGGACATTCTAGTGCAGATAGCACAGCTTATCGCAGCATCCCAGCAGCCGACAGAGACGGTGTCGGATCGAGAATTATCCGACGGCGCTGGGTCGGTACGCTCCGCCGAAGCATCGGGGGCGGACGACCGGGAACATCGGGAGGTCCGACCGGATGGTGAAAGGGATACGGATGAATTGGAGCTATCCCTTTCGGAACAACACAAAGCTGCCGTGGACTTCATCCGGCACTTTCTTCCTCAAGTTGTTCCGTCGGGCCAGACTGCTGCGCTTCCGGACAGGAGAATTATAGCGTCATTGGACTCTGATTTTTTCGAGCGGTTCAGGGACATCACTCCCGAGTTTCCGTCGCAGTCCAATAATGTTGCAAGAACATTTGAATTATTGAACGACGCTATTTTTAAACTTGCTTCCAGGACGGGGAAAGCAGGCTTCTTGTCCGCAAATACTCTCAACCTGCCTTTCATTAATGCAAGGAATAAATTTGACACGGCAGGTCAGGGTATACCGAGAGTTCCTCTGCATATGGACGACGAGGCGGAAGACTTAGAGCTATCATTACCGTCGTCAGCTTCTATTCCAACCGCAGTGTTGGAAACAGCTATTGCGTCTAACAGAGCCAATTTAGATGCCTTATCTTACGCAGATCACCTTACTAAGGCGTTATCACTGCGTCTTCAAGGGGAAGAGTTTCAGGATATACAATCCTCCTTAAGACTTCTTTCAAGGGCAGTAGCTTATTCCACGTGTAACTCCGCCCTTTCAGTGGCAAATCTGGAGTTGGTTAGACGTGACGCAGCCCTGTCTACATCCACACTAGTGGATTCTAAGGTGAAGAACTCTCTTAGAGTCGCTTCGGTCTCAGGAGATCTTCTCTTTGACTGCAAGCTTTCCGCTATTTATGATAATATTAAAAAGAAAGCTAGTGATTCTCTGTTGTTTAGATCCGCTCCTAAAAGGTCGGATACAGCAGACACGAATAAGGCGGGCACTTCTGGGTCTTATCCGCCCAAGAGAGGTTCCTATAGAGGTTCCGGTGCGTCCTCTAGCTCTTATTCGAGAGACCGTCAGGATAGCGACTCTCGTTCGGGACGTCCTTCAGGCCGGGACAATCGGTTGGACGCCCCGAGGTCGACGAGGCGAGGTGCGGGTCGTGGAAGACGTGGTTTCTCCTACCGCAGGCCTCGCAGATCCAGGAGGTGATGGCTCAAACCTCTATCGCGTTCCGGTTGGCGGAAGGTTGTCGAGTTTTTCTCAAGAGTGGGCGTCGATTACGGACGACCCGTGGGTGAGAGGAGTGACTTCGGAAGGTCTAAAGATATCCTTCAAACGAAAGCCTCCATTAACTCGAAGTCCAAAGTGGACTCATCTTCCGTCAAACCCTCAGAAAAGAGACGCTCTGCTATCAGAGGTGCAGTCTCTTTTAATGAAGAACGCGGTAGAGGTTGTAGAAAACCAGGAATCGCTGGGATTCTACAGCCATCTGTTTCTGGTTCCGAAACCAGACGGCTCGTTCCGTCCAGTCATAGATTTGAGCTGGATAAACAAGCTGATCGTCGCTCCGAAGTTTTATATGGAGACGATTCGATCGGTCAGAGCGAGTATTCGGGTGAACGATTATGCAACGAGCATAGATCTCAAAGATGCGTACTTTCACGTCATGGTACATCCGACATTCCGAAAGTATCTACGCTTCGCAGTCCTAGGAGTGGTGTATCAGTTCCGGGCCATGTGCTTCGGATTGAATCTAGCACCCTGGGCTTTCACTCGGGTAATGAACTCGGTAATGATCTACTTCCGAGCTCATTCGTCTGCGGTAACGTCGGCCTACCTGGACGACATTCTTCAGAGGTACGGCAACGAGTTAACGCTTCAGAACGATGTTCAGAATCTTCTTCTATTGCTCCGACATCTCGGTTTCATAGTAAACGAGGAGAAGTCGGATCTGGTGCCGTCCAAGTCATTCACTCATCTGGGAATGAGCTTCGAGACGCACAACAATCTCGTTCGTCTGCCGTTAACCAGAGCGAAATTAGTCAGTTGTTACGCTCGCTATTGTCTGAATACAGACAAAGTCACGGCGAGAGAATTTATGAGACTGATAGGTCTGTGCGGAGCCGCCGCGGATCTCATTCCGATGGGACGGCTACGCACACAGCCTCTTCAAATTTTCCTGACTCAGAATTGGAGTGTGAAAATTCATTCGCTCGATGTAGACGTTCTCTTGTCAGATCAAGTGAAACAAGAGATTCAGACTTGGGCAAACATTCAGTGGTTAACTCAAGGAGTTCCGCTGCAGTTGCCGGATCCGAGTTTTACCATTATGACGGATGCCAGTCAAACAGGTTGGGGTGCATCATTAATCCCAACGGATTCGAGATGCCAGGGTCTTTGGGTTCCGCAATTCCTGTGCAAGCACATAAACATCAAGGAAATGATGTCAATTTGGCTTGCGTTACGTCACTGGATGGACATTATTCACGATGCTCATGTCCAAATCCTATCCGACAATACGACAGTAGTGGCGTATATACGGAATCAGGGAGGCACTCATTCAGTTCCGTTGTTCAATCTAACGGAAAGAATCCTTCTGTTTGCGTTGGAACATCACGTTCTTCTTTCGGTCCGTCACATACCGGGTCGTCTGAATGTTCTAGCAGACTCCCTTTCACGAAAGGGTCGCTTGTTGCCGTCGGAGTGGACTCTCAACAAACAAGTATTCAATCAGATTTGCTACCAATGGGAACGGCCAATGATAGACTTATTTGCGACACATCTCAACAATCAGTTGCAGACGTATGTGTCCCCGTGTCCGGATCCAAGAGCATTTGCAGTAGACGCTCTATCGATCCCTTGGGACGGAATGATAGGATATGCATATCCTCCAGCGCCGTTAATTCAACAAGTATTGCTAAAGATAAAACAATCTCAATGCAAGATTCTGTTGGTAGCATCTCTGTCGCCACAGAGACCGTGGATAAATCTACTCAGGTGTCTGTTGTGGGACCTACCGCGGAAGCTCCCTCCACGAGAGGATCTTCTTTGGCAGGGGAAATCGCGCCAACTACATCACAACCCGCAAGGTCTCAACCTTCACGTTTTTCCGTTGTGCGGTCCTTCTTGCATGGCAAGCACTTTACAGGACGAGCAGTGGACGCGATTTCTAACTGTAGGAGGACCTCCTCTTCGCTAAACTATGCGGCTAAGTGGAAGGTTTTCCGTCGTTGGTGTAGGGATCATTCTGTTGATATATTTGATCCCTCTATACCAGACATTGCTAACTTTCTAGTATACTTGTTTGACGAAATCAAACTGCAACCTGTTACTATAAAGGGTTATAGATCTATGTTATCTGATACCTATGCACATCATGATAGTTTACAAATTGGATCTAATGTCTCTTTATCGAAATTGGTTAGAAACTTTTCGATAAATAGACCCAGAACTCTTAGATTAATTCCTAAGTGGAATTTAGCTTGGGTTCTCCTTAAATTGAAGGAAAAGCCATTTGAACCTCTTGGGACAGTAGATTTCAAATTCTTATCTTATAAGACAGCTTTTCTCTTAGCTTTCTCTTCTGCCAGAAGAGTCAGTGAGCTTCATGCACTATCGGTGGATGATTCTCATTATCGTAGTGTTGGGAACACTATCACCTTCACTACTAATGTCGGTTTTTTAGCTAAGAATCAGGCTCCTAATAAATATCCGGAACCTATTGTTATTAAGGCTCTTCCGTCTTCAGACGGGCGTAGGCCTTTACTCTGTCCTGTTAGAGCACTACGTATCTATAAACAGAGATCTCAGTTCATCAGAAAGGGACGGAAATGTTTCTTTCTGTCTTTGATGCCTAATAGAAAGGACATTTCAGTCCATTCTATTGCTAGATGGATTCAGTTAACTATCCGTACTGCGTATGAAGATTTATCTTCTTCTCAGCAGTCTGTGCTTAAGATTTCTGCTCATGAAGTAAGAGCTCTTTCTACTTCCTGGGCTTATGCTAATAGTGTTGCTATTATAGATTTAATGAAGGCTGCTTATTGGTCTCAGCCATCCACATTTACTAATTTTTATCTCAGAAATATTGAGTCCATTTCTGGAGACCTGCATTGTTTAGGTCCGTTATCTGTTGCTCAGAATGTCGTCCACTAAACAGTTGCAACTATAGTTATGCAGGCTTTCTGTTCCGGCAGTGACTCCGTCCGGCTGCCCTCTTCGCTCTGGGCTATTTGACCCAGGGCAAGGGGAAGGGGGGGGGGGGGGGGGCGGGTGTTCCCTTAGGTCACCTGCTTTATAGTGAAAAGCAAGGGAATGCCTCCTCCAAGACAGTATTTCTGAGTCGCTTCCGGGATGGTTTTAAAGTGTAATATTAATGTTTAATTTCATTCATGTCTTATTTTTAAAGTGTAGCTCGGTGTGAAGCATTTGTATATGTCAAGTGTCAAACGGGCTTTAATATACAATACTCGGACACTTTTAAATGATTATAAAGAGTCTCAATTCTCTGGACTACTTTATTTATTGGCTTGCTTTAAAAATAATTAGTATAAAGGTAATACTGGATGTTAATAGAGAACATGAATGTTATTGTGCTCAATTATTAAGGGTAGTGTATCTTTCTAATTTAAATATTAAATAAGAAAGATACATGTAAAGCCTAATACTCCTTTTCTCCTTAAGGGGTTACCTCTTTATTTTATAATTGAGCTTATTGGATTTTCCTCTATGTCCTAGGCCCTCCAGCCTGTTTACTATTCAGCTAAGTCTGGGTCATTGGTACAGTATAAAAATGTTAAAAAATTTATAGTAATTTATATATTTTTTATACTTACCAATGACCCAGACGGGGATGGCCCTCCCTGAGTTGGGAACTCTTGCCTCCCCGCTGAGTACATAGCGCTGACCAGGCACTGCCAGTAAGAATGATATTTGGCGCCAATTTCGGGACGACTGCGTCGCTGCGCATGCGCAGTAGAGTCGTACTATGGAGGTCCTTTAGGACATGATTTCTTTTTGTTTTGGATGCAAATTTGGGGGATTGGGGGGCAAAATTTGTGTTTGGCCCTGGTTTTTGTGGAGTTAGCACCAGCTAAGTCTGGGTCATTGGTAAGTATAAAAAATATATAAATTACTATAAATTTTTTAACTTTCGAGGCATGGGCCTCTTGTTGTCATTCTTGCTAAATGTTGCACTGCTTATTCAGTGTTTCCTCTCCCCTATCCTTCTAAAGTCCCCCCTTGCAATTCTCCCATGCTTTTGGCATATTTTTGAGAAAGTTCATTTCTAAAATTTTCCTGGGAGAGTTGCTTGGATACAGAATGTTTTCTGTTATTTTCCTCATAGTTACGTTTTCACCCATGGGTGTATAACGTTTGTGTTCTGCATCTTCCATCTGATGTTCTGCAGATTCTCCCCTGGGAGTCTCTGTTTTGCATCAGATAGAGTGTAATTTTGATGACTGATTCCGGGCCAGTTTTTTCAGTGCCTGGAGTCATGTTTTCTGGTGTTTTACACTGTTTGTTTACATTGGCAACAGCCTTTTTTGAGGGGGGCTGTTTGCCTTTGCTGTAGTTTTACTCACTATAGATACATTTATATTATCCGTAAGTGTCTCATTAATTATTTAATATATATTTAAAATTTTTGACCACACTTTGCCATCGGATCCATCGGGGCTCAACGTTACTTTTCAGCAACTTGGGCTTCGCTGAAAAAATATTTTTTCAAAATTATTTTGATTTGCAATTGTTTTTTCATTTATTAATGGATCATGTTATTATGTATCTTTGTGTCAGGGGTTTTTGCGAGTAACTAGGACTTGTTGTTGACTTTTCACAATGAAAGGAGTTTGTTCAAATTGTAATAGGAAGAAATCTTCCTCTGACTTTCATGATCATTGTATTAATTGTAGTCAGTGTTCTCGCACTAATCCCTGTCCTATTTGTCAATATTGGGATGATAAACATTGGAAACGTGTGTCACGGTATGTTGTTTCTGGAGAAAGGGCTATGCCGGCTCTTTCTCCGCAAGGTCACTCTACTCTCTCAGTTTCTATTTCAGAGGAACAAGAACAGGGTGATGTTTCCATGTTATCTTCTACAAGTGTGCGTCCGTCGTCACAAATGAATTCAGAGCTAGCGGCAAAAGTGCTCATGGAGATTAGACAAATGTCGTCCGCTAGCTCGCCCGGTGTAGCGTCCATTCACCGAATGGTTCGGCAGCCGGGTTCGTCCGATGCGGTCCAGGAGGAAATTTTGGGTGATGCGAGCACTATAAACATACTAGGTGCACACCCAATGACGGCGGATAGTAAGCGAGAACGGAGGAAGCCTTTGAGTCCGGTTCCTAGCTCGTCCAGGTCCAGCCGGGCCGCGAGCGAGAGAGGCCCCTCTCTCGTACAACAACATCTGGGACCAGATGTTGTGGTACAAAATGTGTCGCAAGCGGAGCATACGTCCGTCGCTCGGGACGCTCTGTTGTATAGGCAGAGCGCGGAGACTGCTAAGGCTTCCTCTTCTCGTCAGCGCACACGACCGCACCTTGGCTGCGTGACCGCCGATATATTACCAGCTTCGCCGATCAAGGATTCTTCGGCGACCAGGTCACACCATCCGGCAGCCAGGGATTCGAGACCGATGGACTCCGGACGTTCGCATAGAAAAAGTATGCGGGAGCCATCTGATGCGGAGCTGCCCTCGGCGAAGCAGCGAAAGACTGCACCTCTGCAGGTCTCGACGCCGGACATTCTTGTGCAGATAGCACAGCTTATCGCAGCATCCCAGCAGCCGACAGAAACGGTGTCGGATCGAGAATTATCCGACGGCGCTGGATCGGTACGCTCCGCCGAAGCATCGGGGGCGGACGACCGGGAACATCATGAGGTCCGACCGGATGGTGAAAGGGATACGGATGATTTGGAGCTATCCCTTTCGGAACAACATAAAGCTGCCGTGGACTTCATCTGGCACTTTCTCCCTCAAGTTGTTCCGTCGGGCCAGACTGCTGCGGTTCCAGACAAGAGGATTATAGCGTCATTGGACTCTGAATTTTTTGAGCGGTTCAGGGACATCGCTCCCGAGTTTCCGTCACAGTCCAATAATGTTGCAAGAACATTTGAATTATTGAACGACGCTATATTTAAACTTGCTTCCAAGACGGGGAAAGCAGGTTTCTTGTCCGCTAATACTCTCAACCTGCCTTTCATTAATGCAAGGAATAAATTCGATATGACAGGGCAGGGTATCCCGAGAGTTCCTCTGCGTATGGACGACGAGGTGGAAGACTTAGAGCTATCATTACCGTCGTCGGCTTCTATTCCAACCGCGGTGTTGGAAACAGCTATTGCGTCTAACAGAGCCAATTTAGATGCCTTATCTTACGCAGATCACCTTACTAAGGCGTTATCACTGCGCCTTCAAGGGAAAGAGTTTCAGGATATACAATCCTCTTCAAGACTTCTCAAGGGCAGTAGCTTATTCCACGTGTAACTCCGCCCTTTCAGTGGCAAATCTGGAGTTGGTTAGACGTGACGCAGCCCTAGCTACATCCACACTCGTGGATACTAAGGTGAAGAACTCTCTTAGAGTCGCTTCGGTCTCCGGAGAACTTCTCTTTGATGGCAAGCTTTCTGCTATTTATGATAAAATTACAAAGAAATCTTCGGATTCTCTGTTGTTCAAATCTGCTTCTAAGAAGTCGGATACAGCAGACAAGAATAAGACAGGCACTTCTGGGTCTAATGCGCCCAAGAGAGGTTCCTATAGAGGTTCCGGTGCGTCCTCTTGGTATTATTCGAGAGACCGTCAGGGTAGCGACTCTCGTTCGGGACGTCCTTCGGACCGGGACAACCGGTCGGACGCCCCGAGGTCGACGGGACGAGGTGCGGGTTGTGGAAGACGTGGTTTCTCCTACCGCAGGCCTCGCAGGTCCACGAGGTGATGGCTTAAACCTCTATCGCGTACCAGTTGGCGGAAGGTTGTCGAGCTTTACACAAGAATGGGCGTCAATTACGGACGACCCTTGGGTGAGAGGAGTGACTTCGGAAGGTCTAAAGATATCCTTCAAACGAAAGCCTCCATTAACTTGAAGTCCAAAGTGGACTCAACTTCCGTCAAATCCGCAGAAAAGAGACGCTCTGTTATCAGAGGTGCAGTCTCTTTTAATGAAGAACGCGGTAAAGGTTGTAGAAAACCAGGAATCTCCGGGATTCTACAGCCATCTGTTTCTGGTTCCGAAACCAGACGGCTCGTTCCATCCAGTCATAGATTTGAGCTGGATAAACAAGCTGATCGTCGCTCCGAAATTTTATATGGAGACGATTCGGTCGGTCAGAGCGAGTATTCGGGTGAACGATTATGCAACAAGCATAGATCTCAAAGATGCGTACTTTCACGTCATGGTACATCCGACATTCCGAAAGTATCTACGCTTCGCAGTCCTAGGAGTGGTGTATCAATTCCGGGCGATGTGCTTCGGATTGAATCTAGCACCCTGGGCTTTCACTCGGGTGATGAACTCGGTAATGATCTATTTCCGAGCTCATTCGTCTGCGGTAACGTTGGCCTACCTGGACGACATTCTTCAGAGGTACGGCAACGAGTTAACGCTTCAGAACGATGTTCAGAATCTTCTTCTATTGCTCCGACGTCTCGGTTTTATAGTAAACGAGGAGAAGTCGGATCTGGTGCCGTCCAAGTCATTCACTCATCTGGGAATGAGCTTTGAGACGCACAACAATCTCGTTCGTCTGCCGTTAACCAAAGCGAAATTAGTCAGTTGTTACGCTCGCTATTGTCTGCACGCAGACAAAGTCACAGCGAGAGAATTTATGAGACTGATAGGTCTGTGCGGAGCCGCTGCGGATCTCATTCCGATGGGGCGGTTACGCACACGTCCTCTTCAAATTTTCTTGACTCAGAATTGGAGTGTGAAAATTCATTCGCTCGATGTAGACGTTCTCTTGTCAGATCAAGTGAAACAAGAGATTCAAACTTGGGCAAACATTCAGTGGTTAACTCAGGGAGTTCCGCTGCAGTTGCCGGATCCGAGTTTTACCATTATGACGGATGCCAGTCAAACAGGTTGGGGTGCATCATTAATCCCAACGGATTCGAGATGCCAGGGTCTTTGGGATCCGCAGTTCCTGTGCAAGCACATAAACATCAAGGAAATGATGTCAATTTGGCTTGCGTTACGTCACTGGATGGACATTATTCACAATGCTCATGTCCAAATCCTATCCGACAATACGACAGTAGTGGCGTATATACGGAATCAGGGAGGCACTCATTCAGTTCCGTTGTTCAATCTAACGGAAAGAATCCTTCTGTTTGCGCTAGAACATCACGTTCTTCTTTCGGTCCATCACATACCGGGTCGTCTGAATGTGCTAGCAGACTCCCTTTCACGAAAGGGTCGCTTGTTGCCGTCGGAATGGACTCTCAACAAACAAGTATTCAATCAGATTTGCTACCAATGGGAACGGCCAATGATAGACTTATTTGCGACACATCTCAACAATCAGTTGCAGACGTATGTGTCTCCGTGTCCGGATCCAAGAGCATTTGCAGTAGACGCTCTGTCGATCCCTTGGGACGGAATGATAGGATATGCGTATCCTCCGGCGCCGTTAATTCAACAAGTATTTCTAAAAATAAAACAATCTCAATGCAAGATTCTGTTGGTAGCATCTCTGTCGCCACAGAGGCCGTGGATAAATCTACTCAGGTGTTTGTTGTGGGACCTACCGCGAAAGCTTCCTCCACGGGAGGATCTTCTTTCGCAGGGGAAATCGCGCCAACTCCATCACAACCCGCAAGGTCTCAACCTTCACGTTTTTCCGTTGTGCGGTCCTTCTTGCATGGCAAGCACTTTACAGGACGAGCAGTGGACGCGATTTCTAACTGTAGGAGGACCTCCTCTTCGCTAAACTATGCGGCTAAGTGGAAGGTTTTTCGTCGTTGGTGTAGGGATCATTCTGTAGATATATTCGATCCCTCTATACCAGACATTGCAAACTTTCTAGTATACTTGTTTGACGAAATCAAACTGCAGCCTGTTACTATAAAGGGTTATAGGTCTATGTTATCTGATACCTATGCACATCATGATAGTTTACAAATTGGATCTAATGTCTCTTTATCTAAGTTGGTTAGAAACTTCTCGATAAATAGCCCCAGAACTCTTAGATTAATTCCTAAATGGAATTTAGCTTGGGTTCTTCTTAAATTGAAGGAAAAGCCATTTGAACCTCTTGGGACAGTAGATTTCAAATTCTTATCTTATAAGACAGCTTTTCTCTTAGCTTTCTCTTCTGCTAGAAGAGTCAGTGAGCTTCATGCACTGTCGGTGGATGATTCTCACTATCGTAGTGTCGGGAACACTATCACCTTCACTACTAATGTGGGTTTTTTAGCTAAGAATCAGGCTCCTAATAAATATCCGGAACCTATTGTTATTAAGGCTCTTCCGTCTTCAGACGGGCGTAGGCCTTTACTCTATCCTGTTAGAGCGTTACGTATCTATAAACAGAGATCTCAGTTTATCAGAAAGGGACGGAAATGTTTCTTTCTGTCTTTGATGCCTAATAGAAAGGACATTTCAGTCCATTCTATTGCTAGATGGATTCAATTAACTATCCGTACTGCTTATGAGAGTTTATCTTCTTCTCAGCAGTCTGTGCTTAAGATTTCCGCTCATGAAGTAAGAGCTCTTTCTACTTCCTGGGCTTATGCTAATAGTGTTGCTATTACAGATTTAATGAAGGCTGTTTATTGGTCTCAGCCATCCACATTTACAAATTTTTATCTCAGAAATATTGAGTCCATTTCTGGAGACCTGCATTGTTTAGGTCCGTTATCTGTTGCTCAGAATGTCGTCCACTAAACAGTTGCAACTATAGTTATGCAGGCTTTCTGTTCCGGCAGTGACTCCGTCCGGCTGCCCTCTTCGCTCTGGGCTATTTGACCCAGGGCAAGGGGAAGGGGGGGGGGGGGGGGTGTTCCCTTATGTCACCTGCTTTATAGTGAAAAGCAAGGGAATGCCTCCTTCAAGTCATTATTTCTGAGTCGCTTCCGGGATGGTTTTAAAGTGTAATATTAATGTTAAAATTCATTCATGTCTTATTTTTAAAGTGTAGCTCGGTGTGAAGCATTTGTATATGTCAAATGTCAAACGGGCTTTAATATACAATACTCGGACACTTTTAAATGACTATAAAGAGTCTCAATTCTCTGGACTACTTTATTTATTGGCTTACTTTAAAAATAATTAGTATAAGGGATATACTGGATGTTAATAGAGAACATGAATGTTATTGTGCTCAATTATTAAGGGTAGTGTATCTTTCTAATTTGTTATTAAATAAGAAAGATACATGTAAAGCCTAATACTCCTTTTCTCCTTAAGGGGTTACCTCTTTACTATATAGTTGAGCTTATTGGATTTTCCTCTATGTCCTGGGCCCTCCAGCCTGTTTACTATTCAGCTAAGTCTGGGTCATTGGTACAGTATAAAAATGTTAAAAAATTTATAGTAATTTATATATTTTTTATACTTACCAATGACCCAGACGGGGATGGCCCTCCCTGGAGTTGGGAACTCTTGCCTCCCCGCTGAGTACATAGCGCTGACCAGGCACTGCCAGTAAGAATGATAATTGGCGCCAATTTCGGGACGTTCGTCACACTGTGCATGCACAGTGGGGGCGTAGTATGGAGGTCCTTTAGGACATGATTTCTTTTTGTTTTGGATGCAAATTTTGGGGATTGGGGGGCAAAATTTGTGTTTGGCCCTGGTTTTGTTAGAGTTAGCACCAGCTAAGTCTGGGTCATTGGTAAGTATAAAAAATATATAAATTACTATAAATTTTTTAACTTTCATGTTCTCGCTGCTAATTTGCTAAAAAGCTGTTATATTTTGATACAAGAGATTATTTCATGAAGAAAACTCTTTATTTTGAAGAGCTATATGTTTTACATAACAGCCTGTTATCAGTGCCTGTCAGGTAGCGTAAAGATGACTTTAATTGTACAGTACATTGACAGATATTCTCTTCCTCAACTTTGCTAATGGGAAATACAAAGATAAGATTAAATCGCATATTCGCCAAATATCATAGACAACCAAAATTCAATTAATTTGGCAAAATTTGTGGTTTAATCTTATTGAACTACCATGAACCATAAAGTTACAAACCATTATGCAAATACAAGACTTTCTATGCAGCAGTCCTAAATGATTTCAGTGATCAATTTTCATCTTTTCGTTGTTGTTTTATATTCACAAATTTCATGGAGCCCCCTATCAAAGATGGATGATAAATTGCATGAAAAACAGAATTTATTTGTGATGGACCTCACATTATGAAGGAATGGTTTTGAGGCATTAGTCAAGGTTAAAGACGAAAGGAAAGAGAATTAATGGAGTCAATTTTCAACTGTAGTTGACCACATATATCTGTTTTTCACTACACAATCTATGTCTCCAGTATTCTGATTGATTCACATTATGTATCTTTGTGTGAAATCAAATAGATTCAAGAATAATTCACTGAAAACTAAAGCCTGCAGCCCATACTTGACTCATAGTCACTGCATGTCCTATATCTCTCACAGTTATCAGCTCTTCTCCCATTTACACTTCATTATATTTTTCCAGTCCGAAAAGCTTCTGATGACATTTGCATATTGAGAGGTTTTATATCGGCTGAAGATGTTGCTGAAATAGTTGATTCTGTCAAGCCAATGGTTGGACGTGCACGAAGAGTGACACAAATGATATCAAGTTTTGTTGACAATCATGTGGACCCCATATACAGAAATGGATTACTTGTGTATATCAAACAGCTTCAGAAAGGTATGCTTAACTCTTTACATAACGGATCAGACACACCCTTCCGTGTAATATGTAAATTCATTAGTTAACCCTTTACCCAACGTAACGGCCAAAACCGGCCAGCGCTATTCTCAAAAATCGCCAATTTTCAAAATATTTTCATTTTTTGTCTCAAAAACATAGGTTATGACCCCTCGTTGGAACGAGCTCGTTCCAACGAGGGGTCATAACCTATGTTTTTGAGACAAAAAATGAAAAAATTTAGTTATTCAAGAATTTTTTTTGCAAGTGTCGTCTGCTTTTCATGTTAGGTAAAGGGTTAAAAAAAAAATGTTGAAAATTAAATTTCAACAAAACCATATCATGTGACCCCCCTCATTGGAACAAGCTCGTTCCAATGAGGGGTCACATGTATGGTTTTGTTGAAATGTCATCAGATCCATGTTAATTGAATATGCCTGTTAATTTAATATTTTTTCTAGCAAAGTGGCTATTCGAATATTTTACAAGGTTCCATTGAATAACAATGTCATCAAATTCCCATCAACTGAATATTCCTGTCAATTGAATATATTTGCTGGCAAAGTGGCTATTCAATTAATGGGGTCCCATTGTATAACAGTGTTCATCCTGTTAAGTGAATAAAGGTTAATATTTAAATTTGATTATATGTATGAAATATTGTCAGACATCAACGTTTTCTATATGAAAAATTCATGCTCATTTTTAGCTCAACTTTGGCGAAGCCAAATTTGAGCTTATGCCATGGCCCGTCGTCCGTCTGTCCGTCTGTCCATCAACAATTGGATACGGCTCGGGCTAGAGGCCGTATTTATGAACCGATCTTTACGAAACTTCTTGGGTACCATTGTTATGACTGTGGGACGAGAACGAGTGTTTTTGGGTGCGGTCCGAAATTCAAGATGGCTGCCAGCCGCCATTTTGTACCGACAGAAATCTGTTTTTTGTACAGAACTTCCATATGAAAGCTCTGATTTGAATAATTTTTTGTATGAATGTTTAGTACCATGGGATACATCACATATAATACAGGTTTTTTTCTCGTGCGTAAATTAAGCAATTTAGACTAACTTTGATGTTTTTTGGTGTTACTTTCAGCACTGTAAGTGCAAATGCCAATACGGCTCGGGCTAGAGGCCGTATTTATGAACCGATCTTTACGAAACTCCTTGGGTACCTTTGTTATCACCGTGGGACGAGAACGAGTGTTTTTGGGTCCGGTCCGAAATTCAAGATGGCCGATGGCAGCCATTTTTACAAAATTTGGTGCAATCAGATTTTTGCACAGAACTTCCATATGAAAGCGCTGATTTGAATAATTTTTTGTGTGAATGTTTAGTACCATGGGATGGATACATGACATATAATACCGTTTTTTTTCTCGTGCAGAAATTATGCAAATTAGATGAACTTTGATTTTTTCAGTGCTACTTATACACTGTAAGTGCACATGACTATACGGCTCGGGCTAGAGGCTGTATTTATGAACCGATCTTCACAAAACTTCTTGGGTACCTTTGTTATCACCTTGGAACGAGAACGAGTGTTTCTGGGTGCGGTCCAAAATTCAAGATGGCTGCCAGTGGCCATTTTGTACCGAAATTAGGTCTAATCAGTTTTTTGTACACAACTTCTATACGGCTCAGGCTAGAGGCAGTATTTATGAACCGATCTTTACGAAACTTCTTGGGTACCTTTGTTATCACCGTGGGATGAGAACGAGTGTGTTTGGGTGTGGTCCGAAATTCAAGATGGCCACCAGCAGCCATTTTGTACCAAAATTAGTGCAATCAGTCTTTTGTACAGAACTTCTGTATGAAAGTTCTGATTTGAATAAATTTTTGTATGAATGTTTAGTAACATGGAATACATCACATATCTTATTTTTTTTTTCTCGTGCAAATTAGATGAACTTTGATTTATTCAGTGCTACTTATACACTGTAAGTGCACATGTCAATACGGCTTGGGCTAGAGGCTGTATTTATGAACCGATCTTCACAAAACTTCTTGGGTACCTTTGTTATCACCTTGGGACGAGAACGAGTGTTTCTGGGTGCGGTCTAAAATTCAAGATGGCTGCCAGTGGCCATTTTGTACCGAAATTAGGTCCAATCAGTTTTTTGTCACAACTTCTACACAGCTCATATTTGTGAACTGATCTTCATGAAACTTCTTGGGTACCTTTGTTTTCACCTTGGGACAGGAATGAGTGTGTTTTGGGGTGCCTTTGTTATCACTGTGCTATGAGAACAAATATTTTGTGGTTCAGTCAGACCCACTCTGGGACTCGAAAGATTTTTTTCTAGTTTAGCATCTGACTGTCACCCACCTTTACAATACTTTACCTATACATTTGTTACAGGCAACGGTCAGTATTTGTGTACAGACCGTTACAATACTTTATATGTACCTTTGTTATCAGGTCATTACCTAGATGTTTGTCATTGCTGTCTCACATACTATACATGTACATGTCTTTGTCTTGACAAGTTGAGCTACAGTGTCATTGACACTTTCATTGATCAATATAATCTATACAACTTGTAGTTTGTTCCATACCCTAGTGGTGAAAGTTAGTAGGCATGGTGCAAACTATTAAGAGAGTGCTTGCAGAGTGTATGTTCACTGTTTTTCATGCCCTGAGATAATCCTTGGTTGGGAAAGTTCTTGGGTGTCTCAGTACTCTCTGGCAGCATCAGTTATTGTGTTTTTATGCTGTCACAGCCAAGCCAGAAAATAAGCAGACTGACATCTGCAAAGTGAGGTCCCCAGAGGGTGAATTTTGTGATGCTACCATGCACAGCATCACTAAATTTACCCTCTGTGAACCTCAGTCTGAATCAGGGTCTCAAACCTAAACAGAATGAGGTATCTAGAGGATAAATTGGCCCACTGTATAGGATAGCATCAGCAAATTCACTCTTTGGAGACCTCATTCTGCAAATGTCAGACTGCTTATTTTCAGGCCTGGTCACAGCATACCATCCCCTCAGATGGGGACTTCAAATGGCCATACCCTGTGTAGAAAAATAACATGTTGTACAGGCTAAAGACCCCATCATAATGTTTGAGAAGAGCAAGGCTATGAAATTTCTGCTTCGGATGTCATCCTACATTAGGCCAAGGAGAGGCATTATTATAAAATGTTAAAACTTGCTCACCAATCCTTGCAAAAATAATAAGCTTAAAAGAAAAATAAACAACTAACGCAGCTGTTGTCATTGGGGAACATGGGGAAAGTGCTAGAGATAGGCAGTATTGGATTTTTGAGTTCAGTATCGGTTTTGGTATATTGAATGGGGTATACTGTGGTATGGGTTCGGTATTTCGTATGTGCCTTTTATCTAACAATCATATACATTGTGGCCTGAAAACCACGAGTAACGGTATGTACCACATAGTGTGTTCTGATTCTGTATCATATAGATGACTCATTCTGATTCCATATCATACAGACGACTTGTTTCCAGTAGTGCTACAGGCTATCATAACAGGCACATGGATACATTCTTTGTGCGTTTCAGTGATCGACCGAACATTATGTCCCAAAAATGTTTAAAAATAATTTAACCCTTTACCTAACATGAAAAGCAGACAACACTTGCAAAAAAAATTCTTGAATAACTAATTTTTTTCATTTTTGTCTCAAAAACATAGGTTATGACCACTCATTGGAATGAGCTTGACGAGCTCGTTCCAACGAGGGATCATAACCTATGTTTCTGAGACAAAAAATGAAAAAAATAATGGAAATTAATTGGCGATTTTTTGAGAATAGCATTGGCCAGTTTTGAACGTTACGTTGGGTAAAGGGTTAAGATTTAATCTGTTTATGTGACAGAATTGTTAGATAAATGAATTATCATGATAATGTGCATATCCTGTGATTTGTATCAGATTCTCAGTGGTGTCCACAAATGGGATCACAACTCGCCGGCAAAGCCGGCTCGTTGAGATCCCATTCTGGACACCGCCTCGAATCAAATCACAGGACATGCACATTATCACGATAATCTGTATTTACGATCTCAGAGCATGTGTATTTTACATGACTCATTACGAGGTCCTGCTGACTATAGAAAAAACTCAGAGGCAGTGATTTCAGGTCAAGTCTTTGCTGCCTTAGAAATCACAGCTAAGTAACTGAAAATGTACAGGTTGTAGTCTATTAGGAATGGTTAACAAAACTGAAAAGAAAAACAGTCATTTCTTTCATGTGAAACTACATATTTTTGTGTCGCCACCCCACGAAGTAGGGAGCGACATATAGGGATTGCTTTTGTCGTCTTGCGTCGTCCGCATCGTCGTCCGCGTCGCACTTTCTCTTATCTGCCACTCCTCTTTAACCTATGAATGGATTTTGATGAAACTTTCAGTGATTCTTTATCACATAATGGCATTGTGCACCTCCTATTTTATTTTTTGATCCGCTGTATTTTTTCCAGAGTTATGCCTCGTCGTCTTGCGTCTGCGTCGTCCGCGTCACACTTTCTCTTATCCGCCACTCCTCTTTAACCTATGAATGGATTTTGATGAAACTTTCAGTGATTCTTTATCACATAATGGCATTGTGCACCTCCTATTTTATTTTTTGATCCGCTGTATTTTTTCCAGAGTTATGCCCTTTTTCCACTTAGAATTCTGTCTGAAACGCCAGGCGACACACGTCTTCCATGGAAGACTCACATCTAATTATACTGTACCAATGACCCAGACTTAGCTGGTGCTAACTCTTAAATTCTAGGGCCAAACACAAATTTTGCCCCCCCCCCCCCCCCAATCCCCCAAATTTGCATCAAAATAAAAAAAATAGACATCGTATGTGGTCTTCCATACTTTTATGCACTGTGCATGCGCAGTGTCAAGGAAGTACCGAAATTGGAGCAAAATCCTCATTCTTTGTTTGGCCCTTCAATCAGTAACATCTCACTGATATCTGTGCTTATAATCTCAGTTAAAATGATGCCAGACACAAAATCATGAAAGAAATGGTGGATCTAAGGATGAAATAAGAGGATGAGAGGAAGAAACAGTGGAAGGATGTGTTCAGCTCTGTAACTTATAATTTTTATGCAAAATTATTTCATGTTCCCTAATTTCGGGGCATGGGCCTGATGTTTACATTCTTGTTATGAAATTTCCACAGTTTGTTCAGTGTTTCCTCTCTCTCTTTCCTTTATACCCCCCTTTCTATTCTCCTATGCTTTTGGCATCATTTTTGTAATTTTTTTACTGAAATTTCTTGGGAGTTTTGGATTGGTAACAGAATGTTTATTCTGTTGTTTCCCATGGTTACGTCCTCACCCTAGGGTGGTTAGGCATTTCGGTCATGCATCTACCATCCGATGTACTGCAGTTTCTTCTCAGCAAGCCTCTGTTTTACATTGAAAAGTGTTAAAATTGGTTACTGATTTCGGGCCATATTTTCAGTGCCTGGAGTCTTGTTTCCAGTTTTTATTCACTTTTGTTTACATTGACAATGGTTACTTCTGACAGTGATTCCTTGTCTTCTATTTAGTTCTGCTCATAGCCAGATACATTAGTATTCTCCGTAAGTGTAACATTAATTTTTAGACATGTTTTAAAATTTTTGTCCACACTTAGGCTTTTTTGGGATCCATTTGGGCTCATCGTTCCCATTGGGAACTTGGGCTCATCTTGAAATTTTTTTGAAAATTTTTTTTCTTTTGAATTATTTTTCAAAATGTTTGTAATGGATTATTATTATTATGTATCTTTGTTTTCAAGGGTTGGTGCGAGTACGATGACTGTTTAATATTTTTTCAAAATGAAAGAATATTGTTCAATTGTAAATCGAGGAAGTCTCCTTCTGATTCTCATGTTCATTGTATTTGCTGTAGACTTTGTACTCGCACTAATTCTTGCTCAGTGTGTGCCAATTCGGATGACAAACGTTGGAGACGTGTGTCACGGTATATTGTTAGTGGTGAGAGGTCCATGCTGGTCCTCTCTCCACAGGGTCACTCTAGTTTTTTTAGTCTCTTTTTCAGAGGAACAAGAACAGGGTGATGTTTCCATGATGTCTTCAAAAGTGTGCTTCCATCGTCGCAATAAAGAGCTGGTGGCAAAGTGCTGAACGAAATGCTGCAAGTGCCTAAGAGGTCCCTAGTAGGATCGACGGTCACTTGTTGCCCACTAGGTCCCCCGGTGAAGCAATCATTCACGAAATGGTTGTGACACCGGGTTCGTCCATTGCAGTCCAGGAGAGGAGAAGGGGTGTTGCGAGCACTATAATCTCGGATCACGCACACCTGGTGACGACAGATCGGAGGATGGAACGGAGGAAGCCAGTCAGTCCAGTAGCTAGCTCATCCAGGTCTACCCGTACCGCGAGCGAGAGAGGCCCCCTCTCTCTTACAACAACATCTGGGCCCAGATGTGGTTGTACGTAACATTCGTCAGTCGGAGCATATATCCACTCCTCCTGCTCGGGACCCTCTGTCGCATAGACAGTCCGGCGCGGCTTGTCTATTGGCTTCCTCATCCTCATCCTCACGTCAGCACACACAGCCGCACCTTGGCCATGTGACCACAGATATCCAGCCTGCTTCGCCGACCAGGGATTCCACGTCGACCGGGTCACGCCATCCGCTAGCCAAGGACAAGAGGCCTTTCCAGTCGGGGGGATGTTTGCATATAAAAAGTATGCAGGAATTAACGTCCCAGGAGCTTCCAGCGGCTAAATTACGTAAGACCGCAGCTCCACAGGCCTCCGTGACGGACTTGCTATCACAGATAGCTCAATTCATCGCAGCATCCCAGCAGCCATCAGAAACTTTTTCAGAACAGGAACTGTCTGAGGAAGCTTGGTCGGTTCACTCCCCTGCAGAGTCAGAAAGGGACGACCGAGATTCTCATGTGGTCCAGTCGGATGGTGAAAGGGAATCAGCGGATCTGAAATTTTCCCTTTCCGAACAACTTAAGGTGGCCGTATATTTCATCCGACAGCACCTTTCAGAAGTTGTTTCTCCGGACCAAAATGCTGGGTTACCTGATAAGAGACTGATAGCGTCACTGGACACAGACTTATTTGGCCGGAATAGGGACATTGCGCCTGAGTTTCCAACCCAGTTCAGAAATGTCACGCGAACATTTGAACTTCTTCATGACGCTTTTTTCAAGCTAGCCTCTAAGACTGGCAAATACAGTTTCTTATCATCTCATGCTCTACAGCTGCCTTTCATCAATAATAGAAATAGATTTGAAACGGCAGGACAGGGCGTGCTGAGAGTTCCTCTGTGTTTAGGCGACCAGGCAGAAGACTTGGAGTTGTCATTGCCGGTGTCTATATTGATTTACTCCAGTATATGCTGGAGACGACAATCTCGTCTAACAGAATCAGTTTACACGCATTATTTTACGCAGATGACCTTACCAGAGAGTTATTACGTCTCGAAGGAAAAGAATTCCAGGATGTTCAAAACGTCTGTGAGAGTTCTTTCGAGGGCCATAGCATATTCTACGTATAACTCTGCCCTTTCAGTGGAAATCTGGAGTTATGCCCTGGCTGCATCCCAAGAGTGGATAGTAAGGTGAAAAACTCTTCCTGTCACTCCGGTCTCAGGAGAGCTTCTCTTCGACGGTAAGCTTTCTATAATCTATGATCAGATTACTAAGAAAGCTTCAGATTCTCTGCTTTTTAAATCCGCTTCGAAAAAGTCGGACTC
Source organism: Pictodentalium vernedei (assembly GCA_031216915.1). Lineage (NCBI taxonomy): Eukaryota > Metazoa > Mollusca > Scaphopoda > Dentaliida > Dentaliidae > Pictodentalium > Pictodentalium vernedei. The sequence goes on from CM062295.1 coordinate 498,647,958, forward strand.
AGCAGAGAGGAGTAAGGCAGGCACTACTGGGGCGAGTACGTCCAAGGGAAGTTCCTATAGAGGATCTAAGAAAGCCTCTACGTCTTATTCCAGAGACCGTCAGAGTAGCGACTCAGGTAGGGGTCGTAATGCTGGCCGAGATAACCGGTCAGACACCCCTAGGTCGACTGGGTGAGGTGCAGGTCGTGGAGGACGTGGTTTCTCCTCCCGCAAGCCTCGCAGGGCCAGGAGGTGATGGTCTAAACCTCTGTTGCATTCCAGTGGGCGGAAGGCTGTCAAGATTCTTAACCAATTGGTTGTCAATTACGGATGACCCATGGGTGCAAGGGGTTATTTCCGAAGGTCAAAAACTGTCCTTCAAGGAAAAACCTCCGTTAACTCAAAATCCATGTTGGTCTCAGCTTCCGTCAAATGTTCAGAAGAGAGATTCGCTTCTATCAGAAGTTCAATCTCTTCTGGACAAGAATGCGATAGAGGTCATAGAAAAACAGGAATCTCCAGGTTTCTACAGTCACCTGTTCCTGGTTCCAAAACCAGACGGCTCGTTTCATCCAGTTATAGATCTGAGCTGGATAAACAAGCTGATCGTGGCTCTGAAATTTTATATGGAGACCATCCGATCGGTCAGAGCGAGCATTTGCGTGAATGATTATGCTGCAAGCATAGATCTCAAGGATGCATACTTTATCGTCATGGTACATCCGGCGCTCAGAAAGTATCTTCGCTTCGCTGTCCTAGGAGTCGTTTATCAGTTCCAAGCAATGTGCTTCGGTCTGAATCTAGCACCCTGGGCCTTCACTCGAATAATGAACTCGGTAATGACTCATTTCCAAGCTCATTCGTCTGTGGTAACGTCGGCCTACTTGGACGACATTCTTCAGAGGTATGGCAACAAGTTAATGCTTCAGAACGATGTTCAGAGTCTGCTTCAATTGCTCCAACGTCTCGGTTTCATAGTAAACAAAAAGAAGTTGGATCTAGTGCCGTCCAAGTCGTTCACCCACCTGGGAATGAGCTTCGAGACTCACAACAATCTTGTTCATCTGCCGTTAACCAGAGCAAAATTAGTCAGTTGTTACGCTCACTTTTGTCTTCACTCAGATGTAGTAACAGCGAGAGAATTCATGCGACTGACAGGTTTGTGCGGAGCCGCTGCGGATCGTCTTCCGATGGGGCAACTACACACTCGTCCACTCCAGATATTTTTTACTCAGAATTGGAGTGTGAAGATTCATTCGCTCGAAATGAACATTGTCTTGTCGAATCAAGTGAAACGAGAGATTAAGACTTGGGCAGATATTCAGTGGTTAACTCAGGGAGTACCACTGCAACTGCGGGATCCGAATTTTATGATAATGACGGATGCGAGTCAAACAGGTTGGGGGGCAACTTTGAGCCCAACAGTTTCGAGGTGCCAGGGTCTTTGGGATCTGCAGTTCCTAAACAAGCGCATAAACGTCAAAGAGATGATGTCAATTTGGCTTGCGCTACGTGTATGGATGAACATTATTCAGAATTCACATGTTCAAATTTTGTCCGACAATTCGACAGTAGTAGCGTATATTCGGAACCAGGGAGGCACTCATTCCATTCCGTTCTATTTAACGGAAAGAATCCTTCTGTTTGTCCTAGAGCATCAAGTTCTTCTGTTGGTCCGTCATATTCCAGGTCGTCTGAACATTCTAGCGGACTTCCTTTCTCTGAAAAGTTGTATAACACGCTATTAATTGAAAATAGAATATGTTTTCATTTTTGGAATTCACTCAAAAAAACAAATGAGGGGTGTTAAAGCTGAGTATGAATGCTTTTAGTACTGGCTGGTTTTGGCCATAATGTTGGGTAAAGAGTCGGTATAGATGAGATTTACATTAAAGCTGTATAGTGCACAGTGTAAGTTACTCAGTTAATAATGAAAATTGTTTATAACCAGAAATTGTGACTAACCCTGTGCAATGCACAGGGTTAGTCACACTTTCTGGTTACAAAAAATTATTAACTGTCATATGACACACTACATGAAAGTATACACTGAATAAGGCTGTAAACATTCACAGGTTTAGTTTGTTACGTGTTATATAGGGTGCAGGATTCAAGGAACTAATGAAAATACTTATACTGGATTGTGGACATTTTTTCAATGTGAATTCCAAAAATGAAAACATGTTCTATTTTCAATTAATAGCTTGTTGTATGTTGCCGTCAGAATGGACTCTCAACAAACGAGTATTCAATCAGATTTGGTACCAATGGGATCGTCCTATGATAGACTTATTTGCAGTGCATCTCAACAATCAATTGCAGACATATGTGTTGCCATGCCCAGATCCTCGAGTGTTTGCAGTAGACGCCCTCTCGATCTCTTGGGACAGAATGATAGGATACGCGTAAACCTCCAGCTCCGTTGATTCAACAGATATTGCTAAAATCAAGCAATCTCACTGCTAGATTCTGTTGGTAGCATCTCTGTCACCCCAGAGACCATGGATAAATCTACTCAGGTGTCTGCTGTGGGACATTCTGTGGAAACTTCCTCCACGGGAGGACCTTCTTTCGCAGGGGAAATCGCACACACTGCATCACAACCCGCAAGGTTTCAACCTTCACGTATTTTCGTTGTGCGGTCCTACGGCAAGCATTTTACAGGACGAGCAGTGGATGCAATTTCTAACTGTAGGACGACCTCCTCTTTGCTAAATTATGCTGCTACGTGGAAGGTTTTCTCTCGATGGTGTAGGGATCATTCTGTTGATTTTTATGATCCCTCCATTCCAGACATTGCTAATTTTCTGGTCTACTTGTTTGACGAGATCAGACTGCAGCCAATAACTATTAAGGGTTATAGGTCTATGCTATCGGATACCTATGCTCATCATGATAGCTTACAGATTGGATGTAATGTCTCTTTATCTCAGTTAGTGAAAAACTTTTCGATAAATAGACCTAGAACCCTTAGGTTAATTCCTAAGTGGAATTTAGCCTGGGTTCTTCTGAAGCTAAAAGAAGCGCTATTTGAACCTCTTGATACAGTGGATTTCAAATACTGATCTTATAAGACCGCTTTTCTCTTAGCCTTCTCTTCTGCTAGAAGAGTTAGTGAGCTTCATGCACTACCTGTTGATGATTCTCACTATCGTAGTTCTGGTAATACTATTACATTGACTACTAATGTTGGATTTTTGGCTAAGAATCAGGCTCCTAATAAGTACCCTGAACCTATTGTTATTAAGGTTCTTCCGTCTTCAGGTGGTCATAGGCCTTTGCTTTGTCCAGTCAGAGCTGTGCGTATTTACAAATGTAGATCTGAGTTTATCAAAAAGGGACATAAGCGTTTCTTTCTGTCTTTGCTGCCTAATAGAAAGGACTTTACGGTCCATTCTATTGCAAGGTGGATTCAATTAACTATCCGTACTGCTTATGATAAATTATCTTCATCTCAGCAGTCTGTGCTTAAGATTTCGGCGCATGAAGTAAGAGCGCTGTCTACATCTTGAGCTTATGCTAATAGTGTTGCTATTACTGATTTGATGAAGGCTGCATATTGGTCTCAGCCTTCCACGTTCACAAATTTTTTATCTTAGAAATATTGAGTCCATTTCTGGCGACCTGCATTGTTTAGGTCCGTTTTCTGTTGCTCAGAATGTCGTCCACTAAACAGTTGCAACTATAGTTACGCAGGCTTTCTGTTCCAGCAGTGACTCTGTCCTGCTGCCCTCTTTGTTCTGGGGCGATTGACCCAGAGCAAGGGGAAGGGGGTGGGGGATGGTGTTCCCTTATATCACCTGATTTATAGTGAAAAGCAAGGGAATACCTCCTCTGGAGTCAGTAATTCTGAGTCGGTGCCGGGATGGTTTTAAAGTGTAAAGCTAATGTCTATCTCATTTATGTAATATTTTTAAAGTGTAGCTCGGTGTGAAGCATTTGTATATGTCACGTGTCATACAAGCGTTAATATACAATCCTCGGACACTTTTAAATGAGTATAAAGAGTCTCATTCTCTGGACTATCTTTATTTATTGGCTTTCCTTTAATAAATTAGGATAATGGGTTATACTGGATGTTAATAGAGATCATTGATGTTATTGTGCTCAATTACGGAATGGTATTGTGTCTTTCTTTTTTGGTATAAAGCCTGTTCTCTTCTCCTTGAGGGGATAATTCTGTTTACATGTAATTGAGCCTATTGGATTTTCCTTTATGTCCTAGGCCCTCCAGCCTTTTTTCTATTCAGCTAAGTCTGTGTCATTGGTACAGTATGAAAATGTTAAAAAATTTATAGTAATTTATATATTTTTTATACTTACCAATGACCCAGTTGGGGATGGCCCTCCCAATGAGTTGGGAACTCATACCTCCCTGCTGATTACATAACATTTACCAGGCACTGGTTGTAAGAATGAGGATTTGGCTCCAATTTCGGTACTTCCTTGACACTGCGCATGCGCAGTTGATAAAAGTATGGAGGACCACATAGGACATTTAATTTTTGGATTTTGATGCAAATTGTGGGGATTGGGGTGGGGGGGGGGGGGCAAAATTTGTGTTTGGCCCTAGAATTTAAGAGTTAGCACCAGCTAAGTCTGGGTCATTGGTAAGTATAAAAAATATATAAATTACTATAAATTTTTTAACTTTCATCTTCTTCTCTGGCAGTACTGAAACAATGTGAACCAAACTTGGCAAGAATGGTCTATGGAAGATCTTCTACAAATGATCCTCATTTTGTTCCCGTCGGATGAAAAACGTGCCTGCCAGAGGCATTCTTTGTTTCTGATTGGTGGATTTTGAAAAATCTTCTCTGAAACTACAACGCCCAATGTTTTGAAACTTCTCATTATTGATGACTGTAACACCCTCTACCAACGATTGTCATTTAATGTTGAACGGGTTGCAAACATGGCCATAATTCTGTCTTATAGTTACCATAGAAACTCTATGGGGAATCACATTTTCATCTTCTTTTCTGAAACTACTGAGCTGATGTGAACCAAACTTGGCAGAAATGGTCCATGGGAGATCCTCTACAAACAGTCCTCATTTTGTTTCTGTCGGATGAAAAACATGACCACCAAAGGCATTCTTTGATTCTGATTGGTGGATTTTTAAAAAATCTTCTCCTCTGAAACTACAAGGCCAAATATTTTGAAACTTCACATGTTTGCTGACTGGGACACCCTCTACCAATGATCCACATTTAATGTTGATCGGGATGCAAACATGACCACAATTGCAGCTTATATTTACCATAGAAACCCTATGGGATATCACATGTTCATCTTCTTCTCTGGAACTAATGAGTCAATGTGAACCACACTTGGTAGGAATGGTCTATGGGAGGTTCTCTACAGCTGTTCCTCATTTTGTTCCTGTTGGATGAACAACATGGCCGCCAAAGGCATTCTTTGATTCTGATTGGTGAATTTTGAAAAATCTTCACATGCTTGATGACTGGGACACCCTCTACAACCGGTCCTCATTTTATGTTGATCAGGTTGCAAACATGGCCTCAATTGTGGCTTATAGCTACCATGGAAACCCTGTGGGAAATCACATTTTCATCTTCTTATCTGAAACTACTTGGCCAGTGTGAACCAAACATGGCACAAATAATGTATGGAAAGTCCTCTGAAAACAATCATCATTCTGTTTCGCTCAGATGAAGGAGCATGGCAGCCAGCTGCATTCTTTGATTTTGATTAGAATAACTGAGAGATGTGTAGTTCTGCCAGGTGAGCGATTACAGGCTCTGTGATGGGGAATCACATTTTCATCTTCTTCTCTGAAACTACTGAGCTGATGTGAACCAAACTTGGCAGAAATGGTCCATGGGAGATCTTCTACAAACAAAAAAAATATTTAAAAAAACAATTCAACAAAACCATTTCATGTGACCCCTCACGAGGATTCACATGATATGGTTCTGTTGAAATTTTTTGAACAAGTTGAAAAAACAAAAATTAAAATAATAAATGTTGATATTATTTGTGTTGGATAAAGGGTTAACTCTTAGAGGCTGGGAGTCAAGTTTTCTTGCCTGTGATGTAATACTGCAGGTAATCTGGCTGTGACAGTTCAACTATCTTTGGGCTGGGGGAGAATTGAACACTGAGCTGGTGCTTCTAGTCAAGTATCGTCTGCCTGAATAGGCAGACGACACTTGACTAAAAGCACCTTCTTTACTGTAAGTCTTTCACAGTGTGTCATGTTCAATAAATTAATTCTGATTCCCCAGCTTCTAAGGGTTAAAGATGCCTCCACACAATTTGGAAATAATGGATTTAAAAGCATGGTAAAAAATTTGGTATTGAAATTTAACTGATTAATTCCCTTTTCTTTAGCTATAGTTGGTATTAAAGATGCTTCCACACAGTTGGGAAATTATGGATTCAGCAAGACCTTGGGTGATACATTGTCACGCCGAGTAAATCTGTTACTAGACTGTTTACATCAACTCAAAGATGCTCTGTCCAAGCATAAACATTGTGATATGTTAAATCCATTGAGGCGGACAGTTAGAAAACAAGGTTTGTATTACATGTCATTATTTTACTTTGTTTTATTCTATTGTTTATAGTCAAATTCCCTGTGGTGGATATCTTTTAATTGAAAAACCCTGTTAATTGAAGATATAGACAGAACGGCATTCGCGTTCGAACTGTCATTTTTTACTGCACAAGATCGATATTGGTTGAGGGATAATATTGAAGGGGAAGCCAAAGGCTTTGAGTTCAGTATTATCCCTCCGCTAAAATCGACATATCGATTAACCCATTCACACATGCGTGTCATTCTGTGTTTATTACATGCCTTCATGTTGAAAAAAGAAAATATTAGAAGGACACTCAGCAATTCATTTGACAACTTTCAACATAAAGAACACATTTTATTACCAACCAAATTTGCGAAGAGAACCTGCATTACTATTTCGCCCCCTGAGTTCCAATGTGTTCTATATGCCTACTGGCATATAGAACACATTGGAACTCAGGGGACGATTCTTATCTATTCTAGGGATTCAAATTGTAATTACGGTGCACGATTTGTAGAAAGTTCCAGTGAAATTTCACTTCAATTCAAAAATTGTCCGTCAACGATTTCCGTTCCGCACATGTGTGCGGAATAGATTTTCATTTTCTGCATGGTTTAGTGTTGCTGTAGATGGGAATTTCATAGAACAGGCATATAAGAAATAAACATCCGAGGCCTTTAAAATGGGGTATTATTCAGATTGTTTACAAATTTAGAGTGCTACATGTTGATACATTTGTACCAACCTCACTCAGTGATGAACTCTGTCATATGTTCAGTCTATAAATACAGAAATGAAAGAGCATAGGACATTATACCATAGAATTAATGATAACTTGTTAGTATCAACAATATTGCAGTCCGTGGGTTCCAGTAATCTTTAAACTAGATAAATTTCCCCACACTTTTTACATACGATGCCTTTTTAATGACATGTCAGCTTTGTCATCTGTTATACATGACTTGAAATTTTTTCTAGACCGGAACAAGCAAACAATATTATATTTCCCAAGATGAATATAGCTTAAAACTGTGCTGCTGTCGAGTGTTTTTTGTGATGAAGGGTGTAATTCTAGGTTACATGGCATTATATTGTATGATGCATATTGGCTTTTGAGAACTCTTGTTGGAGCAACTCAATTCTGTATCATTTTAATGCAACATTTAATGCTGCAACAAGCAACTTCCATCAGATGCCTTGTGCATCACTAATTTTAGTGTGAACATGTTTTTTTATTTACTCTGTCAGACTAATCAAATTCTTTTATACAGTGGTATCCTTTTAATTTAATAAAAACTCTGCCATTAAAAAAATATTCAATTAACAAGAGAACTCTACCAGAATTTGGCCATATTCCTACATTCAGATAATGAATTGAATAATTATCTATTCATCAGATAATTGCATCTAAGTACTTAATTCTATGAAGTGCGTCTCAGAAGAAATCAGCGACACTTGTCTTCAAATTTCTCGGGTGCAATAGAATTAAGAAAGGACGCTGGTTTTGTTTACATTGGCATGGCGGGGGTTCAAACCCACGTCGAGAGAGTTTCCTTTGCACCATCTGCCTAGCAAGACTATACTGAACCATGCACACCACTCTGGTCTGTCAGTGGCTGAGTAGTGTGCGTGGTTCAGTATAGTTTCACTAGGCAGTTGGTGCCGAAGGAAACTCTCTCAGCGTGGTTTCGAATCCCCTTCGTGCCATTGAATATATATCCATTTATATCTTGTTTGACAGAGCTCCGCAAGATATAACAGATTAAATATTCTGTTGGAAGTACTGTGTCCAAAGATATTTATTAAGCTGCAAAATTTGAGAGGTGTCTGAATATTTTTATGCCCCGAAATATTTTTGGGGGCATATAGTGTGTGTCATTTCCATCTGTCCGTCTGTCTGTCAGGATGATATTCTTGTATGCTCCATAACTCTGCGATGCTTCGTTGGATTTTGTTGAAACTGGGCATACATGTTTCTTTGGAGGAAATGATGTGTCCCACACACAATTTTTTTGTTTGTTTGATGGAGGTCAAGGGCACAGATCAAGGTCACAGTTCGGGTGGTCACTGTTAGTCTTGTTTTCAATAGACAGAGGATTTCCAATGAGTCAGTCACCAAGTTTACAGTGAGATTTACAAAGTGAGTTTATAAATTAGGTCGGAATTGAGACTTTTTTGAGGTCCAGATCTAATTTACTGGATGGGATTTGTAATCATCACCATAAATTGGGGACAAATTGAGAAATTTGTGGTTAATAAACCTTGATTTCTTCACTGTGAAGGGTGATCAATACTTGGCAAAAATTATGTACATACTAGCATTTCAGAATAAATTACACATGTAAACATGTATTTTCTCAGCTTTTGTGAGTTATGTACATGTGAGAAAAATATACAATGGAGCAATCATGCATATGCTCATTCGTGCCTCTCTAACTGGCTTACTTCTCCCTGCTTTCGTTTGACGACACTATGAAGTCTGTGGAAGGGAAATGAGTCAAGTGGACTTCTCCCTCAATTTTACCATCCCTCACCCAAGGCTGGTCACGTACCCGAGTTACATACATCTGAAAGCGTCTTTCAGTCTCAGCAGTGTGGAATAACGTTTTGTTAGAATTTGGTCTGTCTGATATTTTCTATTTATCAGCTGACAATTGTTTCTGAAAGGAAAATGTAATGGAATTATGATCAAGTTTTAATGAATTTAAAAGTAGAGGATATATTTTTATACTGTACCAATGACCCAGACTTAGCTGGTGCTAACTCTTAAATATTTAGGGCCAAAAATAAATTTTACCCCCCAATCCCCAAAAATTACATTTCCTATATGGTCCTCCATTCTTTTACTCCACTGCACATGTGCAGTGTCAAGGAGGTCTCAAAATTGGCGTAATTATCATTCTTTGTTTGGCCCTCTCATCAGTTACATCTCATTGATATTTGTGCTTGTAAATCTCAGTTTAAATGATGCCAGACACATAATTATGAAAGAAATGGTGGATTTAAGGAGGAAATAGAAGGATGAGAGGAAGAAACAGTGACAGGAAATGTTCAGGGCTGTAACTTTTAATTTTTTTACGAAATTATTTCATGTTGTCTATTTTCGAGGCATGGCCCTTATGTTGTCATTCTTGCTATGAATGTACCATTGTTGTTCAGTGTTTCCTCTCTCCATTTCCTTTATTCCCCCCTAGCTATTCTCCCATGCTTTTGGCATATTTTTTGTAATGTTGATTACTAAAATTTCTTGGGAGTTTTTGCTTGGTAACAGAATAATATTCTGTTTTTTCCCCATTTTCACGTCCTCACCCCTGGGTGTTTAGGCGTTTTGGTCTGCATCTACCATCTGATGTTCTGCAGTTTCTTCTCTGGAAGTCTCCGTTTTGCATCAGATAGTGTTTAAATTGGTAACTGATTTCAGGCCATGTTTATCAGTGCCTGGAGTCATGTTTCCAGTTTTGTACACTTTTTGTTTATGTTGACAACGGTTGCTTCTGATAGTGATTACTTGTCCTCTGCTTAGTTCAGTTCATAGCAAGATACATTAATATTGTCCGTAAGTGTTACATTGATTTTTTTAAATGGTTTTAAAATTTTTGTCCACACTTAGGCTTTTTTGGGATCCATTTGGGCTCATTGTTCCCATTGGGAACTTGGGCTCTTCTGAAAATTTTTTCCAAAATTTTTTTTTTTTAAATTATTTTCTTTTGAAATATTATAATGGATTATATTATATTATGTATCTTTGTTTCAAGGGTTAGTGCAAGTACTATGACTGTGTATATTTTTTTCTTGATGAAAAAAATATTGTTCAAATTGTAATGCGAGGAAATCTTCCTCTAATTCTCAGGTTCATTGTGTTTCTTGTAGTCAATGTATTCGCACTAATTCTTGCTCTGTGTGTGTTGATTGGAATGACAACGTTGGAGACGTGTGTCATGGTATTTTGTTAGTGGTGAGGGGTCCATTCCGGTCCTCTCTCCGCAGGGTCACTCTACTTTATCAGTCTCTTTTTCAGAAGAACAAGAACAGGGTGATGTTTCCGTGATGTCTTCAACAAGTGTGTCTCCGTCGTTGCAATATTAGGGCCAGCGGCTAAGTGCTCAAGGTAATACGACAATTGCCGAAGAGTTCCCTAGTAGGATCGAAGGCATTGATTGTCTGCTAGTCTGCCCGGTGTCAAATGGCTGGGCAGCCGGGTTCGTCCATTGTGGTCCAGGGAAGCAGTTTGGGTGATGCGAGCACTATAAAACATCAAATGTGCACACCCAGCAACGACGGATCCGAGGATAGTATGGAGGAAGCCTGTCAGTCCGGTAGCTAGCTCGTCCAGGTCCACCCGGACCGCGAGCGAGAGGGACCCCCTCTATCTTACATCAACATCTGCACCGCGATGTTGTTGTATGTTCGTTCGTTAGTCAGAGCTTACGTCCACTCCTCCTGCTCGGGATGCTCCGTCGCATAGACAGTCCTGTTATATTGGCTTCCTCATCCTCATGTCAACACACACGACCGCACCTTGGCTATGTGACCACAGATTTCCAGGAGACGTTCGCATATTATATAAATGCAGGAATGAACGTCCCTGGTGCTCGTGCTTCGCCATCCAGGGAATACATGTCGACCAGGTCACTCCATCTGCTAGCCAAGGACACGAGGCCTTTCCAGTTGGGACGTTCGCATATTATATAAATGCAGGAATGAACGTCCCTGGAGCTTCCAGTGGATAATTACGTAGGACCGCGGCTCCACAGGCCTCATTAAGAAACATGAACAGGGTGATGTTACCGTGATGTCTTCGAAAAGTGTGCTTCAGTTGTCACAGTCAAATGAAGAGCTAGTGGTAAAAGTGCTCGTGCAGATATGTCAATTGCCTATGAGGTCCCAAGTAGGATCGACGGTGTTGGCATCCGCTAGCTCGCCCGGTGTAGTGACCATTCATTGAATGGCTCAGCAGACGGGTTCGTCCATTGCAGTCCAGGAAGGAGATTTGGGTGATGCGAGCACTATAAAAATACAATGTGCACACCCAGTGACGACGGATACAAGGATGGTACGGAGGAAGCCTATTAGTCCGGTTCCAAGCTCGTCCAGGTCCATCCGGGCTGCGAGCGTGAGAGGTCCCTCTCTCGTACAACAACATCTGGGCCTACGTGACCAGTGATATCCAACCAACATCGCCGACCAGGGATTCTACGGCGATCAGGTCACGCCATCCGATAGCCAAGGATATGAGGCCTTCATACTCCAGACGTTCGCATATAAGAAGTATGCAGGAGTCAACGTCCAAGGAGCCTCCAGCGGCTGAATCCTGTAAGACCGCAGCTCCACAGGCCTCCGTTACGGACGTGCTATCGCAGATAGCACAAATTATCGCAGCATCCCAGCATCCGACAGAAACTCTGTCGGATCAGGAATTATCCGAGGAAGCTGGGTCGGTACGTTCCGCTGCAGGTTCAGGCACGGACGACCAAGAATTTTAAGTGGTCCGACAGGATGGCGAAAGGGATACAGAGGAGTTGTAATTTTCCCTTTTGGAACAACATAAATTGCCGTAGAGTGCATCCAGCATTATCATCTGACGTTGTTCCTCCGGAAACAAAATGCTGCGTTGCTTGATAAGAGACTGATAGTGTCACTGGACACAGAATTCTTTAATCGGTTTAGGGACATTGTCCCTGAGTTTCCAACACAGTCCAGAAATGTCTCACAGACATTTGAACTATTGAATGACGCTATATATAACTTTCTACCAAATGGGCAGGTCCGGTTTCTTATCGGCAAATGCTCTACATCTGCCTTTCACCAATTCAAGGAATAATTCGAAATGGCAGGACAGTAGTATGTCTCGGGCTTTTGGGGCCTCATTTGGGGGACCTCGGTGGGGGACCTCGAAGTGACGTCATGTCACGTGACGTAGTGGCGCCGTGTTGTGTTGTCATGGTAACCTGCGTGAGCGGCCGTGTTGTGACGTCATCCCCATAGTGATACGTGTTGTTAGTGCGCATGCGCAGCGCGTGTTGTTAGGGTAATACGTGTTTCCGTCGTCCATTTTGTATACTGGAGGCCACCATCTTGGTTTCTATGGTAGCACGTGATTGCTATGTTACCCAATTGTTCTGCAATAAGACGGGGTATGTTCGGAGGGTATGTTCGATTGAATCGGAGTATTTTCTGGAACAACTTCCCTGGATAATTACCACAAACAACCCGACAATCCTTCCAAATCACCAAAATCCACCCAAAATTACCGAAATTGACTTTATTTCCCCATTTTATCGGTTTAGCACGTAGTGCTATAGTACCGAGAGGGTATCTGGGGTGCATTCGATTGAACAGGAGTAATGTTCTGGATTAGAATCTCTTTTTTGATCCCTATCCCATGACGTTTTTCCCCTATTAAGAATAGCACGTAGTGCTATAGGACAAATTTACCCAGAATTCTCTGCTTCTATCTATATATGCAATAGTTATCGTCTACCTAGGCATGTTCCTTTGTTCTAGAGTATACTCCAGTAGTGTAGAAGGGCCTATCAACTGGAACAGTATACCTTATTATTGCTATATTTAGCAATTTCTAGTCTATTCTTGTTAGTTCTGACCCTATTCCAAGTACTCTTGTTGTTTCATTTATCTAGATCCTATTTATAGAACATAACTAACCAATCAGATTGCTTGATTTCCCATAATCTGTATACAGAGTTATCTCCCTTCTGTATAATGAAAGACTATTTCCAATGGCCATATCCCATGGAATCCCATTTTGGTTGAAACACCCATGGCTATAGGATCCCTTTTTTGTCGTATGAGGCCATGAGGGCTATGTAAAAGCCCTCAATGAGTCCTCATTTATTATCCCTCATACCCTCATTGAATTTTGAGGTTACGAGGACCATTAAAAATCCCTCAATGAGGCATAATTTACTACGACTCTTAGCCTCATCTCGGTATTTGAGGATACCCATGGCCTGGTATTGTATTATTCGAGGATACCTATCGAGGATACCTTTAGGAGAATCCCTTTTTTGTCGTATGAGGCCATGAGGGCTATGTAAAAACCCTCAATGAGTCCTCATTTATTATCCCTCATGGCCTCATTGAATTTTGAGGTTATGAGGACCATTAAAAATCCCTCAATGAGGGATTTTTAATACGACTCTTATCCTCATTTCAGTATTTGAGGATACCTATGGCCTGGTATTGTATTATTTGAGGATACCTATTGAGGATACCTATCGAGGATACCTTTTGGAGAATCCCTTTTGTGTCGCATTAGGCTATGTAAAAGCCCTCAATGGGTCTAATGTAGTCTTACCAACCGCTTCCATCTTGTCCCCAAAGCTCCAAAGCCATTACAGGTCTATGGCCTATCTGTCCTATCATTAGCTTCTACAGCAGTCTTGTTCCATTGTGGCCTTGTACCAGTACTATTGGCTTCTGTTATTCTGCCCCATATCTCATCCATTACTTCCTAGCTATACCTATCTCAGTCTCGACTATAACATTGATCAAGGTTGAATCAGATTTCCCCTGTATACATATAAGGCATTCCGTAATTGAGATTCCTAGCCGAGTCCGTAAAAGTTGGATTCCGTAATTTGTCATCGACACTCGAGGGTATGGAAAAGGATTAATAACCCCCAATTAAACAATGACTACAAGACTCTGAATAGAGACAACCAACCACTACAAAACAATTAAGTACAGATCCAACAGAACCAATTGTGAACAAAACAAAGTGAAAGAATGTAAACTAGTCGGATTGATCGAACTAGTTGGAAAGACTGAACAGATCTGATCAAATGCAATCAAGATGGAAGTGAATTGACCATAACAAAGTTTTCAACTGAATGAACTCAAATATAACCAAACTCGAAGTTAATTGACCATTACAAATTGAACAAAGTTCTGAACTATAACCCTAATGAATGTATATATACTTAACCCTCTTGAACTGTTTGAATGAACTTTATTTTTGAACTTTTTATATCTAATATAAATTAACACCCTTTGAACTGAATAGACTTTATTTTTGAACTATAACCCAAATGAAGGTATTAACACCCTTGAACTGAATAAATTTTAAACTTAATGAAAATATAACGAAAGGTGATCTGAATTTTTAAACTACAACCCATTAAACTGAATTCTTCCAATAGGGAAGGGGAATACTCTCGAGTGTCGATGACAAATTACGGAATCCAACTTTTACGGACTCGGCTAGGAATCTCAATTACGGAATGCCTTATATGTATACAGGGGAAATCTGATTCAACCTTGATCAATGTTATAGTCGAGACTGAGATAGGTATAGCTAGGAAGTAATGGATGAGATATGGGGCAGAATAACAGAAGCCAATAGTACTGGTACAAGGCCACAATGGAACAAGACTGCTGTAGAAGCTAATGATAGGACAGATATGCCATAGACCTGTAATGGCTTTGGAGCTTTGGGGACAAGATGGAAGCGGTTGGTAAGACTACATTAGACCCATTGAGGGCTTTTACATAGCCTAATGCGACACAAAAGGGATTCTCCAAAAGGTATCCTCAATAGGTATCCTCAATAGGTATCCTCAAATAATACAATACCAGGCCATAGGTATCCTCAAATACTGAAATGAGGATAAGAGTCGTATTAAAAATCCCTCATTGAGGGATTTTTAATGGTCCTCATAACCTCAAAATTCAATGAGGCTATGAGGGATAATAAATGAGGACTCATTGAGGGTTTTTACATAGCCCTCATGGCCTCATACGACAAAAAAGGGATTCTCCTAAAGGTATCCTCGATAGGCATCCTCGAATAATACAATACCAGGCCATGGGTATCCTCAAATACTGAGATGAGGCTAAGAGTCGTAGTAAATTATGCCTCATTGAGGGATTTTTAATGGTCCTCATAACCTCAAAATTCAATGAGGGTATGAGGGATAATAAATGAGGACTCATTGAGGGCTTTTACATAGCCTCGCAGGACCTGGAGGTAATGGTATTAACCTCTAACGTGTTCCAGAGGGCGGAAGACTGTCAAGTTTCTCAACCAATTGGGAGTAGATTACGGACGTCCCTTAGGTTCGAGGGGTGGTTTTGGAAGGACTAAATTGTCCTTCAAAGTAAAACCTCCATTAACTCGAAGTCCAAGATGGACTCAGCTTTCGTCAAGTCCGCAGGAAAGAGGCTCGCTTCCATCAGAAGTCCAGTCTCTTCTGGAGAAGATTGCGATAGAGATTGTAGAAATCCAGGAATCTCCAGGTTCCTACAACCATCCTTTTCTGGTTCCGAAACCAGACGACTCATTCCGTCCACTCATAAATCTGAGCTGGATAAACAAGCTGATCGTGGCTCCAAGATTCTATATGGAGACCATCCGATCGGTCAGAGCGAGTATTCAGGTGAATGACTGTGCTACATGCATAGATCTCAAAGATGCGTACTTTCATGTCATGGTACATCAGGCGTTCAGAAAGTATCTTTGCTTCGCCGTCATAGGAGTCGTGTATCAGCTCCGAGCAATGTGCTTCGGTCTGAATCTAGCGCTCTGGGCTTTCACTCGAATAATGAACTCGGTAATGACTCATTTCCGAGCTCATTCGTCTGCGGTAACGTCGGCCTACCTGGACGACATTCTTCAGAGGTATGGCAATGAGTTAATGCTTCAGAACGATGTGCAAAATCTGCTTCTATCATCTCTATTCATCTCGGTTTCATAAACGAGGAGAAGTCGGAGCTGGTGTCGTCCAAGTCATTCACCCACCGGGGGGATGAGCTTCGAGACGCACAACAATCTCGTTCCTCTGCCGTTAACCAGAGTGAAATTAATCAGTAGTTATGCTCGCTATTGTCTTCACAGACAAAGTTACAGCGAGAGATTTCATGAGACTGATAGGTTTGTGCTGAGCTGCCGTGGATTTTATTCCAATGGGGCGGCTACGCACTCGTCCTCTCCAAATTTTTCTGACCCAGAATTGGAGGGTGAAGATTCATTCGCTCGATACGGACATCCTCTTGTCAAATCAAGTAAACAAGAGATTCAGACTTGGGCAGATATTCAGTGGTTAACTCAGGGAGTTCCACTGCAATTGTCGACTTCGAGTTTTACAGTTTTGACGGAATCCTGTCAAACAGGTTGGGACGCAACATTAAGCCCAACAGATTTGAAGTGCCAGGATCTTTGGGATCCGCAGTTCCTAATCAAGCACATAAACATCAAAGAAATGATGTCAATTTGGCTTGTGCTACGTCATTGGATGAACGTTATTCAGAATGCTCACGTGCAAATTCTATCCGACAATTCGTCGGTATTAGCGTATATTCGGAACCAGGGTGGCACACATTCCATTCTGTTATTCAAGTTAACGGAATGAATCCTTCTGTTTGTACTAGAACATCAAGTTCTCCTATCGGTCCGTCATATTCCGGGTCGTCTGAACGTACTAGCAGACTCCCTTTCACGGAGGGGCCGCTTGTTGCTGTCAGAATGGACTTTCAACAAACGAGTATTCAATCAGATTTGCTACCAATGCAATGAGAGCGGCCATGGATGGCCTTTTTTGCAACGCATCTCAACAATCAGTTGCAGACGTATGTGTCATCATGTTCGGATCCTCAAACGTTTGCAATAGACGCTCTATCGATCTTGTGAGATGGAATGATAGGATATGGGTATCCTCCAGCGCCGTTGATTCAGCAGATATTGCTCAAGTTAAACAGTCTCAATACAATTTTGTTGGTAGCATCTCTATCTCCACAGAGACCGTGGATTAATCTACTCAGGTGTCTGATGTGGGACATGCCGTGGAAGCTTCCTCCACATTTCGGTCCATTCTATTGCTAGATGGATTCAATTAACTATCCGTACTGCTTATGATATATATCTTCAACTCAGCAGTTTGTGCTTAAGATTTCAGCTCATGAAGTAAGAGTTCTTTCTACATCTTGGGCTTACGCTAATAGTCTTGCTATTACAAATCTAATGAGGGCTGCATATTGGTCTCAGCCTTCCACTTTCATAAATTTGTATCTTAGAAATATTGAGTCCATTTCTGGAGATCTGCATTGTTTAGGTCCATTATCTGTTGCTCAGAATGTCGTCCACTAAACAGTTGCAACTATAGTTATACAGGCTTTCTGTTCTGGCAGTGACTCTGTCGCGCTGCCCTCTGTGCTCTGGAGTATTTGATCAAGGGGAAGGGGGGAGGGGGAGGGTGTTCCCTTAGGTCACCTGCTTTATAGTGTAAAGCAAGGGAATACCTCTCCTGGAGTCAGTAATTCCGAGTCGGTACCGGGATGATTTTAAAGTGTAAAGCTAATGTTTACTCATCCATGTAATATTTTTAAAGTGTAGCTCGGTGTGAAGCATTTGTATATGTCACGTGTCATACGGGCATTAATATTCAGTCCTCGGACATTTTTAATGAGTATAAAGAGTCTCACTTCTCTGGACTTCCTTTATTTATTGGCTTTCCTTTAAAAATATTAGCATAATGGGTTATACTGGAGATTAATAGAGATCATTGATGTTATTGTGCTCAATTACAGAATGGTGTTGTGTCTTTCCCGTTTTGATGCAAATAAGAAAGATACATGTAAAGCCTATTTCTCCTTTCTCCTCGAGGGGATAATTCTGTTATATGAAGTTGAGCCTATTGGATTTTCCTTATGTCCTAGGCCCCCTAGATGGGGATGGCCCTCCCCGCTGAGTGCATAACGCTTACCAGGCACTGGTTGTAAGAATGATAATTATGCCAATTTCGAGACCTCCTTGACACTGCGCATGCACAGTGGAGTAAAAGTATGGAGGACCATATAGGACATGTAATTTTCGGTTTTTGATGCAAATTTGTGGGATTGGGGGGTAAAATTTGTATTTGGCCCTAAATATTTAAGAGTTAGCACCAGCTAAGGCAGGGTCATTGGTAAGTATAAAAAATATATAAATTACTATAAATTTTTTAACTTTTTATTAGATTTGTTATCACATTGAGTAATAGCTGCTGTAAGGAAGCCATAACATGATTTGAAAATAAATTCAAAGAAAAAAAATTGCCCTTTTTCCTAGAACTTTATTCAATTATTTTTCTCAAATTTATTTTCTCATTCACACATTTTTGAAGATGAAACTTCATAAGGCCCCACAAAGTAGATCTTCTGTTTCTCGGGCCATTATTTGTAAAATTGCATGCAGGCGAGCGGTTTTTTATTTTATTTTTTATTTCTATAATTATTTCTTTGCCATCAAAAGTTCATGTTCTTCGTTTATATTTTAGGCCTCATAATCTACACAATAGTATGGATGGTGGTGTATTTCATCCCTTTAGCATTGCAAAGCCTTCTTGCACTCAAGGGACACATTTATCAATTTTTTTAACTTGGGTAAAATATCAGACATAAACCATTTAATTTTTTTTTTTAAGTTTACATTGGTTATAAAAAGAGAGCATGCGGCAGCCAAAAGAACCATGTGGAAGGGCCTGAGAAACAGATTTTTAATTTTTTTTGGCCTAATAGACAAACATGCAACCCCAGGTAGTGCAGCAGTGCAAAAGTCCCCAGTAAAACCCCAGGTAGTGAGCAGTGTGTGTTTATTATTGTAAACAAGTTCTGCTTTACTGGTTAAAATTGGGACCCTGAAACCACCCAGCACCTGGGATGCAAGTCCTCTAATGTAGGCAGCATATGTATAAATGATTAGCTTAACTTGATTTTATACCTTTGTAGCAGTCATGATATAGCGTTAGATGCTTAAAATGCCCTTAAACACCAATAAATTAATAAATAATTGTGCTTGATTTTCCAGCACCAAACCATTTAGCATACCTTCAATAAAATTGACCTGTTAACTGCATACAGGTTATAGCATAAACTCCTGTTGATTGAATAAAAAATATTGTATTCTGCCAAAGAATTACCATGACATCAACTGAATTTATTGATCATTTTGGCCTTTATATATTCAATATAGGCATTTAATCTATTATATCATGTTTGACAGTTCTCAATGAGCTCTGTCAAATAAGATATAAGAGAATAAATTCTCAGATTGTCACGGGAAATTTCTGTTAATTCTATAATCCTTTTAATTGAATATTTTTTTACTGGCAAAGTGGCAAAATTTTAACAGGTTTTTTTCTGCTTTATGTGATCTGTCCATTCTATGCATGTGTTTTTTCTGTTACATTAGCTGCTGCTAGAGAAGAGAAGAATCTTCCGGATGAACAACACCAGACATCTAGAGACCAAATTACATCCACAAATAGATATCTTTCATCTGAATTGCTCACTGTGGACTTGAATGCAAAGAGGCATTCATCCTCGAATAAATGTGAGAGAATGCCAGCTAACCATAATGAAAATAATATAATCAGTGATAGGAATAAAAAAATTGTGTCAAGCAGAAAGCAAAATGGTATGTTCAAAAATACATCTAATTATACCCCACACAACGAAGTTGCGGGGGTATAATGTTTTTGACTGGTCCGTCCGTCAGTCCGTCAGTCTGTCAGTCCGTCCGTCAGTCTTACTTGTTTTCCTGACTTTTTTTCTACACGCTTCCAGATTTTGAGCTGATTTTTGGTATGTGAGTCTACCATGGTGGCCTACAGATCAAGTTTGCATTTTGTTCCGCTCCACCGATTTTTACCAAAATTACGGCCCCTGGACTCTGAAAAATTCATCAAAATTACAGTTTTCTGGACTTTTTTTCTACACGCTTCCAGATATTGAGCTGATTTTTGGTATGTTAGTCTGACATGGTGGCCTGCAGATCAAGTTTGCATTTTGTTCCGCTCCACTGATTTTTACCGAAATTACGGCCCATGAACTTTGAAAAATTCATCAAAATTACAGTTTTGTGGACTTTTTCCCTACACGCCTCCAGATATTGAGCTGATTTTTGGTATGTTAGTCTAACATGGTGGCCTACAGAACAAGTTTGCGTTTTGTTCCGCTCCACTGATTTTTACCGAAATTACGGCCCTTGGACTCTGAAAAATGCATCAAAATTACAGTTTTCCGGACTTTTTTTCTACATGCTTCCAGATATTGAGCTGATTTTTGGTATGTTAGTCTGACATGGTGGCCTACAGATCAAGTTTGCATTTTGTTCTGCTCCACTGATTTTTACCGAAATTACGGCCCTTGAACTTTGAAATTACAGTTTTGCGGACTTTTTTCCAACACGCTTCCAGATATTGAGCTGATTTTTGGTATGTTAGTCTAACATGGTGGCCTACAGAACAAGTTTGGGTTTTGTTCCACTCCACTGATTTTTATCAAAATTACGGCCCCATAGACTTTGAAAAGTTCATCAAAATTACAGTTTTCCGGGCTTTTTCTCTACATGCTTCAGATATTGAGCTGATTTTTGGTATGTTTGTCTAACATGGTGGCCTACAGATCAAGTTTGCATTTTGTTCTGCTCCACTGATTTTTACCGCAATTACGGCCCTTCGACTTTGAAAAGTTCATCAAAATTACAGTTTTCCGGACTTTTTTTCTACACGCTTTCAGATATTATCAAAATTATGGCCATTTTAGTATGTGAGTCTACCATAATGACTTACAGATCAAGTTTGTGTTTCGTTCTGCTCGGCTGATTTTTGCGGAAATTACGGGCCCTGGACTCTGAAAAATACAAGTAACAGATTTCCGAGTCATTTTCCTAAAAATTACAGTTTTCCGAGCTTGAAATATTGGGGCGCGTGGGGTATGTGAGCGTGCTCACTAAGGTTCTATATTTTTAATATAGATTAATATTTCTCGGTTAGGCCTAAAAATTCTGTTTCTCAAGCCCTTCCATGTGGTCCTTTTGTCTGCTGCATGCTACCTTTTTACAACCAATGCAAACTTGAAAAAATAAAAATTAAATTGTTTATGTATGATATTTTACCCAAGTTAATAAAATTGATAAATTTGTTCCTTGAATGCAACAAGGTTCTGCAATGCTTTAGCATTGCAAAGCCTTATTGCACTCAAGGGACGAAATACACCACCACCCATGCTATTCTGTAGATTATGAGGCCCAAAACATAAAACAAACCAAGAACAGGAACTTTTGATGGCAAAGAAATACATTGATTACAAAAAATAAAATAAAATAAAAAACTGCTGGCCCACTTGCAATTTACAAAAAAATGGCCCGAGAAATAGAAGATCTACTTTGTGGAGCCTTATTTGCCCCGGTTTATGCTGCATTGATTATAAAAAGTGACCTCAGGAACAAGTCTTAGAGTAAAAGGGGTACAGTTAAACCCTGTTAATAGGGCCCTGTGAATCTTCAAATTCGACTTGCATTTCAAATCCTTTGTCCAATTTAATTTGGTTTGATTTTCGAATACTTGACAGCCGAATTCTAAAATCAGACATCCTAATGACGATCAAGGAAACTTATGTCCCTACTTTTCACATTTATCATTATATGTGGTAATTATTTCTCACAAATTATGTTAATATCAGGAATATTATGGCTAACTGGTCAGTCAGAGCTGTCGGGTGGTTATTGTTTTGAAAGTCAGACATGAATAAAATCATTTGGGGCAGATGTTATGACAAAATGCATGTGCATGTATCAGTTGTACAACAATATGTGAACTTGAAAGGGCAGGAATGCAAGAGACGTGAGAACTGTGATCTGTGTGGTGACCACATATACCAACTGCATGTTCTATTCAATTCAAATCCAGTTCAAAATTGAACCTTATACAGTGGAGCCCACTCAATTGTATATCTCTTAACTGAATAACCCTGTTAATTGAATATAATTTCCTAACACAAAACCATTTACCATACCTCTAGTACAAATTTGACCTGTTAATTGAATATAGGTTGTAGATTAAACACCTGTTAATTGAATAAAAACTCTTCAAACTGTCGAGAAATCACCCTGTCTTTCCCCAGTTTTCCTTTCTTTATAGACCTATTTAGCCTCTGTACATCCAATACAGGCATTTAATCTAATACATCATGTTTGACAAGAGCTCATGGAGCTCTGTCAAACAAGATGTAATAGAATAAATGCTAAGTTTATCTCTAGAATACAGGAAAGTGATACAATCCCTTTTAATTGAATACACCTGTTTAAATAATTTTCATTGGCCAAGTGGCTATTCAATTAACAGGGTTCCACTGTATATGTGATTCGATTCATATTTGATTCAAACATAAAGAGTCTGATTTGCACGACCCTACCTGTTAATCAAATAACCACTCCACCAGTGAAAATTAACCTATTGAAAGGAATATTTATTTAACCAGAATTCAGTCATTTTGCTACATTATTGAGGTAAATTGTGCATTAATTCCATTATATCTAGTTTGACAGAGCTCATCGAGCTATTTCGAACAAGGTATAATAGATTATATGACAATAGATTAATTCCTTTGTTGGTAATACACAGGCCAACAAGGCCGTTAAAGCTGGGAATTAGTGGGTTGTCAGAACATTCTTCCAGTAAGGCCTAAAAAGTTAAAAATCTGTTTCTCAGGCCCTCCCGCATGGACCTTTTGGCTGCCGCATGTTCTCTTTTTATAAACAATGGAAACATGAAAAAATAAAAATTAAATGGTTTATGTCTTATATTTTACCCAAGTTAATCAAATTGGTAAATTTGTCCCTTGAGTGCAACAAGGCTTTGCAATGTCTGAGCATTTCAAAGCCTTCTTTCACTCAAGGGACGAAATACACCACCACTCATGCTATTCTCTAGATTATGAGGCATAAAACAAACCAAGAACATGAACTTTTGATTGCAAAGAAATAATAAAAAAAAATTTAAAAAAATAAAATAAAAAAACGCTCACCCACATGCAATTTTATAAAAAATGCTCTGAGAAATAGAAGATCTTTTTTGTGGGGCCTAAATCACATTTATTTAATCAGTCAGGAGGGATGTACTTCATAACCGATATACAGTTAACCCCTGCACATTCGTGTCAAAATACTGAAGATTCAAGTAGCAACGCTTTCCCATTATTATTAAGCTCCCTGAAAAAAATTCGGGGGAGCATATAGTCACCTCTTTGTCCATTTGCCTGTCCATCTGTCTGTCCATCTGCCAGTCCATCCAAAACAAATGGTTTCTGGATGATAATTCCAGTTTCCTTTGATGTATGACCTTATTATTCAATTTCCACCCTTATGGCATTTTCTGTTCCAGAGTTATGCCCCTTGAAAAGCCACAAAATGGTAAAATCAGTGGTTTCTGGATGATAACTCCAGTTTGCTTTGATGTATGAACTTATTATTTTTGCAACATTACTACCTACCTTAAAATGCAGGGCAGGTTTATTTTTCATTGTTATGGCATTTCTCATTCCAGAGTTATGCCTCTTGAAAAGCTCTAAAATGGTAAACTTAATAGTTTCTATTAGATAATTCCAGTTTGTTTTGATGTATGACCTTTACCTTTACTTTACTTCACATGTGTTCTGTCTGATATATTTGTCTGTTTGCATTTTGGGGGGAACAGCTGTTGGCTGTGCTAACTTTTTACTTGTTTAAATAGGAGTTTAATCAATTCAATCTTGTTTAACAGAGCTCAATGAGCTCTGTCAAACAAGACTGAATTGGTTAAATTCTTTGTTGCGTTATTGAAAAAAGGCAGTAACTATCTTTTGTTTCAACTTACTTGTTTCCAGCCATAGATGTAAATAAATAAAAGCAAGGTAGTTTCATAATTTAATAATTATATTTTTGACACTGGAAAGTGTTTTTTCCCCTTAACTGGTAACCTGCTGAGTATTTTCAACATATTTTTTGGCATTTTAAACAGCTGTCTTTGAAAAAATTATAGAAAAATAGCTCATGGGAGATATATGGTCAACAAAAAAACTGCAACATACTAAAAATTGTTTTATTTTTTTTTTTTTATCAGAAATATCTTGGTTTGATATCATTGAAACATTTTATAATTCTTTCGTGAAAATCTTTTAGTCTTATAATGTATAAACCTTTCAGGTGCTGGGATCAAACTAAGAGTAATGTGTAATGCTCTGATAACTGCTGCAATGGAAGGCAAAAAAGATACTTTAAAATCATGCATTGGAGAGATACTTGGCTGGACAAATCACATTGTTGAATGCACCCATAATTTATTGAAATCAGAGGATGATAATGAAAGATTAAGGTATGTTTTCTATAATAAATTGGTACAAAGTGGATACATTCAAAAATACAATGGAAACCAGTTAATATAACCCGCTACCCACTGATGTCAAAATATCCCAATTTCAAACTGCAAATTTCTCCCTTTAGGCCAAAAAAAAAAAAAATCAATTGATTCTCAGGCAATTTTTTTTTCAAATCAATGAGGGAGGGAGGATTTTATTTTTATTTTTTATTTTTATTTCTTCCAGATGGTGAGCAAGGATTGAGAGGCAAAAGTCACTTTCTGATGTCTGTTTTTATCTAAAAGGCATGGAAAGTGCATATTGTAAAATGGTATACAAATAAATCTCTTTGTTTCTCTCACCATTTTCCAAGAACGGATTCAAGTTCTGTGGTATTGGATCATCGTTGTCATTATCAAACTCACCGGCGAACAGTTTTTTAACCAACTCCCCCAAAGTACTGTCGTCTTCCGTAGATATTATTGACCACCCTCGTATTATTTTGGTATCATTGTGAGTTATTTTGATAGAAATTAACATTTTTATGATAGAAATTTTAGAAGGGAAACAAAAACAAACCAGAATGGAAGCAAGCTTCCGGTGTCAACTCGGCATGGAACTTACACAGCACTTGTAACGTCATCAGCCGTCTGTCAAAGAGCCCCTCCCAAAGACCACGCCAATTAAAAATAGTTTGAACCCGTATACATCCAAGCGATCAAGTTTGATATTTAAAAAAGGGAAACATCACTTTATTTTTCCACTGCGGCGAAGCCCTTTCATTCATATCACTATCCGATCTCCTGTGGGTGAAATTAATAAATGGAAAGGCCCAACTCAATACACAAAATAAGCTGGACGTGTCGGCCCGTAAAGACTTCGTTTGTTTACTTTGAATGAAGACGTCATTCGTATTGGGAAACGCACGTGTGTTTTGAGTAATCTCCCTTGATGCACAACTGCTCTGGAAAAATCTGAATTTCAGATTCCATTCAGTGTTTGCCCATTCTTTCCCGTTATGTTCATGACACGTCAGCAGAATTTGGACTTTTGTATTTTTTTAGTAAGTGATAATTCCCCACCCCAAAAATATACTTACCTGTACCGATTATTCTCACTATTTCTCATTCGTGTTTTCACAGCAAAAAAGGTTTACTTGACGCCAGTACCTGGCAAATTTAACGTTTAGTATTCGACAAGGTGGGTTATGCCTGTGTTGGACAACTCGCCCAACATCGACCGAGTCAAGTTTGCGTTTGAATTCCCCTGCCGTGTGCGCTCAATCTCCTGAAAATATGGCAAAAACCTTTCCCCTCTCACACTTAACACACGCCTGTGTATATTTACCTGTTTATTCGTTGGTTTTGGGCCTTAAAACCAATAGTCCCTTTTCAATTTCCCTGTTTCCTATTTTCGTGCAATGACGGTCCAAATAAAAAGGCCCAATGCGGGCCATTTTTTTCAATGCGGCGGTGCCTGAGAATCAATTCCTTTTTTTTTTTTGGCCTTATGCAACTCAGATTTTAACTCTCAACCCACTGAGTAATTTAAAAGTATTTTTCATCAAATCTAGTCATGGCTGCTTCAAAGCAGCCATGACTAGGTTTAATGAAAATTGAATACAATTTAATTTAAGAAATCATTGAACAAAAAGTTTATACAATTTACAGGGGAC
Organism: Pictodentalium vernedei; assembly: GCA_031216915.1. Taxonomy (NCBI): domain Eukaryota; kingdom Metazoa; phylum Mollusca; class Scaphopoda; order Dentaliida; family Dentaliidae; genus Pictodentalium; species Pictodentalium vernedei. The sequence continues at coordinate 498,674,268 of CM062295.1, forward strand.
AGTTTAGTTAAAAGTTACAAATTATTCCAGTTTTAGTGGCAAGAGATTTTATGTTGAGGGCAGAATATCCCCCAGCAGCATGCAAGGAGCTAACCAATTCATTCTTGTTTGACAGAGCTCAATGTGCTCAGTCAAAGAAGACTGATTTTGCAAAATTCCGAGTTGTATTATGGAAGAAATATGCTGTTTGAATCAAGGGTCACTTTATCAGTGACAAACACAGTTAACAGGAGTATACAGTTACCAAGAATTTTGTCATTTTTCAGTATTCTAGTGACAAACTGAACTTTTATCCTTTTATGTCTTATTTGATCAAGCTCATGGATCCATGTTAACCCTTTACCTAACAAACATGGCAGACGACAATTGCAAACAAAATTCTTGAATACCTATTTTTTTTTCATTTTTTTGCAACCAAAACATAGCTTATGACTCCTCACTGGAAGGAGCTCAACAAGCTCGTTCTAATGTGGGGTCATAAGCTATGTTTTTGTGACAAAAAATGAAAAAAAATAATGAAAATTGAATGGCAATTTTTATGAATAGCGCTGGCAGGTTTTTGCCATTATGTTGGTTAAAGGGTTAAAAGTAGATTAAATTCTTACATTGAGGCCAAATAGGTTTATAAACATGAGAAATTCAGTTAATGTCAGAGGAATATGTCAGTAGATTAAATAAGATAAAATAGATTAAATTCTGACATTGGATATATTGAGGCCAAATAGGTCTATAAATATGAGAAATTCAGTTAATGTCAGAAGAATCTGTAAGTAGATTACTGGAGTTTTGGGGAACACAGTGGCTCAGTGGTTACGGCATTGAACTTCAAACCGAAAGGTCCAAGGTTTCTTCCCTGTCAGGGGCAACTGCATTGTGTCTTTGGTCAAAGCACTTAATTCCTGACTGCCCACGCAGTGGTGCTGTGTACTAAGGCATACTGCACGTCGATGGTACACTTGTCTTCAACCAATGCTAACCCTGCTTGTGTGGAGTTAGTATGTTGGGGAGTATGACAGTTGATTGTCATTGCTTAGTGGTTCTCTCCAGGTACTCCGGCTTCCTTCACCCATAAAACTGTCTGACATGAAGTGACCCTGGCTGTTAAAAGTGTCTTTAAACCCCAATAAATAAATATACTGGAGTTTTTATTCAATTCAGTTAATAGGAGTTTACTCAACAGACTCGACCCTGTTAACAGGTTAATTTTGTAATGAAGGTATGGTAAATGGTTTTGTGTGAAGAAGTTAACCCCCTGTCATTTTGCTATCCATGGACATAATGCCCACAGAAAAAAATCCCCATGGACAGAAAGTCCATGATTGCAAATACCAAAATATATCATGTGTGAGTTACTTTTTCAAAAACAACCATATTATTTAATAAGTTATTTATTTTCAAATTTCAATATTTGAATCCTTCACCCAATGCACAGGATATCAAAATTTTAATGAGCATGATGAGCTCATTCCAACGAGGGGTTACATGATATGGTTTTGCTGAAATATTTTGAAAATATATATTTTTTTATTGCTTAATTTGCAAATTACATGGGCAGATGCAGCCAATTCGTTAGGTAAAGGGTTAAGAATTTGTAACATTCCCTTGAATACCAAATTATATTATAAGGAAGTAATTGTTAAAGGAAACTACCTTAGCCATTGTGCAAAAATATGTGACCTTAAGCACCAATAAATAAATAAATAAATAAATAAAGGAAACTACCATATCTTTTAGTTATGTATTTATTTTTAAATTTCAAACAATAAGCTTTTTTAACAGTTAACAGAAAATAAATGCAAATTAAATATTAATAGCAACCCTGAGCACACACCATAAATATTTCTGATAAATGTACTAGAGTGGAACCCTGTTAATTGAATAGCCAGTTTGCCAATGAAAATTATTCAGTTAACAGGAGTATTCAATTAACATGGAGTTGGTCACTTTCCTGTATTCTAAGATGATCTGGGTATTTATTCTATTATATCTTGTTTGACAGAGCTCCATGAGCTCTGTCAAACAAGATATAATAGATTAAATGCCTGTATTAGATGTACTGAGGCCAAATAGGTATAAAATAAAGAAAAACTAGGGAGAGTCATAGTAATGTCTCGACCGGTTACAAGATTTTTTATTCAATTAACAGGAGTTTACTCTATAACCTATATTCAATTAACAGGTGAAATTTGTACTGGAGGTATGTTAAATGGTTTTCTGTTGGGAAATTGTATTCAATTAACAGGGTTATTCACTTAAGAGATATCCAATTAAGTGGCCTCCACTGTATAACCATTTACCCAATGCATGCAATATCAAAATTTAATACTTTAAATATTATTTTTTAAATTTAAAAAAAAATTTCAACAAAATCATATATGTGACCCTTGATTGGAATGAGGGGGTCACAAGATGTGGTTTTGTTGATTTTTTTTTGTTTCAATGGCTCAATATTACCTATGTTTTAAGAGAGAAAAATGAAAAAAATTAGTTATTCAAGAATTTTATTTTGCAAGTGTCGTCTACTTTTCATGTTAGGTAAAGATAAATTCTGTAAACAATAATTACTTCACCTGTGAACCAAAAAACACTGCTTTTCCAGACCAGGATCATGATACAACATGAATTCATAAAGTAGATAGTTGTGATTTTTTGTGTGGTACACCAATCAAGGTTCTCAACATTCCACCCCAAGACTCTACCAGTTAATGGTTCTGAACTAACAAGGAATATACCATTGGGGTTCAAAGAATTAAAATTAATTCTTGTATAATATGTAGTTTGTTGAATACAAAATGTTTTCATTTTCATGTCAAATCATGTAACTCTAAGAATACAACTTATGTAAAAAAAATGAATAGATCGAAAGTTTTGTTTTAACTGAGAGAATAATTTTTACAGAGAAAACTTTGAAATTAATGTCATTTTTTTTTTGTACAGATTTGTGTTTTACTTGAAGTTCATTTTATAGACTGTGAATGTTTTGACCATGAACATTGTTTTCTAGAGACGTTTTGTTCATGGACATTTTAGTTTAAACAATATTTATTCTTAGAATGTATGTTACATGCATACATTTCATTGTTAACAAAAAAATTGTAATACAAAGTACTGACATCCACAGTGTAACAACTTACAAGTTACTGTAAAGATGAGGGATTTGAAAGGAAGTGACAAGCTTTAGTGTGTCGTCTCCCAATGGACATTTTGTGTGAATACCTTACAGTAATGCAGCATCACAAGCTACCATGCTTTGTTATTTTTGCCTCTAAAAGTATCATTAAGCCTCTGAAACCTGATGCCGAAACATCAGAATTTCATCTGCAAATTCTTCCTGTAATGTAACTAGGAATTTAACCAATTCAGTCGTGTTTGACAAAGCTCATTGAGCTCTGTCAAACAAGATTGATTTGGGTAAATAACCACTTATTTCATGGGAAAAATTTACTATTCAAAATTTATAAATTTTGACATCATTGTGTGGAGGAGCTGAATTTTTTTTTGCATAATCTCTTCTATATAGTTAATGTTTTTTAGGGAGATGAAGCTATTGGCTGATGAAGTTGATTGTATTACTCCTGATATTATTGATAACTCCAACTTTGTTAAACATGGTGATGAAGAGAAAATAGATCTCCTTCAAGAGCTGATTGACAAATGGATACAGAAAGTAAGGACAAATAAAAAAAATACACCTTCAAATGATTTTATTTATTTTTTTTTGATAACTGGAAGTGTGCAAAATTATCCAAAATTCTTGAAAAATCTTCATCTTATGAACCAATGGGTACAATATCTTGATATTTGTTATGGAGCTTCTTTTTGAGGTGTAGAATCAAGTTTGTTCTTGGATCAATATTTGCCTTTGTAATGGGAGGGGCAAGATTTTTGGCCCACCCAAAATTTCTATATTTTTATACTGTAACCAATGACCCAGACTTAGCTGGTGCTAACCCAAAAATATCTAGGGCCAAACACAAATTTTGCCCCCAATCCCCAAAATTTGCATGCAAAACCGAAAATTAGAAGTCCTATCTGGCCCTCCATACATTTACTTTCCGCGCATGCGCAGATGCCAGGAAGTCACCGAATCTGGCCCAAACCATCGTTCTTTGTTTGGCCCTTGTCAGATAACATCAAACTGACATTTGTGCTTTTTAAATCTCAATTAATAATGATGGCAGACACAAATCAATGGTTAATTGGTGGATCCAAGGACACAACTGGATGAAGGAAGGAAGAAACGGTGGTTTGAAACGTTCAGGGCTGTAATTTTATAATATTTATAAAAATTAGTTCATGTTCCCTAATTTCGGGACATGGGCCTGACGTTATCACTAATTGATTATTATCTATCCACTGTTTATTTAGTATTCCTTCCCTACCTTCCCTTGATCCCCCAGTTAAGCTCCCAAGCCTTTTGGCTTGTTTTATTGAACTTTTTTATAAAAATCTCTTGGGAGTTTAACGTATTATACAGAAGATTATTCTGCATATCCCCATGGTTACGTCCTCACCCTTGGGGTGTTTGGGCATTTTTGGTCATGCATCATACATCCAATGTATCTTTTTTTCTTTTTATGAAGATCTTGCTTTACATCGGATAGTCTTGTTTCTGTTACTGACTTCGGGCCATGTTGCCTGGGGTCTTGTTTACAATGCTCTAGGTAGTTTCCTATTTTTGTTCAGGAACGAGAGTTGTAAGTAACATTAAATATTCTGATAGTATGGTAGTTAATTTTACAACAGAATTTTATAATTTTTTCCACACTTAGGCTTTTTTGGGCTCTTCATTCCCTTTGGGGACTTGGGCTCTTATATAAGAAAAAAAATTTAAAAAATTTTTATATTATTTTTGAAGCAATTTTTCTTTTGGATATATTTATTTCATCGATTGTAATTTAATGTTATCTTTTATTATATGTAGATTTGGTGGTGGTACAATGACATATATTGGAATTTAGGTAATAATATTTATCTAATAGAAGGGAAAATGGAGGAAGCCTTTCCTCTATTTACTTGGTCGTTGTCTTGAGTATAGTTGATGTACTACCACAAATTCTTGTTCCATTGGATGACAAGTGTCATGGTTTGTGTTAGGCGAGTGGACACTACTGGTCCTCTCGTCAAAAGGTCACTATAGTTTTTTAGTCTCTATTTACAGAGATAACAAGAACATGGTATGGTTTCATGACACCGTCAGGGAGTGTGCTTCCGTCGTCGAATTGTAGAGCTAGTGGAAAAGTGCTCAATAAAATTAGACAAGTGCCTAGGTCCCAAAAGGGATTTACGGCCTTGTCAGAAATTAGACAAGTGCCTAGGTCCCAAAAGGGATTTATGGCCTTGTCGCCAGCTAGCTTGACCGGCGGTTGCATCACCCCTCAAATGGGTGGTGTGATGCCGGTTAAGTCTGTTGCGGCCCAGGAAAGGAATACGGGTGTAGCGAGCACTATATAAATACGAACATGCTCACCCTGCGATGACGGAAAGGAGGAAGCACAGGAAGGAGGAAGCAGACAAGTTCTGAGGTATGCTCGTCCAGGTCTTTCGTGATCGCGAGCAAGAGTGAGGCCCCCCTCTCTCTTATAACAACATCTGGGGTCAGAGGTTGTTGGTAGGAACTTGTGCCAGTTGGAGCTTACGTCCATGCCTTCCTGTTCGGGACCCTCCTTCCATAGACTGCCGTGGTCAGCTAGTCTTATAGCTTCCTCTATGTTCGAAAAGTACACACAACTGCACAAGTCCGTTGTCGCCAGCTAGCTCGACTGGTGAAGTGGTTACTCAGGCCTCTGAGAACTGTGATGCCGGGTGTATCCGATCCGGGCTAGGAGATGATATAGGGTGGAGCGAACACTATGATATACAACCATGCTCACCCAGCGACGACGGAACGAGGAAACAGGCAAGTTCTGAGGTACGCTCGTCCAGGTCACCCAGGACCGTGAGCAAGAGTGGCCTCTCTCTTACAGCATCATCTGGGGACAGATGTTGTTAGTAGGAACTTGCGTCAGTTGGAGTATACTTCCATGCCTCCTGTCCGGGACGTCCCGTCTAATAGGCAGCCGGGGTCGGCTAGTCTTATGGTTTCCTCTACATAATGGACAAAAGTGATCTTTATATTGCACAGAGCAAAAAAACCTCCATGAGTGGTTTCAGTTCCCTGATGCCGGTGAAGCGGTTAAGATTGAATATGAGGACTGTGACACCGGATGTGTCGTATGTGCATTGTATTCAGAGCTGGTGGAAAAGTGCTCAATGATATTGACAAGGGTTAGGCTTCAAAAGAGGTTTACGTCCCTTGTCTCCAGCTAGCTCAACTGGCAGATCTATCATGTAGACTAGTGGTGTGACTCCGGGTATATCGACTTAGCGGAAAAAGTGATCTTTATATTGCACAGGGCTATAAACTGCGATGAGTGGTTTCAGTTCCCTGATGCTGGTGAAGCAGTTAAGATTGAATATGAGGACCATGACACCGGATGTGTCGCATGTGCATTGTATTCAGAGCTGGTGGAAAAGTGCTCAATGATATTGACAAGGGCTAGGCTTCAAAAGAGGTTTACGTCCCTTGTCTCCAGCTAGCTCAACTGGCAGATATATCACGTAGACTAGTGGTGTGACGCCGGGTATATCGACACAGCGAAAAAAGTGATCTTTATATTGCACAGGGCTATAAACCGCGATGAGTGGTTTCAGTTCCCTGACGCCGGTGAAGTTGTTAAGATAGAATATGAGGACATGACACCGGATGTGTCGTATGTGCATTGTATTCAGAGCTAGTGGAAAAGTGCTCAATGATGTTGACAAGGGCTAGGCTTCAAAAGAGGTTTACGTCCCTTGTCTCCAGCTAGCTCAGCCGGCAGATCTATCACATAGTCTAGTGGTGTGACGCCGGGTATATCTACATAACGGACAAAATGATCTTTATATTGCACAGGGCTATAAACTGCAATGAGTGGTTTCAGTTCCCTGATGCCGGTGAAGCAGTTAAGATTGAATATGAGGACCGTGACACCGGATGTGTCACATGTGCATTGTATTCAGAGCTGGTGGAAAAGTGCTCAATGATATTGACAAGGGCTAGGCTTCAAAAGAGGTTTACCTCCCTTGTCTCCAGCTAGCTCAACTGGCAGATCTATCACATAGACTAGTGGTGTGACGCCGGGTATATCGACATAGCGGAAAAAGTGATCTTTATATTGCACAGGGCTATAAACCGCAATGAGTGGTTTCAGTTCCCTGACGCCGGTGAAGCGGTTAAGATTGAATATGAGGACCGTGACACCGGATGTGTCGTATGTGCATTGTATTCAGAGCTAGTGGAAAAGTGCTCAATGATATTGACACGGGCTAGGCTTCAAAAGAGGTTTACGTCCCTTGTCTCCAGCTAGCTCAACCGGCAGATCTATCACGTAGTCTAGTAATGTGACACCGGGTATATCTACATAATGGACAAAGTGATCTTTATATTGCACAGGTCTATAAACCTCGACCAGTGGTTTCAGTTCCCTGATGCCGGTGAAGCAGTTAAGATTGAATATGAGGACCGTGACACCGGATGTGTCGCATGTGCATTGTATTCAGAGCTTGTGAAAAAGTACTCAATGATATTAGACAAGGGCTAGGCTTCAAAAGAGGTTTACATCCCTTGTCTCCAGCTAGCTCAACCGGCACATCTGTCACGTAGACTAGTGGTGTGATACCGGGTATGTCCGTAGCGGTCGAGAGAGAATAAGGGTGTAGCGAGCACTATTTAATCCATTCATGCTCACCCTGTGTTGATGGAAGGAAGAAGCCGGCAAGTTCTGAGGTATGCTCGTTCAGGTCTCCCCAGACCGCGAGTAAGAGGGAGACCCCTCTCTATTTTTACAACATCTGGGGCCGGGTGTTGTTGGCAGGAACTTACGTCATTCAGAGCTTACATACACAGCTATTGTCCAGTACGCTTAGTTTAATTCTTAGCCGTGGGACGGCTACAGTTTGGCTTCTTTAATGTCTACCAATCACTCCCGACCGCACCTTGGCTAAGTGACTTTGGATATCTAGTATACGTCATCAAAAGGTCCATCTTTGTGAAGAAAGTCGCACCATCTAGTAGCCAAGGAGATGAGGCTTCATTCATAGGGACGCCCGCTGTAATAGTCATCTTGGACACCCGGTCCCAGGAGCAGCCGGCGGACAAGCAATTCATGACCACTGCTCCTCAGGCCTCCGTAACGGACTTGCTGTCGCATATTGTGCAGCTAATCACAGTATTCCTGCTAAGGCAGAAGCACTCAACGTCAGTCTCAAAACTTGAGCTGTTGATTGGTGCTTGATTGGTCCAGTCATCTGCCTGTTCAGATACTGGTGACCGTAATTCTAACTGATTTAGACAAATGATGAAAGGGATTCGGTAACTTTCTCTTTCAGAACAATTCATGGATGATATGGATACTATACATTATCGTTTCCTTGAACTTGTTCCAGTAAATTACAATACTGCGAGTAATTATGAGAAACCGCTAGCGTAGTTAGATGCTGACTTCATCCGGACAAAGAGCAGGATAATAAGATCTCTTTCCGGTTAAGTCTACAGGGGTGTCACATGTCTTCGATTGTGTAGACAACACCATATTTTACTTCTGCGAGAATAAGTAATTCAGTTTCTTATCATCTTCTGTAATTTTAACTGTTTGTGTTTGTTCACATACTTTTAAAAACATCAAGAAAAGATGTGTTGAGAGTTTCTCTGCATTGAATGAGCAGGCTAAAATCTTAGTTATTACCTTCATCTTTTGCTGTTCGCTCGGACACAATTGAGAAGATAATTTCTTATTCAGAGCGAATTTGGACTCATGGTCTTATGTAATTCAATTTTAAGTACTGTGACGCAACGTCTATGTGAAAAGGAATTTTGTGGTCATTTGTACCTTTTAAAAATTCTTTCCAGACCTATATATATATTTCTCTGTCTTAACTAATGTTAAGTGGGAGTTATTCTGATGTTTTAACATTTGACTAAGTGAAAACTTGCTACAGTCGCTTTAGTTTTCCAGACTCTAGTCTTTGATGGTAAACTTTCATTAATGTAGGATTAAGCTACAGGAAAGCATCAATACTCGACCTTTTAAGTTGGGGTCTAATTAACTAACACCAGCAGAAAGAGTAGGAGAGGTTGTCCTAGACTCAGATCGTCTATAGGACTCATAGTGAAGGTATAGGTATACATAAGTCTTTGATGGTAAGCTTTCATTATTATAGGATTAAGCTACAAGAAAGAATCAATACTCGACTCTTTAAGTTGGGGTCTAATAGACCACACCAACAGAAAGAGTAGGAGAGGTTGTCCTAGACTCAGTTCATCTATAAGGACTCATAACAAATGTATAGGTATCTCTCCTATATATTTCTTTAGGATTGTCTATACAGCCACTTGGATAGGGGATTTCTGTCTGTTTGAGTTACTGATCAGACACCCCTGAGCCGGTGGCTCCATGCATTTATAGAGATCTGACGCATTAACAGCGGAAATTTTATGCGCCGAATGTGGTTGTGCGGACCGGCTATGAATGTTATTTCGTTGGGTTCGCTTACGCACACGTCCTCTCCAGTTATTCTTAACTGGAGTGGTAGACGTTTTTCACTCTAGACCTGTTTTGTTTTAGAGAATGTTTTAACATAAGGTCAAGTTTGGATTAGACGCAGATCAGAGGTATCAGAAGAGAAGACCTCTTCTTTTGTCATTAATTTCTAATAGAAGGGACGTTTACGTTCATTCTATTGTTTAATAATTCAGTTAGCTATTCGTACTGCTTAGGTAAATTTATCTTCCAATCTGCAGTCAATGCTTAAGTTTTCAGTGCATGAAGTAAAACGCTGGCTACATCTTGGGCTTATTCTAACTGTATGGCTATTACATGATCTTATGGGGGCGCGGTGGCGTTGCGGTAACCGGTTCTCGTCAGATCACCAAAGTTAAGCAACGTCGAGCCCAGTTAGTCCTCGGATGGTTGACCGTCTGAGCGATTGATTCGGACTCCCACGTTGTGTCCTTGGGCTAGGCACTTAACCCCGATTGTCCACATGGGGGCATGATGATGCCGTGTACTAAGGTGTACTGCACATCTATGGTGTGCATGTCTTCGACCAATCTAACCCTGCTTGTGCTGCAGTGCGGCATTACGATGTTGGGGATCTGGCAGCTGCTCGCCGTTGCTCGGTGGTTCTCACCGGGTACTCCGGCTTCCTCCACCCGTAAAACTGTCACGGTCATGATTAGCCATTGTGCATAAGTATGTGACCTTAAATACCAACAAATAATAAATACATGATCTTATACAGGATCACTTCAAGATAGTTATGTTTGCGACGCACAGGAATAATAGTTTCCATTATTTGTGTCGCCAGTATTAGGCATTTGAGTGCAATTGACGCTCAGCCATTTTCATGGGAATGAATGATAGGATAGATGTATCCCTCAATTCATTTGTTTCTATGGATTACATTGAGGTTATAGTGTCTGTTATTGTACATTCACCAGAAGCTTCCCCCACAAGAGGGTTTTCTTCTTCAAGGGAAGTTTTGTTCTTCACATCTTTCTCCGCTCTCAGTGGCATTACGGAGTATGTCAGATGTGAAAGAGCTTTGTGGTCACTATATTATTGTTGTCTGTACCAGCGATGATTAATGTGGGTGAGGAGGTTTCGACATATATATATTAATACATACATACTATGCGTTTGGGTCGTGTTGGATGGCACTCTCATTGGCATATATGCAGTTCTGTTGCATTAGTAGCCGGTTAATCATGCATACCTCCATTTCTAGATCCTGGTCTCTATTTTGTCGGTTCTCAAATAGCATATTCTCACGTGTTTATAGTTGTAGATACCAAATAGTACACGTTGGAGAGTGTTCTTACCGAATTTAATATTACAGAGGCCTCCTGTGAATGATCTTGAAGCGTGTTTTCTCTGCAGAGATTGTTCATCGTATCTCGCTTTTGTATGTGTATGTTATATTATTATTTCACTGATTTCGTCGTACCTGTATACGCCGTTTGGAGCGCATATTTTGTAGCGGATAATGTTATTTACCAAAAGCATTGCTATAGTCTTGGCTTGTGAAGTGGCATTAAGCACCATGTATTATTCATGAGATAATTTTTGAGTGCCTGATGCCTGATCGATATTTATTTATATCATTTCCGGGTTCTTATTATTGATTCCAGAGTTCTCCCCTCTTTCTTTTGATGATATGTTAAAAAAAAGGTTGGGGGGCATTTTGTCCACTTCTCTGGCTTATTGGGTATGTAACTATTAAGGAAGCTGTTTTGTCCGTAATATATTCGGTGATCAGCTGTAGTATTATTGTTTGGCGTAGGTTTATGGGCAATTTTCTCTCATTCTCAATATGCCATTCTTATTTTTAGGGCTTAGTCCAGACTAGTCTTAAAAATTGTTTATTGTTACATCCTAATTAACATGAATTCATCCTTGCATTTAGGATTTACATAATTGAGATCCATATTAGGATATGTCTCTTCTATTATGATACAAAGAGACATACATGTAAATTCTAATTATTCTAATTTCTTCATCATGGATTGAAGGATTTGATCTGTGTCGATCTACTATTTCAGAAGTTCTAGGCCCTCCACCTTTTTACGATTCAGCTAAGTCTGGGTCATTGGTTACAGTATAAAAATATGAAAAAATTTAAAGTAATTTATATATTTTTTTATACTTACCAATGACCCAGACGGGAATGGCCCTCCCATGAGTGGGCAGTACTGGGCACTCATACCTCCCCGCTGAATTATTATAATCTTTTTTACAAAGAATGATGGTTGGCACAAGATTCGGTGACTTCCTGGCGTCTGCGCATGCGCAGAGGGTAAATGTATGGAGGGCCAGATAGGACTGCTAATTTTCGGTTTTGCATGCAAATTTTGGGGATTGGGGGGCAAATTTGTGTTTGGCCCTAGATATTTTTGGGTTAGCACCAGCTAAGTCTGGATCATTGGTAAGTATAAAAAATATATATATTACTTTAAATTTTTTAATTTTCTGAACCGATGGTCCGATTTGAACCAAATTTGATGTCGTATTATTGAATCACAAGTACTTGATTCATGCAAAAAAGTTTTCCTGCGTCCCTGTACAAATCCTTAAAAAATATAGATATTTTCAAATGCCCATATTTCCTAAACCACACGAAACAGAGAACTGTTATGTGGTAAGAAGTATCCTTCGGACCAGTAAAACTGAATGGTAAAAAGCAATTGCCATCAGCTGTGTCAGGGTGTTCTATAATGGTGGGGGAGGGAATCCAAAAAGTGTGGAGTCAGCATATTTTCAAAAATTAAAAAAACATTTTTCTCCACAACCACTGATCAGAATATTTTGATATATGATATACAGCATCCATAGGGGAGTCAGATACAAGTATGTTAAAATGAAACCCCTTAGTTTATATTTGGGATCAATACAGGAGCCAAATTCTTAACTTTGGTCAATATGGGGAAAGATCTTTAAATATCTTCATCTTCAGATCCACCAGTCAGAATGATTTCATATTTGGTATGCAACATCTTTAAGTGCGTTGGATTCAAGTTTGTTCAATTCGGTTCCCTTGGTTAATATTTGGGCTCCCTATGGTAGCCCGAATTTTAACTTAGCGCAATATGAGGGAATTTCTTCAAAAATCTTCTTCCTCATATTTCCATCCCATTTTTTACTTAACTTGACAAAGTCAAGATAAGCTATAGCCATTGCTTGTACGGAAGTCTGTGAGTCTGTTCACATTTTCTTTGGCACATGCTACACCCCCGTAGTTCTTGTCCGACCCTTTTGGCCGCAATGGGTCAACCATAATGGCTGCGAGAGCCTGAAAACCAAAAACCCTTGGCACAGTCTACAAGTCGTATTCATGAAGGGATTTCAATGTAACATGGTAGGATGACTTCATATAATGTCTAGATGAGAAAGTCCCCTTTTGGTTGCAATCAGTCAACCATGATGGCTACGAGAGCCAGGAACCAAAAAACATTTAGCATAGTCTACAGGTCATATTTATGAAGGGGTTTCATTGTAATTTGGTAGGATGACTCCGTATAATGTCTGGATGGGAACATCCAATTTTGATCAGGATCTGTCAACCGTGATGGCTATGCGGGCCCCGAAACCTGAAAACCTAGCACAGTCTGCAGGTCATATTCATGAAAGGATTTCATTGTAACTTGGTAGGATGTCTCTGTATAATGTCTAGTTGAGAATACCTTATTTTGGCCATGATCAGTCAACCGTGACAGCTGCACACACACGTGACCTAGATTTGTTTAGCACAGTCTACAGTTCATATTTATGAAGCAGTTTCATTGTAACTTGGAAGGATAACTTGATATGATGTCTAGATGAGACTATCTTATTTTGGTCATGATCGGTCAGCCATTACCTCTGCCTGGTCACTTGACCTAGATTCCTTTAGCACTGCTTATAAGTTGTTTTTATGATGGGATTTCATTGTAACTTGGTAGGATAACATGGTATGATATCTAGATGAGACTCGTATTTTAATCATGATTGGTCAACTGTGACTGCCGAACCATCACATGACCTAGATTCCTTTAGCAAAGTCTACAAGTTATATTTATGAAGAGATTTCATTGTAACTTGGTAGGATGACTCGTTTTGGAATGATTTTACTGTAACATGGTACCTGTGGTTGACATACCTTAACTGTTAGGGCCACACCAACCCAGGTCTTAATTCTTTAGTACAATCTACACTCTAATTATTCTTTTGGAAAACTAGAGATGGGCGGTTAACTGAAAATTTGGTTTAGTTTTCTTGTCAAAACCGAAACCGAAACAATTACAGAAAACCCATCGTGGCGGTTTTCAACTTCATTGTAGAAAAACTCTAATCAGGTCTTTACTTCTCAGAATAAAGAGAGAAACAACCTAAAGTTAACCTTGTTTTCAAACTTCAGAGTCACGATACACCTTTTTCAGAATAGCTGTACAAATTAGTATTGTGTTCGAGGGTGGCATTTACTGCGAAAATAGGTGACAAAATTACTTCTTACGCAACATGTTTTAAACATTCATCTGTTTATCAAATGCAATTTCCTTTGTAGAACTGGAACTTGTCACTTGTTCCACATTTATAATGACAAATATATTTATTTCTGTACGTAATTTTGAAAGCTTGAACTCCAAAGCCAGCGCCAAAATCACAGTTGAAGTTGGATGGAAATTTAGGGTTACAATGACCTATTTGAGAGACTTTTTCTCGATGAAATTTTTGTGGTCGGCATAATTTTTTAGGGTGTCGGGTTACTGTAAACACAGGTATGGGGGGGGGGGGGGCTAATTTTGCAACAGACTCAAGGCAAAAATCATTTTTCTCAAACTTGAAACTCTTCAAATAATTTATGCAAATACATTGTGCTCAGGAAATCAGAGTACCAGTATATTACACAGGTGTGTTGCCCTGGAAAAGGAGTCACTGTGACACTGACTGATCCAAATACATCTTCTTATAAGCAAATACAATGTATTGTTATGTTTGTACAATGAAAGACAAAACCGAAAACCCGACTCTTTGACTGAAACCAAAACTGTAACCGACATGAAATTTGAAAACTGCCGATCTCTATTGAAAACATAGCATATAGGGAATAGAAATTAACATATTCTCAATCATCACAGTTCTTATCTTATTTCATAATCCTTTCATAAACATTGAACATTATCCTTTTCATCAAATGTTACTCACAGTCAAGTTAAGCTACAGTGTCATTGACACTTTCATTCCATGAGTTTCCCAAGGAGTCTTGTTCTTCTAGGCAAATATTTGGGGCATTCTAAAATGAAATGTTCCTGGGTCTCCGTTACACCTAAGTTACACATTAGGCACATTCTTTCCTTGCCTTTCCTGATTCTCCCCCTCAACTCCAGTGACTTACATCTCACTTTGAACAACAATGACCCCCCCCCCCCCTCAAACGATCCATCCAGGTACTTCTCAAAAGCTGGTGTATCCTTTTTATATAACACGTCTAAAGTACTCTTGGTCCCAATTCCAGGTCATCATATTTTTATACTGTACCAATGACCCAGACATAGCTGGTGCTAACTCTTAAAAATGTAGGGCCAAACACAAATTTTGCCCCCCAATTCCCAAAATTTGCATCTAAAACCAAAGAAAACATGTCCTGAATGGCCCTCCATACTTCACCTCTACTGCGCATGCGCAGTGTCAAGGACGTCCCGAAATTGGCGCCATTAATCATTCTTTGTTTGGCCCTTCATCAGTTAACATCTGACTGATCTTTGTGCTTGTAAATCTCAGTTTAAATGATGCCAGACACATAAATATTAGAGTAATGGTGATTCTAAGGAGGATATAGAAGGAGGAGAGGAAAAATGAGTGACAAAATAATCAGGGCTGTAACTTAAAATTTTTTAATGAAATTATGTTAAGTTACCTATTTTCGAGGCAACAGCCTGTTGTGGTCATTCTTGTTATCAAGTTACACTGCTTGTTCAGTGTTTTTCTCTCTCCCTTTCCTTTAAGTCCCCTCTTGCTATTCTCCCATGCTTTTGGCATATTTTCTGTAATATTATTACTAAAATTTCTTGGGAGTTTTAGCTGGATAACAGAATGAATTCTGTTCTTTTCCCCATGTTTACGTTTTCACCTATGGGTGGTTAGGCGTAGTGTTCTGCATCTCCATCTGATGTTCTGCAGTTTCTTCCCTGGAAGTCTCTGTTTTGCATCAGATAGTGTATTATTGGTAACTGATTTCGGGCCAGGGTGCCTGGAGTCTTGTTCTGGTGTTTTTACACTTATTGTTAGCTCCGCTGACAAAGTCAGCAGAGCTTTTCTTATACTGATTTGTCCGTCGTCTGTCGTCCATCTGTCCGTCCGTCCGTCCATCCATCGTCAACATTTTATTTGTCCGAGCCATAATTTCTAAACCGCTGAATATTTTTCCACCAAACTTCATAACAATATGTATTATCAATAGACGGTGTGTCATCAATTATTCTGCGGTCTGTAAATCCACAGGGTCAAGGTCACAGGTCACAGGATCAAGAAAATCTTAAGATATTTTTGATATTTAATTGTCCAAGCCATAATTTCTGAACCGCTGAATATTTTTCGGCTAAAGTTTGTAACAATATTAGTATTAGAAAACATGCCCATGCGATCAGTGGCCCTCAGCGGAGCTCTCTAGGCGTGACAGGCCTCTTGTTTACAACAGCCCTCTGTGTGAGGAGGGATTTCTGGAAAATAATATCTTGATGTTAATTTAATCATAACTAGATGCATTATTATTGTTCGTAAGTGTTGCATAAATTTTTTTAAATATTTTTAGAATTTTTGTCCACACTTATGCTTGGGATCCATTGGGGCTCAACATTACTTTTCAGAAACTTGGGCTGTTCTGAAAAAAATATTTTTTCAAAATTTTTGATTTCAATTATTTTTTCTATGTTAATGGATCATGTTATTATGTATTTTGATTGTCAGGGGTTGGTGCGAGTACTAGAACTTTCTTTTCTTTTCACAATGAAAGGATATTGTTCAATTGTAATAAGAGGAAATCTTCCTCTGACTTTCATAATCATTGTATAAATGTAGTCAGTGTACTCGCACTAACTCCTGTTCTATATGTGTTAATTTCGATGACAACATGGGAAGCGTGTGTCACGGTATGTTAGTGGGGAAATGGCCATTCCGGTCCTTTCCCCGCAGGGTCACTCTACTTTATCAATCTCTATTTCAGACGATCAAGAACAGGGTGATGTATCCGTGATGTCTTCCAAAAGTGTGCCTCCGTCGTCACAATTAATGAAGAGCTAGCAGAAAAGTACTCATGTAAATACGTCAATTGCCTAAGAGGACCCTAGTAGGTTCGACGGCCTTTGAAGTTCGCTAGCTCGCCTGGTGTAGCGTCCATTCGTCGAATGGTTCGGCAGCCGGGTTCGTCCGTTGTGGTCTAGAAGGAGTTTTGGGTGATGCGAGCACTATAAATCAACCATATGCACACTCAGTGACGGCGGATTAGAGGAGAGAACGGAGGAAGCCTTTTAGTCCGGTTCCTAGCTCATCCAGGTCCATCCGGACTGCGAGCGAGACAGGCCCCTCTCTCGTATAACAACATCTGGCCCCAGATGTTGTGGTACAAATGTTTCGCATTCGGAGCATACGTCCGCCGCTCGGAACGCTCCGATATATAGTCAGTCCGGAGAGACTGTCAATAAGGCTTCCTCATCCTCATGGTAGCGCACACGACCGCTCTTGGCTACGTGACCTCGGATATCCAGTCAGCTTCGTCAATCAGAGAATCATCGGCGACCAGGTCACACTATCCGGTAGCCAGGGACACGAGGCCTGCGGACTCCGGACGTTCGCATAAGAAAGTGTGCGGGAGTCAACGTACACGGAGCTTCCAGCGGCAAAGCATCGTAAGACCGCTACTGCACAGGCCTCGGTGACGGACGTGCTATCCCAAATAGCACAGCTTATCGCAGCATCCCAGCAACGACAAAATCTCTGTCGCATCATGTATTATCCGACGACGCTGGGTCGGGACGCTCCGCGGAAGCAGGTACGGACGTCCGAAAATTTCATCCGGTCCGTCGGGATGCCGAAAGGGATTCGGAGGATTTCGAGCTTTCCCTTTCAGAACAACATAAGCTGCTGTGTATGTCATCTGACCTGACTTTATCTTCTAGAGGTTCTTTCGTCGGACCAGAATGCTGCGATGCCGGATAAGAAACTGATAGCGTCGGTGGACACAGAAATTTTTCGTTCGGTTCAGGGACGTCGTCCCTCAGTTCCGACACAGTCCAATAATGTCACACAAACTTTCGAATTATTGAACGACGCTATATATATTATTATATGCTTGCTATTAACAAGCATGTCTGGTTTCTTGTTCGCAAAGTTACTGAGATGTCTTTCAAAAGTGTGCCTCTGTCGTCATAGTTAATGAAGAGCTAGCGGCAATAAGTGCTCATGGAATACGTCAATTGCCTAAGAGGTCCCCAGTAGGATCGACGGAGTTGACATTCGCTAGCTCACCCGGTGTAGCGTCCATTCATCGTATGGTTCGGCAGTCGGGTTCGTCCGTTGCGGTCTAGGAAGGAGATTTGGGTGATGCAAGCACTATAATAGACTTTAGTACACACCCAGTGACGACGGATTAGTGGACAGATCGCAGGAAGCCTGTTAGTCCGGTTCCTAGCTCGTCCAGGTCCGTCCGGGCTGCGAGCGAGAGAGGTCCCTCTCTCGTACAACAACATATGGGACCGGATGTTGTGGTACAGACCTTTCGCATTTGGAGCATATGTCCGCTGCTTGGGACGCTCTGTTATATTGACAGTCCGAAAGACTGTCGATATTGCTTCCTCATCCTCACAGCAGCGCACACGACCACACATTGGCTACGTGACCTCGAGTATCCGGCCAGCTTCGTCATTCAGTGATTCCACAGCGAACAGGTCACGCCATCCGGTAGCCAAGGGACATGAGGCCTATACACTCCGTTCGCTCGCATAATAGAAGTATGCACGGGGTAACAAACACGGAGCTTCCAGCGGCAATGCATCGTAAGACCGCTTCTCCACAGGCCTCAGTGACGGACGTGCTATCCAAAATAGCACAGCTTATCGCAGCATCCCAGCAAACGACAGATTCTCGGTCGGATCAGGAATAATCCGACGGCGCTGGGTCGGTGCGCTCCGCTGTTGCATCAGGTTCGGACGACCGAACACTTTATAGGGTCCGACAGGATGGCGAAAGGGATTCGGACAATTTCGAGCTTTCCCTTTTGGAACAACAGAAGCTGCCATACATTTCTTCCGGCATTATCTTCCAGAGGTTGTTCCATCGGACTACATTGCTGCGATGCTGGATAAGAGACTAATAGCATCATTGGACACGGAGTTTTGGATCGGTTCAGGGACATGGTCCCTGACTTGCCGACACAGTCCAATAATGTCATTAGAACATTCGAATTATTTAACAACGCTATATATATATAAGCTTGCTACCAAGCATGATAGTCTAGTTTCTTGTCCGCAATGCTCTTTTCTGCCTTTCATCAATTCTAGGAAATAATTTATATTGGCAGAACAGGGCATACCGAGAGTTCATATGCGTCTAGACGGCGGGGCTGAAGACTGGGAATTATCTTTTTCGCCGTCTATGTCAATTCCAACCACGATGTTGGAAACGACAATGATGTCTAATAGACTTAACTTAGATGCTTTATCATACATAGACCACCTTACTGAGGCGTTATCATTACGTCTTCAAGAGAAAGAATTCCAGGATATGATCCTCATTGTGATTTCTTTCAAGGGCAGTAGTTTTTCCACGTATAACTCCGCCCTTCATTGGCAACCTGGAGTTGGTTAGACGTGACGCAGCCCTAGCTACATCCACGCACGTGGATAGTAAGGTGAAAAACTCTCTCAGAGTCGCTTCGGTCTCGGAGAAGCTTCTCTTCGACGGCAACTTTTCAGCAATCTATGAATTGCTCGATATACATGTTCTCTTGTCTATCGAGTGTAACAAGAGATTCAGACTGGGGCAAACATTCGGTGGTTGACTCAGAGAGTGCCACTGCAGTTGCCGGATCCGAGTTTTATGATTATGACGGATGCCAGTCAAACAGGTTGGGGTACAATATTGATCCCAACGGATTCGAAGTGCCAGGGTCTTTGGGTTCCGCAGTTTCTAGGCAAGAGCTTAACTTCCAGGAAATGATGTTATTTAGGCTTGCACTATGTCATTGGATGAACATTATTCAGAAACGCATGTCCAAATCCTGTCCGATAATACGACAGTAGTTGCGTATCTCCGGAACCAGGGAGGCACTCATTCGATTCCGTTATTCAATTTAACGGAAAGAATCCTTCTGTTTGTTATAGTACACCAAGTTCTGCTTCGGTCCGTCATATTCCGGGTCGTCTGATTGTATTACACTACTGCACATACGGCCATTAAATGAGCCATTAAATTGTGCCATTAAAAAATACCATTAAATATTCCCATTAATTTGGTCGCTTTAATGGGCATTAAATTAAACTTGAAGACCATTAAAAAATGTGGATATAATGCCCATTACAAATGTTAATGGGCATCAAAAGTTAATGGATATGAACTACATTTTCATGGGCATTATTACCAGTTTCTTAGTGAATGTAATGGCCATTAAAGCGACCAAATTAATGGGAAATTTGTTTTGTCAAAATCTAATGGCCATTAACTGTTATTGTAAGCAACAATTTGATGGGCATTAATTACAAACCAGTAGCCAGATTTTGATGGCCATTAAAAGGAACCAAAATTAATGGTTACATTTTGTGCATGCCAAAAAGTAATGGGTATTAAAACTTATACCATTTAGCCATTTTAATGGCCATTACAAAATCCAGTCAGTCGTTTCTTTAATGCCCATTAAAGGGGTAGAGGCACTGTTCATCCCTAGGTTTTTAATGCCCATCAAACCTATATATACTATACTCTCCCACAAATTGTAACAAGGCAAAGACATGTATATTATATATATATGTGGCCAGAAAAGATAAATGATCTGTTTCTCAGACAATTTTTTTTTTGGATTCAATGAGGGAGGGAGGACTTTATTTTTATTTTTTTATTTCTGACAACGAGGGAGCTGATTATATAATTCCAGCCTGAGTCCCCCAACTCCACCCCCCCCTTCCCAGTGCCAGATTTGACATGCAAGAGCACTATTTTGTGTTCTTAAATCAGTTTATTATATAATAAACTAGCAGGATACCCGACTTCATTCGGGGTCAATGAAGGAGAGAAAAGTGGAAAAAAAAAAAAATGAGGGTCGCGTACCCAACTCACTCGCGTACCCAACTCGGCCCCGACCTTCGGGCAGGGCCTTCAACCTCATGACCCCCGCGGTCCTCTAAGTTAGGTCAGAATATATTACCATGCCAAACTTCAGCCTTCTATGTGCCCCGGTGCATCCGTGCAGACACACACACACACAGAATCTCTTCTTTATATATAAGATTTAAAAATAAAACTTTCCTCTAAAAACAAACTGTAGGTACTTCAAAGGCTATGTATTCTTTTGATGCTCTTCATTATCTTTGAAGTAAAATTATTCAATCTGTGGGGATTTGCCACATTACAATTTATGGGAGAGTGCCTATAGGCACTCTCCCATAAATTGTAATGAGGCAAATCCCCATATACAGAGGCCAACATATTGCAGACACAAATAAATAAATATCCATCAGTCAAAAAACCTAAATAATTTTGAGTCTCCAGCTGGGTTTGTACTAATATTGGAAGACAGTGAAAGGCAATAAAAATGTCTAATAAGCTCGAGGGGGTTCAAATTCAATGAGGGATTGTCTGAGAAACAAAACACTATTTTTTTAGCCTATATATCTTGCCTGTATCAAGCAGGAATACAGCTTGCAAATAATATTTTTTGTGTCAGGCACCAACAATTTTCTGCTATTCATCCCAAACTTGGTACCTGTCGAGGGGTTGGGGTTTACATACAGATTTTCACTTTCTGTTAATAAATTTCACGGGTTATTAATTCTTTAACATTTTATTAGTTCAAAGCATCATTGATATGTGTGTTAACTGTATAATTGACTTATTGTTTACTGGAAAGCTCTCTTACAGAGAGCTTTCCAATAAATGATCATATATAAAGAATTTATTTATGTTGAAGCATACAGAAATTGAACAAGCTTATATCCAGTTCTAATATAAGAAATTGCACTGGTCATTATATGACAGGCACAACTGAATCAGTGTCTGTCAATCATTCAAGTTGAGTCGGTCAGTGACCATGACAGGCTGCCTTATTTGCAGGAATACCACAACGAATGGTCATGGGCCATTTTGAGCTCAGTTGATATGATTTTGTGCCAAAGACCTGTGATCAGCCCCCCACCGGGTAGGCTTCAGAAAATTTAGAATTTTCAGGCCTAGTACTGTTCCTTGTGATGGATCGTCTAGCCCTAACTGTTCTCCACCATGCCAACTGAGCTAACATCAATTTGGGATTGTCGTTAGCCAAGTTTGTGTGGTGGCAAAACATTTAGGGCCAGCTACTAACTATAGGCAGCCGCAATTCGGTGTTTTAGCCCCGGCTGATCCCTGTCGGGGCCCGGGGGCGACTTCAAAAAACTTCGGAGTTTTCAATTTAGTCTTACGACCTTATTATTTATTTATTTATTGGTGTTTAAGGTCACATAATTATGTGGCTAATCGTGACCGCAACATGGAGATAAAGTCAAGTTTAGTCTATCATTTATAACCATGTTGTCCATTTTAGAGGACAAACTCAAATGTTTAATAAACGAAACAAATTGTGTGAATATTTATTAATTTCACATTGCCCAAATATTGCACAGAATGTCTTTTATTTTCACTTTATATATAATTACCAATCTTTGTGAAGCCCAAAATCATGGTGAACAAACATAACCCTTTGACTTTGTCTAACATGGTAGAAACAAAATTCCAAAAATTTAACCAATATAAGGCTAACCCAGCCTGAAATATCTGAATGTTCTCAATAAAATCATACTAATTTAAATATGGATATTATTGGAATTGACTCAACAAGCTGGTTTCAATGATATCCATATTTATATCTTCTTTAAGTTTAATTTATCAAAAAACAGTAACACCAATTTGCAAATTAAATTTCTTTTTTTTTGTTTAAAAAAAAAAGGTACCGTACTGACAGTGTCGAAGCCCATATTCATGATTAAGCCCACACCCCGCTTTTTCAGAATTGTGAACCAGGGTGCCCTACTCGAGTCAAAGCCCACCCCCCGAGTTTCAAATTGGACGAAAGTTGTTTGAGACAAGACGTCAAATTTACAGGCAATGAGGCATCAAGATTCAAAATTCAAGTGGAAAAACAGTTGACTTGTTGCAACAGCCAACACTGTACTTACCAAATAGAACTGTAATAAGTCTTTATTAAAAAATTATATATCCCAAGTAAAATTGTCTTGTTTATTTTTTTGTCGACCTCGTTTTTGGAAGCTGTCACTTGTTTCAAATGAGTGTGCAGGCTGCTGTCAATAGTTGTCTGAAACACACCCACAACATATAGTTTTCACAGTGGTTGAATATCATCAGAAAGATACTGATTGAACACTGCCACTTTCGAGCGGTGCACAACTCATTGTGAAAGAACACTGCCACTTTCGAGCGTGCACAACTCACTGTGAAAACGGGTGTTCAGAAATTAATGAGAATGTGGTAATTAAAAATAAAAAATAATTACAACTCTGGTATTTGAGAATTATATAACAATATAACCAGGGATATAATTTATGACTTATTGGTTCAATAAAACATGCTCATTTATCATTTCATCATGCTCTGCAACATGTGAAGTTATGACTTTCAGTGTAAAATAAATTTTTGGAATTTTGACAAGGGAGGCAACTATTTTGTTATTCATATTCCACTGTGTAAATTTTTATCTGGTCTTCATATTATGGGTTTTTTTTATTGATTTTGTGTGAAGATATATTTTGTTTCATTCGTAATAAATGTACAAACAGCTATATTTTTATACTGTACCAATGACCCAGACATAGCTGGTGCTTACTCTTAAAATATAGGGCCAAACACAAATTTTGCCCCCCAATCCCCAAAATTTGCATCTAAAACTAAAGAAAACATGTCCTGAAAGGCCCTCCACACCTCGCCCCCACTGCGCATGCGCAGTGTCAAGGACGTTCCGAAATTGGCGCCATTTATCATTCTAAGTTTGGCCCTTCATCAGTTAACATCTGACTGATCTTTGTGCTTTTAAATCTCAGTTTAAATGATGCCAGACACATAAATATTAGTGAAATGGTGATTCTAAGGAGGATAGAAAAGGAGGAGAGGAAAAGAATGTGTGACAGAATATTATCAGGGCTGTAACTTAAAATTTTTTAATGAAATTATGTTAAGTTACCTATTTTCAAGGCAGCAGCCATTTTGTTGTCATTCTGATTATTTAGTTACACTGTTTTTTCAAGTGTTTTTCCTCTCTCCCTGTCCTTTAAGTTCCCCCTTGCTATTCTCCCATGCTTTTGGCATAGTTTCTGTAATTATTATTACTAAAATTTCTTGGGAGTTTTAGCTTAATAACAGAATGAATTCTGTTCTTTCCCCATGTTTACGTCTTCACCTACGGGTGGTTAGGCGTTGTGTTCTGCATCTTCCATCTGATGTTCTGCAGTTTCTTCCCTGGAAGTCTCTGTTTTGCATCAGATGGTGTATTTTTGGTAACTGATTTCGGGCCTGGGTGCCTGGAGTCTTATTTTAGTGTTTTTACACTCATTGTTTACATTTACAACAGCCCTCTGTGTGAGGGGGGGATTTCTAAAAAATAATATCTTTATGTTATTTTAATCATAACTAGATACATTATTATTGTTCGTAAGTGTTGAATAAATTGTTTAAAATATTTTTAAAATTTTTGTCCACACTTAGGCTTGGGATCCATTGGGGCTCAACGTTACTTTTCAGCAACTTGGGCTGTTCTGAAAAAATATTTTTTCAAAATATTTTGATTTCAATTATTTTTTCTATATTAATGGATCATATTATTATTATGTATTTTGATTGCCAGGGGTTAGTGCGAGTACCAGGACTTGTTTTCTCTTCACATTGAAAGGATATTGATCAATTGTTTTAGGAGGAAGTCTTCCTCTGACCTTATTATCATTCTATATGTGGTCAGTGTACTCGCATTAACTCCTGTTCTGTATCGTATGATTTCGATGACAATATGGGAAGCGTATGTCACGGTATGTTGTTGGGGATTTGGACACTCCGGTCCTTTCCCCGCAGGGTCACTCTACTTTATCAATTTCTATTTCAGACGATCAAGATTAGGGTGATGTATCTGTGATGTCTTCCAACAGTGTGCCTCCGTCGTCACAATTAATGAAGGGCTAGCGGAAAAGTGCTCATATAATACGCCAATTGCCTAAGAGGACCCTAGTAGGTTCGACGGCCTTTGACGTCCGCTAGCTCGCCCGGTGTAGCGTCCATTCACCGAATGGTTCGGCAGCCGGGTTCGTCCGTTGCGGTCTAGAAGGAATTTTGGGGTGATGCGAGCACTATAAAATTAACTTAATGCACACCCAGTGACGGCGGATCGGAGGGAGAACGGAGGAAGCCTTTTAGTCCGGTTCATAGCTCGTTCCGGTCCATCCGGACGGCAAGCGAGAGAGGCCCCTCTCTCGTTCAACAACATCTGGCCCCAGATGTTGTGGTACAAATGTGTCGTTAGCGGAGCATACGTCCGTCGCTCGGGACGCTCCGTTGTATAGGCAGTCCGCTGAGACTGCTAAGGCTTCCTCTTCTCGTCAGCGCACACGACCGCACCTTGGCTGCGTGACCGCCGATATATTACCAGCTTCGCCGATCAAGGATTCTTCGGCGACCAGGTCACACCATCCGGCAGCCAGGGATTCGAGACCGATGGACTCCGGACGTTCGCATAGGAAGTATGCGGGAGCCATCTGATGCGGAGCTGCCCTCGGCGAAGCACCGATAGACTGCGCCTCCGCAGGTCTCGACGCCGGACATTCTTGTGCACATAGCACAGCTTATCGCAGCATCCCAGCAGCCGACAGAAACGGTGTCGGATCGAGAATTATCCGACAGCGCTGGGTCGGTAGCCGGGGACTCGAGGCCTGCAGACTCCGGACGTTCGCATAGGAAGTGTGCGGGAGTCAACGTACATGGAGCTTCCAGCGGCAATGCATCGTAAGTCCGCTACTGCACAGGCCTCGGGAACGGACGTGCTTTCCTTAATAGCACAGTTTATCGCAGCATCCCAGCATCAACTGAATCTGTCACATATATTTTATCCGACGATGCTGGGTCGGGACGCTCCGCGGAAGCGGGTACGGACGTCCGAAAGTTTCATCCGGTCCGACGGGATACCGAAAGGGATTCGGTGGATTTCAAGCTTTCCCTTTCGGAGCAACATATGCTGCAATGCCGGATAAGAAACTGATAGCGTCGGTGGACTTAGAAATTTTTGGTTCGGTTCAGGGACATCGTCCCTCAGTTCCGACATAGTCCAATAATGTCACACAAACTTTCGAATTATTGAACGACGCTACATATATTATTATTTTATGCTTGCTATCCAAGCATTTCTGGTTTCTTGTTCGAAGAGTTATGGAGATGTCTTTCAAAAGTGTGCCTCTGTCGTCATAGTTAATGAAGAGTTAGCGGCAATAAGTGCTCATGGAATATGTCTATCGCTTACGGAATGACATTCGCTAGCTCACCCGGTGTAGCGTACATTCATCGAATGGTTCGGCTGCCGGGTTCGTCCGTTGCGGTCTAGGAAGGAGATTTGGGTGATGCGAGCACTTTAATTACTTTAGTACTCACCCAGTGACGGCAGATTGAGGACAGATCGGAGGAAGCCAACAACATAGGGGACCGCATGATTGTGGTTCAGATATTTTACATTCGGAGCATATGTCCGTTGCTCGGGACGCTCCATTATATTGACAGTCCGAGAGACTGTCTTTAATGCTTCCTCATCCTCACAGCAGGGCACACGACCGCACATTGGCTACGTGACCTCGAGTATCCGATCAGTTTCGGCATTCAGTGATTCCACAGCGAATAGGTCGCGCCATCCGGTAGCCAAGGGACACGAGGCCTATACACTCCGTTCGCTCGCATATTGGAAGTATGCACGGGGTAACGATCTCGGAGCTTCCTGCGGCAATGCATCGTAAGACCGCTGCTCCTCAGGCCTCAGTGACGGACGTGCTATCCGAGTTAGCACAGTTGTTTCGCAGCATCCCAGCAATTGACGGTTTCTCGGTCGAATCAGGAATTATCCGACGGCGCTGGGTCGGTGC
Organism: Pictodentalium vernedei; assembly: GCA_031216915.1. Classification (NCBI taxonomy): domain Eukaryota; kingdom Metazoa; phylum Mollusca; class Scaphopoda; order Dentaliida; family Dentaliidae; genus Pictodentalium; species Pictodentalium vernedei. The sequence continues at coordinate 498,701,182 of CM062295.1, forward strand.
GGTCCGCGGTTGCATCAAGCTACGGACGACCGAACGCTTTATAGGGTCCGACAGGATGGCGAAAGGGATTCGAAAGATTTCGAGTTTTCCCTTTAGTAGTATCGGAAGATGCCTTTCATATCTTCTGGCATTTCTTCCAGTGATTATTTTTCGGACTTCATTGCTGCGATCTGGGATAAGAGACTTATAGCGTCATTGGACTCGGATTTTTCGATCGGTTCAGGGACTTTGTCCCTGACTTACCGACGCAGTCCAATATTGTCATTACAACATGTGTTTTATTTTTCGACGCTATATATTATATATATATATACGAGCCTGCTACTAAGCATGATAGTTTAGTTTCTTGTCCGCGTGGCTCATTTCTGCCATTTTATCTTTTTTTACATATAGTTTATTTTGGCAGAGCAGGGCATACCGAGAGTTCATATGCGTCTAGACGGTGTGATTAAAGACTGCATATATTCTTTTTCGCCGTTTATGTCTTTTCCAATTTCAATGTTGGGAACGACATTATGTATAGTAGACTTAACTTAGACGCTTTATTATACGTAATCCGCCTTACTGAGGCGTTATCATTACGTCTTCAAGAAAAGATTTACGGGATATTATTCTCAATGTAATTTCTTTTGAGGGCAGTAGTTTGTTCACGTATAACTCCGCCCTTCAGTGGCTGATTGGAGTTGGTTAGACGTGATGCAGCCCTAGCTACATCCACGCGTGGATAGTAGGTTAAGAACTCTCTCAGAGTCGCTTCGTTCTCGGAGGAGCTTCTCTTCGACGGCAACTTTCCGGCAATCCATGAATTGCTTGATTTATACATTCTCTTGTCTATCTAGTGTTACAAGAGATTCAGACTGGGGCAACATTCGGTGGTTGACTCAGAGAGTGCCGCCGCAGTTGCCGGACCCTAGTGTGGCCGTTATGACGGTTGCCAGTCAAACAGATTGGGATATATACTGATCCCTACGGATTCGAAGTGCCAGGGTCTTTGGGTTCCGCAGTCTTTTAGCTATCAGTTTAACTTCCGCGGAATAATGTTTTTTAGGCTTGCTTTATGTCATTGCATGAACATTATTCAGAAACGCATGCCCAAATTCCTGTCCTTTAATTCGACAGTAGTGGCGTATCTCCGGAACCAGGGAGGCACTCTTTCGTTTCCGTTATTCAATTTAATGGAAAGAATCCGTCTGTTGGTTATAGTACACCAAGTTCAGTTTTGGTCCGTCATATTCTGGGTCGTCTGATTGTTTTATCGCACTCCCGTTCTCTTACGGGTCGCTTGTTGCTGTCAGAATGGACTCTCAACAAACAAGTATTTAATCAGATTTGCTATCTATGGGTGCGCCCAATGATGTTTTATTATGACACAGCTTGCTAATCAATTGCAGACGTATGTGTTGGCTTGTCCAGATCTCTGAGCTAATACTGTTAACGCTCTATTGATCTATAGGACGCAATGATAGGATACGCGTATCCTCCGGCGCTGTTGTTTTAGCAGGTATTGCTTAGATAAACAACCACAATACATTTCTGTTGATAGCATCTCTATCTTCACAGAGATCATGAGTAATTTACTCTCTTGTCTACTGTGGATCTTAACGTGAAATCTTCCTCTATGTGAGGATCTTTTTTCACTGGGTAAATCGTGTCATCTTTATCACAACCAGCAAGGTCGCAATCTTCATGTATTCCGTTGTGTGGTCCGTATTGCATTGTAAGCACTGTACTGGACGAGCTTTGGACGCGATTTCTTACTATAGGAGATCCTCTTCTTCGCTATTCTATGCGGCTAAAGTGGAGGCTCTTCCGTCGTGGTGTAGGGATCATTATGTTCATATTGTTGATCCCTCCATACTACGCATTGCTAGTTTTTAGTATACTTGTTTCACAAGATCTACTGCAGCCTGTTGTTATTTAGGTTATAGGTTTATGTTACCTCATACCTATGCACTCTACGATAGTTTACAATTGAGTCTTTTGTCTCTTTATCTAAGTCAGTTAGTAACTTTTTGATAAATAGACTTAGAATCTTTAGATTAAATTCCTATACGGATTTTAACTTCGGTTCTTATTTAGCTAAGTAATCATTTGAGCCTCTGGAAACAGTAGTTTTCAAATTCTGACCTTTTAGACAGTAATTCTGTTGGTTTCTCTTTTACTGTAGAGTCAGTGAGTTTCATGCACTATCGATGGATGATTTTCACTTTCATAGTTTCGGAATCTATACTTCCGTTACTATTTAGGTTGGATTGTTGCATAAGAGTTAGGCTCCTATTATCCGGAACCTATTATTTTAAGGTCCTTCCGTCTTCGTATGGGCATAGGCCTTTACTCTTTCCGGGTACAGTTTATGTATTTATAAACAGATATCTGTTTATTACAAGGGCGTAAGCTTCTTCTGTCTTTGATGTCTAGTAGAAGGACGTTACGCTCCATTTTATTGTTAATCGATTCTATTAACTAGCGTACTGCTTATGGTATATCATTGGCTTAGCAGTTGTGCTTAAGTTTTCGGCTCATGAAGTAAGAGTTCTTCTACTTCTTGGGCTTACATTAATAGTGTTACTATTATAGATTTTTGAAGGCTGCTCATTGCGCTCAGCCATCCATTCATGAATTTTATCTCAGAAATATCGAGTCCATTTCTGGAGGCCTCTATTGTTAGGTCTATTATCTACTGCTCAGAATGTCATTCACTAAAACAGTTGCTACTATAGCTAGGTAGGCTGTCTGTTTCGGCAGTGTCTCCGTTCGGCTGCCCTCTTCGCTCTGGGCTATTTGACCCAGGGCAAGAAAAAGGGGGGGGGAGGGTGTTCCCTTGGGTCACCTGTTTTTACTATGAAAACAAGGGGATACCTCCTCCGGAGTTAGTAATTCTGAGCTGTTATTGGGATGGTTGTTTAGTGAGAAGTTTAAGTTTATAAAATTCATTCAAGTCTTAGTTTTTAAAGTATAGCTTTTGAATATTGCATATGTCAACGGACATGATTATGCAATTCTCACACACTTTTAGGAGTATAAGAGTCTCTATTCTCTAGACTTACTTTATTATTGGCTTACTTTAAAAATTATTAGTATAAGGATTATTGGATATTAATAGAGTACATGGATGTATGAAGCTCAATTTTTGGAAGGTGTTGTATCTTTCTAATTTATCATAAATAAGAAAGATACATGTAAGGCCTATTACTTCTTTTCCCTACAGGGGATGACTCTATTTTATTTTATTGAGCGTATTCCATCTTGCTCTATGTCCTTGGCCCTCCAGCCTTTTTACTATTCAGCTATGTCTGGGTCATTGGTACAGTATAAAAATGTTAAAAAATTTATAGTAATTTATATATTTTTTATACTTACCAATGACCCAGACGGGGATGGCCCTCCCAGGAGTTGGGAACTCTTGCCTCCCCGCTGAGTACATAGCGCTTACCAGGCACTGGTTATTAGAATGATAAATGGCGCCAATTTCGGAACGTCCTTGACACTGCGCATGCGCAGTGGGGGCGAGGTGTGGAGGGCCTTTCAGGACATGTTTTCTTTAGTTTTAGATGCAAATTTTGGGGATTGGGGGGCAAAATTTGTGTTTGGCCCTATATTTTAAGAGTTAGCACCAGCTATGTCTGGGTCATTGGTAAGTATAAAAAATATATAAATTACTATAAATTTTTTAACTTTTAAACGGTCAATGTTTGTCTGTTTTCAAGGGGGTGGTTTGCAGTGTTGATTGACATACTTACGTCCATTTCTGGCTTCAAGAGTAACCTGTACAAAAAATGAAAACAATACCGCATGGTTTTCTGTTTGTTTTATTCATTAAATTGAGGATTAAAACCCCAAATCTGAAAATGAAACGTATGTACAAGATAATTCTGAGAATTTTTAAAGCAAATGCAAATTCTATAAAATTTGTGGGCAGTTTCCAAAGAAACGTAACATACCCAGTGGATACTTGTCTTATATCCCCAATTTCCGACGCATCCCAACGCAACTTGCAAGTACTATTACATTACTCGTACCGAAGCCCCCCCCCCTGCCTCCCCCCCCTCCCCACACACACTTTGCAATTTATCCACTGCAAGCACCCCCTGGGCTTCGACACGCGTCAGTACGGTATGTTAGGTATATGGTGTCAAGAACTGAGGCACCTCATGATCAAAAGATAGGAAAAAACATTTTGAAGATCAAAGGCAGCAATTAACGTTAATTTATTTACACTGGTTGTGTAATAATAGAACCAGGTCCATCATTTCTGGCAAAGGTGTTTTGGAGAACATTGTTTCATTAAACATGGTACCAGGACCTGGATTTATTAACTGGAGTGTACTAAATTATATTTGGGCATCAAAATTTGTTCATGTGCCTTTGCCTTGTAAGAATTCATGGGAGAGTACCCAACTGCTCATAGGCACTCTCCAATATGAATTGTTACAAAGAAAATCTATACAGACTAAGTAATTTCACTTAAAAAAGGTAATATGGAGGAAATAAGAAGCATTTAAAATGTGGGTCATGCACTTAGGCTCAAATATGAACTTCCTGCACTCTACCCATTAACACAGGAAGAACAGAATAGAACGATTTTGTCTTGATCCCTTTACATTATTTCAGATGGAACACAATACCAGGGACATAAACAAAACAAGAGGCTCCAAGGGGCCTGAGGCACTCACCTGACACAGGACAATGGGTTTTTAAATATTTATTTATTGATTGGTGTTTAAGGTCACATATTTATGCACAACGGCTAATCATGACCGCAACATGGAGATAAAGTCAAGTTTAGTCAATCGTTTATACCCATGTTACCAATTTTAGAGGACTTCCACCCTAAGCATTGGTGACTGGGTCCTATTTTACCAGCAATACAGAACTTGTTGACCATAGTAAACAAGCACTGCCTCACTTCCCGGGGTTCCCACAGGTTTATTTTTTTCTCACAAATAGATTTGGCGTACTTAAAACTAATTAATGAACATGGTTTCATAAAAATTGTCACATTGAACTGACATGGAAAAAAAGATCAGACTCTCAGAGATATAATACAATGTGAAGAGATTAATATAATTGACCTATTTTTAGTGTGGCAGTGAGAAATTATTTTTCTCTGGTGGTCATTGGTAAACATTAGAATACATGATCTAGATAAGAGATCATTTATTTAATCATTTTAAGGTCAAATGTATCAGTTTAGTATTAGTACATACAAAATGATTACAATTGACCCTTTACTTTTAATGGTGGTGGATTCTCCCAAAGAGAAATGCTCTGCAAATTTCTGAGGTAGAATATCCTAGATTGTGCTTGCAAAATGTTCCCATTATATAAACAGTTCTGATCTCTTGTTGTATGCCAGTTGTATTTAGGTTTTGAAATCAAATCAAATCATGGCTGCCATAAAGCAGCCATGATATATCAACCAATACTTCATAGATTTTTAGTTCAAATCGGCAGACTTACCAGAGTAAAGAAGCATAGCAATAATATATAAGTTAGGGTATTATTGTAACAAAATCAAAGGAATATTGTGATTGCTGAACATTTATTTACAACCAATTATGCTGGTACTTGTAGGTTGTGAGTAGATGATGTACATGGGGAAATGTATTTTTTTCAGTACTGGTACTTTTTATGAAAGAGAATTCCAATAAATTGTCAAATCGATATGATAAACCTTTAAACATTGGTTATTCCTATGGTCATTGAAAGATCTACAATATTTTAATGCCCATGAATTTTTCTACCTCACTGGAGCTACAATTTAATGGCCATTAAGAACCCTTCTGGGTGATTTCTTTTATTTAAATTGGTTTAATGGCCATTAATTCTTTTGAAATCTATGATTGTCAACATGGGTTTGCTTAATGCCCATTAAAAATGCGTTATGACAGTATGATGGGCATTAATTTATCTAATTTTATTTAATGGCCATGAGTTTAAAACCCAATCATGGCCATTAAACAAAGTCATTACAAATTTTAATGGGTGTTAGTGGGCATGAAAATTATGAAGACCATATTTAATGGCAAATTTAATGGCCAAACATGAAAATGACCATTAAATTGAGCAATTTTAATGGTTTCATTACCCAGCCATTACTTTTTTCATTACAAGAATTAATGGGTAAAAATAATCGTTTTTTTGGTGTTTTAATGGGTTTTTAATGGGTTGCTTGTCCAGTAGTGTTAGCAGACTCCCTTTCACGTAAAGGTCGCTTGTTGCCGTCAGAATGGACTCTCAACAAACAAGTATTCAATCAGATTTGCTATCAATGGGAGCACCCAATGATAATTTATTTGCGACACAACTCACTATTCAATTGCAGACGTATGTGTTTACATGTCCGGATCCCTGAGCTTATGTTGTTAATGCTCTATTGATCTAATAGGACGGAATGATAGGATATGCGTATCCTCCAGCGCTGTTGATTCAGCAAGTATTGCTAAGATAAACATCCTCAATACAATTCTGTTGATAGCATCTCTGTCTTCACAGAGACCGTGGGTAAATTTACTCAGGTGTCTACTGTGGGACATACCGCGAAAACTTCCTCCATGAGAGGATTTTCTTTCGCTGGGGAAATCGTGTCAACTTCATCACAACCCTCAAGGTCTCAACCTTCACGTTTTCCATTGTGTGGTCCTTCTTGCACGGCAAGCATTGTACAGGACGAGCTATGGACGTGATTTCTTACTGTAGGAGAACCTCCTCTTTGCTATACTATGCGGCTAAAGTGGAGGCTCTTCCGTCGTTGGTGTAGGGATCATTATGTTGATATTTTTGATCCCTCCATACTAGACATTGCAACTTTCTAGTATACTTGTTTGACAAGATCAACTGCAGCCTGTTACTATTAAGGTTATAGGTCTATGTTATGTCATACCTATGCACTCTATGATAGTTTACAATTGAGTCTTATGTCTCTTTATCTAAGTTAGTTAGAAACTTTTCGATAAATAGACCTAGAATCCTTAGATTAAATTCCTATACGGAATTTAGCTTCGGTTCTTATTTAGCTAAGTAATCATTTGAGCCTCTGGAAACAGTAGTTTTCAAATTCTGACCTTTTAAGACAGTAATTCTCTTAGTCTTCTCTTTTACTGAAGAGTCAGTGAGCTTCATGCACTATCGGTGGACGATTCTCACTTTCGTAGTTTTGGAAACACTACTTCCTTTACTACTTAGGTTGGATTTTTGGTTAAGAATCAGGCTCCTAATAATATCCGGAACCTATTGTTATTAAGGTCCTTCCGTCTTCGTACGGGCATAGGCCTTTACTCTGTCCGGTTAGAGTTTACGTATTTATAAACAGATATCAGTTTATTAGTACGGACATAAGCTTCTTCTGTCTTTGATGCCTAATAGAAGGACATTACGCTCCATTCTATTGCTAATGGATTCAATTAACTATCGGTACTGCTTATGATATATCATTAATTCAGCAGTTTGTGCTTGAGATTTCGGCTCATGAAGTAAGAGCTCTTTCTACATCTTGGGCTTACATTAATAGTGTCGCTATTATAGATTTTATGAAGGCTGCACATTGGACTCAGCCATCCACATTCATGAATTTTTATCTCAGAAATATTGAGTCCATTTCTGGAGGCCTCCATTATTAGGTCTATTATCTACTGCTCAGAATGTCATTCACTTAACAGTTGCTACTATAGCAAGGTACGCTTTCTGTTCCGGCAGTGACTCCGTCCTGCTGCCCTCTTCGCTCTGGGCTGTTTGACCCAGGGCAAGGAGAAGGGGGGGGGGGGGGGGAGGGTGTTCCCTTGGGTCACCTGTTTTATTATGAAAACAAGGGGATACCTCCTCCGGAGTTAGTAATTCTGAGCCGTTACTGGGATGGTTTTTAAGTGATAAGTTTATGTTTTAAAAATTCATTCTGGTCATAGTTTTTAAAGTATAGCTTTTGAATATACCACGTGTCAAACGGGCGTTATTATACAATCCTCAGACACTTTTAAAGGAGTATAAAGAGTCTCTATTCTCTAGACTAACTTTATTTATTGGCTTACTTTAAAATTATTAGTATAAGGATTATACTGGATATTAATAGAGTACATGGATGTTATGATGCTCAATTATGGAAGGTGTTGTGTCTTTCTAATTTATCATAAATAAGAAAGATACATGTAAGGCCTAATACTCCTTTTCCCCTCGAGGGGATGGCTCTATTTTATATAATTGAGCTTATTGGAACTTCCTCTATGTCCTAGGCCCTTCAGCCTTTTTCCTATTTAGCTATGTCAGGGTCATTGGTACAGTATAAAAATGTTAAAAAATTTATAGTAATTTATATATTTTTTATACTTACCAATGACCCAGATGGGGATGGCCCTCCCTGGAGTTGGGAACTCTTACCTCCCCGCTGAGTACATAGCGCTCTCCAGGCACTGATTATAAGAATGGTTAATGGCGCCAATTTCGGGACGTCCTTGACACTGTGCATGCGCAGTAGAGGTGAAGTATGGAGGGCCATTCAGGACATGTTTTCTTTGGTTTTAGATGCAAATTTTGGGGATTGGGGGGCAAAATTTGTGTTTGGCCCTATATTTTTAAGAGTTAGCACCAGCTATGTCTGGGTCATTGGTAAGTATAAAAAATATATAAATTACTATAAATTTTTTAACTTTCTATTACAATCCTGTACTGTTTGCAAAGAGAGTTTAAAAATATGAAAATGAAAATGGAATTTGATATGAATCAAGTACAGTGGAACCCTGTTAACAGGGATTGTGTCACTTTCTTGTATTCTAGAGATAAACTTAGAATTTATTCTATTATATCTTGTTTGACAGAGCTCCATGAGCTCTGTCAAACAAGATATAATGGATTAAATGCCTGTTTTGGAAGTACTGATGTCAAATAGGTCTATAAACAAAGGCAAACTGGGGAGAGTCAGCGTAATTTTTTCGACGGATATAATATTTTTTATTCAATTAACAGGAATTTACTCTATAACCTATATTCAATTAACAGGTCAAGTTTGTACTGGAGGTATGGTAAATGGTTTTGTGTTGGGCAATTATATTCAATTAACACGGTTATTCAGTTAAGAGATATCCAATTAAGTGGGCTCCACCGCACTACATCTTTCTATCTCAAATTCTCTTATTTTACTGTAGATAGAAAAATTGAGAATAATTATTGATGTAGAAATAGAAGACTGGAAGATATTAGTGGAAGAACTGTCTGATTGCTTACAACCAAAGAATTATCACATATTCAAAACAAAGGTAGTGTGCAACAATTGTACTTTCAACAATTTTTCTTTCATTTTTTTAAATAACTTTATTTTACTTGTGTCTGTAAAATATGTAGAGGTTCATCAAGTGGTGAGAATCACAATAAGTAGATCTTCTCTGTCTTGTAAAATTGCATGTGGGCGGGCCTTTTTTTAATTTTATTTTTGTAATTATTTCTTTGCCATCCAAAGTTCAGGTTCTTGGTTTGTTTTATATTTTTTGCCTCATAATCTACAGAATAACATGGATGGTGGTGTATTTCATCCCTTGAATGCCAGAAGGCTTTGCAATGAGCAGTGAAAATTTCCCATACTGCTTGTTGGAAATTTATTTAACTGTACTTTGTCTGACAGAGCTCTGTGGGCTCTGACAGACAAGATACAGATGGTTAAATTTTTAGTACTACAAGTGCAAAATAATACCACTGAAGAGATTTGGGGGTAAAAAAGGGGTGATGAAGCATATTTTCAATGATGAGGGAGGTGCCTGAGAAATAAGAATTTTTTTTATTAGCCTTAGCTAAATTGTATGATCTTTTGACTTGTTTTATTTTGTTTCTATTTTCAGCTTGATAATATAAGCAGGCATCAGACAATATTATGTAGTATACTTATTAATTTCAAGGATGTTAATTTAGATGACAGTACAACTGATTACCTTCCTCACACTATAGTTGAGAGAATGAGTAGATTTCCATCACTCTCCAATGACCTAGAAAACCTCACAATTACAATTAAGACAATGGCAGACGTCTTACACCAGTCAGGTAATTAAAAGATAAGCATGGTGTATATATATTTTTATGCTCTACCAATGACCCAGACTTAGCTGGTGCTAAGTCTTAAATTCTAGGGACAAACACAAATTTTGCCCCCTCAATCCCCAAAATTTGCATCAAAATCAAAAAAATCAATGTCCTATGTGGTCCTCCATACTTTTATCCACTGCGCATGCGCAGTGTCAAGGAAGTACCAAAATTGGCGCAAAATCCTCATTCTTTGTTTGGCCCTTCAATCAGTAACACCTCACCGATATCTGTGCTTATAATCTCAGTTTAAATGATGCCAGACACAAAATCATGAAAGAAATGGTGGATCTAAGGATGAAATAAGAGGATGAGAGGAAGAAACAGTGGAAGGATGTGTTCAGGGCTGTAACTTATAATATTTTTATACTGTACCAATGACCCAGACTTAGCTGGTGCTAACTCTAACAAAACTAGTGCCAAACACAAATTTTGCCCCCCAATCCCCAAAATTTGCATCCCAAACAAAAAGAAATCATGTCCTAAAGGACCTCCATACTACGCCTCTACTGCGCATGCGCAGTGACGCAGTCGTCCCGAAATTGGCGCCAATTATCATTCTCTGTTTGGCCCTTCATCAGTCAACATCTCACTGATCTTTGTGCTTGTAAATCTCAGTTTAAAGGATGCCAGACACGTAATTTTTGGAGAAAAAGTGATTCTAAGGAGGATAGAAGGAGGAGAGGAAAAAGAAGTGGCAAAAAATAATCAGGGCTGTACTTAAAATTTTTTGATGAAATTATGTTAAGTTGCCTATTTTCGAGGCATGGGCCTCTTGTTGTCATTCTTGCTAATTGTTGCACTGCTTATTCAGTGTTTCCTCTCCCCTAGCCTTCTAAAGTCCCCCCTGGCAATTCTCCCATGCTTTTGGCATATTTTTGAGAAATTTCATTTCTAAAATTTCCTGGGAGAGTTGCTTGGTTACAGAATGTTTTCTGTTATTTTCCCCATAGTTACGTTTTCACCCATGGGTGTATAACGTTTGTGTTCTGCATCTTCCATCTGATGTTCTACAGATTCTCCCCTGGGAGTCTCTGTTTTGCATCAGATAGAGTGTAATTGATGACTGATTCCGGGCCAGTTTTTTCAGTGCCTGGAGTCATGTTTTCTAGTGTGTTTACACTGTTTGTTTTCATTGGCAACAGCCTTTTTTGAGGGGGGCTGTTTGCCTTTGTGGTAGTTTATCTCATTATAAGATACATTTATATTATCCGAAAGTGTCTCATTAATTATTTTATATAAATTTAAAATTTTTGACCACACTTTGCCATCGGATCCATCGGGGCTCAACGTTACTTTTCAGCAACTTGGGCTTCTCTGAAAAAATATTTTTTCAAAATTATTTTGTTTTGCAATTGTTTTTTCATTTATTAATGGATCATGTTATTATGTATCTTTGTGTCAGGGGTTTTTGCGAGTAACTAGGACTTATTGTTGTTCTTTCACAATGAAGGGACGTTGTTCAAATTGTAATAGGAAGAAATCTTCCTCTGACTTTCATGATCATTGTATTAATTGTAGTCAGTGTTCTCGCATTAATCCCTGTCCTATATGTGAACATTGGGATGAGAAACATTGGAAACGTGTGTCACGATATGTTGTTTCTGGAGAAAGTGCGATGCCGGCTCTTTCTCCACAAGGTCACTCTACTCTCTCAGTTTCTATTTCAGAGGAACCAGAACAGGGTGATGTTTCCATGTTATCTTCTTCAAGTGTGCGTCCGTCGTCACAAATGAATTCAGAGCTAGCGGCAAAAGTGCTCATGGAGATTAGACAAATGTCGTCCGCTAGCTCGCCCGGTGTAGCGTCCATTCACGGAATGGTTTGGCAGCCGGGTTCGTCCGATGCGGTCCAAGAGGAAATTTTGGGTGATGCGAGCACTATAAACATAATAGATGCACACCCAGTGACGGCGGATAGTAAGCGAGAACGGAGGAAGCCTTTTAGTCCGGTTCCTAGCTCGTCCAGGTCCAGCCGGGCCACGAGCGAGAGAGGTCCCTCTCTCGTACAACAACATCTGGGACCAGATGTTGTGGTACAAAATGTGTCTTTAGCGGAGCATACGTCCGTCGCTCGGGACGCTCCGTTGTATAAGCAGTCCGCAGAGACTGTTAAGGCTTCCTCTTCTCGTCAGCGCACACGACCGCACCTTGGCTGCGTGACCGCCGATATATTACCAGCTTCGCCGATGAAGGATTCTTCAGCGACCAGGTCACACCATCCGGCAGCCAGGGATTCGAGACCGATGGACTCCGGACGTTCGCATAGGAAAAGTATGCGGGAGCCATCTGATGCGGAGCTGCCCTCGGCGAAGCAGCGAAAGACTGCGCCTCCGCAGGTCTCGACGCCGGACATTCTTGTGCAGATAGCACAGCTTATCGCAGCATCCCAGCAGCCGACAGAAACGGTGTCGGATCGAGAATTATCCGACGGCGCTGGGTCGGTACGCTCCGCCGAAGCATCGGGGGCGGACGACCGGGAACATCGTGAGGTCCGACCGGATGGTGAAAGGGATACGGATGACTTGGAGCTATCCCTTTCGGAACAACATAAAGCTGCCGTGGACTTCATCCGGCACTTTCTCCCTCAAGTTGTTCCGTCGGGCCAGACTGCTGCGCTTCCGGACAAGAGAATTATAGCGTCATTGGACTCTGAATTTTTTGAGCGGTTCAGGGACATCGCTCCCGAGTTTCCGTCGCAGTCCAATAATGTTGCAAGAACATTTGAATTATTGAACGACGCTATATTTAAACTTGCTTCCAGGACGGGGAAAGCAGGTTTCTTGTCCGCTAATACTCTCAACCTGCCTTTCATTAATGCAAGGAATAAATTCGATACGGTAGGACAGGGTATACCGAGAGTTCCTCTGCGTATGGACGACGAGGCGGAAGACTTAGAGCTATCATTACCGTCGTCAGCTTCTATTCCAACCGCGGTGTTGGAAACAGCTATTGCGTCTAACAGAGCCAATTTAGATGCCTTATCTTACGCAGATCACCTTACTAAGGCGTTATCACTGCGCCTTCAAGGGGAAGAGTTTCAGGATATACAATCCTCTTTAAGACTTCTTTCAAGGGCAGTAGCTTATTCCACGTGTAACTCCGCCCTTTCAGTGGCAAATCTGGAGTTGGTTAGACGTGACGCAGCCCTAGCTACATCCACACTAGTGGATTCTAAGGTGAAGAACTCTCTTAGAGTCGCTTCGGTCTCAGGAGAACTTCTCTTTGACGGCAAGCTTTCCGCTATTTATGATAAAATTAAAAAGAAAGCTAATGATTCTCTGTTGTTCAGATCGGCTCCTAAAAAGTCGGATACAGCAGACACGAATAAGACAGGCACTTCTGGGTCTAATGCGCCCAAGAGAGGTTCCTATAGAGGTTCCGGTGCGTCCTCTTGGTCTTATTCGAGAGACCGTCAGGATAGCGACTCTCGTTCGGGACGTCCTTCAGGCCGGGACAATCGGTCGGACTCCCTGAGGTCGACGAGGTGAGGTGCGGGTCGTGGAAGACGTGGTTTCTCCTACCGCAGGCCTCGCAGGTCCAGGAGGTGATGGCTTAAACCTCTATCGCGTTCCGGTTGGCGGAAGGTTGTCGAGTTTTTCACAAGAGTGGGCGTCGATTACGGACGACCCTTGGGTGAGAGGAGTGACTTCGGAAGGTCTAAAGATATCCTTCAAACGAAAGCCTCCATTAACTCGAAGTCCAAAGTGGACTCATCTTCCGTCAAATCCACAGAAAAGAGACGCTCTGTTATCAGAGGTGCAGTCTCTTTTAATGAAGAACGCGGTAGAGGTCGTAGAAAACCAGGAATCTCTGGGATTCTACAGCCATCTGTTTCTGGTTCCGAAACCAGACGGCTCGTTCCGTCTAGTCATAGATTTGAGCTGGATAAACAAGCTGATCGTCGCTCCGAAGTTTTATATGGAGACGATTCGATCGGTCAGAGCGAGTATTCGGGTGAACGATTATGCAACGAGCATAGATCTCAAAGATGCATACTTTCACGTCATGGTACATCCGACATTCCGAAAGTATCTACGCTTTGCAGTCCTGGGAGTGGTGTATCAATTCCGGGCGATGTGCTTCGGATTGAATCTAGCACCCTGGGCTTTCACTCGGGTAATGAACTCGGTAATGATCTACTTCCGAGCTCATTCGTCTGCGGTAACGTCAGCCTACCTGGACGACATTCTTCAGAGGTACGGCAACGAGTTAACGCTTCAGAACGATGTTCAGAATCTTCTTCTATTGCCCCGACGTCTCGGTTTTATAGTAAACGAGGAGAAGTCGGATCTGGTGCCGTCCAAGTCATTCACTCATCTGGGAATGAGCTTCGAGACGCACAACAATCTCGTTCGTCTGCCGTTAACCAGAGCGAAATTAGTCAGTTGTTACGCTCGCTATTGTCTGCACGCAGACAAAGTCACGGCGAGAGAATTTATGAGACTGATAGGTCTGTGCGGAGCCGCCGCGGATCTCATTCCGATGGGGCGGCTACGCACACGTCCTCTTCAAATTTTCCTGACTCAGAATTGGAGTGTGAAAATTCATTCGCTCGATGTAGACGTTCTCTTGTCAGATCAAGTGAAACAAGAGATTCAGACTTGGGCAAACATTCAGTGGTTAACTCAAGGAGTTCCGCTGCAGTTGCCGGATCCAAGTTTTACCGTTATGACGGATGCCAGTCAAACAGGTTGGGGTGCATCATTAATCCCAACGGATTCGAGATGCCAGGGTCTTTGGGATCCGCAATTCCTGTGCAAGCACATAAACATCAAGGAAATGATGTCAATTTGGCTTGCGTTACGTCACTGGATGGACATTATTCACGATGCTCATGTCCAAATCCTATCCGACAATACGACAGTAGTGGCGTATATACGGAATCAGGGAGGCACTCATTCAGTTCCGTTGTTCAATCTAACGGAAAGAATCCTTCTGTTTGCGTTAGAACATCATGTTCTTCTTTCGGTCCGTCACATACCGGGTCGTCTGAATGTGCTAGCAGACTCCCTTTCACGAAAGGGTCGCTTGTTGCCGTCGGAGTGGACTCTCAACAAACAAGTATTCAATCAGATTTGCTACCAATGGGAACGGCCAATGATAGACTTATTTGCGACACATCTCAACAATCAGTTGCAGACGTATGTGTCTCCGTGTCCGGATCCAAGAGCATTTGCAGTAGACGCTCTGTCGATCCCTTGGGACGGAATGATAGGATATGTGTATCCTCCAGCGCCGTTAATTCAACAAGTATTGCTAAAGATAAAACAATCTCAATGCAAGATTCTGTTGGTAGCATCTCTGTCGCCACAGAGACCGTGGATAAATCTACTCAGGTGTCTGTTGTGGGACCTACCGCGGAAGCTTCCTCCACGAGAGGATCTTCTTTCGCAGGGGAAATCGCGCCAACTCCATCACAACCCGCAAGGTCTCAACCTTCACGTTTTTCCGTTGTGCGGTCCTTCTTGCATGGCAAGCACTTTACAGGACGAGCAGTGGATGCGATTTCTAACTGTAGGAGGACCTCCTCTTCGCTAAACTATGCGGCTAAGTGGAAGGTTTTTCGTCGTTGGTGTAGGGATCATTCTGTAGATATATTTGATCCCTCTATACCAGACATTGCAAACTTTCTAGTATACTTGTTTGACGAAATCAAACTGCAGCCTGTTACTATAAAGGGTTATAGATCTATGTTATCTGATACCTATGCACATCATGATAGTTTACAAATTGGATCTAATGTCTCTTTATCGAAGTTGGTTAGAAACTTCTCGATAAATAGACCCAGAACTCTTAGATTAATTCCTAAGTGGAATTTAGCTTGGGTTCTCCTTAAATTGAAGGAAAAGCCATTTGAACCTCTTGGGACAGTAGATTTCAAATTCTTATCTTATAAGACAGCTTTTCTCTTAGCTTTCTCTTCTGCCAGAAGAGTCAGTGAGCTTCATGCACTATCGGTGGATGATTCTCATTATCGTAGTGTTGGGAACACTATCACCTTCACTACTAATGTGGGTTTTTTAGCTAAGAATCAGGCTCCTAATAAATATCCGGAACCTATTGTTATTAAGGCTCTTCCGTCTTCAGACGGGCGTAGGCCTTTACTCTGTCCTGTTAGAGCACTACGTATCTATAAACAGAGATCTCAGTTTATCAGAAAGGGACGGAAACGTTTTAAATGACACTTTTAAATGATTATAAAGAGTCTCAATTCTCTGGACTACTTTATTTATTGGCTTGCTTTAAAAATAATTAGTATAAGGGTTATACTGGATGTTAATAGAGAACATGAATGTTATTGTGCTCAATTATTAAGGGTAGTGTATCTTTCTAATTTAATATTAAATAAGAAAGATACATGTAAAGCCTAATACTCCTTTTCTCCTTAAGGAGTTACCTCTTTACTATATAGTTGAGCTTATTGGATTTTCCTCTATGTCCTAGGCCCTCCAGCCTGTTTACTATTCAGCTAAGTCTGGGTCATTGGTACAGTATAAAAATGTTAAAAAATTTATAGTAATTTATATATTTTTTATACTTACCAATGACCCAGACGGTGATGGCCCTCCCTGGAGTTGGGAACTCTTGCCTCCCCGCTGAGTACATAGCGCTGACCAGGCACTGCCAGTAAGAATGATAATTGGCGCCAATTTCGGGACGACTGCGTCACTGCGCATGCGCAGTAGAGGCGTAGTATGGAGGTCCTTTAGGACATGATTTCTTTTTGTTTTGGATGCAAATTTTGGGGATTGGGGGGCAAAATTTGTGTTTGGCCCTGGTTTTGTTAGAGTTAGCACCAGCTAAGTCTGGGTCATTGGTAAGTATAAAAAATATATAAATTACTATAAATTTTTTAACTTTTATGCAAAATTATTTCATTTTCCCTAATTTCGGGGCATGGCCCTGATGTTTACATTCTTGTTATGAAATTTCCACAGTTTTGTTCAGAGTTTCCTCTCTACCTTTCCTTTATACCCCCCTTGCTATTCTCCCATGCTTTTGGTATAATTGTTGTAATTTTTTTACTGAAATTTCTTGGGAGTTTTTGGCTTGTTAACAGAATGTTTATTCTGTTTTTTCCCCATGGTTACGTCTTCACCCTAGGAGTGGTTAGGCGTTTTGGTCATGCATCTACCATCTGATGTATTGCAGTTTCGACATGGGTGCAAGGGGTTATTTCCGAAGGTCTAAAACTGTCCTTCAAGGAAAAACCTCCGTTAACTCGAAGTCAACGTTGGACTCAGCTTCCGTCAAATGTTCAGAAGAGAGATTCGCTTCTATCAGAAGTCCAGTCTCTTCTGGAGAAGAACGCGATAGAGGTCGTAGAAAACCAGGAATCTCCAGGTTTCTACAGTCACCTGTTCCTGGTTCCAAAACCAGACGGCTCGTTTCCGTCCAGTTATAGATCTGAGCTGGATAAACAAGCTGACCGTGGTTCCGAAATTTTATACGGAGACCATCCAATTGGTCAAGGCGAGCATTCGAGTGAACGACTATGCTGCGAGCATAGATCTCAAGGATGCATACTTTCACGTCATGGTACATCCGGCATTTAGAAAGTACCTTTGCTTTGCTGTATTAGGGGTCGATTATCAGTTCCGAGCAATGTGCTTCAGTCTGAATCTAGCACCCTGGGCCTTCACTCGAATAATGAACTCGGTAATGACTCATTTCCGAGCTCATTCGTCTGCGGTAACGTCGGCCTACTTAGACGACATTCTTCAGAGGTACGGCAACAAGTTAACGATGTTCAGAGTCTGCTTCAACTGCTCCGACGTCTCGGTTTCATAGTAAACAAAAAGAAGTCAGATCTAGTGCTGTCCAAGTCATTCACCTACTTGGGAATGAGCTTCGAGACGCACAACAATCTGGTTCGTCTGCCGTTAACCAGAGCAAAATTAGTCAGTTGTTACGCTCGCTTTTGTATTGACTCAGATGTAGTAACAGCGAGAGAATTCATGCGACTGATAGGTTTGTGCGAAGACGCCACGGATCTTATTCCGATGGGGCGACTATGCACTCATCCACTCCTGATTTTTTTAGCTGTGACTAGCAGCTCAATAAGTGGCAATGTCGGTCTGTCGGTCTGTCTGTCGGTCTGTCTGTCGGTCGGTCTGTCGGTCGGTCTGTCTGTGACCAACGAGTTTCAAAACTCAATGACTTTTGAAATACTTGATGGAATGACTTTATATTTGGCATGTAAGTGTATCTTATTGATTTCTAGCCACTGTTCAATGCATGTGTTGTTCCAAATATTTTTCTTGGAGTTATGGCCCTTGATGAACTTAGAATTTTGTGAGATTGCACCACCCGTCACAGCTACGGTCTCGATGTCGCGATTTTTTACTCAGAATAGGAGTGTGAAGATTCATTCGCTCGAAACAAACATCGTCTTGTCGAAACAAGTGAAAAACAAGAGATTCATACTTGGGCAGATATTCAGTGGTTAACTTCGGGAGTACCACTGCAGCTGCCGGATCCGATTTTTACGATAATGACGGATGTGAGTCAAACAGGTTGGGTCGCAACTTTGAGCCCAACAGATTCGAGGTGCCAGGGTCTTTGAGATCTGCAGTTCCTAAACAAGCACATGAACATCAAGAGATGATGTCAATTTAGCTTGCACTATGTCATTGGATGAACAATATTCAGAATTCGCATGTTCAAATTCTGTCTGACAATTCGACAGTAGTAGCGTATGTTCGGAACCAGGGAGGCACTCATTCCATTCCATTGTTCAACTTAATGGAAAGAATCCTTCTGTTTGTCCTAGAGCATCAGGTTCTTCTGTCGGTCCGTCATATCCCGGGTCGTCTAAACGTTCTAGCGGACTCCCTTTCTCGGAAAGGTTGTATGTTGCCGTCAGAATGGACTCTCAACAAACGAGTATTCAATCAGATTTGCTACCAATGAGATCGTCCTACGATAGACTTATTTGCGACGCATCTCAACTATCAGTTGCAGACGTATGTGTCGCCATGCCCAGATCCAAGAGCGTTTGCAGTAGACGCCCTCTTGATCTCTTGGGACGGAATGATGAGATATGCTTATCCTCCAGCTCCATTGATTCAACAGATATTGTTAAATCAAGCAATCTCACTGCCAGATTCTGTTGGTAGCAGCTCTATCACCCCAGAGACCATGGATAAATCTATTCAGGTGTCTGTTGTGGGACATTCCACGGAAGCTTCCTCCATCGGAGGACCTTCTTTAACAGGGGTAATCGTGCACACTGCATCACAACCCACAAGGTATCAACTTTCACATATTTCCATTGTGCGGTCCTTCTTGCATGACAAGCATTTTACAGGATGAGCAGTGGACGCTATTTCTATCTGTAGGAGGACCTTCTCTTCGCTAAATTATGCTGCTAAGTGGAAGGTTTTCTCTCGCTGGTGTAGGGATCGCGTTCTGTTGATATTTATGATCCCTCCATTCCAGACATTGCTAATTTTCTGGTCTACTTGTTTGACGAGATCAGACTGCAGCCAATTAGCTAACTTTTAAGGGTTATGGGTCTATGCTATTGGATACCTGTGCTCATCATGATAGCTTACAAATTGGATCAAATGTCTCTTTATCTAAGTTAGTGAAAAACTTTTCGATAAATAGACCTAGAACCCTTAGGTTAATTCCCAAGTGGAATTTAGCTTGGGTTCTTTTGAAGCTAAAAGAAGTGCCATTTGAGCCTCTTGATACAGTGGACTTCAAATACTTATCTTATAAGACAGCTTTTTTCTTAGCATTCTCTTCTGCTAGAAGAGTTAGTGAGCTTCATACACTATCTGTTGATGATTCTCATTATCGTAGTGTTGGTAATACTATTTCATTGACTACTAATGTTGGATTTTTGGCTAAGAATCAGGCTCCTAATAAGTGCCCTGAACCTATTATTATTAAGGCTCTTCCGTCTTCAGATGGTCATAGGCCTTTGCTTTGTCCAGTTAGAGCTATGCGTATTTACAAACGAGATTTGAGTTTTCAGAAAGGGACGTAAGCATTTCTTTCTGTCTCTGCTGCCTAATAGAAAGGACATTACGCTCCATTCTATTGCAAGGTGGATTTTATTAACTATTTGTACTGCTTATCAAAAATTATCTTCATCTCAGCAGTCTGTGCTTAAGATTCCGGCGCATGAAGTAAGAGCACTTTCTACATCTTGGGCTTATGCTAATAGTGTTGCTATTACCTATTGATGAAGGCTGCATATTGGTCTTAGCCTTCCACGTTCACGAATTTTTACCTTAGAAATATTGAGTCCATTTCTGGCGACCTGCGTTGTTTAGGTCCGTTATCTGTTGCTCAGAATGACGTCCACTAAACAGTCGCAATTATAGTTATGCAGGCTTTCTGTTCCGGCAGTGACTCTGTCCTGCTGCCCTCTTCGTTCTGGGGTATTTGACCCAGAGCAAGGGGAAGCGGAGGTGGGGGGGGGGGGGGGATGGTGTTCCCTTATATCACCTGCTTTATATTGAAAACAAGAGAATACCTCCTCTGGAGTCAGTTATTCCGAGTCGGTGCTGAGATGGTTTTAAAGTGTAAAGCTAATGCCTATCTCATTTATGTAATATTTTTAAGTGTAGCTCGGTGTGAAGCATTTGTATATGTCACATGTCATACGAGCGGTTATATACAATCCTCGGACACTCTTAAATGAGTATAAAGAGTCTCATTCTCTGGACATCTTTATTTATTGGCTTTCCTTTAAAAAAAATTAGTATAATGGGTTGTACTGGATATTAATAGAGATCATTGATGGTATTGTGCTCAATTACAGAATGGTATTGAGTCTTTCTTTTTTGGTATAAACAAGAAAGATGCATGTAAAGCCTGTTTCTCCTTTTCTCCTTGAAGGGATAATTCTGTTTACATGTAATCGAGTCTATTGGATTTTCCTTTATGTCCTAGGCTCTCCAGTCTTTTTTCTGGGTCATTGGTACAGTATAAAAATGTTAAAAAATTTATAGAAATTTATATATTTTTTATACTTACCAAGGACCCAGTCGGGGATGGCCCTCCCATGAGTTGGGAACTCATACCTCCCTGCTGATTACATAACACTTACCAGGCACTGGTTGTAAGAATGAGGATTTGGCACGAATTTTGGTACTTCCTTGACACTGCACATGCGCAGTGGATAAAAGTATGGAGGACCACATAGGACATTGATTTTTTGAATTTTGAATCGAATTTTGGGGATTGGGGGGTGGGGGGGTGCAAAATTTGTGTTTGGCACTAGAATTTAAGATTTAGCACCAGCTAAGTCTGGGTCATTGGTAAGTATAAAAAATATATAAATTACTATAAATTTTTTAACTTTCTATACATTTCTTTCTTGGATCTTACACTTTGTGATTGGTTTGGGATGTTTTTCAAATTAGAACTTGAAAACTTGACTGGAACCTTTCCTATGATTATTTAAAAAGACTATATAATCACTTGAATTTGCCTTGGAATCATTTGAAATGTACAGTTGGAATACAATATCTGCAAGAACTCCACATGATAACTCTTTTCTTCAAGCCTGGAAATAAGCAGACTGTCATCTGCAGAATGAGGTACCCAGATGGAGAATTTGGTGATGCTACCCTGCACAGCAGGGTAGCATCACAAAATAATTTGCCCTCTGTGAACCTCGATATGAATCAAGATCTCAAGCCTGAACAGGAAGATGTGCCTGGAGGATAGCATCAGCAAATTCACCCTCTGGGGACCTCATTCTGCAAATGACAGTTTGCTTATTTCCAGACTTGCTCATATCCTTGTTCTTTCAAGCCTGGGAATGACTTTATTTTACCACAATTTAATGGATAATGTCTTTATGCAAAAAATAGTTTTCTGATCAAAATTTAATATAACATTTGGGTAATCATTGCTGTTACAGAGATTTCAAACAGACCTCTACAAATTGATTGAACAATTGTCTCCTGTTGTTTGCCTCAAAAGATATTTTGCTTGTCTACATTCATAAGCCCAGAAAGAAACTGAAAGAAAGTTTGCTCACATCAGGGTTTGTTCAGGTCATGAAATCTTGGAAAAGTCATGGAAAACGAAAATATTAGGCCTGGAAGTTCAGGAAAAATGGGCTTTTTAGCTCACCTGACTTTCAGTCAGGAGAGCTATAGTGATCACTCACCGTCCGTCGTCCGTCGTCCGTCGTCCGTCGTCCGTCGTCCTGCGTCCGTCGTCCGTCGTCCGTCGTCCGTCGTCCGTGAACATGGTGTTTGCGTCTTCTCCTCCCAAACCGCTGAACCAATTTAATTGATATTTGAGATAATAGTTTGTTATGACATCGCAATTTGATTTTGTTCAAATCAGGTTGCCCCGCCCGTGGGTAGGGCCACACCCAAAAAGTGTGCTGAAATCTTAAAAAATCTTCTTCTCATGAACCAGCAGTAGCAGAGACTTGATATTTGGTGTGCAGCTTCCTTTTGAGGTGTAGACTCAGATTTGTTCAAGAGAAGTTTGTGGGGCTATACTTGGCGTCATTATGGGAGGGGCAAAATTTTTGGCCCCGCCCAAAATTTCTATTTTCCAAACCGAGAGGCTGATTTGAACCAAATTTTATGTGAGGGCTTATTGGGTCATAAGTAACTAATTTATGCTGATTTTTTTTTTCCTGTAGCCCCATGGGAACCGCAGGAGCTAAAAATAGAAAAAAATTAAAACGCCCATATCTCCAAAACTGCACGGCACCGAGAATTTTTATTTGTTGTGAAGCTTCCTTAGGACCAACAGAAAGAATTGGTAAAAAAAAATTGCTATCGGTTTTATCATAGGGTACAGTTTCGGGACATTGAAAAA
Organism: Pictodentalium vernedei; assembly: GCA_031216915.1. Taxonomy (NCBI): domain Eukaryota; kingdom Metazoa; phylum Mollusca; class Scaphopoda; order Dentaliida; family Dentaliidae; genus Pictodentalium; species Pictodentalium vernedei. The sequence goes on from CM062295.1 coordinate 498,724,047, forward strand.
GTGCTGAGTCAGCATTTTTTAACACTGTAGGCAATGGGAAAAACATTAAAAAATCTTCTTCTCCAGATCCAGCAGGCAGAATCTTTTGATATTTGGTATGCAACATTGGAGGGTGGATCTGATTCAGGTTTGTTCAAACTGGCCCCCTGGGTTCATATTTGGGCTCAGTATAGGAGCCCGATTTCGAACTTAGTGCATTTCAGGCAAATTTCTTAAAAAATCTTCTTCTCCAGATCCAGCAGGCAGAATCTTTTGATATTTGGTATGCAACATTGTGGGGTGGATCTGATTCAAGTTTGTTCAAATTGGCCCCCTGGGTTTATATTTGGGCTCAGTATAGGAGCCCAAATTTGAACTTACTGCATTTCAGGCAAATTTCTTTGAAAATCTTCTTTTCCAGATCCAGCAGGCAGAATCTTTTGATATTTGGTATGCAACATTGTGGGGTGGATCTGATTCAAGTTTGTTCAAATCGGCCCCTTGGGTTTATATTTGGGCTCTGTATAGGAGCCCAAATTTGAACTTAGTGCATTTCAGGCAAATTGCTTTGAAAATCTTCTTCTCAAGATCCAGCAGGCAGAATCTTTTGATATTGGGTATGCAACATTGTGGGGTGGATCTGATTCAAGTTTGTTCAAATTGGCCCCTTGGGTTTATATTTGGGCTCAGTATAGGAGCCAAAATTTGAACTTAGTGCATTTCAGGCAAATTTCTTAAAAAATCTTCTTCTCCAGATCCAGCAGACAGAATCTTTTGATATTTGGTATGCAACATTGTGGGGTGGATCTGATTCTATTTTGTTCAAATCGGCTCCCTAGATTCATATTTGGGCTCACTATAGAAGCTCGAATTTGAACTTAGTGCATTTCAGGCAAATTTCTTCAAAAATCTTCTTCTCCAGATCCTGCAGGCAGAATCTTTTGATATTTGGTATGCAACATTGTGGGGTGGATCTGATTCCAGTTTGTTCAAATCGGCCACCTGGATTCATATTTGGGCTCACTTTAGAAGCCCAAATTCGAACTTAGTGCATTTCAGGCAAATTTCTTTGAAAATCTTCTTCTCAAGATCCAGCAGGCAGAATCTTGTGATATTTGGTATGCAGCATCCTTAGGGGGTGAGATTCAAGTTTGTTCAAGCCATGTCCCTAGGTCCATATTTGGGCTCAATGTGGGAGCTTGAATTGTAACTTTGTTCAAAATGAGGAATTTTCTTAAAAAATCTTCTTCTTCAGATCCAGCAGTCGGAATGGTTTGATATGTGGTGAGTAGCATCCTGGAGGGGGGGGGGGGGGGGGGGGGAGGGGGGATTCAAGTGTGTTAAAGCCAAGTCCATGGGTCCATATTTGGGCTCCCTGTGGGAGCCCAAATTATAACTTAGTCAATATGAGGAATTTTTCTTTAAAAATCTTCTTCTTCAGATTCAGCAGTTGGAATGTTTTGATATTTGGCATGGAGCAACCTTAGGGGGCTGAGATTCAAGTTTGTTCAAGCCAAGTCCCTTGGTTCATATTTAGGCTCACTATGGGAGCCTGAATGACAACTTAGTTCAAAATGAGGAATTTTATTTAAAAATCTTCAGATCCAGCAGATGAATGCTTTTGATATTTTTTATGCAGCATCCTTAGGGGGGTAAGATTCAAGTTTGTTCAAGCCATGTCCCTAGGTCCATATTTGGGCTGATTGTGGGAGCTCGAATTGTAACTTGGTTCAAAATGAGGAATTTTCTTTAAAAATCTTCTTCTTCAGATCCAGCAGTCGGAATGTTTTGATATTTGGTGTGCAGAATCCTTAGGGGTGTGAGATTCAGGTTTGTTAAAGCCAAGTCCCTGGGTTCATATATGGGCTTCCTGTGGGAGCCCGAATTATGACTTAGTTCAGTATGAGGAATATTCTTTAAAAATCTTTTTTTAGATCCACTGGTCAGAATATTTGGATATTTGGTTTCAGCTTTTCTTAGGAGGAGCAGATGCAACTTGTGGAAATCAATTCTCTGGGTTGCTATTTAGGCTACCATGTCAGGTGAGCGCCCTCAGGCCCCCTGGGGCCTCTTGTTTGCTATAGTTTTGAAAAGTCATGGAAATTTGTCAGGATAATGATGCAGTACACAATCCCCCCCCCCCCCCCCCAAAAAAAAAAAAAATATCACTCATCAAACTCCTGAAAAAGAGATTGTGGTGATCATTCTAATGTGGGAAAGGTCATGGAAATTGGGCAGAAAGCCTGGAAATAAGCAATATGTCATTTGCAGGATGAGGTCCCAAGAGTGTGAATTTGCTGATGCTCTCCCATACAGTGGGCTAGAAGCCCTTAGTTTATCTTCTGGGTACCTCTTTCTAGTTAGGCATGAGACCTTGATTCAGTCTGAGGTCCACAAAGGGGAAATGTTGTAACATGGGAAAGGTCATGGAAATTGGGCAGAAAGTTTTGGAAAAGTTACGGGAACAAGCCTGGAAATATGCAATCTGTCATTTGCAGAATGAGGTCCCCAGAGGGAGGGAGAATTTTCTGATGCTCTCCCATACAGTGGGCTAGAATATCCCAGTTTATCCTCTGGGTACCTCTTTCTGTTTAGGCCCGAGACCTTGATTCAGATTGAGGTTCACAGAGAGGAAATTTAGTAATGCTACCCTTCTGAACAGTGTAGCATCACCAAATTCACCCTCTTAAGACCTCATTCTGCAAATGACAGTCTGCTTGTTTTCAGGCTCCTTATGGAAAACTTATAGTAAAGTCATGCAAATTGATTTCTTATCAACCTACTCACAATTGTTATTTCAGGCTTGCACTACAGTGGAAGTCCCTAACTCGGATAAAATACTCTCTATTTTTGTCTTTCCCAAGCAATTTGGGAAAGAAAAGTGGTGCAAAAGCACCAAGAAAAAATAAGCCAAAACTGGGTCGAGTGCAACCAGCGCAGACCCAGTACGGGACGCTCTCTCCCAAGTACAACTCCACGACTTCCGTTGCCAGTGCACATATACCGTCTCTAAAGACTCATTCTTTTTATCATCCGCTTCGTGTCGAGATGTTTTTGCACGCTTATCAGTGTTTATCCAGCTCGTTGTTTGATGATTCCTGATTCATAGTGCATCAGTGTATCCTTTGTATTCTCAGGAACAGTATTTTTTATATTCTCTTCAATATTATATATTCATAATGTATATTTAATTGTTCTCTCTCGAGTCGCACGCGAATTTCGTGTGCCATGCGGTTCGGACTTATTTTTTTTCACAATTATTGTTTATGCTTTATTTGCTAAATTTTCTAATTGTGTTAGAGTTAGGTGTCAGCGGGGTACCACTCCTACAGTTTTTCTTCTTTCTTTTGAGAGTAGTCATCCTGTTGTGTGCTTCCCGGTCGACCATCTGGGGTCTTTGTTTCTGTCACCTTTCTCTCTTCTTTGGGGGTGTTTTCTGATTTCACCTTCTTTGCTCCTCTCAACTCTATCATGCCCAGGACAATTCCTTGTGGGCAATGTCTGCTGCCAAAGCATGTGGACGATTTTCATTCTTCTTGTTCCTCCTGTAATGGGTGTTCGGCCAAGCGGCCATGTGGTGTCTGTGGATCATGGTCATCCACTTTCTGGGCGTCAGTTAACCGTGTCGTTCGTTCTCGTGGCCATGCCTCCCGCTCCCGCGGGAAAGAAGAACGTGGTCGTTCGGGGACTCCCGAGCCGACCTTGTCTGGTGAGAGTTATTCCTCCTCCGTGGGGGATGTGCAGTCTTTTCCTGTAGTGGATACTGCGGGAGCCATTGAGTGTTCTGGTGAAGAGGTGCCTGGGTCCGGGACTACGGTCCCCCTCCAGTCGACATCTGAGGCTGTCACTAGGGTTGTGACTCCTCCTTCGGAGCCGAGCAGGTATGCTCTCTCCACTATTTCACTAGCCTCAACGACTCCCGACGTATCTACTACTACTGCTGGTCCGTCTGCTCCGTCGTCAGTTTCAGCCGGCCTCGGCTTTTCGCTGCAGGGGACTGCAGGAATGTCTGGTACTGTAGACGTGGGATATCGGCCTCAGCCTTCCCTGACTTCAACTCGGCGAAGTCGGAAGGGGCTGCCGGCCGAACCCATCTCTGTGGTCTCTACGCCGTCGAGCACCACAGTTGTGTCTTTGGATTCGGATGTTCTTAGTGGAGACACTATGAACTCCGTGGCATTTCCATCCACTCATTCTGGCCACACGACCAGTTTTGGGGGACCAACGCCTTTTGTGCAGCCTGGACCTTCTGCCCTGCAGAGGTCCGCGGTGACTCTCCTGAGTTCTCGCCATATTGATCCTCGGGGTGCCTCGTACCCCTATGCACGTCTGCCTTAAGATGTTTCGGCTGTCGTCCCGCGTCGGGTGTTTTGGAGGATCGTGACCCTTTGCTGGTGAAGAGGGTCAGAGGTGAAGCCACTTTGCCGGTTCGCTCCCCTGTCAAACCGGCCGGTACGGGCAGTGAACTTAGGGAGGCCCTCTCCTTACTCACTCAGGTTCTATCTAAGAGCCTTCCTGTTGCTTCCAGTGAGGCAATGAGTGGTTTCCAGGCGCCTCCTATGGCGCCGCCTCCTGGGATTGGAAACAGGCCGGTTTCTGATTCCCCTGGTGTCCCGACACCATGGGAGGCGTCGGCTGGTTTGCCCACGATGGGCTATGTGTCTTCCGACTCTGGAGAGGAGTCCGACATGCTTGATGTCGAGGACCAGCAGTCTTCGGACTTGGGAGCAGCTCTTGACTTTGTGTTTGGGTTTCTGCCTGATCTCAAACCTACTAACCAGCCGACAGTGTCAGCCTGGCCGCGATCATCGGTCGCGCGCCTTCAGCCTATGGAGCAACCTGCTTCTGGGCGCCTTCGACCGTGCCAGTCGGTACAGGTGGTTGAAGCTTTTTCAGCATTGGACTCCAAGCTGAATTCCAAGGCTCTGAAGACTTCGTTCTTCACCAGGGTTGACACCTTTTTGCCTCCTGTGCGTTATCGTTCCTACGATTCTGCCAATCCGTCGGTCTGCCAGACTTAGACGGTTCTGGATCAGGACTCCACTTCCCTCAGGCTTTCCAAGCCCAAGTCTGCCGTCATTCCAATGACGACTCTGGAGTCCACGTTGGGCTTATCTAGAGAGATGCTTGGCATGCTTTCTCTCTCAGATCACGTCGCCTCAGCTTTGGCTGCTTATCTGCCTCCAGATAAGTTTGACGAGGTACAGGCTCCTTTGCGTGTGCTGTCGAAGGCGCTTATGCATCTTACTCACACGCATGCCTGTAACACGGCTAATCTGGAATTAGTTCGAAGGGACGCTGTGCTGGACACAGGACGATCCCTTCCCGAGGAGCAGCGTGCTGCTCTTCGATCTGCTTGTTTGGCAGGTCCGCAACTTTTCCATGGTTCCGTGTCGACGGTCCGGGATGACGTCCTACGTCATTCCAAAGATCAGCTGCTGTTTCATCAGCTTGATCAGCCTTCTAGGGGAGGCAAGGGCCATTCCAAGCCTAACAAGTACCCTTCTGCTTCCTCTGTGACGCAAAAGGCTGGTCCTTCTGCCGGCGCCTCTACTTCTTACTCAAGGGGTAAGGGTAAAGGTCAGCAGAATCGAGGGAAGTCTCAGGATTCTGTATTTAGTAGAGGAGGTGGTTTCTCCTCTCACGGGCCTCGTCGGGGCTCGAAATGAAGGTCCTCACCTCGACTCATCCCAGGTTGGAGGAAGGATAGCAGAGTTCGCAGATCATTGGGCCACCATCACATCCAATCCGTGGGTGTTAGATGTTGTTTGGTCCGGGCTGCGACTATCCTTCTGACGGCACCCCACTCTGTCAAGGGTGCCTCTTCCAACCACAGTTCCTTCAGACGTTTTACGTCGGGAACTTTTGTCCACGGAGATTGGTAATCTCCTGGAAAATGGGGCGATCGAGGTTGTCAAGAACATTCAGTTAGTGGGTTTCTATTCCCGCCTGTTCTTGGTGCCGAAGAAGGACGGCCGACTCCGACCGGTTATCAATCTGAGTATCCTGAACCAGTCTATCATTGCTCCCAAGTTCAGCATGGAGACTTTCAGGTCGGTCCGCCAATCAATTCACCAGGGAGATTTCGCTGCCAGCATCGACCTGCGAGACGCTTACTTCCACGTTCCGATGCATCGGGCGTCACGGAAGTATCTCAGGTTCGCTTTTCTGGGGCAAGTTTACCAGTTCAAGGCCATGCCTTTCGGCCTCAAAACCTGGCTCCTTGGGCCTTCACCAGATTGATGTCGCATGTGATAGCGTTCTATCGCACACAGTCCAGGGTGACTACTTCGGCATATCTGGACCATATCCTCCAGAGGCATTCCAATGCTGTCTTACTGGAGTCGGATGTCGCCACTCTGTTGAGCTTGCTCACGTCGCTAGGATTCAGAGTCAACGAGGAGAAGCCGGACCTGGTCCCTTCTCAGTCGTTTTGTCATCTGGGGATGTCTTTCCAAACCCAATTCAGTTTGGTAGCGGTTCCCCAGGCCAAGGCTGTGATTCTCTCAGCTTTTGCTCTGACTCTGTCCCAGTCCACGCCCACGACCGCTCGAAGTTTTCGGTCTCTGCGGTTCGGTGACAGATCTCATTCCTCTAGGTCGGCTGCGTGTCAGACCTCTCCAACACTTTCTGCTCAGTCGTTGGAGGCCGAATGTAGATTCTCTGGATCAGGTGCTTCCGTTTCCGGAATCTCTGTATCCTCACCTTCTTCCCTGGACGGATGTTCAGTGGATTTTGCAGGGTGTTCCATTGGACTTACCCACGACCGATCGCGTTCTGACGGCAGATGCCAGCGATCTCAGATGGGGTGTGACGTTGGATCCTCTCGGTCTTTCCCTACACGGGATGTGGGACCAGGATCAAGCAGCTCTACACATCAACCAGAAGGAGCTTCTTGCTCTTCTTCTGAGTTTCAGGCAGTGGATCCCTCACCAGTCGAATCGCCAGGTCCTTCTGCTATCCGACAATTCGACAGTGGTTGCTTACATTCGGAACCAGGGTGGCATGCACTCGGTTCCGATGTACGAATTAGCTCAGGATCTTCTGCTGCTCGCTCAGGATGTTTACGCCTGAGTGGTTGTTCGTCACATTCCCGGTCGTCTGAACATCCTAGCCGTCTCCCTGTCCCGACAGGGCAGGATTATTTCCACCGAGTGGATGCTCCACAGGGCAGTGTTCCAGTCGCTTTGCGATCTCTAGGGACGTCCCCACATCGACCTCTTTGCAACTCGTTGAGACCACCATGGTCTCCAGCCTGTTACCATCAAGGGTTACAGGTCCATGCTTTCAGAGACTTTTTCTTATGTGGGGAAGCGTCGTATCGGCTCTAATCCTTACCTCTCCAAGCTTGTTCGGCACTTTTCTTTGAAAAGGCCTCGGACTTTGCAGCTTACTCCACGATGGAATCTTTCGTCGGTGCTGCTTTGCTTGGGGGGGGGGGGGGGGGGGGGGCACTGTTCGAACCTTTATCCCAGGTGGATATGCATTTTCTCACATATAAGACGGCTTTTCTGATGGCATTTGCTTCGGCCAGACGTGTTAGTGAGCTCTCGGTTGACCCGGCCTTTTTTAGGAGCTCTCCCAACAGTGTTACTTTTACCACTGATTGCTCTTTTTTGGCCAAGAATCAGTTACCAGATACTACTCCTCCTCCTATCTGTATCAGGGCTCTTCCTTCTGTTGAGGGTAATCGCCCTTTGCTCTGTCCGGTCCGTGCTATTCGCATTTATCTCGATCGGACACGTTTCATACGGAAAGGCAGGAAACGTTTTTTTCTGTCTCTTATTCATTTCTCGATGGATATGTCTTGCTATTCGTACGGCTTATGGTCATTTAGCAGTTGGCGATTGTGTTACCAATCGTATTTCTGCCCACGAGGTGCAGGTACTATCCACCTCTTGGGCTTATTCTAACTCCGTCAAGTTGTCGGATGTTATGCAGGCAGCCTACTGGAGAAATGCTTCTACTTTCTCCACCTTTTATCTGCGCCAGTTGCAGGAGCAGTCGGAGGACCTTTTTGCCCTGGGTCCTCTTTCTTCTGCTCAGGCTGTTGTCTGCCATAGCCATTAGGCTTCTTGAAGGTCAGTTTCAGCCTTGTGCTGTTACTGCCCTTTTTCTGTCTGTGTGTCACACAGGCCCATATGTCTCCTTTCATTGTCCTTTACCAATGATTGCGATGTTATGGTTGATAAGCCTCGGGACCTCTTCCTTCTGCTTCACGGTTCCAGTGCACTGGGGTTATGTGTGGGTTGGTTATGCAATTCCCTCCAGCCTATTGTCTATTCAGCCTGAAGTAAACAATTGTGAGTAGGTTGATAAGAAATCTAAATTTTATAGTAAATTTCCTTTCTTATTATACCTACCACAATTGTTTACATGGAGGCCCTCCCGTCTTCTTTACGGGTAAAGAATCTTTCCTCCCTGCTGATCACATAACTCTAACGTTGATGGATTCAAAAAGAATGAGTCTTTAGAGATGGTATATGCGCACTGGCAACAGAAGTTGTGGAGTTGTACTTGGGAGAGAGCATCCCGTACTGGGTCTGCGCCGGTTGCACTCGACCCAGTTTTGGCTTATTTTTTCTTGGTGCTTTTGCACCACTTTTCTTTCCCAAATTGCTTGAGAAAGACAAAAATAGAGAGTATTTTATCCGAGTTAGGGACTTCCACTGTAGTGCAAGCCTGAAGTAAACAATTGTGGTAGGTATAATAAGAAAGGAAATTTACTCTAAAATTTAGATTTTCAAACAAGTGTAAAAACCCTGTCAAATTTCCCTTGCTATTTATAAGTCAGCTCTTCCAGAACGAGGATCGACTTAATATTTATAAAGGATTTTAGTATCCTTCAGCTGTTGCAATGAAGTACAGCAGAACCTTGTTAATTGAATAGCCAATTTGCCAGTGAAATATATTCAATTCACAAGAGTATTCATTTCTGGTCTTCTGCCTAAAAAAATTTCAATTTTTAGGAATCGTAGTACTTCATATCATGTGGTAGATATTGAGATATGTATGAATTCGCGATCCTACATTATCATTATTGCAACACTAGGTACCAATTCCAAGATAAATTGGCTTTTACTATGTAGTCCAGGCACATTAGACATAAAAATGAGAAAGTAAGGAAAAAAATCGGAGAAAGCTGATTTTTTTATATGTTTCCGGGACACACATTGCGGATAAAGTGTGAAAAGTCCCCGCGAATCCGAGTTGAGCTTTTTTTAGTTATAGCGTTTTTTTGATGAAAAAAAAAATTTTAAAAAAAATTCGACCCAGCTCCATATTTCTCATTCTTATTCGCCTTAGTAGGGTGAGAATCATAAATATCGTGCTGAATTATATTGAGAATACATATCCCCAACAGAAAATGCCAACTTTGTACCAATCCTCACACTCAATGGTGAAATATTCACGAAAATGTACAAAATTACGAAAAAAAAATTTATTATTTTCATACACACAACGGTACACAACGTCCATTAAATCAAACCTACGACTACTTTGGGAGTTAAATTATATATAAAAAATTGCAGAAAAGCAGTGGCTTTATAATGATATATAACAATAGTCATTTATTCCATAATGAACTGGTGAAACGTGTGAAATATTAACCATACCCCCTAAACTCAAATTCAAATGGCATCGACTTTTCTCATTCAAATACCGTATTATAGCATCACTGTTTCAATTTCCATGTTCGATTAAATCACATAATGTGGTGTTCGCCTACACTCAAGATGCATTGGCATGTAATGTGTGCACGCCCTTGATGTGTACTCATAAACAAATTTGTATTGTACAGAGATTGTGTCTTCGTCAGATAAGTTGACAAAAGTTTTCGTTAGACTCGGCGGCTTCCATATGATTATGTCATATTTAGGGGGCAATTGGTTCGATCATGGCTGGTAGCGGCTTGGATGAACTTTGGGGGACTGTTTATGCTGGTGGGTCAATCCATCATTTGATCAGTGGTCATGCATATTCAAGAGCAGTTCGTGCCCATTTGCTAACACAAATTGCCATTACAAAACTTGTGTTTGAAGAAAGCCGAACACTAGATAACATAGACTGCACAGAAGTCAATGAAATATTCTGTGGACTTGCCAGAGGTGACTGTACAACAGCTGATGCTACCAATCAAGAAAGTGTCAACCATCTACTGTCAAAATTACACGAACTGCTCCAGAATGCGTCCGTAGGACGCACAGGAAAGCTTTGGGTACAATACTACGAGCAAATAGGTCTTCTCCAGTTGTTCTTGAGAGCAGAGCGCACAGGCGACTGGGAACTCCACACATATTGTGTTCGCAATATGATTCCAGTATTTCACGCAGGTGGTCATTTTGCATACGCAAAATGTTCTCATCTCTATTTGCAGCAGATGAATGAGCTAACAGAAATAATGCAACAGGATGATTTGAAGTTGTTCACTGAGAAAGGTTACTTTACCATAAGGCGCTCAGATAAATTCTGGGACGGGATATATTCTGATCAGACCATAGAGCAGTGTTTAATGAGAATGTTCAAGCTCCCTGGTGGTCTCACACATGGCAGGAGAATAACCGATAGCACTGTTGCGAAATGGGTACATGGACTACCTCTTTGCCTTCCGATATGTAATGCTCTCAAAAATTTTGTTCATGTTTACACTGGTCATGGCGAACAACATCGGGATCTCCGTCAAAGTTCACAATTGACTGATGCCAATGATATCACCAAATTATTGAACTGGCTCAGAGTGCATTCCCCCTTTCAGAATAGAGATCCACTACAATTAGTCTCTCTAGCGACCGGGCTTGTGGCCGACGAAACTGTGAACTGTGACCAAGTTCGCAAAATTGGTGAATGTTGCGTATCGAATGTTGTAAGCAAAACGTTCAACAGCATCAAACTACGACGTGTTGACACTGTGAAGTCTTTCGCATCGATGGCAAATAGCATCAAAGTCCGTGGAAGTGAGGTAGTGATTGACCCCACAATTCTGTTCAACCGCATCACATGTGTTATTCAGTCACAAGCAGAGATGGAAGAGTATCTCAAATATGAACTCGCCCCGAAACCACCAGCATTGTTTGATTCTGCTGGAATGAGGAAGACACAGAAAAGCACGCTCGGTAAGATCCTCAAAACATACGGTTCCGAGCAAACTAAAATCCCAGAACATTCTCTGTTTGTTGTAGATGGTGGATTTTTATTGAGGGCAGTTGTATGGCCTAAACAGTCGTCATATAAGGACATATGTACATCATATTCCAATTATCTAGTGAGACATTTTGGGGTGAACGTCGTGGTTGTTTTTGATGGTTATGCTTGTACAATGTCGACAAAGGGCATGGAACAAGCCCGTAGATCTAAAGACAGGTATTCCATTGATATCAATATCTCACCCGAGTTACCAGCCACCACACCCCAATCCGATTTCCTTGCAAATGCCAAGAACAAAACCCAACTGATCGATCTTCTAATGCAGGAGCTATCTGCTATCAATATTCAGTCCAAGCAGGCCGAGGCTGATGCTGATGTACTGATAGCCGAAACTGCACTTGACATCGCTCAAGATGACAACAATGTTGTCGTTGTGGGAACAGACACAGACTTGTTAGTCATTCTTACCTCTCGAGTTCAACCGGGATGTAATATTCACATGATGTATTCCATTACCCCAAACTTACTAGTTTCAGTTAGTGAAATAGCAACCAAAATGGGTGACCATAGAAGCAACCTCCTTGTAGCACATTCTATAAGTGGTTGTGACACTACTTCTGCACTCTTTCGAGTTGGTAAGAAGAAAGTATTCAGTACAATTGTCTCCGATGTTACTAGCGACTCACAACAGTATGTCAACACAATTTTGGCGGATGACAGTACACCAAGTGCAGTAGCCGCTGCCGGAGAACAACTTCTCCTGATCTTATACGGGAGTAAAACTGTTTCCTCTCTCGACCAATATAGATATGTCACTTACAAGCATTATGTAGCAAAATCTAAACTGAATAAACCCATCGACCTAGCCTCACTCCCACCAAGCAGCGATGCTGCACAACAACATGTCTACAGATGTTATCTCCAGGTCCAACAATGGCTGGGCACTTCGCTTCCTCCGACGGATTGGGGGTGGTCGCTAGACAATGGACTTCTTGTACTGACTGCAGCCACAAAGCCATGTGCCCCCGATAACCTACTGAATCTGATCAATTGTGGTTGCAATAGTGCTTGTACAAAAAGGTGTGGGAGTAAGAAGGCAGGACTCTCTTGCTCAGGTTTGTGTAATTGCAGTTCGGATTCTTGTAACAACCACAGAAACACTGTCCTGTCGGAAATTTCTGAGTTCGATGAATAATATGTATATAGGTCATGTCATTTCTGTATATAGCGTTGATAATAGTCAATGTAACTTAATCCATGTTGATTGATTTGTACATTCTGTAAATATTATTTATTGATTTTTGTACATTCTGTAAATATTATTTATTGATCTAATGCTGCCAGACACAGACGTGTCTGTTCGGTCCCAAGCCCAAAAATAGTTGAGTTCTCATGCTGACGAATTTTATGCCAAAAGGGGAACTCGGCCAGAAGCAGAGGGGGTCTTCCATAATGTCTGTTTTGTAAGCAATGATAAAAGTCTTCAAATGGTGGTGGATTTTTTATCGTCTGTCCAACTAACATCCCGTTCTGTACTACGACCCTTTGGGCAAATCCGTTAGGAAAATCGTCATTTTTTGCATAAATCCGATACTTTTTTGTGAATTTTCAATAATTTTTCGCAGAAATTGTTACAGAATGCACATTTTCCTCTAGGTAAATGTATATTAGACATTATGTAGCTCGAAATACGCGTAAACAAAAAATACAGTTGGATCAATTTGAGGTTACAAAGTTCGTGTGATTTTTTTTGATTTTTTTCAAACGCGTTTTCGAAAAAAGGCTGTAGAAAAAAAAGCTCAACTGGGATTTTAGGGGACTTTTGTCTAATCGTTCAGTGACATGTACTCGACATTCCCTGAAAAAATCAGCTTTCTCCGATTTTTTTCGCTAGTGAAACCTAATGTTCTTGGGCTATATGAAGGATATATGATAACAGATCTTATCACACTACAACACATCAAATATGGGAATGACATCAGAAGAAAGTACCGATGTGGTAACATTTGTAGTGAGTTGGTTTCAGAAGTAAAATTGAATTAATCTTCTCTTATTTTTCATTCACAACTGTCTACCTAATACAAATAGCAGACAACATTTGCCGAATAACTAAATAGATGTTTATACTATAAACCAATGGCCCAGACTAGCTGGTGCAAACTCAAAGTTATCAAGGGCCAAACACAAATTTTGAACCCCCTCAATCCCCCAAATTTGCTTGCAAAACCGAAAATTAAAATCCTACCTGGTCCTCCATACTTTTACTCTCCACGCATGTGCAGCCGTCAGGAAGTGACTGGAATTGGCGCCAACATCATTTCTTTGTTTGGCCCTAAAGTCAGCAACAATGAATTGACGTGTGCTTTAAAATCTCCTTTTTTGAGGATGCCAGACACAAATCAATGCAAGAATTGGTGAATCCAAGGCTGTTATTGGATGATAAAAGTGTTCAACGGTGGTTTTAGACGTTCAGGGCTGTAATTTTATAATAATATCGGGACATACGCCTGACGTCATCATTTTTGATAATGATTATTCCACTGTTTGTTAAGTATTCCTTCCCTATCCTTCCATGAACCCTTCCTGTTAAACTCTTTAGCTTTTTTGGATATTATTAAATTTCTTGGGAGTTTAACATGTATTACAGAATATTTATTCTGTTTTTCCCCATGGTTAGGTCGTTTAGTCTTGCATCTTCTATCCGATGTATTGTTTTTTCTTCATATGAAGATCTAGCTTTGCATCTGGTAGCATTTAAATTGATTTCTGACTTTGGGTCTTTTTGTGTGCCTGATGTCTTGTTTCCGTTTTTTTCATTGAGGTTGTTTACATTGACAACGTCCCCATATATAGGTAGTATTTTATATTCTATTACTGTAGAATTACTGTAGGATACATGGATTATTATTAGGCTTTTTAAAAAAAAAAAATTTTCAAAAAAATATTTTGAATTTAATTTTAATTGCTATTATTCATGTATCTTAATTATATATTATGTTGTGGAGTTTTGAGGACTGATATCGACTTTAGTCTTTGCACTCCTGCGGACTCTTATCATTCTTATGTTCACTGGGATGACTGATGTTGGAGACGGGGGTCACGGTACGTTGTTGGCGGTGATGTTCTGAGGCCAGTCCTCTCACTGCGTTATAATTCATTTTTTCAGTTTCTATTTCAGAAGAACATGAACATGGTGATGATGTTCTGACACCCTTCCAAGTGTGCTACCGTCATCGCGCTCCGGTGAGCATATAGAGCTAGCTGCAGTACTCATGATTGCAAGAGTTAGGGCCTTTTGTTAAGGGTTTTAATCTCTTGCAAGCAGCTAGCTTGACCGGTGAAGTGGTTACTCCGTCCGTGGGAGCTGTGACACCACGTAAGTCTGTGGTGATCGAAGGAACTGTAGATGTGGGTAGAGCGAGCACTTAAATATAAATAAGCTCACCCAGCGACGACAGAAATAGGGAGGAAGTCAGCAAGTTTCTTGTACTCAGCAAGGTCTAATAGACCGCGAGTGGGAGAGGCCCCTCTCTAACCTAACAACATTTGGGGCCAAATGTTGTTATGAGGAACTTGCACAAGCCGGAGCATATGTCCGCCCACCTCTTGGGATGCTCTGTCTGGTCTGCAGCCGGGGTCGGCTTCAGTCACGGCTTCCTCCGCTACGTTTCACAAGCCGAAATGAAGTTTTCTGGTTGGAAACTTGCACAAGATGGAGCATACGTCTGCCCACCACTCGGGACGATCCTTCTAGTCTGCAGCCGGGGTCGGCTTCAGTCACAGCTTCCTCCGCTATGTTATTAAAGCACACATGACCGCAGGCTAGCTACCCGACTTCAAATAATCAGTCACTCGCGCGAAGATGGAGCCTTTCCTCGCCCTTGAAGTCAGACCATCTGATAGCTAGCGATTCGAGGTATCGATCAATGGGACGCTTGGAGAAGAGATTTATCTCTGGATCTTCATCCCAGGAGCAGCAAGCAGTGGGAAAATCAGAAGACTGCTGCTCCTCAAGCCTCGGGAATGGACTTGCTGTCGCAGTTGCGCAGCTATTAGCAGCATCCCAGCTAATGCAAGAGCAGCCTCCCGCAGACTCCAGTGTGAGCTGTCGGACGGTGCTGGGTTTGGTCCGGTCATTTGTGCAGTTATGGCTTCTTCTACTTACACGGAAGTGCATGAAAGGGGATTAAGCCTAGAAGTTTCTATGTGGCATACTCTATGAGATCTGGGGACAGATCGAGAGTGCAGAGCATTTTTCATCCCGTTAACAGTCGGGGACGACTGTTTTGTGTTGTAAGAAACTTCAATGAGGAGGATCATCCGTCCTATGTGACGAGCCGGGATGCTTCTGACGCACTTCAGCTGGGGTCGGCTGTGGTTACGGCTTCCTCTTCCATGGATATGCATGATAAGGGACAGATGCCTAAAAGTTTCTAACGGAACGCTCGGCGAGGTCTGAAGCAGACTGCTAGCTGGAGAACCTCCTTTCCGTCAGCAGTCAGGGTCAACTGTTTTTGGTGCTAGAAACTCTAGTGAGTTGGGACGTCCGTTCACGCTTGCGGTTCGGGTCGATTCTTCCACACTGCAGCCCGATTCGATGGCAGCTATGGCATCTTCCCTTGCTTCATTAATGAAGCATGTTGACCACAGGCTAGCTATCTGACTTTGCAAGTTCGGGTTGACAGCTAGTCGTTTGAGACTAGTACTACCGTTTAACAGACTCCGATGGTGAGCTGTCAGTCGGTGCTGCGTTGGTCCAGTCATCCATTTAGTCGGATGGAGTTGACCATATTTACAGATGGAACATTTGGATGGTGAGAGGGATACGGAGTGTGAGTTGCCATCTCTCACAGAAGGGCACTTTAAGACTATGAAAAGTCTTAAGCGCTTAAGAATTTTGTTCCATCTGAATAAGTCTACTCTTATAGATGAGCAGGCCGGGGATGAAAATATGTCCCTACCTGCATCATTTAATATATGCTTGGAAATAATGGAATGTGCTATTTCATTGAAAAGAGCAAATCTGGATGCAATGCCCTAAGCAGATCACCTTACCAGAGTTATTGCGCAACGTCACAATGGAAAGAAATATGAGGACGTGGTTCCTCGCTAGAGTTCTTTCCAGGGCAGTCATATTTGCCACGTACAACTCCACACGGACAGTGATTTTGGAGTTGGTAAGACGTTATGCTGCCCTTGTGTCATCATCACTTATAGATGACAAGGTGAAAAGCTCTCTCTGAGTCGCACCTGTTACCGGAAATATACTATTTGACTACAAGCTTGCATTGATATATGTGCAGGCTACAAGAAGCTTCAGTGCTCTGCTATTGAAGTTGCTGTCTCATCAACACACTCAGCAGACCGGGGTAAGCGAGGCTGTTCTGTTTCTAAGAAGCATCATGAGAATGTCTCGCGAGGGTACAATAACCCTCTTATATTTACTCTGGAAGTCGTCATTATAGTGACTCGGGAAAGGGGTATAGGTCTGCTCAAGGCTATGGATCAGACACCCCAAGGCCAAGGATTAACAGAAGGTTATCATCTTCACGAGAAACTGGGCGTTAATCACGGAAGTTCCTTTCAAAGAGAGTCGCTCCTAGTGGAGGTAAAGGCTTTCTTAATGAAGGGATTAAATGAGGTCGTCGAGAATAGATTTTGGTTGCTTGCCACTTGGCCGTAGGTTACAACCTTGCAAAAGTGGATAAATTGCTGAAGATTAGTGGATGAGAATGTAGTCTCGGCAGGCCTGCAGCTATCAGCCCGAGCAAGCTCCACTTACAAGAATACTTGTTAGACAAATCTTCCAAGAGAGGCTTTCCTTCTGGAGGTATAAGCTTTCCTATTGAAGAAAAGCATTAGATGTCGTCAAAATTATTCTCCAGCTTTTTATTATCACCTGTTTCTCATCTTGAATCCTGATGGATAGTGCATAGATAGGCTGAGATATGTCTTGGCGTCATCAATTATGTCATTGTGGACACCATAGTAGCCTTCTATAAAGTTACAGCGGTCTCTTCGGTTAGGCTCTGTCCGCTGTCTTTGGGATTACAACCAAAAAAGATACTGTGCTTTTCGGTTTGATTTTCCTAGGTTTCATAGACTTGAGTATTATTGTTACACCTTAGTAGCCTACCTAAAATTCTTGAGTGAGATTTTATCAGTATATTGCAGTGGCATGACTGAATTTATTATCTCTTGGGACTGCAGTCTCTTTGTGAATTCAGGGCTGTTTATATAGCGGCTCTTCATTCCCTACCTTGCGCAACGGTAGCTATAAGTCTCTATTAAGTGAGCCTTCAGGGTCGCAACTTACACCGATATATCTGTCTTCACGTAGATGAAGACTTATAAGCTATGGCTAGCGTTGTAAGTCTCCCTAGTGAGCTTCTAGGACCTCATCAGCTTTTAATGGCTTTCACGTACAGGAAGACCTTTAGCTGCTTCATCTAGGCTGAGTTAGTTGTCCTATCGGACATGATACCGTTTGTTAGAGGAGGTTATTCTCTTCAAACCGGTATGGTTTGGTGTGAGTTATTATGTAATTACGGTTTATTTGTTCATCACGTCCATCTCCTCCCTTAGTGGCATTATGGAGTTGGTCAGATGTGAGGGAGCCTTGCGGTTCCTATACCATTTGATGACTAACACAAGAACAATTCAAGTAATGCTGGTGAGGGGGGTTCAATATGATTTCGACCCCCCCCCCCCCCCCCAATCTGTTAAGAGGCGATTACCGGGCAAGACATAGTTTCATATGCATTTAAGTATATACATGCATTTCATGACTTCTCGATTGGCAGCTGAGTCGTGTTCTATGGCGACCTCATGGGCACATCCACTTTTTAGTTGGTTAGTTTCCTGTGGTTGTTCGTCTGTATGTCATATACAAGCATATGATTCATCATCAATAAATTGTTAGCCTTTGGATACCTGGGAGGCTGTCTAGTCAGTTAACTGGTATTCAGATGATTACATGCGGGATTTTGATGCTCACGTGCATAATAAATGCGTTATTAGGCAGATGCATTTTTGTATGTTATGGACCTTAGAAACAATGAATTATTTCAGGGGTGGTCCGTGACGAGACGGTTAATCATAGCTCGTTCCATTTCTAGATCCAGGTTTCTGTTAAATTTCGGTACCCAATCGAATACAACTTGTCTTTACACTCTTGTATATTCGCACATTTCTAGGAGCATAGGTATCGGATTGAACACGTCTGGGAGTGTTATTTACTGGAATTTATTGTACACCTGAATGGGGTCACCTGTGGGTTACTTCGGAAGTGTGTTTACTCTCCAGAGATTGTCCATTGTGATTCTATTGGACATGTATATGTTATATATTATATCACCGGTTTTTGACCTATCTACGTATGCCGACTTCGGTATACGTTACAAGCAGAGGATATTAATTACCGGGATCGCCACTATAGCCTTAGCTTCTGAAGTGGCATTAAGCACCAATTTATTAATAATAATTAATACCTGGCTGCCTGTTTGACAAATATTTATATTATTATGTGGTACCCGCTTTTACTGATTCCAGGGCGCCCCCCTCTTTCATTTTGAGGAAGTTTCCTTCAAAAAGGTGGGGGGGGGGGGGGATTTTTTACCTCTCCTCTGGCTTGATAAGTATGTAACTATGACTGAAGCTGTTTTGTCTGTAGATTATATCCTGGATACAGCTTGTGTTTTATTGTATATGGCATATGTTTGTGGGGGATATCCTCTCATTCTCAAATACGCCATCCTAATTTTGGGGCTTAGTCCGGACTAGCCTTAAAAATTGTGAACTCGTTACATACAATTAGCATAGTCTTCATGCTAAGAATACGGAATTACTTGAATTTGACTCCTTATTTATGATATGTCTTCTCTGTTATTGTATAGAGAGACATACATGTAATTCCTTTTAAATTTAATTTCCTTTCACCTTGGATTACAGGCTTGGAACTATGTTGGTCTACTAATTCTGAAGTCCTAGGCCCTCCACCTTTTTACGATTCAGATAGTCTGGGCCATTGGTTTATAGTATAAAAATATGATAAATTTAAAGTAATTTGTATATTTTTTATACTTACCAATGGCCCAGATGGGTATGGCCCTTCCATGAGTGGGCACTCATACCACCCCACTGAGTTATTATGTAGTACTCTTTTCTACAAAGAATGATGTTGGCGCCAATTCTGGTCACTTCCTGACGGCTGCGCATGCACGGAGAGTAAAAATATAGAGGACCACATAGGACCTTTAATTTTTGGTTTTGCAAACAAATTTTGGGGATTGGGGGGTTCAAAATTTGTGTTTGGCCCTTGATAACTTTGAGTTTGCGCCAGCTAGTCTAGGCCATTGGTAAGTATAAAAAATATACAAATTACTTTAAATTTATAATTTTTTTGTTTTGAAAACATAGCTTTTGACTTGGGCCTGACAAATCACGATGTTTCTTTCAAATCGAATCTCGAATTGAATTAAGCAAAAGTTTCAAAACTGAATTGAATCTCAAATTGAATCCTCTTTTCAATTGTTACGACACTACGGCCTGTTGGTTATGTCTTTCTCCACCCTGAACCCAATATCAATAGACATACTAAACTATTAGAAAATTGACAGGTATCACAAAGGCAGTTAAAGAAAAAGCCATTTATTGTCCTTCAAGTGCAACAAGGTGCCATCTGCAATGCCAAAGCTTTGCAGATGGTACCTTGGAGCACCTAACGGATGATATACCATGCAAACAAGCTGTAATGCAATCTCCACTATCGACTCAAATGTCATTTTTTATGACTTTTCCAACTGAATTTGTGTTATCTAGTTAGACTGGATCTGTTCAATCTTATTCATCAGAAAACTGCAGGGTGAGTTATTATCTTCAGAAAGTGGACAATTAAGAATTGTTTGAAATTCAAATCTCTCCAGGATTGAGTTTTTTCGAATAATCAAGATGGTTTCGAATCGAATTACTGACAAGATTCAAAACCAAATGGAATCTCGAACATTTTCTCGACCCTACTTATGGCTCTGCATTGAAATGAGTTTGAATGAAGTGTCATATTAAAGCTTTTTTGTTCTTCAGGCAAAAATTGAAAAAAAATAATAAAATTTGGCTGACGATTTTTGTGAACAGCGCTGGCCAGTTTTAGTCATTACATTAAGAAATTACATATTATCTGAGGTAAAGAATCTCAAATTTAGGGCCCACAAAGTAGATCTTCTGTTTCTCAGGCCATTATTTGTGAAAATGCATGCAGACGAGCAGTTTTTTATTTTATTTTTTATTTCTGTAATTATTTCTTTGCCATCAAAACTTCAAGTTTTTGGTTTATGTTTTAGGCCTCATAATCTATGGAATAGCATGGATGGTGGTGCATTTCGTCCCTTGAGAGCAAGAAGGCTTTGCAATGCTAAAGCATTGCAAAGGCTTTATCCACTCAAGAGACAAATTTATCAGTTTTATTAACTTGGGTAAAATTTCAGACATAAATAATTTAATTTTTATTTCTTTTAAGTTCACATTGGCTATAAAAAGAGAGCATGTGGCAGGCAAAAAGTACCATGTGAAAGGGCCTGAGAAACAGATTTTTAATTTTTTTAGGCCTTATGTAATAAAAAGAATCTCAACATTGTCACAGTTTGATATAAATTTTCTGAACCTCTTCCACTAAAATCGATCTGAGCCTTCATAAACCTCAGCTCATATAAATTGTAGTGAACTCAGTACAAAAGTTTCACATGAAATTGTGACTTATTTGTGATGCTCTATTTTTGAGCATCTCATTTATGACCATTACACTCACCAAATTGAAAGTAAAAGTTCCTGAAAAATATTTCCTCATTCCAAACCCTTTAAGCCTTAAAGGCCTAGGGATTTTTACACCTTCCTCTACATTTTGACAGTGTACAGCCTGTGGCATAGCAGTTTCTAGGCATGTGCTGGCTGGCTGTATGCAGCCAAGACGTGCCTAGAAACAACTAGTAAAGTACTTGAATGCAACTTGTATGGTCACGATTAGCCATCATGCATAAGTATGTGACCTTAAACACCAGTAAATAATAATAATATGCAACTTGTAAATTTACTAACGGATGGCATGTTGGGACACCTCTTCTATTGCAGTAAAATAGTATCAAATCTGAACAATGCCTCCAAGGGTTAAATGACAAAGCTATAAATGTATTTAATCATACTCATTTGATTTTTACAGGTGAAAACATTGGTACTGATAGCAACAAGGCAAGAGAACTGGAGCAACTAGGAAGAGAATGGGCTGTCTGTATTCTCAGTATTGTTTCTGCCTTAGGTTCAGTTCATCAGCAAATTGCTGAACATTCCAGACTGAATGGTATTCATGTATTAAATAATCTATTGTCAGATGCAGAGAAAGTTGAAACTCTAGAAAAAGAGAACAAAAGACTGAAGAGAATGTTTTTCTCTGTTATTGACAGGTAAAAAATGCACATATTGTTATTGAATGCCCATTGTTAACTGGTTGAGGGCTAGATTATTTTTGGTGGTCTGAATTTCTTATGCAAAATTTGTCTTCTTAAAAATTATTGGAGAGTGCCCACAGGCACTCTCCAATAATTTGTAATAAAACAAATTTATATAAACAGCATATTATTTGCATTATTGAGGAAGAAAAATGTTGGCTTTTGCTCTGGTACCATCAATTGTTTTGAAAGTCTTGATAGTGGCTTCCAGCAATCAACCAGTTAATACTAATTGTTTTAACTTTGATGTATATATTTTATAAACTTGTCCAGATGGGTTGGTCCAGTACCATTGAATATTGGATATGAAATATGAAATATGTTTCTTATTTTAAGACACATCAATTCAGTTAAAAAAATAAGAGCAATAACCTTTATTTCAGCTTACCTGTATGAAATATATAAGCTGGAATAATTTTTCAGAAACTTTGATTTTCTAACATTTACTCGTCGCTATTTGAAAGTTGTGGAAACTAATTAGATTAAATTCAAAAGCTAACAATTATGATGTAATTTATATGCAGTTGAATGTAAGAGAATAGGTTTGTGATAAATACAATATGTCTGATAGTCCAGTAAGATATTATTGCATTTGTTACTTTTGGAATATAGTATCATTAAGCCTTAACAAATTGGGTGTTTTCCTTACACCTCCTCACCCCCACCCCCTTAAAAAAACAAACCCAAAACCAAACAAGACCCCCCCCCCCACCCCCCACCCCCCCCCCACCCCCCCCCCCCCCCCACCCCCCCCCCCCCCCGCCACACACACAAAAAAAAAAAAAAAAAAAAAAAAAATTTCCATGACATCCTCAATTTTATATTGATTTCAGAGATCAAAGAGTGTTCTCGTTTTCTTGTGTACATACATCAATTTCAGATTATCTCTTCCCAAGTTGTTGTGACACCATGTTATCCTCCATTTTGTGAAAAGCAGTGTTTTTGTGCTAAGGTGTTTGAAATGCCAGAACACTAATTCTCAAAATTTGTTCATGTCTGTTAACCGCAACAAAACTTTTATTCAGTAGTTTTGCGGTAATCATCCAAATTCACTATTTTTAGTAGAAAAATATTGGTAAAGCTGAAGAATTGAGGACACGGCAATGTACATTAAAAAATGTATGTCTTCTTTAACATTATAAGTTATTGTGATGAGTTGACGGTAACATTGTCTGAGGTTTGTGGCTCGGAGCTTATGTCCAGCGGAGATGCGAAGCGTCGAGGTTGAACATACTCTCCGAGCCGCAAACCTCAGACCATGTTACCGTCAACTTATCACAATAATGTATATGTTCCAATAAGACACTACCCATTGCCCAAAGCCTACATTGTGAAACACAAGAGACTTATTTACTAAATCTGTGATCATTAAAAGTTGCCTTCTGGAAGGCAACTTTTAACGATCACAGGTTTAGTAAATAAACCTTCCATGTACCCACGAGGACACTGGATAAATAATCAATGAACCAGATAAACTCATTCCATCTTAGTTCAAATTGTAAATCAGTTTGTAATTTAAACAACTCTTTATCCGGAACACCCTCTGTTGCATGTGTGAAAAATCCAGAAAAAATGAAGCCGCTTGCTTGTAACTGGGTTAATGAAGCAATTACAAAATGGGCGACGGCATTTCAAATATTTCGCATTGTGACGCCAGACGGTAACATTTGCCACTTGAGCTGTAAACATAGAATATACTAAAAGAGGTCTCATCCAATCAGAGGAGGAGGATTTTAGTCTTATTGGAACATTGTTTAATATTTCACTTTTATTTTTCATGTTTTCAATAATTTTCAATAAGTTTAGTGCCAAAAAAATTGGTTTAACCTATTTTCACTTTTATATAACCATTTTTGGAGCGGGGGAGGCAACTGTACTCAGCAGGCATCTGATGAAAGGAAATGCTGCGATGAATTGAGCTATCTGCGGGTTGCTGAAACATCAGCGAAAAGCATCACCACTCAATCAAACTTCCCCCTAAGATGGAATCAAGTCAATATGGCACAGTGGAACCCTGTTAATTTAATAGCCATTTTGCCAATGAAAATTATTCATTTAACAGGAGAAGTCAATTAACAGGGATTGTGTCACTTTCTTGTATTCTCGAGATAAACTTAGCATTTACTCTATTATTCAGAGCTCTGTCAAACAAGATATAATAGTTTAAAACAAGCTATTAATTGAAAATAGAATAATGTTTTCATATTTTTATACTGTACCAATGACCCAGACTTAGCTGGTGCTAACTCCTTTAATTCTAGGGCCAAACACAAATTTTTCCCCCTCAGTCCCAAAAATTTGCATTAAAATCTGAAATTTCAATGTCCTATGTGGTCCTCTATACCTTTTATCCACTGCGCATGCGCAGTGTCAAGCAGCTCTCGAAATTGGCTCCAAAAGTCATTCTTTGTTTGGCACTAAAATCAGTAACATGTCACTGATATTTGTGCTTGTAAATCTCAGTTTAAATGATGCCAGACACATAATTATGAAAGAAATGGTGGATCTAAGGATGAAATGAAAGGATGAGAGAAAGAAACAGTGGCAGAATGTGTTCAGGGCTGTAACTTCTTATTTTTTACGAAATTATTTCATGTTCCCTAATTTCGGGGCATGAGCCTGATGTTGTCATTCTGGCTATGAATTTCCCTTTGTTTGTTCAGTGTTTCCTCTCTTCCTTTCCTTTATTCCCTCGGTTACTTCTGATAGTGATTACTTGTCTTCTGTTTAGTTCTGCTCATAGCCAGATACATTAATATTGTCCGTAAGTGTTACATTGATTTTTAAATATGTTTTAAAATTTTTGTCCACACTTAGGCTTTTTTGGGATCCATTTGGGCTCATTGTTCTCATTGGGAACTTGGGCTCTCATGAAATTTTTTCGAAAAATTTTTTTCTTTTATCTTTTCGTAATGTTATAATGGGTTATATTATATTATGTATCTTTGTTTTTAAGGGTTAGTGCGAGTACTATGACTTTATATTTTTTCATGATGAAAGAATATTGTTCAATTGTAATGCAAGGAAGTCTTTCTCTGATTCTCATGTTCATTGTGTTTCTTGTAGTCAATGTACTTGCACTAATTCTTGCTCAGTGTGTGTCAGTTGGATGACAAACGTTGGAGACGTGTGTCACGGTATATTGTTGGCGGTGAGAGGTCCATGCCTGTCCTCTCTCCGTAGGGTCACTCTAGTTTTTCAGTCTCTTTTTCAGAGGAACAAGAACAGGGTGATGTTTCCGTGATGTCTTCAAGAAGTGTGCCTCTGTCGTTGCAGTATAATAAGAGCTAGTGGCTAAAGTGCTCATGGAAATACGACAATTGCCTAAGAGGTTCCTAGTAGGATCAACGGCATTGATCGTCTGCTAGCTCGCCCGGTGTAGCGACCATTCATGGAATGGCTCGACAGCCGGGTTTTGTCCATTGCGGTCCAGGGAAGCAGTTTGGGTGATGCAAGCACTATAAACATTGAACGTGCACACCCAGCGACGACAGATCCGAAGATAGTACGGAGGAAGCCTGTCAGTCCGGTAGTTAGCTCATCCAGACCATTAGAGAGGCCCCCTCTCTTACAACAACATCTGGGCCGCGATGTTGTATGTAATGTTTGTTATTCGGAGCAAGCGTTCACTCCTCCTGCTCGGGACGCTCTGTCGCATAGACAGTCCGACACAGCTTGTCTATTGGCTTCCTAATCCTCACGTCAGCACACACGACCGCACCTTGGCTATGTGACCGCAGATATCCAGCCTGCTTCGCCGACCAGGGAGTCCACGTCAACCAGGTCACACCATCCGCTAGCCAAGGACACGAGGCCTTTCCAGTTGGGACATTCGCATATCAGAAGTATGCAGGAATTAATATCCCTGGAGCTTCCAGCGGCTAAATTACGTAAGACGTGGCTCCACAGGCCTACGCGACTTGCTATCGCAGATAGCTCAATTCATCGCAGCATCCCAGCAGCTATCAGAAACTTTTTCAGTAAAGAACTATCTGAGCAAGCTGGGTCGGTTCGCTCCCCTGCACAGTCAGTAAGGGACGACCAAGATTATTATGTGGTCTAGGCAGATGGTAAAAAGGGAATCAGCACAGCTGAAATTTTCCCTTTCCGAACAACTTAAGATGGCCATAGATTTCATCTGGCATCACCTTTTAGAAGTTGTTTCTCTGGACAAAAATGCTGCATTACCTGATAAGAAACTGAAAGCGGCACTGGACACAGACTTTTTCGGCCGGATTAGGGACACCGTCCCTGAGTTTCCGACCCAGTCCAGAAATGTCACGGACATTTGAACTTTTGAATGACGCCATATTCAAGCTAGCCTCTAAGACTGGCAAATCCGGTTTCTTATCACCTAGCGCTATACAGCTGCCTTTCATCAGTGTTGGACATAAATTTGAAATGGCAGGACATGGCATGCCGAGAGTTCCTCTGCATTTGGACGACTAGGCTGAAGACCTGGAATTGTCATTGTCGGCGTCCATGTCTATTTACTCCAGTATACTGGAGACGACGATATCGTCTAATAGAATTTAGCCGCATTATCTCACGCAGATCACCTTACCAGAGCGTTATCACTACGTCTTGAAGCGAAAGAATTCCAGGATGTTCAAACTTCCTTAAGAGTTCTTTCGAGGGCTATAGCATATTCTACGTTTAACTCCGCCCTTTCAGTGGCAATATGGAGTTAGTCAGACGTGATGCTGCCCTGGCTGCATCCACAAGAGTGGATAGTAAGGTGAAAAAAATCTCTTCCAGTCGCTCCGGTCTCAGGAGAGCTTCTCTTCGACGTTAAGCTTTCTACAATCTAGATTAGATTACTAAGAAAGCTCCAGATTCTCTGCGTTTATTCCGCTTTGAAAAAGTCGGACTCAGCAGGGAGGAGTAAGGCAGGTTCTTCGGGGGCGAATATGTCCAAAGGAAGTTCCTATAGAGCATCAAATAAAGCCTCTACGTCTTACTCAGGAGACCGTCAGAGTAGCGACTCACATAGAGGTCGTAATGCTGGCCGAGATATCAGGTCAGATGCATCTAGGTCGACTGGGCGAGGTGCGGGTCGTGGAGGACATGCTTTCTCCTTCCGCAATCCTCGCAGGGCCAGAAGGTGACGGTCGAAACCTCTATTGCGTTCCAGTGGGTGGAAGGCTGTCAAGATTCTTAACCAATTGATTGTCAATTATGGATGACCCATGGGTGCAAGGGGTTATTTCCGAAGGTCTAAACTGTCCTTCAAGGAAAAACCTCTGTTAACTCGAAGTCCACGCTGGTCTCAGCTTCCGTTAAACGTTCAGAAGAGAGATTCGCTTCTATCAGAAGTTCAATCTCTTCTGGACAAGAACGCTATAGACGTCGGAGAAAACCAGGAATCTCCAGTTTTCTGCAGTCACCTGTTCCTGATTCCAAGATCAGACGGCCCATTTCGTCCAGTTATAGATTGGAGCTGGATAAACAAGCTGATCGTGGCTCCAAATTGTTATATGGAGACCATCCGATCGGTCAGAGCGAACACTCGAATGAACGATTATTGCTGTGAGCATAGATCTCAAGGATACATACTTTTATGTCATGGTCCATCTGGCATTTAGAAAGTACCTTCGCTTCACTGTCCCAGGAGTTGTTTTCAGTTCCGAGCAATGATGCTCTGGTCTGAACCGGGTGCCCTGGGCCTTCACTCGAATAATGATCTCGGTAATGACTCATTTCCGAGCTCATTCGTCTGTGCTAATGTCGGTTTACTTGGACAACATTCTTCAGGGTTACGGCAGCAAGTTAACAATTCAGAACGATGTTCAGAGTCTGCTTCAATTGCTCGGACGTCTCAGTTTCATAGTAAACGAACAGAAGTCGGATCTCGTGCCATCCTAATCATTCACCCACGTAGGAATGAGCTTAGAGATGCACAACAATCTCGTTCATCTGCCGTTAACCAGAGCGATATTAGTCAGTTGTTACGCTCCCTTTTGTCTTCACTCAGATGTAGTAACAGTGAGAGAAATCATGAGACTGACAGGTTTGTGCGGACCCGCTGCAGATCTTATTCCGATGGAGCGGCTACACACTTGTCCACTCCAGATATATTTTATCTCAGAATTGGAGTGTGAAGACTCATTCGCTCAAATCGAACATCGTCTTGTCGAATCATGTGAAACAAGAATTTCAGACTTGGGCAGATATTCAGTGGTTAACTCAAGGAGTACCACTGCAACTGCCAGATCCGAGTTTTACGATAATGACGGATGCGAGTCATGATCAAACAGGTTGGGGCGCAACTCTGAGCCCAACGAATTCGAGGTGCAAGTACATAAACATCAAGAGATGATGTCAATATGGCTTGCGCTACGTCAGTGAATGAACATTCTTCAGAATTCGCATGTTCAAATTCTGTCCGACAATTCGACAGTAGTAGCGTACATTCGGAACCAGGGAGGCACTCATTCCATTCCGTTATTCAATTTAACGGAAAGAATCCTTCTGTTTGTCCTAGAGCATCAAGTTCGTCTATCGGTCCATCATATACCGGGTCATCTGAACGTACTAGCAGACTTCCTTTCTCCGAAGGTCACATGTTGCTGTCAGAATGGACTCTCAACAAATGAGTATTCACTCAGATTTGCTACCAATGGGATCGTCCAATGATAGACTCTTATTTGCGACGCATCTCAACAATCAGTTGCAGATGTATGTGTAGCCATGCTCAGATCCCTCGAGCGTTTGCAGTAGACCGCTCTCTCGATCTACTGGGATGGAATGATAGGATATGCCTATCCTCCAGCTTCGTTTATTCAGCAGATATTGCTAAAAATCAGGCAATCTTACTGCAAGATTCTGTTGGTAGCATATCTGTCACCCCAGAGACCATGGATAAATCTACTCAGGTGTCTGTTCTAGGACATTCCGCGGAAGCTTCCTCCACGGGAGGACCTTCTTTCGCAGGGGAAATCGCACACACTGCATCGCAACCTGCAAGGTCTCAACCTTCACGTATTTCCATTGTGCAGTCCCTTCTTGCATGGCAAGCCTTTACAGGACGGGCAGTGGACGCAATTTCTAACTGTAGGAGGACCTCCTCTTCGCTAAATTAGGCTGCTAAGTGGAAGGTTTTCTTACAGTGGTGTAGGGGTCATTCTGTGATATTTATGATCCCCTCCATTCCAGACATTGCTAATTTTCTAGTCTAACCTGTGTGATGAGATCAAACTGCAGCCTGTTACCATTAAGGGCTATATGTCAGTGCTATCTGATATCTGTGCACACCATGATAGTTTACAGATTGGATCTAATGTCTCTTTATCTAAGTTAGTGAAAAACTTTTCGATAAATAGACCTAGAACCCTTAGATTAATTCCGAAGTGGAATTTATCTTGGGTTCTTCTTAAGCTAAAAGAAGCGCCATTTGTGCCTCTTGATATAGTGGACTTCAAATTCTTATCTTTTAAGACAGCTTTTCTCTTAGCCTTCTCTTCTGCTAGAAGAGTTAGTGAGCTTCATGCACTATCTGTTGATGATTCTCACTATCGTAGTGTAGGTAATACTATTACCTTGACTACTAATGTTGGATTTTTGGCTAAGAATCAGGCTCCTAAGTATATATCCAGATCCTATTGTTATTAAGGCTCTTCCGTCTTCAGACAGGCATAGGCCTTTACTCTGTCCTGTTAGAGCTATACATATTTACAAACGTAGATCTGAGTTTATCAGAAAGGGATGTTAACATTTCTTTCTGTCTCTGCTGCCAAATAGAAGGGACATTATGGTCCATTCTATTGCTAGGTGGATTCAATTAACTATCCGTCCTCCTTATGAAAAATTATCTTCAACTCAGCAGTCTGTGCTTAAGATTTTGGCGCATGAAGTAAGAGCTCTATCTACATCTTGGGCTTATGCTAATAGTATTGCTATTACAGATTTGATGAAGGCTGCATATTGGTCTCAGCCTTCCACATTCACAAATTTTTATCTTAGAAATATTGAGTCCATTTCTGGAGACCTGCATTGTTTAGGTCTGTTATCTGTTGCTCAGAATGTCGTCCACTAAACAGTTGCAACTATAGTTATACAGGCTTTCTGTTCCGGCAGTGACTCTGTCCTGCTGCCCTCTTCACTCTGGGGTATTTGACCCAGGGCAAGGGAAAGGGAGGGGGGGGGGGATGGTGTTCCCTTAGGTCTCCTGCTTTATAGTGAAAAGCAAGGGAATACCTCCTCTGGAATCAGTAATTCCGAGTCGGTGCCGGGATGGTTTTAAAGTGTAAAGCTAATTCATGTAATATTTTTAAAGTGTAGCTCGGTGTGAAACATTTGTATATGTCACGGGTCATACGAGTGCTAATACACAATCCTCGGACACTTTTAAATGAGTATAAAGAGTCTCATTCTCTGGACTATCTTTATTTATTGGCTTTCCTTTAAAAAGATTAGTATAATGGGTTATACTGGATGTTAATAGAGATCATTGATGTTATTTTGCTCAATTACGGAATGGTATTGTGTCTTTCTTTTTTGATACAAACAAGAAAGATACATGTAAAACCTGTTCTCCTCTTCTCCTTAAGGGGATAATTCTGTTTACATGTAATTGAGACTATTGGATTTTCCTTTATGTCCTAGGCCCTCCAGCCTTTTTTCTATTCCGCTAAGTCTGGGTCATTGGTACAGTATAAAAATGTTAAAAAATTTATAGTACTTTATATATTCTTTATACTTACCAATGACCCAGACGGGGATAGCCCTCCCATGAGTAGGGAACTCATACCTCCCTGCTGATTACATAATGCTTACCAGGCACTGGTTGTAAGAATGACTTTTGGAGCCAATTTTGAGACCTCCTTGACACTGCGCATGCGCAGTGGATAAAAGGTATGGAGGACCACCAGACATGTTAACCTCCCAAATTTTTTTTCAGGGAGATGACATGATTTTCAGGGAGATTTTTTTTTGCGCGTAGAAACCATGTGTGGATCGATCAATTTTAAATATAAATTAATACCAAATACCCCCTCCCCCCCCCACACACACACACATAACAGGAAACAGCCCAACAACAATACATCAAAGGAACATACGTCAGCGTTCTACTAACTGGTGGTGAGTGACCCAGACCTGTTAACATCTGGAGCTGACTGTCAGTGAGATTTTGATGAGCTCCCAGTGAGACTCGAATGCTTGTCAGTGAGATTTTTGCACGTGGGCAGCACATCAATAATTTCCATGTTACCCCCCCCCCCCCCCCCCCCCCCCCCCCCCCCCCCCCGCCCCTCACACACACATACATTAAACATTCCACCCTAATGTGTTTTATTTGAACAATTTGTCCTTTCAAAAGCCAAACCATAGAAATATAGAGAAAAACAGAAATCAGAAACATGGATGTGGTCATGTGCCAATATCTGAGCTTGTTCCAATGACATCCATATTTCAATGGTTTTATGTACAAAATGTTTGGAGATATTTTCGACCTTTTCAGCACTATATCAGTTATGGTGCTGTGTTGAAAGTTTTGGATCCATTTGGGTAATTATGGGTACTTGCGGCGACCTGCGGTAACCTGTGACGATCTGTGGTGTTTAGGCACACCCCCAGAGCCCGGTTGTTGTGGTAATTCGATCTTCCAAAGCCCAGCGCCCCACCTAACCACACCGGTTACTCACTGGAAGTAGTTGGTCATTTACGAAGGGGATTTGGAATGGGGTGATCATTTTTCAGTGAAACGTGAAAATTATGCCACAGCCAGCCCAGGACGAAACATCTCTGGGATGTTTTGTTGTCCATTTATCACTACGATTGAAAAAACGTGCAAGTGCCGTAAATTACCAACTTTTAGAGATTTTTTTCACCAAAAACATAATTTTTTTCACAACCTGCTTTATAAAATTACGAATCGGAAATTTTTCCCAATATATTGAAAATTACAGCAACTCATATGTTTGAGCCGTTTGTCTCCAAAATTGGCTATAATTATCTGAAAGTGAAATCCAAAATGCACAATAAATTTGTGCGTATTTTTGCACATTTTTCAATTGGACAAGAGTTTATACGTATGGAATTTTTTTTTCGATTTGACTGCTACCTGTATACAAGCAAAGGTATGCCTTTAATATATAATCAATTTCAGCAATTATCCTGCATCTCAAATTCATTTAATCCGCCTGTCAAACGTGTTGCAATAATCACAACACGGCCATTGACAGAAATGAGAATTGGTCATCAGTTCTTACGTAAGTGGTGACGTTTCACACAAACTGAATGACCTTGGCATTGAGAGTAGAGCACATGCTTTTGTATTTGTAAACAAAAGCTGGTGGATTCAGTTTTTGTCTGGTATGTCGACTTTCCGGGAGATTTTTGGTCCAAATTGTCTCCCGAGCGGGAGGGCGGGAGGGGATAGCTAATTCCGGGAGAATCCCGGGCATTCCGGGAGAGTTAACATGTCTGAGGACCACATAGGACATTGAAATTTTGGTTTTTGATGCAAATTTGGGGGATTGGGGGGCAAAATTTGTGTTTGGCCCTATAATTTAAGGAGTTAGCACCAGCTAAGTCTGGGTCATTGGTAAGTATAAAAAATATATAAATTACTATAAATTTTTTAACTTTTGGAATTCACTAAAAACAAACCAAACGATGGTTCCTAAGCTGAGTTTGAATAGTACTGGCGGGTTTTGACCATTACATTGGGTAAAGAGTTGATGTAGATGACATTTACACTAAGGCTGTACAGTGCACAGGGTTAGTTATTCAGTTAGAAATGAAATTTTTTTTTTTATAACCAGAAAGTCTGAATGACCCTTTGCAGTGCACAAGGTTAGTCACACTTTCTGATTATAAAAAATTGGTAACTGCCATATCACATGCCACATGAAAATATATAAATGACTAAGGCTGTAAAAATGCTTTGGGTAAGTTAGTTACATCTCGTTATACAAGGTGCTGGATTCAAGGAACTATTGGAAATACTTATACTGGTTTGTGGAAATTTTTTAAAGTGAATTCCAAAAATGAAAACATATTCTATTTTCAATTAATAGTGTGTTTTAAATGCATGCATGTATTGGATATACTGAGGCCAAATAGGTCTATAATCAAAGGAAAACTGGTGAGAGTCAGGGTAATTTCTCAACAGGTTATAGGATTTTTTATTCAATTAACAGGAGTTTACCCTATAACCTATATTCAATTAACAGGTCAAATTTGTCCTGAAGGTATGGTAAATGGTTTTGGGCTGGGAAATTATATTCAGTTAATAGGGTTATTCAGTTAAGAGATATCCAATGAAGTGGACTCTACTGTAACTCCTTCCAACCCATGACACTTGATGATATGAAAGCTGTTACGCTGATGCGTAACAGCTTTCACTTCATCAGATGCCATGACATTTACCATGCATGAAAACTAATAACACTATATCTTACCTCCTACAAGTATCTGGGAATTTCATTTATTCATAGACGTCACATGCAGACTGCATATAAAACCATATACTGCCTTCAACATCAATATACGCTGACAGCTATGGGTAATCTCCCCTTTGTTCATGGATTATTCAAAATGGCGACAGCCGATAAACGCTTCAAGATGAAAGATTGAGTGTTGGAAGCCCATATTTGGTCTGGAGTGCAGGTTAGGCAACTTAAAAGACTTCATATTCTGTGAATGTGTGTCATGTTACCTTCGAAATGAAACTGTTTGGTATGTATGAATTTGCCTTGTTACAATTTCATTTCTAACTGAATAACTAACCCTGTGCACTGTACAGCCTTAGTGTAAATGTCATCTGTATCAACTCTTTACCCAATGTAATGGTAAATTGTAACAAGGCAAAGACACGTGAACACATTTTTTTAAAATTTTGATTGTTATTGTTATTAGTTCTGTGCATCGATGCAGCAGTCGGTGAGATATATTCATTACACAGTTTGTTGGTGGCCTAATAAGGTATATATGGTGTCAGTTAATTTCATATTGGACGAGAGCCCAATATGAAATTAACTGACACCATATATACCATATTAGGCCACTAACAAACTGTGTAAAAAATATTATTATGTCTCAAAGTTAGTTTGTCCAATCAAAATGCTGGAATACCTTCTAAAGATTCCACCGTATCGTTTTACTCACCTGATATTAATTAATATCAGGTGAGTAGCCGCCATTAATATTTTGATGCAATTCCCCTCACTTCGAATTTTCAAAATCTGAATTAAAACAAAATAAGAGAATTTAGGTTCCGAAAATATTTTCAAGATACCGTATTTTGTGATTTAAAACATTAAATATGTATTTATTATGAAACAAATGATGAAATAAACTCTAACGTTCTTGAAACTGAAAGAAATCTTGCACTTCCAGAGCACCCACGACAGGGAAATGACAGTTTCGATTTTTGTCTAGAGCAACTTTTTGAGCCCTTTGATGATGAAAACGAACATTTGTCCAGCTCATCAATGCCAAAGGGTGCTCCTATTTTCAGAAATTGCAAAATCGGCAACATCAACATTACTATAAATAATAAATGAACAAACTTGTTTTTGAAACATTCCGATCAAACAGAATTAACAGAAAGTCGGTGTGCGTTTCACATTCAACTTCAAAGTTCAAGTTGCATTATTGTTATTGTTTGCTCTACAGTAAAAAAGTGATTTTTAATGTTCAAAACTGCTTTATTAGTCCTTTTTAGGTAGTAACAACAGTAAATGTACGCAAGGGGCCTCCAGATTATGCCGAGTTGGCAAGCAGCGATTCGTTTCATTTGTAAACAAGTACGGCAATCGCCCTTCGCAAAGTGATGATTTGTTTACAATTACCATGGTTACACGTACCGGTGCCTGTTACTGTTCATGATTCTGTGCGGTGCTATCAATAGTGGTTCCTGAAAAATAAATTCCGGGCCGTTGTTTGTTTATGGAGAAAATTATTAATCGCTTGATTTACATGGACTTTCGACATAATAAATATGTTACATGGCGTGTAGCTGGCTGATACATTTCCATACAAGGCTCTGAGTGTTCATATCAGGTTCGGCTTCGCCTCACCTGATATGAACACTCATCGCCTTGTATGGAAATGTATCAGCCAGCTACACGCCATGTAACTTATATTATTATGCCAGCTAATGAAAGTTGCCAATCACAGCCCCCGAATAGTGGGACGGTACTGAGCCGTATTGGCCATGGGTCACCTGCAGCCCGAGGTGACCTAATACGAAACTCGTATTAGGTCAGTACCGCCATTTTGTTTCGACGTGGAAATTCCTCACCTCGCGGTGCTTTTAAATCCATATTGAAGAAATTGCAGTACAATCAAACGTTCCTCCGTGTCTATATGTCTCATTTTCTCTCGTTTTATAATAAATTTATTGTGAAATTTATTTTCTAAATGTAAATTTAATTATTTGAAGTGAGAAATACTACTGTATTCGATCCAGCGATAACGGATAAGTCAGCCTGGCCCTAACTTGACATAGGGTCTAAGCTTATTGAGGCTAACACACAACAGTTTGGGTACGGTGTTCGCCTCGATATTTTAAAAGCTTTAGAAAAAATATATAACCCATAAATGCGTTGTTAGAAAGTTGAAAAATATATATAGTGTGAATAAATAAACTGAGAAAAAAATTGTCTTATCCCGGGAATAGATTAATTTCATTTTTTCTCGTTGAGCTCATTCTGTAGTCTCTGTTGTGGTAAATGGATAACGTCGCTTCGAAAATGGATTTAATTTCATTGAATAATTATAAGATTGCACAATGATGAAATTGTAGGAAAATGAATGAAAGTCAATGGGAAAAAATATGAGATACATTTATTTTGATCGAATTGTATAAAATCGGATGTTTCGGGACATTCAACACTCTCAAGACAAAGTATTGATTTGCGAAAAAAAGCATTATTGTTGACTCGGTTGTCAAGGAAATTATACACATACAGGGAGACAACTGTGCACGTTTGTTACAACTTACATAGCGTTTTGCACCAGTTTTGAAAATGTGCCGCCGTTCAAATTTGATTGTTATTTTGTTTCGCTGGCATAATAAACACATTACAAAATGTTCAGGTGGTGGATACGGTGTCAGATGAGGCTCGGCAAAAACAATATTGGACTTGGCGTACCGCCTCATCCAATATTGTTTTCACCTCGCCTCATATGATACCGTATCCGCCACCTGAACGTCCTGTAACTTATAATATGTTTCCAATCTCTGCACTCATCTTTTGTCAAGAATAACTAAAATATGTTGTAGATATTAAATTTGTATTGCCTCTGAAAAAATGTGCATATCAACAACATATTCTTTTTTTGCAGACATCAAAAAAAGTCAGGGTTCCCGTGGTCCTTGAAAGTCATGGAATTTCAAAAATATTTTTCCAGGTGTGGAAAGTCATGGAATTCCTTGTCAGTCATGCAAAATCATGGATTTCCTATAAAGTTGACTGTAGCATAAAAAGGGTCTCACACTTTGCAAGTCAAAACAATATGAGAACAGACTATAACTCAAAAAAGGTCTGAATGCACTGTGCAATTCTCAGACGTGTTCATACACTAGTTATAAAGCAAACCTCCCAAGTTGTGCATGACTTCTTCAGTTGTGGCTCAATAGATTGCACACTTCCAGAATGAAGCAATCCAAATAAATTACTGCTGTAATGCTGTGTTTTCTATTGATGCTGAACAGAATGTGCAAGAATTATTAATTTAAATAAAACTCTCTGCATTTTTAAATATGATTGAAAGCTACATATGATTTAAGTTATTTATTAAGGTATACTTTATTATTCACCAAGTCTGATGATTTTTTTTGCACATTTCATTTTCTCACGTGTGTCTCAGTAAACATGACTGAGCGATTTTCAATTAACCTGTTTGTGAAAACACAGAAAACATGTCAAGAAAGTGTAAATTTAGCAATGCATGGTTGACTGATTTTAAGTGGCTAGAACATGTGAAAGGTGACACATCTCAAGGATGATGCGGAACGTTGCATGAAAATGTTCAGTATTGCAAATATGGGTGTTGCAGCAGTCAGATCACATGAGAAGGGAGAAAAGCATGTTAAGAACAGTTCTCAAAATTCTCTCAGTTTTTAAAATCTTGACATTTGTAACATTTGTCCTGGAAAATCATGGAATTTTATTAATTTTTGTCATGAAAAGTCATGGAAAATGACTGAAATTTGTCATGGAAAATCATGGAATTACAGATTTGAAAAGGTGCAGGAACCCTGAAAGTATATTTTGTAAAAAGTGACTGGTGGCTGCAGGGTATTAGGAAATTGAAAATATTTGAGAACAGGCCTGAAAATAAGCAGTCTGACATTTGCAGAATGAGGTCCCCAGAGGGTGAATTTGATGATGCTATCCCATTACGTGTACAGTCCCTGTAAAAGTAGTCTTCCAAATTACCCCAGTTGTTACATATGATTACATAATGCAGTCACTGTTAATCCGGTTCAATAAAGATCTCTGTGTCTATTTATAGAGGAACTTTTTATGAGAGAGGCGGAGCTAATTAATGGGGTTTTCCAGCACTGGTCTGATAAAGCATAACACTTTTGAGATGTTGTTTATAACCTTTCTAACAACTTTTATTTATCAAATGTTATTTTAAGTTATTGACTAAAAATATTCAACACATATTTACATCATCAACACAAAAAAAGACTGACAACAAATCGAGATGCAATTGATCGCCTTCTTTTTCAGTTATGACCGCTTATGATCTGCCCATATTAATACTGTCGAAAATTATTTTAATGATTTTATTTGCAATGTCCAGTTTCCGTTTTTGAATGCACTCAAATTAAACTGCGTTCTGGCAACAACATAATTATGCCGAAAAATAACTTTTAACTTTCTGTGGAACTAGAGGTGGTGTCAGTAGGCCTATCTCTGCGATAGGCGACATGTGATCCCCGACATGTGGTGTGTGTGTGTGTGTGTGTGTGTGTGTGTGTGTGTGTGTGTGTGGGGGGGGGGGGGGGGAGGGGGGGCTTTAAACTATAAAGGTGTCGAAGCCTGCTCTTACTGGACGGCGCCTTGGCACATGTAGATACGGCGATCTTAGGTGGAAAAGACAGCTATCCAGTATTAAGAAAACAACACTCGAACACATGGTCTCTCAGTGTGCCGCAAGACACGGGGCTGTAGAATTTGTTTTTTTTCATTTTTTGCAACTATCTATTCAAAATACCATTGGATGTTTTCCAATAAATTGTCGCAAAAAAAAAACGTTGTTGTGGTATAAAGTCTACAAAGAGTTAAATGGTGGGAAGTCGCCCATGGGAGAAGTCGGCCAAAAATAAAGTCAGCAACTGAGGTATGCCCCTAAGTCGGTCCATGGATTAAATCGGCCCAGGCCGAAAGGAATGGTTTCGCGCGCCGAAGGCGCGCAGGGACGGTATAGGGGACAAGCCCCTTTCGACCCTCAGTGACTGTAGATGGTTAATTCTCACATGTCTAGGCGTGTTGAAGGAGGAAAAGGAAGGAGGGAAGAGGTTTATCCCTTTCTGGCTTTCTTGCGGCTCTTCTTTTTAGGTGGAAGTTGGCTTGGTGATGGTGATGAGGCTGGTGGTGGTGGTGTAGAGGTGTGCCCGTTACGTTCAAGGTATTCTCTTACTCTAGCCTGTGCTGCTTTGGACAACTCTACCTCTCTCATTACGGACTCCATAGAGATTGGTGGCTGTATCACTCTCGGGCTTTCCGGTAGTGAAGGAAGGGAGGAGTGAGGGGTGGGAGACGGTGAAAAAGCAACTTCCAGTTCCTCCTCTGTCTCCACTGGATGTTCCTCATCCAACTGTACCGGCCCGGGAGCCGGCAGTTGATTGGGTGTACCAGTGGGACTAGGAGGGGAACTGGCGGCTGCCTCCAGAGCCTCCACCCCCTCACTCAACTCTTTCTTCCTATTCCGGAATGCCTCCAAGCACCGGGCGTCCCTGCGCTTGGTTGATGGACTCTTCTTCTTTTTCCTCTTCTCGGGGCCTCCGTGCCTCTTCGGTGAGGACCAGTGGGAGAGGGAATCCCCTCTCCAAAGGTGCTACCTCTCCCCGAAGAGGGTGGTGTCTTGGTGGTTTCAATCTCAAACTCCAAGTTCAGGTGGACTCTCTTGCCTGTCTCCTGGACAGTCCATGTGACAGGGCAAGAGATGCCCAGAGCTGAAATGGTCTTAATTAGTCATTCTGGTAGCTCCAGCTTTTCCATGATTCTTGAATCAGGTGTTCACGCTCTGGATTCAGAAGTGTGAATGAGAAGTGTACACGAGAATGGGCTTTTTCATTGTGCTAATATACATGTGCACGGTTAACTTAAGTGACAGGCCGAATGTTAGAAATTGAATTTTTTCTCATTGTGTTGCAACTATTTTTTGGAAAACACCACACGAGCGCTGTCTTTTCCTACAAATGGATTCAAAATAATTTCAGTATTTATCGTAGTGCTAATAAAATTGTTAAATGGTAGGTCGAATGTTAGAAACAAAATTTTCTTTACAAGTCGCAGTGCAAATATAAAAGTATATAGATATACATAATTGTAATTCAATTTAACCAGTTTCTGATGTTGGAAATCTCAAAAGAATAAATTTCATAGGAGTAATTTATGCTTTATCTATTGTGACCAGTCAATGTTTTCATTGTGATCAGAGGCTGTTTCAGAAACAATCAGTAGCTATTGTCGGCCCTGGTTTTACATCTTTGGAAGGGTAATTAAAGGTTTAGTTTGGATTAGGAAATGTTATTGCTACCAAATATTATTGCTGCCACGAGAACTCAATAATTGACCATGTTAAGTGTTGTGTTACATTCAGTTATATTACAACAGCCTGGGTCTACTTTTCTCAGTTGTCCAAAGCAACAAACCTCAAGCTATACAAAGCGTTTTTTAACGAAATATAAAATATATGTACATGTTTCTTATAATTTTGCTGAGTTCAGAAGGGAAACTGAAAACTCTCCCAAATTGTGCTAATTTATATTTTTTTATCTGATCTCAGATACATTCAGACACATCGCGAACCATCTCGCCACATACAGAAGGGTCTCTGCTAAAACAATCGAGGAGTGAGGTTTTCACTCACAAAATATGCTCTCAGCTTCGGTGGAAAAGGGACACCGAACACAACATATTTCTGCAGGTGGACCGTAGGTTGTCGTTCAAAGGACACTCAGTTCAATGAAATGCTTCTCGGACATGGGTTAAGACGATATATGTGTGAAAATTCCACTCTGTTAGTGTTTCTGTTTAAAATTTCTCTCCATGTACCGTTAATGGGTTCCAGGATATTCATAATTGCAGTCTGGTCATCCACTGAGTTTCAAAGGCCCTGCATGGTTCAGTGTAAAAAGAATATTCTGTTTACCTGAACAATGGGTCGAACCGCATGCTGGATGAAACTGTGTTAGAGAGAATTTGACTCAGATTTCTCATCCCATGTTTTATTCAATCAAAAGAGATGATTTCAGCAAAGCGCCATCTAACATCCGGGAACTGATATGTAGATGCACGCTCAGTTTGTTTATCAAATTTGGTTCCACATCTGAAATCAGTCTGGAAATTATTTTGCCCTGATTAATATCACACCACCCCCAACACACACACTTCCAAAATAAATAACACACAGATCTGTGTATTATATATTTCGGGGTGGGGGGGGGTGCATATAAGAATGAGGTGTTTTGAGGTGGGGTGATTCAGATCAAGTTTCCATACGTCTGTGGTCTAATAACTCTGGCAATTTGGCCCGTATAGTGGGGTAACGAAACTACGTTGTTCTCAACCTGTTAAGTTGACGTCAGCTGTCCTTCATGCGAATACCTGGAAACGCAACCAAATTGTGTAAAGTTCTTTTTCATTGCCCAGAATATGTCTACCACTGCAGAATAAAAAATTGAAATTGAATAAAGAAAAGCATGTTAAGAACAGTTCTCAAAATTCGCTCAGTTTTTAAAATCTCGACATTTGTAACATTTGTCCTGGAAAATCATGGAATTTTATTAATTTTTGTCATGAAAAGTCATGGAAAAGGACTGAAATTTGTCATGGAAAATCATGGAATTACAGATTTGAAAAGGTGCAGGAACCCTGAAAGTATATTTTGTAAAAAGTGACCGGTGGCTGCAGGGTATTAGGAAATTGAAAATATTTGAGAACAGGCCTGAAAATAAGCAGTCTGACATTTGCAGAATGAGGTCCCCAGAGGGTGAATTTGATGATGCTATCCCATTACGTGTACAGTCCCTGTAAAAGTAGTCTTCCAAATTACCCCAGTTGTTACATATGATTACATAATGCAGTCACTGTTAATCCGGTTCAATAAAGATCTCTGTGTCTATTTATAGAGGAACTTTTTATGAGAGAGGCGGAGCTAATTAATGGGGTTTTCCAGCACTGGTCTGATTAAGCATAACACTTTTGAGATGTTGTTTATAACCTTTCTAACAACTTTTATTTATCAAATGTTATTTTAAGTTATCGACTAAAAATATTCAACACATATTTACATCATCAACACAAAAAAAGACTGACAACAAATCGAGATGCAATTGATCGCCTTCTTTTTCAGTTATGACCGCTTATGATCTGCCCATATTAATACTGTCGAAAATTATTTTAATGATTTTATTTGCAATGTCCGGTTTCCGTTTTTGAATGCACTCAAATTAAACTGCGTTCTGGCAACAACATAATTATGCCGAAAAATAACTTTCAACTTTCTGTGGAACTAGAGGTGGTGTCAGTAGGCCTATCTCTGCGATAGGCGACATGTGATCCCCGACATGTGGTGTGTGTGTGTGTGTGTGTGTGTGTGTGTGTGTGTGTGTGTGTGTGTGTGTGTGTGTGTGTGTGTGTGTGTGGGGGGGGGAGGGGGGGCTTTAAACTATAAAGGTGTCGAAGCCTGCTCTTACTGGACGTCGCCTTGGCACATGTAGATACGGCGATCTTAGGTGGAAAAGACAGCTATCCAGTATTAAGAAAACAACACTCGAACACATGGTCTCTCAGTGTGCCGCAAGACACGGGGCTGTAGAATTTTTTTTTTTCATTTTTTGCAACTATCTATTCAAAATACCACTGGATGTTTTCCAATAAATTGTCACAAAAAAAAAACATTGTTGTTGTGGTATAAAGTCTACAAAGAGTTAAATGGTGGGAAGTCGCCCATGGGAGAAGTCGGCCAAAAATAAAGTCAGCAACTGAGGTATGCCCCTAAGTCGGTTCATGGATTAAATCGGCCCAGGCCGAAAGGAATGGTTTCGCGCGCCAAAGGCGCGCAGGGACGGTATAGTGGACAAGCCCCTTTCAACCCTCAGTGACTGTAGATGGTTAATTCTCACATGTCTAGGCGTGTTGAAGGAGGAAAAGGAAGGAGGGAAGAGGTTTATCCCTTTCTGGCTTTCTTGCGGCTCTTCTTTTTAGGTGGAAGTTGGCTTGGTGATGGTGATGAGGCTGGTGGTGGTGTAGAGGTGTGCCCGTTACGTTCAAGGTATTCTCTTACTCTAGCCTGTGCTGCTTTGGACAACTCTACCTCTCTCATTACGGACTCCATAGAGATTGGTGGCTGTATCACTCTCGGGCTTTCCGGTAGTGAAGGAAGGGGGGAGTGAGGGGTGGGAGACGGTGAAAAAGCAACTTCCAGTTCCTCCTCTGTCTCCACTGGATGTTCCTCATCCAACTGTACCGGCCCGGGAGCCGGCAGTTGATTGGGTGTACCAGTGGGACTAGGAGGGGAACTGGCGGCTGCCTCCAGAGCCTCCACCCCCTCACTCAACTCTTTCTTCGTATTCCGGAATGCCTCCAAGCGCCGGGCGTCCCTGCGCTTGGTTGATGGACTCTTCTTCTTTTTCCTCTTCTCGGGGCCTCCGTGCCTCTTCAGTGAGGACCAGTGGGAGAGGGGATCCTCTCTCCAAAGGTGCTACCTCTCCCCGAAGAGGGTGGTGTCTTGGTGGTTTCAATCTCGAACTCCAAGTTCAGGTGGACTCTCTTGCCTGTCTCCTGGACAGTCCATGTGACAGGGCAAGAGATGCCCAGAGCTGAAATGGTCTTAATTAGTCTATCGGGTAGCTCCAGCTTTTCCATGATTCTTGAATCAGGTGTTCACGCTCTGGATTCAGAAGTGTGAATGAGAAGTGAACACGAGAATGGGCTTTTTCATTGTGCTAATATACATGTGCACGGTTAACTTAAGTGACAGGCCGAATGTTAGAAATTGAATTTTTTCTCATTGTGTTGCAACTATTTTTTGGAAAACACCACACGAGCGCTGTCTTTTCCTACAAATAGATTCAAAATAATTTCAGTATTTATCGTAGTGCTAATAAAATTGTTAAATGGTAGGTCAAATGTTAGAAACAAAATTTTGTTTACAAGTCGCAGTGCAAATATAAAAGTATATAGATATACATAATTGTAATTCAGTTTAACCAGTTTCTGATGTTGGAAATCTCAAAAGAATAAATTTCATAGGAGTAATTTATGCTTTATCTATTGTGACCAGTCAATGTTTTCATTGTGATCAGAGGCTGTTTCAGAAACAATCAGTAGCTATTGTCGGCCCTGGTTTTACATCTTTGGAAGGGTAATTAAAGGTTTAGTTTGGATTAGGAAATGTTATTGCTACCAAATATTATTGCTGCCACGAGAACTCAATAATTGACCATGTTAAGTGTTGTGTTACATTCAGTTATATTACAACAGCCTGGGTCTACTTTTCTCAGTTGTCCAAAGCAACAAACCTCAAGCTATACAAAGCGTTTTTTAACGAAATATAAAATATATGTACATGTTTCTTATAATTTTGCTGAGTTCAGAAGGGAAACTGAAAACTCTCCCAAATTGTGCTAATTTATATTTTTTTTATCTGATCTCAGATACATTCAGACACATCACGAACCATCTCGCCACATACAGAAGGGTCTCTGCTAAAACAATCGAGGAGTGAGGTTTTCACTCACAAAATATGCTCTCAGCTTCGGTGGAAAAGGGACACCGAACACAACATATTTCTGCAGGTGGACCGTAGGTTGTCGTTCAAAGGACACTCAGTTCAATGAAATGCTTCTCTGAC
The DNA here is from genome assembly GCA_031216915.1 of Pictodentalium vernedei. Lineage (NCBI taxonomy): Eukaryota > Metazoa > Mollusca > Scaphopoda > Dentaliida > Dentaliidae > Pictodentalium > Pictodentalium vernedei. The sequence goes on from CM062295.1 coordinate 498,767,714, forward strand.
ATGGGTTAAGACGATATATGTGTGAAAATTCCACTCTGTTAGTGTTTCTGTTTAGAATTTCTCTCCATGTACTGTTAATGGGTTCCAGGATATCCATAATTGCAGTCATGGTCATCCACTGAGTTTCAAAGGCCCTGCATGGTTCAATGTAAAAAAAATATTCTGTTCACCTGAACAATGGGTCGAACCGCATGCTGGATGAAACTGTGTTAGAGAGAATTTGACTCAGATTTCTCATCCCATGTTTTATTCAATCAAAAGAGACGATTTCAGCAAAGCGCCATCTAACATCCGGGAACTGATATGCAGATGCACGCTCAGTTTGTTTATCAAATTTGGTTCCACATCTGAAATCAGTCTGGAAATTATTTTGCCCTGATTAATATCACACCACCCCCAACACACACACTTCCAAAATAAATAACACACAGATCTGTGTATTATATATTTCGGGGTGGGGGGGGGGCGTGCATATAAGAATGAGGTGTTTTGAGGTGGGGTGATTTAGATCAGGTTTCCATACGTCTGTGGTCTAATAACTCTGGCAATTTGGCCCGTATAGTGGGGTAACGAAACTACGTTGTTCTCAACCTGTTAAGTTGACGTCAGCTGTCCTTCATGCGAATACCTGGAAACGCAACCAAATTGTGTAAAGTTCTTTTTCATTGCCCAGAATATGTCTACCACTGCAGAATAAAAAAGGTGTGTATTTGAAAGTCTATTTTTGAAAGGTTCTTCAACCTGTTACGAATGAGATTTTTTTTATTATTTCCATTTTTGGCGTAACTTCACTTATAATAGTCGGATTGTAAAAATTCAAGGATGAAATCGCACTGATTTTTAATCAATATATTCGAAACGAAATGCATTTTTAAAATTACCCTATGATATTAAAAATAGTATTTGCCCGACTGGTTGGAAAAATGTGCTAATTGGTATCCAAAAATTACAGGATCAAAGAAACACAGATATCAACAAAAAGTAACGAGAAGGTCTTCACAAATATTCATGCGAGATCGAAACTGCCCTCAAAAGTCATTTTGTTTGATATTTCGAAATAAATTTTAACGATTTTATTTTTATTTGTGTAGTTTGGGAGCGATGCGCTTTTTTCCCTAATTATCAACGACTGTTTTGCAGAGAAATAATGTTTGGAGGTCCTATTTTGGGTTGGAAGCATAACCTTGTCACAACACTGGGAAACACTTCGTGCTAATTATAACCGATAGCACGTCTTATTGAAGTCACGTGGTTGGGTTTTGATACCCCACCTTATAGAGCAGTTAGTGGGGAGTCGATTGGCAGTGTTTTACAGGGAGCATACACGTAATGCCATACAGTGAGCCAATTTATCCTCTTTCTGTTAGTTTTTGAAACCCTGATTCATAATGAGTTTCACAAAGGGTAAATTTAGTGATGCTACCCTGCTATGCAGGGTAGCATCACTAAACTCACCCTCTGGGGACCTCATTTTGTAGATGTCAGTCTGCTTATTTTCTGGCTTGTTTGAGAAAATTTTTGAAATTCATCATTGTTTATTTGTAACAACTTCTGCCCCCCACCCCCCCCCCCCCCACCCCCAAGATGGCAGAGAGAGGTGGAGACATGTTTCTACAAGTGATCAATGAGCTATCAAGAATCCTGTTATATAGAGATCAGTGGGGTTAGGTGATCAAAGCAATCAGGTGACAAAATCTGAATGCCTATTTTGTGCAAAGTATCTGAGGTTCTTGTTCCGAAGCATAACTACCAGTTCAAGGCTATGTTTTTCAGGCTAAATCTAGCCTCCTTGTGCTTTCACCAAATGAATCAAATGATGACAGATAACCGGGCATGCTCATCAGCAACTTCTCAGGTGACCGAGACATGCCATTTCAAATTTTCAAATCTTCTGAAGAAAGCTATTAGTCTTACACATGATGTAATTTCTACAGTTGCTAGGCCTCACTTCATCCCAAACATTCATTCATAACAAGCTATTCATTGAAAATAGAACATGTTTTCATTTTTGAAATTCACTAAAAAACCTTTCCACAATCCATTCCAATGAGCTTGAGGGATCATAGGTGGAGTTTGAATGCTTTTTGAGAATAGTAGTGGCTGTTTTTTTTTACCATTTCGTTGGGTAAAGAGTTGTTATTGATGAGATTTACACTGAAGCTGTACAGTGTACTGGATTAGTTACTCAGTTAATTGGGGGCGTGATGGAGTTGCTGTAACCGGTTCTCGTCAGATCATTGAAGATAAGCAACGTCGAGCCCGGTTAGTCCTCGGATGGGTGACCATCTGAGCAATTGATTCGGACTCCCACGCTGTGTCCTTGGCCAAGGCACTTAACCCCCATTGTCCACATGGGGGCACGATGACGCCATGTACTAAGGTGTACTGTACATCGATGGTGCGCATGTCTTTAACCAATCTAACCCTGCCTGTGCTGCAGTGTGGAGTTATGATGTTGGAGAGCTGGCAGCTGCTCGCCGTTGCTCGGTGATTCTCTCTGGGTACTCTGGCTTCCTCCACCCATAAAACTGTCACGGTCATGATTAGCCATTGTGCATAAGTATGTGACCTTAAACACCAATAAATAAATACTCAATTAATTATGAAAATATTTTGCAACCATAAAGTGCCACAGTGAGCATTGCACAAAATTAATTGGTAAGCTAAGATTTACTCACTGACCATAGGCATTGCGCAGGATTAGTTAACCCTTTACCTGGGGGTGCGGTGGCTCAGTTGGTAGAGGTGCAGGCTGCAAACCGAGAGGTCCTCGATTCGAATCCCACCTGCGGCAACCGCATTGTGTCCTTGGGCAAGACACTTCACCCCCAATTGCCCACGTGGGGGCATGGTGACGTTGTGTACTAAGGCGTACTGCACGTCGTTGTTGCACCTGTCTTCAACCAATGCTAACCCTGCTTGTGTGGAGTTGGTATGTTGGGGAGCTGACAGTTGCTTGCCGTTGCTCGGTGGTTCTCTCTGGGTACTCTGGCTTCCTCCACCCATAAAACTCTCATGGTCATGGTTAGCCATTGTGCAGAAATATGTGACCTTAAACATCAATAAATAAATAATAATAACCCTTTACCTAATGAATCGGTCACATCTGCCCGCATAATTTACAAATTAAGTAGTTTAAAAAAAATATGTCTTTAAAAAAATTTAAACGAAACCATATCATGTGACCCCTCATTGGAATGAGCTCAATGAGCTCATTCCAGTGAGGGGTCACATGATATGGTTTCGCTGAAATTCTTTGAATAATTTGAAAAAACAAATATTAAAATAATAAATTTTGATATCGTCCGTGTTGTGTAAATTGTTAATAGGCTGCTATATCACAAACACTACATAAAAATATACACTCACTAAGGCTGTAAAAATGGTCATGGTTAGTTGGTTGCATGTTATGTAGGGTGCAACAACTAATGGGAATACTTTTACTGGATGGTGGAAATTTTTTTTAAATGAATTCCAAAAATGAAAACAAATTCTATATTTTTATACTGTACCAATGACCCAGACATAGCTGGTGCTAACTCTTAAAATATAGGGCCAAACACAAATTTTGCCCCCCAATCCCCAAAATTTGCATCTAAAACTAAAGAAAAACATGTCCTGAAAGGCCCTCCACACTTCGCCCCTACTGCGCATGCGCAGTGTCAAGGACGTTCCGAAATTGGCGCCATTTATCATTCTAAGTTTGGCCCTTCATCAGTTAACATCTGACTGATCTTTGTGCTTTTAAATCTCAGTTTAAATGATGCCAGACACATAAATATTAGTGAAATGGTGATTCTAAGGAGGATAGAAAAGGAGGAGAGGAAAAGAATGTGTGACAGAATATTATCAGGGCTGTAACTTAAAATTTTTTAATGAAATTATGTTAAGTTACCTATTTTCAAGGCAGCAGCCATTTTGTTGTCATTCTGATTATTTAGTTACACTGTTTTTTCAAGTGTTTTCCTCTCTCCCTGTCCTTTAAGTTCCCCCTTGCTATTCTCCCATGCTTTTGGCATAGTTTCTGTAATTATTATTACTAAAATTTCTTGGGAGTTTTAGCTGAATAACAGAATGAATTCTGTTCTTTCCCCATGTTTACGTCTCCACCTACGTGTGGTTAGGCGTTGTGTTCTGCATCTACCATCTGATGTTCTGCAGTTTCTTCCCTGGAAGTCTCTGTTTTGCATCAGATGGTGTATTTTTGGTAACTGATTTCGGGCCTGGGTGCCTGGAGTCTTATTTTAGTGTTTTTTCACTCATTGTTTACATTTACAACAGCCCTCTGTGTGAGGGGGGGATTTCTAAATAATAATATCTTTATGTTATTTTAATCATAACTAGATACATTATTATTGTTCGTAAGTGTTGAATAAATTGTTTAAAATATTTTAAAAATTTTTGTCCACACTTAGGCTTGGGATCCATTGGGGCTCAATGTTACTTTTCAGAAACTTGGGCTGTTCTGAAAAAATATTTTTTCAAAATATTTTGATTTCAATTATTTTTTCTATATTAATGGATCATATTATTATTATGTATTTTGATTGCCAGGGGTTAGTGCGAGTACCAGGACTTGTTTTCTTTTCACATTGAAAGGATATTGATCAATTGTTTTAAGAGGAAGTCTTCCTCTGACCTTATTATCATTCTATATGTGGTCAGTGTACTCGCATTAACTCCTGTTCTGTATCGTATGATTTCGATGACAATATGGGAAGCGTATGTCACGGTATGTTGTTGGGGATTTGGACACTCCGGTCCTTTCCCCGCAGGGTCACTCTACTTTATCAATTTCTATTTCAGACGATCAAGATTAGGGTGATGTATCTGTGATGTCTTCCAACAGTGTGCCTCCGTCGTCACAATTAATGAAGGGCTAGCGGAAAAGTGCTCATGTAATACGCCAATTGCCTAAGAGGACCCTAGTAGGTTCGACGGCCTTTGACGTCCGCTAGCTCGCCCGGTGTAGCGTCCATTCACCGAATGGTTCGGCAGCCGGGTTCGTCCGTTGCGGTCTAGAAGGAATTTTGGGGTGATGCGAGTACTATAAAATTAACTTAATGCACACCCAGTGACGGCGGATCGGAGGGAGAACGGAGGAAGCCTTTTAGCCCGGTTCATAGCTCGTTCCGGTCCATCCGGACGGCAAGCGAGAGAGGCCCCTCTCTCGTTCAACAACATCTGGCCCCAGATGTTGTGGTACAAATGTGTCGCTAGCGGAGCATACGTCCGTCGCTCGGGACGCTCCGTTGTATAGGCAGTTCGCTGAGACTGCTAAAGCTTCCTCTTCTCGTCAGCGCACACGACCGCACCTTGGCTGCGTGACCGCCGATATATTACCAGCTTCGCCGATCAAGGATTCTTCGGCGACCAGGTCACACCATCCGGCAGCCAGGGATTCGAGACCGATGGACTCCGGACGTTCGCATAGGAAAAGTATGCGGGAGCCATCTGATGCGGAGCTGCCCTCGGCGAAGCAGCGATAGACTGCGCCTCCGCAGGTCTCGACGCCGGACATTCTTGTGCACATAGCACAGCTTATCGCAGCATCCCAGCAGCCGACAGAAACGGTGTCGGATCGAGAATTATCCGACAGCGCTGGGTCGGTAGCCGGGGACTCGAGGCCTGCAGACTCCGGACGTTCGCATAGGAAGTGTGCGGGAGTCAACGTACACGGAGCTTCCAGCGGCAATGCATCGTAAGTCCGCTACTGCACAGGCCTCGGGAACGGACGTGCTTTCCTTAATAGCACAGTTTATCGCAGCATCCCAGCATCAACTGAATCTGTCGCATATATTTTATCCGACGATGCTGGGTCGGGACGCTCCGCGGAAGCGGGTACGGATGTCCGAAAGTTTCATCCGGTCCGACGGGATACCGAAAGGGATTCGGAGGATTTCAAGCTTTCCCTTTCGGAACAACATATGCTGCGATGCCGGATAAGAAACTGATAGCGTCGGTGGACTTAGAAATTTTTGGTTCGGTTCAGGGACACCGTCCCTCAGTTCCGACATAGTCCAATAATGTCACACAAACTTTCGAATTATTGAACGACGCTATATATATTATTATTTTATGCTTGCTATCCAAGCATTTCTGGTTTCTTGTTCGAAGAGTTATGGAGATGTCTTTCAAAAGTGTGCCTCTGTCGTCATAGTTAATGAAGAGTTAGCGGCAATAAGTGCTCATGGAATATGTCTATCGCTTACGGAGTGACATTCGCTAGCTCACCCGGTGTAGCGTACATTCATCGAATGGTTCGGCTGCCGGGTTCGTCCGTTGCGGTCTAGGAAGGAGATTTGGGTGATGCGAGCACTTTAATTACTTTAGTTCTCACCCAGTGACGGCAGATTGAGGACAGATCGGAGGAAGCCAACAACATAGGGGACCGCATGTTGTGGTTCAGATATTTTACATTCGGAGCATATGTCCGTTGCTCGGGACGCTCCGTTATATTGACAGTCCGAGAGACTGTCTTTAATGCTTCCTCATCCTCACAGCAGGGCACACGACCGCACATTGGCTACGTGACCTCGAGTATCCGATCAGTTTCGGCATTCAGTGATTCCACAGCGAATAGGTCGCGCCATCCGGTAGCCAAGGGACACGAGGCCTATACACTCCGTTCGCTCGCATATTGGAAGTATGCACGGGGTAACGATCTCGGAGCTTCCTGCGGCAATGCATCGTAAGACCGCTTCTCCTCAGGCCTCAGTGACGGACGTGCTATCCGAGTTAGCACAGTTGTTTCGCAGCATCCCAGCAATTGACAGTTTCTCGGTCGAATCAGGAATTATCCAACGGCGCTGGGTCGGTGCGGTCTGCGGTTGCATCAAGCTACGGACGACCGAACGCTTTATAGGGTCCGACTGGATGGCGAAAGGGATTCGAAAGATTTCGAGTTTTCCCTTTAGTAGTATCGGAAGATGCCTTTCATATCTTCTGGCATTTCTTCCAGTGATTATTTTTCGGACCTCATTGCTGCGATCTTGGATAAGAGACTTATAGCGTCATTGGACTCGGATTTTTCGATCGGTACAGGGACTTTGTCCCTGACTTACCGACGCAGTCCAATATTGTCATTACAACATGTGTTTTATTTTTCGACGCTATATATTTATATATATATACAAGCCTGCTACTAAGCATGATAGTTTAGTTTCTTGTCCGCGTGGCTCATTTCTGCCATTTTATTTTTTTTTTTACAAATAGTTTATTTTGGCAGAGCAGGGCATACCGAGAGTTCATATGCGTCTAGACGGTGTGATTAAAGACTGCATATATTCTTTTTCACCGTTATGTCTTTTCCAATTTCAATGTTGGGAACGACATTATGTATAGTAGACTTAACTTAGACGCTTTATTATACGTAATCCGCCTTACTGAGGCGTTATCATTACGTCTTCAAGAAAAGATTTACGGGATATTATTCTCAATGTAATTTCTTTTGAGGGCAGTAGTTTGTTCACGTATAACTCCGCCCTTCAGTGGCTGATTGGAGTTGGTTAGACGTGACGCAGCCCTAGCTACATCCACGCGTGGATAGTAGGTTAAGAACTCTCTCAGAGTCGCTTCGTTCTCGGAGGAGCTTCTCTTCGACGGCAACTTTCCGGCAATCCATGAATTGCTCGATTTATACATTCTCTTGTCTATCTAGTGTTACAAGAGATTCAGACTGGGGCAAACATTCGGTGGTTGACTCAGAGAGTGCCGCCGCAGTTGCCGGACCCGAGTGTGGCTGTTATGACGGTTGCCAGTCAAACAGATTGGGATATATACTGATCCCTACGGATTCGAAGTGCCAGGGTCTTTGGGTTCCGCAGTCTTTTAGCTATCAGTTTAACTTCCGCGGAATAATGTTTTTTAGGCTTGCTTTATGTCATTGCATGAACATTATTCAGAAACGCATGCCCAAATTCCTGTCCTTTAATTCGACAGTAGTGGCGTATCTCCGGAACCAGGGAGGCACTCTTTCGTTTCCGTTATTCAATTTAATGGAAAGAATCCGTCTGTTGGTTATAGTACACCAAGTTCAGTTTTGGTCCGTCATATTCTGGGTCGTCTGATTGTTTTATCGCACTCCCGTTCTCTTACGGGTCGCTTGTTGCTGTCAGAATGGACTCTCAACAAACAAGTATTCAATCAGATTTGCTATCTATGGGAGCGCCCAATGATGTTTTATTTATGACACAGCTTGCTAATCAATTGCAGACGTATGTGTTGGCTTGTCCAGATCTCTGAGCTAATACTGTTAACGCTCTATTGATCTATAGGACGGAATGATAGGATACGCGTATCCTCCGGCGCTGTTGTTTTAGCAGGTATTGCTAAGATAAACAACCACAATACATTTCTGTTGATAGCATCTCTATCTTCACAGAGATCATGACGTAATTTACTCTCTTGTCTACTGTGGATCTTTACGTGAAATCTTCCTCTATGTGAGGATCTTTTTTCACTGGGTAAATCGTGTCATCTTTATCACAACCAGCAAGGTCGCAACCTTCATGTATTCCGTTGTGTGGTCCGTATTGCATTGTAAGCACTGTACTGGACGAGCTTTGGACGCGATTTCTTACTATAGGAGATCCTCTTCTTCGCTATTCTATGCGACTAAAGTGGAGGCTCTTCCGTCGTGGTGTAGGGATCATTATGTTCATATTGTTGATCCCTCCATACTACTCATTGCTATTTTTTAGTATACTTGTTTCACAAGATCTACTGCAGCCTGTTGTTATTTAGGTTATAGGTTTATGTTACCTCATACCTATGCACTCTACGATAGTTTACAATTGAGTCTTTTGTCTCTTTATCTAAGTCAGTTAGTAACTTTTTGATAAATAGACTTAGAATCTTTAGATTAAATTCCTATACGGATTTTAACTTCGGTTCTTATTTAGCTAAGTAATCATTTGAGCCTCTGGAAACAGTAGTTTTCAAATTCTGACCTTTTAGACAGTAATTCTGTTGGTTTCTCTTTTACTGTAGAGTCAGTGAGTTTCATGCACTATCGATGGATGTTTTTCACTTTCATAGTTTCGGAATCAATACTTCCGTTACTATTTAGGTTGGATTGTCGCATAAGAGTTAGGCTCCTATTATCCGGAACCTATTATTTTAAGGTCATTCCGTCTTCGTATGGGCATAGGCCTTTACTCTTTCCGGGTACAGTTTATGTATTTATAAACAGATATCTGTTTATTACAAGGGCGTAAGCTTCTTCTGTCTTTGATGTCTAGTAGAAGGACGTTACGCTCCATTTTATTGTTAATGGATTCTATTAACTAGCGTACTGCTTATGGTATATCATTGACTTAGCAGTTGTGCTTTAGATTTCGGCTCATGAAGTAAGAGTTCTTCTACTTCTTGGGCTTACATTAATAGTGTTGCTATTATAGATTTTTGAAGGCTGCTCATTGCGCTCAGCCATCCACATTCATGAATTTTATCTCAGAAATATCGAGTCCATTTCTGGAGGCCTCTATTGTTAGGTCTATTATCTACTGCTCAGAATGTCATTCACTTAACAGTTGCTACTATAGCTAGGTAGGCTGTCTGTTTCGGCAGTGTCTCCGTTCGGCTGCCCTCTTCGCTCTGGGCTATTTGACCCAGGGCAAGAAAAAGGGGGGGGGGGGGGGAGGGTGTTCCCTTGGGTCACCTGTTTTTACTATGAAAACAAGGGGATACCTCCTCCGGAGTTAGTAATTCTGAGCTGTTATTGGGATGGTTGTTTAGTGAGAAGTTTAAGTTTATAAAATTCATTCAAGTCTTAGTTTTTAAAGTATAGCTTTTTAATATTGCATATGTCAACGGACATGATTATGCAATTCTCACACACTTTTAGGAGTATAAGAGTCTCTATTCTCTAGACTTACTTTATTATTGGCTTACTTTAAAAATTATTAGTATAAGGATTATTGGATATTAATAGAGTACATGGATGTATGAAGCTCAATTTTTGGAAGGTGTTGTATCTTTCTAATTTATCATAAATAAGAAAGATACATGTAAGGCCTATTACTTCTTTTCCCTACAGGGGATGACTCTATTTTATTTTATTGAGCGTATTCCATTTTGCTCTATGTCCTTGGCCCTCCAGCCTTTTTACTATTCAGCTATGTCTGGGTCATTGGTACAGTATAAAAATGTTAAAAAATTTATAGTAATTTATATATTTTTTATACTTACCAATGACACAGACGGGGATGGCCCTCCCAGGAGTTGGGAACTCTTGCCTCCCCGCTGAGTACATAGCGCTTACCAGGCACTGGTTATTAGAATGATAAATGGCGCCAATTTCGGAACGTCCTTGACACTGCGCATGCGCAGTAGGGGCGAAGTGTGGAGGGCCTTTCAGGACATGTTTTTCTTTAGTTTTAGATGCAAATTTTGGGGATTGGGGGGCAAAATTTGTGTTTGGCCCTATATTTTAAGAGTTAGCACCAGCTATGTCTGGGTCATTGGTAAGTATAAAAAATATATAAATTACTATAAATTTTTTAACTTTTAATTATGGAATTTGTCATGTTTCAGAACAAGATAACGGACATATCGGGACTATTCATAACATTGTAAAAAATTTCCAGTTTGAAATTCTGATATTTCGATATCAGTGAGCAGCGGGATAAGCATAAAAATCTTCATCATTGGGCAGATTACCAATTAATCTATTACTCAAGACATATTAGTGGTTCTCATTTCTTAGAATTCATATTATCGCATAATCACCATCAAGAATCTTATTACAGAAAATATTGTTCACACCACGGCTAATACAGGAATTATGTCAGAAGTCAACATTGACATGGTAACATTTTGAGTTGGTTTTGGAAAGAAAAGTAAATTCATCTTCCCTTATTTTTCATTAACTGTCTACCTAATACAAATAGCCGACAATATTGCAGAAAACATTTCCTAATAACTAATTTTTTTCATTTTTTGTCTTGAAAACACAGCTTATGACCCTTTATTGAAATGAGCTCGATGAGCTCATTCCAGTGAGGGGTCATAAGCTATGTTCTTTAGGCAAAAATCACAACAAAAAAAACATTTGCTGGCGATTTTCATGAATAGCACTGGTCAGCTTTAGTCGTTACATTAGCTAAGGTTAAATTGCACATTATATGATAAAAAGAATCCAAATTCATCACAGTTTGACATGAACTTACTGAACAACATTCATTAAAATCGATCAGAGCCTCGGTAGACCTCGGCTCAGATCGATTTTAGTGAACTCGGTGCAGAAATTTCCTATCAATTCATGACTGCTGGCGTTGCTTGGTGGTTGTCTCTCCAGGTACTCTGGCTTCCTCCACCTGTGAAACTGTCACGGTCATGATTAGCCATTGTACATAAGTATGTGACCTTAAACACCAATAAATAAATAATAATTCGTGACTCATTAGTGAGCCATATTTATAACATTTCTGTTTTGTTAATTTGTTGCAGAAAAGACAAAAGAGAGAGTAGTTTGATTGATGATACAGAAAATAGCTTTGATGCAGTGAAGCAAAACATTGCAAGCCTCAACCCAGTGCGAAATACATTATTCAATAAAGAAATGAAAGAAAGTATTTACACAGTCTGGCTGATAAAGGTAATGTCATTTGCATGCTGTAGTGTTATTGCTACAGTGTTGTAAACGATTCAAAATTCTAGAATACTTTGTTATTTACAGTTGATTTTCTCATCCGTCAAAGAAGAAAATTGAAGAATGATTTTTTTTCCCCCAAAATTCATATTTACCCCTTCATGAAATCAGTTTAATTGAACACGCATTGAGATGATGCAATGAAAAGACGAACAAAATGTTCTGTTTGGGTTTTTGTCATGGTACATAAAAGCATTATTGCTCATGACTCAAAAGAATGTTGTGACTTTGATCCTAGGTCATATCGCCAAGGTCAAGATCACAGACAGTCTATAATTGAATCTGTGTGACACATCTTGTTCATACTTCACACAATTGTTACCCATAACCTAATGTTGTTTCATGACCTTGACCCATTGTCATGTCATGAAGGTTAAGTTCACAAGCAGTAACTCTTGGATTCTTGTCTTGTATTTAGCTTCCTCTAAAAGCAGTGACCCTGGGCAGAGCTGTCTTGACTGAGAGGCCTCTTGTTTTATGAATATTGCTCAACGAAGGTCACCTTTATGGTAACATGGTATCTTTGAAAAAAAATTCTCATGTTACAAACCATCTTTGAAAATAATTTTGCACTCTGCCAGTTATCTGAAGCATACACACTTAATCCCAATTGCCAGTGTGGGGGCATGGTGGCACTGTGTACAGGCCTGCTGTTTTCAGAATTTTGCATAACCCAATTATCGTTCACCTGGACTGAGCTTTGGCAACCTATCATTCATTTCCCTGTACTTGACCTAGGTAGCCTGTTATGTAACATAAATATATATGTATTGCAATTATGCTGATATATGAACTGTTGTATAATAGCCAAGTTCTTTCTTCTATGGGCAATATCCTGATGAATAGAGATGAATCCTTAGGAACAATAATGAGGCTGTGTTTCAGCAATTCAGATACAAATTAGTTGCTATTATAGCCTGATCTTGTCATGGGCTAGCATGCTGCAGAAGGGTATGGCATCCATAATCACTATTTGTGGCAGAGACATGAATTATTGCCATTTCATGATTTTGTACCTATGCTACATCTTAAGATGATCAACAGTTTTAAAATGATGTTGAGCATCAACCAACCATCAGCATAGGTGTTTGTATCTGCCTGAAGTATAGCTGCTCTGTTGGCCAATATTTGGCCAACAGAGCAGCTACACTTCATGCAGATACAAACACCTATGCAGCTGAAGATTGGGTGATGCACAACATCATTCCACCATTCATTCATACCAGATCATTCAGCTTGGCAAAAATTTTGCGTGACCCAGCGATAATTTGGAGCGACTCGTTTTTCATTTTCTTCATTTTAGGTAACCTCCATGTGACCCAAACAGCCATTCGCTGCAAATCGACAGGCCTGTGTGTACCACATGTCAATGTGGTACTTATTTATTTATTAATTATTAATTATTTATTTATTTATTGGTGTATTTATTGGTGTTTAAAGTCACATACTTATGCACAATGGCTAATCGTGACTGTGACAGTTTTACAGGTGGAGGAAACCAGAGTACCCAGAGAGAACCCCGAACATCAACGAGCAACTGTCAGCTCCTCAACATTCTAATTCTGTTCAAGCTCCTCCCAAGCAGGGTTACAACGGTTGAAGACATGTGCACCATCGACATGCAGTATACCTTAGTACACGACGTCATCATGCCCCCATGTAGGCAACCGGGATAAAGTGCCTTGCCCAAGAACACAATGTGGGTCATCCCGGACGGGGATCGAACTCAGTACCTCTAGCATAGAGGCCCAACAGTCTACCACCGAGCCACCGCTCACCAATGGGGTACTTAAATTGCCTTCAACCGCTTCTAACTCTTCTTGTGCTGAATTGGTAAGTTGAAGAGTCTGATAATTGCTTGCCACTGCTCTGTGGCTGCTTCCAGGTTATCTGTCTTCCCCCACCCATAAACCATCCAACATGATATGACCCTGGATGTTGAAAGTGGCTTTAAACCCCAATAAACAAACAAACTGAAGCATATTGTAAACAAGGTTTCTTATTGCAGGCACTGAAAATTATACATGCCATTGGTAAAAGAACACAGGGGTATAACTCAGTGGTACTTGGACTTGTGAATAGAATTGACGATTTTAGAAAAGAGGAAACAGCTGTATGTCCGAGTCTTTTCTCTAGAATGCAGTTAGAATGTAGCCATTTCAGCGATAATTTCATGACTGTCAGACAGAAAGTTCTGCGTGGAATTAAGTTAAGTACTGATCTAGAGAAGCAAGGTGTTGTGAAGAAGTGTTTAGATGAGCTTACAAGTCTAGCTCCACAGATTATTGAGAGCATCAAGTCATCATCTGGTAAGTCAGCATTAGGCCTAAAAATATTAAAAATCTGTTTCTCCGGCTCTCCTGTATGGTGCTTTGGGCAGTCACATGCTCTCTTTTTATAAGCAATGCAAACATAAAAAAAATAAAAAGTAAATGGTTTATGTCTGATATTTTACCCGAGTTAATAAAACTGATAAATTTATCCCTTGAGTGCAACAAGGCTTTGCAATGCATTAGCATTGCAAATCCTTCTTACACTCAAGGGAGACAAAATACACCACTGCCCATGCTATTCTGTAGATTATGAGACCTAAAACATAAAACAAACCAAGAACATGAACTTTTGATGGCGAAGAAATAATTACAAAAATAAAAAAATAAAATAAAAAAAATGCCCGCCCACATGCAATTTTACAAAAAATGGCCTGAGAAACAGAAGATCTACTTTGTGGGGTCCGTATAACTTACTGAATGCAGGAAATCCAATTCCTCCCACTCCCAACTCCATTTTGTACAGGCAGCTTATGTAAGAATGTCTTAGAAGATTACCCGATCAATACAGCCCACATGTCTACTATCACATATACCTCACATGATAAATTTGCATACTTGATTACGGAACTATTTAAAATCGTCTGCAATTGTAAACAAAAACAATGGCTTCCACTTCACATTTAGCATCTATACATACGGCCAAATTTGTGGAAACTAATAAAAATAAAAACCAGGCATTTACAGTACCCCAGTTTCACACTGTTTACAGTTGTGCTCAAATTAGTGATTAACTGATAAGGATTTGCAACCATCATCTGTTTGCCGATTAGTTGAGAACACAATCAGCTGATTGTAAGTGCCAATGTCAGAAGTCACAACCAAAATGAGTAGCATGTTCAAGAACACATAGAATAGGATTAATTTTGCAATACACTCAGGGTGATTTGTTTGTTGACCTGAAGAGTGAGTCACTGTGTGTATCAAAATAAAAATACGACGTGATCCGAAGCATGTTAACAGTGCCACGTTTTTGATCAGTGCGAAAATACTTGACTTATGCTCATTCTATTTTATATTCCACCTCCATTTAAATTTAGTTTCAAGATGAAATTGAGTAAAATATATCAAAGGGCAATGAATAACATATATTTATTCACTTGGTTTAATTACTGATTTATGTTCTAATTCAAATTTTCGATTCAAAACCTATGTGGATATACAGGTCTCGTTTGTACACAGTAATTCAGATTGCTTTCATTGTGGGGCAGAAATCAATGACTGAAAATACAGTCATAATGGCTGTGTTTTCAAATAGCTTCTAACACTGCAATTCACTCAATTTCGTAGATTTGTATTCACGCATCTAATGCCGGAAAATCCTGAATGGAAAAATATAATGTTTCACAAATGTTAACTAATCCCAGAAGTCCATGCACAAAATGGCCATACACTATTTTTAGATTGTTTACATAAGTAAGTAACAAGCACAACATTCAATTTATACTCCGACTGTGAAAACAATTTTGGCTGATGAGTGTATTTTATGTTCATTTGTTATTGTCCACTTTGTGTTGACAGTGATTAAAGAAGAATTGGATAATTAGATTGTTTACAGATGAACTGACAGTGATATCAGATGATGAAACAGCAATTCACAGTACTGGTGGGGTGTGGTCAGTGTAACTTGTACTATGAGTTGGATATTATGAATGTTGAATAATCGACAAATTGTTTCCACTCTACTGCCAATCATTGTGGGAACTTATTAAGCTTGTTATTGCTTGTATTAGGTTGTGAATCAATCATAAATATGAACAATTTTGATCCCGTGGTGTTCCATGTGATCATCGGCATGAACCAATGTTCAAACACTTCTTCTGATGGCTTAAAATTGGCCGATGTCACTAATCACTAGCTCAAATTAGAGCAGGTGGGAAAACATCAACATGATGGAGCCCTTGCGTCATCATCTTTGATAGATGACAAGGTGAAAAACTCTCTTAGAGTTGCTCCTGTATCAGGACATGATATTTTTGACGATAAGCTTTCTTTGGTCTATGACCAAGCTACAAAGAAAGCATCAAATACTCTGCTTTTAAAATCGGCATCAAATAAACCCTCACTTGCAGAGAAGAGTAAGGCAGGAGGTTCTGGACAAAGATCGTTCAGAGTGAACTCCTCGCGAGGATATAGAAGATCCTTTTATAATTACTCACAAATCGTCAATTTAGAGACTCAGGTCGGGGGCGTGGGTCTGGCCGAGGTAACTGGTCAGATGCCCCCCAAGCCGATGGGTTGAGGCTCATCATGGGGAGGACGTGGTTTCTCCTCCCGCAGGCCTCACAGGTCCTACAGGTGATGGTTAGGACCTCTATTGCGTCCCAGTTGGCGGAAGGTTATCAAGATTCGAGAGAAACTGAATAACTATAATGGAAGATCGATAGGTGAGAACTGTGGTCTCGGAAGGACTAAGACTGTAGTTCTGAGCCAAACCACCGCTAACACGAAGTCCGCAGTGGACTCCACTTCCGCCAAATTCTCTAAAAAAAGAGTGTCTCTCCTAGAAAAGGATGCAATAGAGGTCGTAGAAAACCAGGAATCACTAGGTTTCTACACTTACCTGTTCCTCGTACCGAAGCGAGACGGCTCGTTCCGACCAGTAATAGACTTGAGCTGGATAAACAAGCTTATCATAGCTCCAAAGTTCTATATGGAAATCATTCAGTCGGTAATGGCAAGCATACGAGTGAACGACTATGTGGCAAGCATAGATCTAAAGGATGCGTACTTTCATGTCATGGTACATCCGGCATTCAGAAAGTACCTACAGTTCGCCGTTCAAGGGATGGTATATCAGTTCTGAGCAATGTGCTTCGGCCTGAATCTAGCTCCCTGGGCGTTCACTCAAATAATGAACTCGGTAATGTCTTACTTCCGAACTCATTCGTCTGCGGTTGCTTCGGCTTACTTGGACGACATTCTTCAGAGGTACGGCAACAAAGATACTCTTCAGAACGATGTTCAGAGTCTGCTTTTACTACTCCTATGTCTCGGTTTCATCGAAAACGAGTAGAAGTCGGATCTAGCTCCGTCCAAGTCGTTCATTCGCTTGGGGATGAGCTTCAAGACTCGCAACAATTTGGTTCGTCTGCCATTACCCAGAGTGAAATTAGTCAGTTGTTATGCTCGCTTTTGTCTACACTCAGCCGCATTAACAGCGAGGGAATTTATGCGACTGATGGGAGCAGTGAGGAGCGGCCGCAGATCTCATTCCGATGGGTCACTTACGCACATGTCCTCTCCAGATATTCTTTACTCAGAACTGGAGTGTGAAGATGCATTCATTCGAAACCAATGTTGTTTTAACGGACCAAGTAAAACAAAAAGTTCAGATTTGGGCAGATATTCAGCGGTTAACTCAGTGAGTTCTGCTGCAACTGCCGGATCCGGCGTTCACGATTATGATGGATGCGAGTCAAACAGGTTGGGGCACGACCCTGAATCCGACAGACTTGAAATGCCAGGGTCTTTGGGACCCAGAGTTCCTAGTAATGCACATAATCATCAAGGAAATGATGTCAATATGGCTAGCACTACAACAATGGATTCACATTATAGAGAACGCTCATGTTCAAATATTGTCGGACAACTCGAAAGACGTAGCATACATAAGGAACCAGGGAGGCACACATTCGATTCTGTTATACGAACTAACGGAAAGAATCCTTCTTTTTGTCTTGAAACATCAAGTTCAATTATCAATCCGTCATATTCCGGGTTGTCTGAACGTACTAGCAGACTTGCTCTCTTGGAAAGGTCGCCTGTTGCCTTCAGAATGGACTCTCAGCAAGCGAGTGTACAGACAGATTTGCTACCAGTGGGATCAAGCGTATGTAGTAGACGCTCTCTCAATTCTATGGGATGGAATAATAGGATACGGGTATCCTCCAACTCAGTTAATTCAACAGATCTTGTTAAATATCAAGCAATTTCATTGCAAGATTCTGTTAGTAGCATCTCTGTCGGCACAGAAACCATGGATAAATCTTCTCAGGTGTCTGTTATGGGACGTTCCCCGGAAGCTGCCTCCATGGGAGGACCTTCTTTATCAGGGGAAGTCACGTGCACTGCATCACAATCTGCAAGATTTAAACCTTCACTTATTTCCGTTGTGCGGTCCTTCTTGTATGGCAAGCGTTTTACAGGACAAGCAGTGGATGCAATTTCTAACTGTAGGAGCTCCTCCTCTTCGCTGATTTACGTGGCAAAGTGGAGGGTATTCTTTCGTTGGTGTAAGGATCAGTCGATAGACGTTTATGATCCATCCATACCAGACATTGCAAATTTTCTGGTCTACATGTTTGTCCTTCTCAATCTGCAGCCCATCACTATTAAGGGCTATAGGTCTTTGCTTTCAGACACTTACACACTTCATGATAATTTGGATATTGGATTTTATCATAAAGGCTTTGCCTTCTACAGACAACCGTAGACCTTTGCTGTGTCCAGTCAGGGCTATGCGCATATATAAACGCTGATCTGAATTTATTAGGAAAGGAAGGAAACGCTTCTTTCTATCATTAATGCCTAACAGAAAAGATATTTCTTTCAGGCTATAGCTAGATGGATTCAATTGGCAATACGTATTGCCTATGAAAATCTATCTCCAGATCAGTGTTCTGTTAATAAGATTTCAGCTCATGAAGTCAGAGCGCTGTCAACTTCTTGTTCTTATTCTCACAGTATAGCCATTACTGATCTCATGAAAGCTGCGTACTGGACACAGCCTTCTGCATTCTACAAGTTTTACCTTAGAAATATAGAGTCCATTTCCGGTGACCTTAGTTGTTTAGGTCCTTTATCTGTTGCTAAGAATGTCGTCCACTAAAGGTTTACAGCTATTCTGCGGTTATGTGACCCAGAACAAGGTGGGGGGGGGGGGGGGGGCGGTTTTCCCTTAACACCTGGCTTTTGAGTGAAAAGCAAGGGAAGACCTCCTCCGGTGTCAGTAGTTCAGAGTCGGTACTGGGATGGTTTTAATGTGTAGCTCAGTGGAAGCAGTTATGATGTCATTTATGTAATATTTTTAAAGTGTAGCTCGGTGTGAAGCATTTGTATATGTCACGTGTCAAATGAGCATTAATATACAATCCTTGGACACTTTTAAATGAGTATAAAGAGTCTCATTCTCTGGACTATCTTTATATATTGGCTTTGCTTCATGGAATTAGCATAATGGGTTATGCTGGCATTAATGGAGAAATATATATATTGAGTAATACTCAATTACATTGTTGGTGTTATGTCTTTCTTATTTAAATAAATATGAAAGACATATGTAATTCCGTTCTCTCCTATTCTCCTGTAGGAGATATTCTTTTAGAAGTGATTAAGTAATTGGATTTTCCTTTATGTCCTAGGCCCTCCAACCTATTTACCATTCAGTTATGTCTGGGCTATTGGTTACTGTGTAAAAATATGATAAATTCATAGTAATTTGTATATTTTTATACTTACCAATGGCCCAGATGGGGACGGCCCTCCCATGAGTGGGCACTCATACCTCTCCGCTGACTATAACATTTAGCAGGCACTATAGAAGGAATGATATTTGGCGGCAATTTTGGTACTTCCTGGACACTGCGCATGCGCAGATGTCAAATGTATGGAGGGCCACATAGGACATGAAATTTTTGGTTTTTGATGCAAATTTTGGGGATTGGGGGGGCAAAATTTGTGTTTGACCCTGGATATTTTAGAGTTAGCACCAGCTATGTCTGGGCCATTGGTAAGTATAAAAATATACAAATTACTATGAATTTATCATTTTTGCATTAAAAACATACTGGTAGGTAATGATTCCTCAATGGAACGAGCTTAACATGCTCGTTTCAATGGGGAGTCATAAGCTTTGTTCTTGAGACAAACTGGTTGAGTGCTAAATTATTTTTCAAAGGTGATTAAAAACATGGATATTTTTTTTTAAAGATACCATCCTACCAGCAAGAGTAGCCTTAGTTTAGCAAGATTTTGTTCATAAATAATAGTTTTGTTACAATTTGTTGGAGAGAGCCAATAGGCACTCCCCAATAAATTGAAACCCAACTATTTTATATGAAAACATTTTCTTCTGCTGTTGAGCTAACATCAAGTTCATACACACAGTGTGAAGCCACTAAAGTGGCTTTCAATACTTTTTTCAGTAGTGCCATGACAGTGGCTTCTAGTAATCAACCATTTAGAATAATGAAAATTGAATTGTGATTTTTGTGAATTGTGCTGGCTGGTTTTGATGGTAACGTTGGGTAAAAGGTTAACCCTTTAGTCCCCAAACTGCCTGAATCATATTGCTTAAAAACAGTTGCCCACAAGTGCATTCTTCCTTGAGTACTCTATTGTTAGACTGCATTTATCTTGATAATGTTTTTACACCATATTGTTGGCAGCCAACATTGATGTTGAAACACTGTTAAGTCATCTGTATCTTGTACATGTATGTACGGTAGTTATTATTGTAAAAAATAATCTGAGGATTTAAGGGTTAAACCTGTTTATGTTACACTTTCCTGAATGTTATCTAGTTTCTTACATCTTGCTATTTCTTTCAGATAAAAATGCTATTTCAACTCAGTCATTGGAGAGATATAAGCAAGAATGGGCGGCCAACTGTAGACTGCTGGTGAAGTCATTACAAAATATGTCACAAGTCAAACCTTCACTACCAGCAGGTAAGATTTCATTCAGTTAAAAAAAATTAATGACGTATGGCTAACCTCATACAAATTATCATCAAAACCATTAAATACTTGATTTGTATATATTTTTATACTGTACCAATGACCCAGACTTAGCTGGTGCTAACTCTTAAATTCTAGGGCCAAACACAAATTTTACCCCCCAATCCCCAAAATTTGCATCTTAAACCGAAAATTACATATCCTATATGGTCCTCCATACCTTTCCTCCACTGTGCATGCGCAGTGTCAAGGAGGTCTCGAAATTGGCGCCAAAAGTCATTCTTTGTTTGGCCCTTCATCAGTTCACATCTGACTGATATTTGTGCTTGTAAATCTCAGTTTAAATGATGCCAGACACATAAATATGAGAGAAATGTTGGATCTAAAGAGGAAATAGAAGGATGGGAGGAAAATTCAGTGGCAGGAAATAATCAGGGCTGTAACTTGAATTTTTTTTATGAAATTATGTTATGTTCCCTAATTTTGAGGCATGAGCCTGTTGTTATCATTCTTGCTTTGAAAGTTCCACTGCTTGATCAGTGTTGCCTCTCTCCCTTTCCTTTATTCCCCCCTTGCTATTCTCCCATGCTTTTGGCTTATTTTCTGTAATATTATTACTAAAATTTCTTGGGAGTTTTGTCTTCGTAACAGAATGAATTTCTGTTCTTTTCCCCATGTTGATGTCCTCACCCTTGGGTGTTTAGGCGTTGTGATCTGCATCTACCATCTGATGTTCTGCAGTTTCTTCTATGGAAATCTCTGTTTTGCATCAGATAGTGTATAAATTGGTAACTGATTTCGGGCCATGTTTTTCAGTGCCTGGAGTCATGTTTCCGGTTTTTGTACAACTTCTTGTTTACATTGACAACGGTTACTGCTGATAGTGATTTCTTGTCTTTACATTAGTTTAGACATAGCAAGATACATTAATATTGTATGTAAGTGTTGCATTAATTTTTTGAAATGTTTTAAAAAAATTTGTCCACACTTAGGCTTTTTTGGGTTTGAGCTCGTTGTTCCCATTGGGAACTTGGGCTCTTCTGAAAAATTTTTAAAAAAAATTTTTTTTTTGAAAATTATTTTCTTTCAAAGATTATAATGGATTATGTTATATTATGTATCTTTATTTCAAGGGATAGTGCGACTAATATGACTGTGTATTTTTTATTGATAAAAAAAAAAAAAAAAAAAATTTATTTATAATGCGAGGATATCTTCCTCTAATTCTCAGGTTCAGTGTATTCGCACTAATTCCTGCTCTGTGTGTGTTGATTGAAATGACAACGTTGGAGGCATGTGTCACGATATTGTGTTTGCGGGGAGGGGTCCATACCGGTCCTCCCTCCGTAGGGTCACTCTATATTATCATTTTATTTTTCAGAATTCAGAGTGATGTTTACGTAATGTCTTCAACAAGTGTGTCTCCGTCGTTGCAGTGTTAGGGCTAGCGGCTAAGTGCTCAGGGTAATACGACAATTGCCGAAGAGGTCCCTACTAGGATCGAAGGCATTGATCGTCTGCTAGTCCGCCCGGTGTAGCGACCATTCATCGAATGGCTCGGCAGCCGGGTTTGTCCGTTACGGTTCTGGGAAGCAGTGTGGGCAAGCACTATAAACTTGGAACGTGCACACCCAGCAACGATGGATCCGAGGATAGTACGGAGGAAGCCTGTCAGTCTAGTAGCTAGCTCGTCCAGGTCTATCCGGACTGCGAGCGAGAGAGGCCCCCTCTCTCTTACAACTACATTTGAGCCGCAATGTTGTTGTATGTTTGTTTGTTAGTCGGAACATACGTCTAATCCTCCTGTTCGGGACGTTCCGTCGCATACACAGTCCGAACTGGCTGTGTTATGGGCTTCCTCATCCTCATGTCAACACACACCACCGCACCTTGGTTTGTGACCTCAGAGTTCCAGGGGACGTTCGCATATTATATAAATGCAGGAATGAACGTTCCTAGAGCTCCTGCTTTGCCGACCAGGGAATATTGTCGACCAGGTTACTTCATCTGTTAGCCAAGGATATGAGGTCTTTCCTGATGGGACGTTCGCATATTATATAAATGCAGGAATGAACGTCCCTGGATCTGCCAGTGGATATTATGTAAATCATGGCTCCACAGGCCTCATTCAGGAATAAGAATGCAGTGATTTTCTGTGATGTCTTCAAAAAGTGTGCTTCCGTCGTCACAGTCAAATGAAGAGCTAGCGGATAAGTGCTCATGATATTATGTCAATTGCCTAAGAGTTCCCAACTAGGATCGACGGCTTTGGCGTCCGCTAGCTCGCCCGGTGTAGCGTTCATTCATCAAATGGTTCGATAACCAGGTTCGTCCGTTGCGGTCCAGGAAGGAGATTTGGGTGATGCGAGCACTATAAAATATACTACGGGCACACCCAGTGACGATGGATACGAGGAGGGTACGGAGGAAGCCTTTAAGTCCTGTTCCTAGCTCGTCCAGGTCCACCCGGGCTGCGAGTGAGAGAGGTCCCTCTCTCGTACAACAACATCTGAGAACAGATGTTGTGGTACAAATGTTTCTCATACATCCACCGCTCGGGACGCTCCGTTATATAGACAGTCCGGAGAGACTGCTCTAATGGCTTCCTCATCCTCATGGCAGCGCACACGACTGCACATTGACTATGTGACCACTGTTATCTAGCCAGTCTCGCCGACCAAGCATTTCACGGCGACCAGGTCATGCCATCCGGTAGTCAGGAATACGAGGCCTTTCGACTCCGGACGTTCGCATAAGAAATATGCAGGAGTTAACATCCTGGGAGCTTTCAGCGGCTAAGTAACGTAAGACCGCTGCTCCACAGGTCTCCGTAACGGAAGTGCTATTACAAATAGCACAAATTATCGCAGCATCCCAGCAGATGACAGAATTTCTGTCGGATCAGGATTTATCCGACGACGCTGGGTCGGTACGCCGCGCTGAAGCATCAGGTACGGATGACCGAGAATTTCAAGTGGTCCGACAGGATGGCAAAGGGATACCGAGGAGTTGGTTTTTTCCCTTTCGGAACAACATAAAGTTGCCGTAGATATCATCCGGCATTATCTTTCAGAAGTTGTTCTGTCGGACCAAAAGGCTGCGATGCCAGATAAGAAACTGTTAGCGTCGCTGGACACGGAATAATTTTATCGGTTTAGGGACATCGTCCCTGAGTTTCCGACACCGTCCAATAATGTCACAAGAACATTTGAACTATTGTAGGACGCTATATATAAGCTTGCTATATATAAGCTTGCTACCAAAATGAGCGAGTCAGGTTTCTTATCGGCGAATGCTCTACATCTGCCTTTCATCAATTCAAGGAATAATTTTGAAACGGCAGGACAGGGCATACCGAGAGTTCCTCTGCGTCTAGACGATCAGGCCGAAGATCTAGAATGATCTATACCGTCGTCTATGTCAATTTCAACCGCGATGTTGGAAACGACAATAATGTCTAACAGAGTTATCTTAGATGCATTATCGTACGCAGATCACCTTACTAAAGCGTTTTCATTACGCCTTGAAGGGAAAGAATTCCAGGATGTACTATCTTCCTTATAAGAGTTCTTTCAAGGGCAATAGCTTATTCCACGTATAACTCCGCCCTTTCAGTGGCAAACCTGGAGTTGGTTAGATGTGGCGCGGCCCTAGCTACATCCACACGCGTGGATGGTAAGGTGAAAAACTCTCTCAGTCGCTTCGGTCTCCGGAGAGCTTCTCTTCGACGGTAAGCTTTCAGCAATCTATAATCAGATAACTAAGAAAGCTTCGCATTCTCTGCTATTCAAATCCGCTTCTAAAAAGTCGGATACAGCAGAAAAGAGTAAGACAGGCACTTCTGGGACAAGTACGCCCAAGAGAAGTTCCTATAGAGGTTCCTATGCGTCCTCTAGGTCTTATTCTAGAGACCGTCAAGGCAGCGACTCACATGGGGGGGGGCGTTATTCTGGCCGAGATAACCGGTCAGACGTCCCTAGGTTGATGGGGCGAGGTGCGGGTCATGGAGGACGTAGTTTCTCCTTCCGCAAGCATCGCAGGTCCAGGAGGTGATGGTATGAACCTCTATCGTGTTCCGGTAGGCGGAAGATTGTCGAGTTTTATAAACAATTGGGCGTCAATTACGGATGACCCCTGGGTTCGAGGGATAATTTCGGAAGGACTAAGAATATCCTTCAAACGAAAGCCTCCATTAACTCCAAAATGGACTCGGCTTCCGTCAAATCCACATAGAAGAGACGCTCTTCTATGAGAAGTACAGTCTCTTCTGGAGAAGAACGCGGTAGAGGTCGTAAAGACCAGGAATCACTGGGTTTCTACAGCCATCTGTTTCTGGTTCCGAAACCAGACAGCTCGTTCTGTCCAGTCATAGATCTGAGCTGGATAAACAAGCTGATCGTCGCTCCGAAGTTCTATATGGAGACAATTTGATCAGTCAGAGCGAGTATTCGGGTGAACGACTATGTTACAAGCATAGGAAGGATGCAGTCCTAGAAGTTGTATATCAGTTCCGAGCGATGTGCTTCGGTTTGAACCTAGCACCCTGGGCTTTCACTCGAATAATGAACTCGGTAATGATACATTTCCGAGCTCATTCGTCTGCGGTAACGTCGGCCTACCTGGACGACATTCTTCAGAGGTACGGCAACAAGTTAACGCTTCAGAACAATGTGCAGAATCTGCTTCTATTACTCCGACGTCGCGGTTTTATAATAAACAAGGAGAAGTCGGATCTGGTGCCGTCCAAGTCATTCACCCACTTGGGAATGAGCTTCGAGACGCACAACAATCTCGTTCGTCTGCCGTTAACCAGAGCGAAATTAATCAGTTGTTACGCTCGCTATTGTCTTCACTCAGACAAAGTTACAGTGAGAGAATTCATCAGACTGATAGGGTTGTGTGGTGCTGCCGCGGATTTTATTCCAATGGGGCGGCTACGCACTTGTCCTCTCCAAATCTTTTTGACTCAAAAAGAACAGAGTTGGAGGGTGAAGATTCATTCGCTCGTTATGTACATCCTCTTGTAAGTCAAGTGAAACATATTCAGACTTGGGCAGATATTCAGTGGTTTATTCAGGGAAATAGCTTCCACTGCAATTGCCGGATCCAAGTTTTACAGTTTTGACGATGCCAGTTAAATAGGTTGGGACCCAACATTGAGCCCAACGGTTTTTAAGTGCCAGGGTCCTTTGGATCTGTAGTTCCTAATCAAGCACATAAATATCAGGAATTGATGTTATTTTGGCTTGCATTACGTCATTGCATGAATGTTATCCAGATTGCCCACATGCAATTCTGTCCGACAATTCGACGGTATAAGCGTATATTTTTATACTGTACCAATGACCCAGACTTAGCTGGTGCTAACTCTAAAAAATCCAGGGCCAAACACAAATTTTGCCCGCCAATCACCAAAATTTGCATCTAAAACCAAAAGAAATCATGTCCTAAAGGACCTCCATACTTTGCCCTTACTGCGCATGCGCAGTGTCAAGGACGTTCCGAAATTGGCGCCAATTATCATTCTCTGTTTGGCCCTTCATCAGTCAACATCTCACTGATCTTTGTGCTTGTAAATCTCAGTTTAAAGGATGCCAGACACATAATTATTGGAGAAATGGTGATTCTAAGGAGGATATAGAAGGAGGAGAGGAAAAGGAGTGACAAAAAATAATCAGGGCTGTACTTAAAAATTTTTATGAAATTATGTTAAGTTGCCTATTTTCGAGGCATGGGCCTCTTGTTGTCATTCTTGCTATAAAGTTGCACTGCTTATTCAGTGTTTCCTCTCCCCTGGTCTTCTAAGTCCCCCCTTGCTATTCTCCCATGCTTTTGGCATATTTTTTAGAAAGATCATTTCTAAATTCTCTTGGGAGAGTTAGCATGGTTACAGAATGTTTTCTGTTATTTTCCCCCATAGTAACATTTTCACCCATGGGTGTATAAACGTTGTGTTCTGCATCTTCCATCTGATGTTCTGCAGATTCTCCCCTGGGAGTCTCTGTCTTGCATCAGATAGAGTGTAATTTTGATGACTGATTTCGGGCCAGTTTTGTCAGTTCCTGGAGTCATGTTTTCTGGTGTTTTTACACTGTTTGTTTACATTGGCAACAGTCTCTTTTGAGGGGGGGCTGTTTGCCTTTGGAGTAGTTTATCTCACTATAAGATACATTATTATTATCCGTAAGTGTTGCATTAATTATTTAATATAATTTTAAAATTTTTGACCACACTTAGCCTTCGGATCCACTGGGGCTCAACGTTACTTTTCAGAAACTTGGGCTTCGCTGAAAAAATATTTTTCAAAAATTATTTTGATTTTCAATTGTTTTTTCATTATTAATGGATCATGTTATTATGTATCTTTGTGTTAGGGGTTTGTGCGAGTAACTAGGACTTTTCACAATGAAAGGATATTGTTCAAATTGTAATAGGAAGAAATCTTCCTCTGACTTTCATGATCATTGTATTAATTGTAGTCAGTGTTCTCGCACTAATCCCTATTCTATATGTCAATATGGGGATGACAAACATTGGGAACGTGTATCACGATATGTTGTTAGCGGAGAAAGGGCTATGCCGGCTCTTTCTCCGCAGGGTCACTCTACTCTATCAGTTTCTATTTCAGAGGAACAAGAACAGGGTGATGTTTCCATGTTATCTTCTGCAAGTGCGCTTCCGTCGTCACAAATGAATACAGAGCTAGCGGCAAAAGTGCTCATGGAGATTAAACAAATGTCGTCCGCTAGCTCGCCCGGTGTAGCGTCCATTCACCGAATGGTTCGGCAGCCGGGTTCGTCCGATGCGGTCCAGGAGGAAATGTTGGGTGATGCGAGCACTATAAACATTCAACGTGCACACCCAGTGACGGCGGATAGTAGGAGAGATCAGAGGAAGCCTTCGAGTCCGGTTCCTAGCTCGTCCAGGTCCAGCCGGGCAGCGAGCGAGAGAGGCCGCTCTCTCGTACAACAACATCTGGGACCAGATGTTGTGGTACAAAATGTGTCGCTAGCGGAGCACTCGTCCGTCGCTCGGGACGCTCCGTTGTATAGGCAGTCCGCGGTGACTGCTCAGGCTTCTTCCTCTCATCAGCGCACACGACCGCACCTTGGCTACGTGACAGCCGATATTTTACCAGCTTCGCCAATCAGGGATTCTTCGGCGACCAGGTCATGCCATCCGGTAGCCAGGGACACGAGGCCGGTGGACTCCGGACGTTCGCATAGGAAGAGTATGCGGGAGTCATCAGATGCGGAGCTGCCCTCGGCGAAGCAGCGAAAGACTGCGCCTCCGCAGGCCTCGATGTCGGACGTGCTTGTGCAAATAGCACAACTTATCGCAGCATCCCAGCAACCGACAGAAACGGTGTCGGATCGGGAATTATCCGACGGCGCTGGGTCGGTACGCTCCGCCAAAGCATCGGGGGCGGACGACCGGGAGCATCATGAGGTCCGACCGGATGGTGAAAGGGATACGGATGACTTGGAGCTATCCCTTTCAGAACAACATAAAGCTGCCGTGGACTTCATCCGGCACTTTCTTCCTCAAGTTGTTCCGTCGGGCCAGACTGCTGCGGTTCCGGACAAGAGAATTATAGCGTCATTGGACTCTGATTTCTTTGAGCGGTTCAGGGACATCGCTCCCGAGTTTTCCGTCTCAGTCCAATAATGTTGCAAGAACATTTGAATTATTGAACGACGCTATATTCAAACTTGCTTCTAAAACAAGAAAAGCAGGTTTCTTGTCCGCCAATACTCTCAACCTGCCTTTCATTAATGCAAGGAATAAATTCGATACGGCAGGACAGAGTATCCCGAGAGTTTCTCTGCGTATGGACGACGAGGCGGAAGACTTAGAATTATCATTACCGTCGTCGGCGTCTATTCCAACCGCGGTGTTGGAAACAACTATTTCGTCTAACAGAGCCAGTTTAGATGCCTTATCTTACGCAGATCATCTTACTAAGGCGTTATCACTGCATCTTCAAGGGAAAGAATTCAAGGATATTCAATCCTCTTTAAGACTTCTTTCAAGGGCAGTAGCTTATTCCACGTGTAACTCCGCCTTTCAGTGGCAAACCTGGAGTTGGTTAGACGTGACGCAGCCCTAGCTACATCCACACTCGTGGATAGTAAGGTGAAGAACTCTCTCAGAGTCGCTTCGGTCTCCGGAGAACTTCTCTTCGACGGCAAGCTTTCTGCAATTTACGATAAAATTACAAAGAAAGCTTCGGATTCTCTGCTGTTCAAATCTGCTTCTAAGAAGTTGGACACGGCAGATAAGAGTAAGACAGGCACTTCTGGGTCTAATGCGCCCAAGAGAGGTTCCTATAGAGGTTCCGGTGCATCCTCTTGGTCTTATTCAAGAAACCGTCAAGGCAGCGACTCACGTTCGGGACGTCCTTCGGGCCAGGACAACCGGTCAGACGCCCCGAGGTGACAGGACGAGGTGCGGATCGTGGAGGACGTGGTTTCTCCTACCGCAGGCCTCGCAGGTCCAGGAGGTGATGGCTTCAACCTCTATCGCGTACCGGTTGGCGGAAGGTTGTCAAGTTTTTCACAAGAGTGGGCGTCGATTACGGACGACCCTTGGGTGAGAGGGGTGATTTCGGAAGGTCCAAAGATATCCTTCAAACGAAAGCCTCCATTAACTCGAAGTCCAAAATGGACTCAACTTCCGTCAAATCCGCAGAAAAGAGACGCTCTGTTATCAGAGGTGCAGTCTCTTTTTAATGAAGAACGCAGTAGAGGTCGTAGAAAACCAGGAGACACCGGGATTCTACAGCCATCTGTTTCTGGTTCCGAAACCAGACGGCTCGTTCTGTCCAGTCATAGGTTTGAGCTGGATAAACAAGCTGATCATCGCTCAGAAGTTTTTATATGGAGACGATTCGATCGGTCAGAGCGAGTATTCGGGTGAACGATTATGCAACAAGCATAGATCTCAAAGATGCGTACTTTCACGTCATGGTACATCTGACATTCAGAAAGTATCTACACTTCGCAGTCCTAGGGGTGGTGTATCAATTCCGGGCGATGTGCTTCGGATTGAATCTAGCACCCTGGGCTTTCACTCGGGTAATGAACTCGGTAATGATGTATTTCAGAGCTCATTCGTCTGCGGTAACGTCGGCCTACCTGGACGACATTCTTCAGAGGTACGGCAATGAGTTAACGCTTCAGAATGATGTGCAGAATCTACTTCTATTGCTCCGACGTCTCGGTTTAATAATAAATGAGGAGAAGTCGGATCTGGTGCCATCCAAGTCATTCACACATCTGGGAATGAGCTTCGAGACGCACAACAATCTCGTTCGTCTGCCGTTAACCAGAGCGAAATTAGTCAGTTGTTATGCTCGCTATTGTCTGCACGCAGACAAAGTCACAGCGAGGGAGTTTATGAGACTGATAGGTCTGTGCGGAGCCGCTGCAGATCTCATTCCGATGGGGCGGTTACGCACGCGTCCTCTCCAAATTTTCTTGACTCAGAATTGGAGTGTGAAAATTCATTCGCTCGACATAGACGTTCTCTTGTCAGATCAAGTGAAACGAGAGATTCAGACTTGGGCAAACATTCAGTGGTTAACTCAGGGAGTTCCGCTGCAGTTGCCGGATCTTTACCAGTTTTACCAGTTTTACCATTATGACGGATGCCAGTCAAACAGGTTGGGGTGCATCATTGATCCCAACGGATTCGAGATGCCAGGGTCTTTGGGATCCGCAATTCCTGGGCAAGCACATAAACATCAAGGAAATGATGTCAATTTGGCTTGCGTTACGTCATTGGATGGACATTATTCACAATGCTCATGTCCAAATCCTATCCGACAATACGACAGTAGTGGCGTATATACGGAACCAGGGAGGCACTCATTCAGTTCAGTTATTCAATCTAACGGAAAGAATCCTTCTGTTTGCTCTAGAACATCAAGTTCTACTTTCGGTCCGTCATATACCGGGTTGTCTGAATGTACTAGCAGACTCCCTTTCACGAAAGGGTCGCTTGTTGCCATCGGAGTGGACTCTCAACAAACCAGTATTCAATCAGATTTGCTATCAATGGGAACGGCCAATGATAGACTTATTTGCGACACATCTCAACAATCAGTTGCAGACGTATGTGTCTCCGTGTCCGGATCCAAGAGCATTTGCAGTAGACGCTCTGTCGATCCCTTGGGACGGAATGATAGGATATGCGTATCCTCCAGCGCCGTTAATTCAGCAAGTATTGCTAAAGATAAAACAATCTCAATGCAAGATTCTGTTGGTAGCATCTCTGTCTCCACAGAGACCGTGGATAAATTTACTCAGGTGTCTGTTGTGGGACCTACCACGAAAGCTTCCTCCACGGGAGGATCTTCTTTCGCAGGGGAAATCGCGTCAACTCCATCACAACCTGCAAGGTCTCAACCTTCACATTTTTCCGTTGTGCGGTCCTTCTTGCATGGCAAGCACTTTACAGGACGAGCAGTGGATGCGATTTCTAACTGTAGGAGGACCTCCTCTTCGCTAAACTATGCGGCTAAGTGGAAGGTTTTTCATCGTTGGTGTAGGGATCATTCTGTTGATATTTTTGATCCCTCTATACCAGACATTGCAAACATTCTAGTATACTTGTTTGACAAAATCAAACTGCAGCCTGTTACTATTAAGGGTTATAAGTCTATGTTATCTGATACCTATGCACATCATGATAGTTTACAAATTGGATCTAATGTCTCTTTATCTAAGTTGGTAAGAAACTTCTCGATAAATAGACCCAGAACTCTTAGGTTAATTCCTAAGTGGAATTTAGCTTGGGTTCTTCTTAAACTGAAGGAAAAGCCATTTGAACCTCTTGGGACAGTAGATTTCAAATTCTTGTCTTATAAGACAGCTTTTCTCTTAGCTTTCTCTTCTGCTAGAAGAGTCAGTGAGCTTCATGCACTGTCGGTGGATGATTCTCACTATCGTAGTGTCCGGAACACTATCACCTTCACTACTAATGTGGGATTTTTAGCTAAGAATCTGGCTCCTAATAAATATCCGGAACCTATTGTTATTAAGGCTCTTCCGTCTTCAGACGGGCGTAGGCCTTTACTCTGTCCTGTTAGAGCGTTACGTATCTATAAACAGAGATCTCAGTTTATCAGAAAGAGACGAAAACGTTTCTTTCTGTCTCTGATGCCTAATAGAAAGGACATTTCGGTCCATTCTATTGCTAGATGGATTCAATTAACTATCCGTACTGCTTAGGAAAATTTATCTTCTTCTCAGCAGTCTGTGCTTAAGATTTCGGCTCATGAAGTAAGAGCTCTTGCTACTTCTTGGGCTTACGCTAATAGTATTGCTATTACAGATTTAATGAAGGCTGCTTATTGGTCTCAGCCATCCACATTCATGAATTTTTATCTCAGAAATATTGAGTCCATTTCTGGAGACCTGCATTGTTTAGGTCCGTTATCTGTTGCTCAGAATGTCGTCCACTAAACAGTTGCAACTATAGTTATGCAGGCTTTCTGTTCCGGCAGTGACTCCGTCCGGCTGCCCTCTTCGCTCTGGGCTATTTGACCCAGGGCAAGGGGAAGGGGGGGGGGGGGGGGGAGGGTGTTCCCTTAGGTCACCTGCTTTATAGTGAAAAGCAAGGGAATTCCTCCTCCGGAGTCTGTAATTCTGAGTCGTTTCCGGGATTGTTTTAAAGTGTAATATTAATGTTAAAATTCATTCATGTCATATTTTTAAAGTGTAGCTCGGTGTGAAGCATTTGTATATGTCAAGTGTCAAACGGGCATTAATATACAATCCTCGGACACTTTTAAAGAATATAAAGAGTCTCAATTCTCTGGACTAACTTTATTTATTGGCTTACTTTAAAAATAATTAGTATAAAGGGTTATACTGGATGTTAATAGAGAACATGAATGTTATTGTGCTCAATTATGAAGGGTATTGTATCTTTCTAATTTAACATAAAATAAGAAAGATACATGTAAAGCCTAATACTCCTTTTCTCCTTGAGGGGTTGCCTCTATATTATATAGTTGAGCTTATTGGATTTTCCTCTATGTCCTAGGCCCTCCAGCCTTTTTACTATTCAGCTAAGTCTGGGTCATTGGTGCAGTATAAAAATGTTAAAAAATTTATAGTAATTTATATATTTTTTATACTTACCAATGACCCAGACGGGGATGGCCCTCCCAGGAGTTGGGAACTCTTACCTCCCCGCTGAGTACATAGCACTGACCAGGCACTGCCAGTAAGAATGATAATTGGTGCCAATTTCGGAACGTCCTTGACACTGTGCATGCGCAGTAAGGGCAAAGTATGGAGGTCCTTCAGGACATGATTTCTTTTGGTTTTAGATGCAAATTTTGGGGATTGGGGGGCAAAATTTGTGTTTGGCCCTGGATTTTTTAGAGTTAGCACCAGCTAAGTCTGGGTCATTGGTAAGTATAAAAAATATATAAATTACTATAAATTTTTTAACTTTCGGAACTAGGGAGGTACTCATTCCATTCTGTTATTCACTGTAACGGAATGAATTCTTCTGTTGGTACTAGAACATCAAGTTCTCCTATCGGTCCGTCATATTCCGGGTCGTCTGAACGTATTAGCGGACTCCCTTTCACGAAAGGGCCGCTTGTTGCAGTCAAATAGACTTTTAACGAGTATTTATATCAGATTTGCTACCTATGAGAGCAGCCAATGATGGACTTATTTGCGACGCATCTCAACAATCAGTTGCAAGTGTATGTGTCAACATGTTCAGATCCTCGAGCGTTTGCAGTTGACGCTCTATCCATCTCGTGAGATGGGATAATAGGATATGGGTATCCTCCAGTGCCGTTGATTCAGCAGATATTGCTTAAGTTAAATAATCTCAATGCAATTCTGTTGGTTGCACCTCTGTCTCCACAAAGACCGTGCATTAACCTATTCAGGTGTCTGTTGTGGATTATGCTGTGGAAGCTTCCTCCACATTTCGGTCCATTCTACAGCTAGATGGATTCTATTAGCTTTCAGTACTGATTCTGATAATATCTTCAACACAGCAGTCTGCGATTAAGATTTTAGCTCTTGAAGTAAGAGTTCTTTCTACTTCAGAGGCTTATGCTAATAGCGTTGCTATTACAGTTCTAATGACGGCTGCATATTGGTTTTAGCCTTTCACTAGCACGAATTTATACCTCAGAAATATTGAGTCCATTTCTAGAGACTGGCATTGTTTAGGTTCGTTATCTGTTGCTCAGAATGTCGTCCACTAAACAGTTGCAACTATAGTTGTGTAGGCTTTTGGTTCCGGCAGTGACTCTGTGCTGCCGCCCTCTTCGCTCTGGGGTATTTGACCCAGGGCAAGGGGAAGGGGGAGGGGGTGTTCCCTTAGGTCACCTGCTTTATAGTGAAAAGCCAGGGAATACCTCCCCTAGAGTCAGTAATTCTAGTCGGTACCGGGATGATTTTTAAAGTGTAAAAATAATTTTTTACTCATCCATGTAATATTTTTAAGTGTACCTCGGTGTGTAGTATTTGTATATGTCACATATCATGCAGACGTTAATATACAATTATCGGTCACTTTTAATGAATTTAAGAGTCTCATTTATCTGGACTACTTTATTTATCGGCTTTCCTTTAAAAATAATTTCCATAATGGATTATACTGGAGGTTAATAGACATCAGTGATGTTATTATGCTCAAGTACAGAATGGTGTTGTGTCTTTCTCGTTTTGATGCAGAATAGAAAGATATATGTAAAGCCTATTTCTCCTTTCTCCTTGAGGGGATAATTCTGTATATATATAGTTGAGTTATTGGATTGCTTTATGTCCTAGGCCCTCCAACCTTTTTACTATTCAGCTAAGTCTGGGTCATTGGTACAGTATAAAAATGTTAAAAAATTTATAGTAATTTATATATATTTTTATACTGTACCAATGACCCAGACATAGCTGGTGCTAACTCTTAAAATATAGGGCCAAACACAAATTTTGCCCCCCAATCCCCAAAATTTGCATCTAAAACTAAAGAAAACATGTCCTGAAAGGCCCTCCACACTTCGCCCCTACTGCGCATGCGCAGTGTCAAGGACGTTCCGAAATTGGCGCCATTTATCATTCTAAGTTTGGCCCTTCATCAGTTAACATCTGACTGATCTTTGTGCTTTTAAATCTCAGTTTAAAGGATGCCAGACACATAAATATTAGTGAAATGGTGATTCTAAGGAGGATAGAGAAGGAGGAGAGGAAAAGAATGTGTGACAGAATATTATCAGGGCTGTAACTTAAAATTTTTTAATGAAATTATGTTAAGTTACCTATTTTCAAGGCAGCAGCCATTTTGTTGTCATTCTGATTATTTAGTTACACTGTTTTTTCAAGTGTTTTCCTCTCTCCCTGTCCTTTAAGTTCCCCCTTGCTATTCTCCCATGCTTTTGGCATAGTTTCTGTAATTATTATTACTAAAAATTCTTGGGAGTTTTAGCTGAATAACAGAATGAATTCTGTTCTTTCCCCATGTTTACGTCTTCACCTACGGGTGGTTAGGCGTTGTGTTCTGCATCTACCATCTGATGTTCTGCAGTTTCTTCCCTGGAAGTCTCTGTTTTGCATCAGATAGTGTATTTTTGGTAACTGATTTCGGGCCTGGGTGCCTGGAGTCTTATTTTAGTGTTTTTACACTCATTGTTTACATTTACAACAGCCCTCTGTGTGAGGGGGGGATTTCTAAAAAATAATATCTTTATGTTATTTTAATCATAACTAGATACATTATTATTGTTCGTAAGTGTTGATTAAATTGTTTAAAATATTTTTAAAATTTTTGTCCACACTTAGGCTTGGGATCCATTGGGGCTCAACGTTACTTTTCAGAAACTTGGGCTGTTCTGAAAAAATATTTTTTCAAAATATTTTGATTTCAATTATTTTTTCTATATTAATGGATCATATTATTATTATGTATTTTGATTGCCAGGGGTTAGTGCGAGTACTAGGACTTGTTTTCTTTTCACATTGAAAGGATATTGATCAATTGTTTTAAGAGGAAGTCTTCCTCTGACTTTATTATCATTCTATATGTGGTCAGTGTACTCGCATTAACTCCTGTTCTGTATCGTATGATTTCGATGACAATATGGGAAGCGTATGTCACGGTATGTTGTTGGGGATTTGGACACTCCGGTCCTTTCCCCGCAGGGTCACTCTACTTTATCAATTTCTATTTCAGACGATCAAGATTAGGGTGATGTATCTGTGATGTCTTCCAACAGTGTGCCTCCGTCGTCACAATTAATGAAGGGCTAGCGGAAAAGTGCTCATGTAATACGCCAATTGCCTAAGAGGACCCTAGTAGGTTCGACGGCCTTTGACGTCCGCTAGCTCGCCCGGTGTAGCGTCCATTCACCGAATGGTTCGGCAGCCGGGTTCGTCCGTTGCGGTCTAGAAGGAATTTTGGGGTGATGCGAGCACTATAAAATTAACTTAATGCACACCCAGTGACGGCGGATCGGAGGGAGAACGGAGGAAGCCTTTTAGTCCGGTTCATAGCTCGTTCCGGTCCATCTGGACGGCAAGCGAGAGAGGCCCCTCTCTCGTTCAACAACATCTGGCCCCAGATGTTGTGGTACAAAATGTGTCGCTAGCGGAGCATACGTCCGTCGCTCGGGACACTCCGTTGTATAGGCAGTCCGCTGAGACTGCTAAGGCTTCCTCTTCTCGTCAGCGCACACGACCGCACCTTGGCTGCGTGACCGCCGATATATTACCAGCTTCGCCGATCAAGGATTCTTCGGCGACCAGGTCACACCATCCGGCAGCCAGGGATTCGAGACCGATGGACTCCGGACGTTCGCATAGGAAAAGTATGCGGGAGCCATCTGATGCGTAGCTGCCCTCGGCGAAGCAGCGATAGACTGCGCCTCCGCAGGTCTCGACGCCAGACATTCTTGTGCACATAGCACAGCTTATCGCAGCATCCCAGCAGCCGACAGAAACGGTGTCGGATCGAGTATTATCCGACAGCGCTGGGTCGGTAGCCGGGGACTCGAGGCCTGCAGACTCCGGACGTTCGCATAGGAAGTGTGCGGGAGTCAACGTACACGGAGCTTCCGGCGGCAATGCATCGTAAGTCCGCTACTGCACAGGCCTCGGGAACGGCCGTGCTTTCTTTAATAGCACAGTTTATCGCAGCATCCCAGCATCAACTGAATCTGTCGCATATATTTTATCCGACGATGCTGGGTCGGGACGCTCCGCGGAAGCGGGTACGGACGTCCGAAAGTTTCATCCGGCCCGACGGGATACCGAAAGGGATTCGGAGGATTTCAAGCTTTCCCTTTCGGAACAACATATGCTGCGATGCCGGATAAGAAACTGATAGCGTCGGTGGACTTAGAAATGTTTTGGTTCGGTTCAGGGACATCGTCCCTCAGTTCCGACATAGTCCAATAATGTCACACAAACTTTCGAATTATTGAACGACGCTATATATATTATTATTTTATGCTTGCTATCCAAGCATTTCTGGTTTCTTGTTCGTAGAGTTATGGAGATGTTTTTCAAAAGTGTGCCTCTGTCGTCATAGTTAATGAAGAGTTAGCGGCAATAAGTGCTCATGGAATATGTCTATCGCTTACGGAGTGACATTCGCTAGCTCACCCGGTGTAGCGTACATTCATCGAATGGTTCGGCTGCCGGGTTCATCCGTTGCGGTCTAGGAAGGAGATTTGGGTGATCGAGCACTTTAATTACTTTAGTACTCACCCAGTGACGGCAGATTGAGGACAGATCGGAGGAAGCCTGTTACTCCGGTTCCTGGCTTGTCCAGGTCCGTCTGGGCTGTGAGCGAGAGAGGTTCCTCTCTCGCCCAACAACATAGGGGACCGCATGTTGTGGTTCAGATATTTTACATTCGGAGCATATGTCCGTTGCTCGGGACGCTCCGTTATATTGACAGTCCGAGAGACTGTCTTTAATGCTTCCTCATCCTCACAGCAGGGCACACGACCGCACATTGGCTACGTGACCTCGAGTATCCGATCAGTTTCGGCATTCAGTGATTCCACGGCGAATAGGTCGCGCCATCCGGTAGCCAAGGGACACGAGGCCTATACACTCCGTTCGCTCGCATATTGGAAGTATGCACGGGGTAACGATCACGGAGCTTCCAGCGGCAATGCATCGTAAGACCGCTTCTCCTCAGGCCTCAGTGACGGACGTGCTATCCGAGTTAGCACAGTTGTTTCGCAGCATCCCAGCAATTGACAGTTTCTCGGTCGAATCAGGAATTATCCGACGGCGCTGGGTCGGTGCGGTCCGCGGTTGCATCAGCTACGGACGACCGAACGCTTTATAGGGTCCGACAGGATGGCGAAAGGGATTCGAAAGATTTCGAGTTTTCCCTTTAGTAGTATCGGAAGATGCCTTTCATATCTTCTGGCATTTCTTTCAGTGATTATTATTTCGGACTTCATTGCTGCGATCTTGGATAAGAGACTTATAGCGTCATTGGACTCGGATTTTTCGATCGGTACAGGGACATTGTCCCTGACTTACCGACGCAGTCCAATATTGTCATTACAACATGTGTTTTATTTTTCGACGCTATATATATATATATATACAAGCCTGCTACTAAGCATGATAGTTTAGTTTCTTGTCCGCGTTGCTCATTTCTGCCATTTTATCATTTTTACAAATAGTTTATTTTGGCAGAGCAGGGCATACCGAGAGTTCATATGCGTCTAGACGGTGTGATTAAAGACTGCATATATTCTTTTTCGCCGTTTATGTCTTTTCCAATTTCAATGTTGGGAACGACATTATGTATAGTAGACTTAACTTAGACGCTTTATTATACGTAATCCGCCTTACTGAGGCGTTATCATTACGTCTTCAAGAAAAGATTTACGGGATATTATTCTCAATGTAATTTCTTTTGAGGGCAGTAGTTTGTTCACGTATAACTCTGCCCTTCAGTGGCTGATTGGAGTTGGTTAGACGTGACGCAGCCCTAGCTACATCCACACACGTGGATAGTAAGGTTAAGAACTCTCTCAGAGTCGCTTCGTTCTCGGAGGAGCTTCTCTTCGACGGCAACTTTCCGGCAATCCATGAATTGCTCGATTTATACGTTCTCTTGTCTATCTAGTGTTACAAGAGATTCAGACTGGGGCAAACATTCGGTGGTTGACTCAGAGAGTGCCGCCGCAGTTGCCGGACCCGAGTGTGGCTGTTATGACGGTTGCCAGTCAAACAGATTGGGATATATACTGATCCCTACGGATTCGAAGTGCCAGGGTCTTTGGGTTCCGCAGTCTTTTAGCTATCAGTTTAACTTCCGCGGAATAATGTTTTTTAGGCTTGCTTTATGTCATTGCATGAACATTATTCAGAAACGCATGCCCAAATTCCTGTCCTTTAATTCGACAGTAGTGGCGTATCTCCGGAACCAGGGAGGCACTCTTTCATTTCCGTTATTCAATTTAATGGAAAGAATCCATCTGTTGGTTATAGTACACCAAGTTCAGTTTTGGTCCGTCATATTCCGGGTCGTCTGATTGTTTTATCGGACTCCCGTTCTCTTACGGGTCGCTTGTTGCTGTCAGAATGGACTCTCAACAAACAAGTATTCAATCAGATTTGCTATCTATGGGAGCGCCCAATGATGATTTATTTATGACACAGCTTGCTAATCAATTGCAGACGTATGTGTTGGCTTGTCCAGATCTCTGAGCTAATAGTGTTAACGCTCTATTGATCTATAGGACGGAATGATAGGATACGCGTATCCTCCGGCGCTGTTGTTTTAGCAGGTATTGCTAAGATAAACAACCACAATACATTTCTGTTGATAGCATCTCTATCTTCACAGAGATCATGAGTAATTTACTCTCTTGTCTACTGTGGGTCTTAACGTGAAATCTTCCTCTATGTGAGGATCTTTTTTCACTGGGTAAATCGTGTCATCTTTATCACAACCAGCAAGGTCGCAACCTTCATGTATTCCGTTGTGTGGTCCGTATTACATTGTAAGCACTGTACTGGACGAGCTTTGGACGCGATTTCTTACTATAGGAGATCCTCTTCTTCGCTATTCTATGCGACTAAAGTGGAGGCTCTTCCGTCGTGGTGTAGGGATCATTATGTTCATATTGTTGATCCCTCCATACTACTCATTGCTATTTTTT
The DNA here is from genome assembly GCA_031216915.1 of Pictodentalium vernedei. Classification (NCBI taxonomy): domain Eukaryota; kingdom Metazoa; phylum Mollusca; class Scaphopoda; order Dentaliida; family Dentaliidae; genus Pictodentalium; species Pictodentalium vernedei. The sequence continues at coordinate 498,807,542 of CM062295.1, forward strand.
AGTATACTTGTTTCACAAGATCTACTGCAGCCTGTTATTATTTAGGTTATAGGTTTATGTTACCTCATACCTATGCACTCTACGATAGTTTACAATTGAGTCTTTTGTCTCTTTATCTAAGTCAGTTAGTAACTTTTTGATAAATAGACTTAGAATCTTTAGATTAAATTCCTATACGGATTTTAACTTCGGTTCTTATTTAGCTAAGTAATCATTTGAGCCTCTGGAAACAGTAGTTTTCAAATTCTGACCTTTTAGACAGTAATTCTGTTGGTTTCTCTTTTACTGTAGAGTCAGTGAGTTTCATGCACTATCGATGGATGATTTTCACTTTCATAGTTTCGGAATCAATACTTCCGTTACTATTTAGGTTGGATTGTTGCGTAAGAGTTAGGCTCCTATTATCCGGAACCTATTATTTTAAGTCCTTCCGTCTTCGTATGGGCATAGGCCTTTACTCTTTCCAGGTACAGTTTATGTATTTATAAACAGATATCTGTTTTTTACAAGGGCGTAAGCTTCTTCTGTCTTTGATGTCTAGTAGAAGGACGTTACGCTCCATTTTATTGTTAATGGATTCTATTAACTATCGGTACTGCTTATGGTATATCATTGACTTAGCAGTTGTGCTTAAGATTTCGGCTCATGAAGTAAGAGTTCTTCTACTTCTTGGGCTTACATTAATAGTGTCGCTATTATAGATTTTTGAAGGCCGCTCATTGCGCTCAGCCATCCACATTCATGAATTTTATCTTAGAAATATCGAGTCAATTTCTTGAGGCCTCTTTTGTTAGGTCTATTATCTACTGCTCAGAATGTCATTCACTTAACAGTTGCTACTATAGCTAGGTAGGCTGTCTGTTTCGGCAGTTTCTCCGTTCGGCTGCCCTCTTCGCTCTGGGCTATTTGACCCAGGGCAAGAAAAAGGGGGGGGGGGGGGGGAGGGTGTTCCCTTGGGTCTCCTGTTTTACTATGAAAACAAGGGGATACCTCCTCCGGAGTTAGTAATTCTGAGCTGTTATTGGGATGGTTGTTTAGTGAGAAGTTTAAGTTTATAAAATTCATTCAAGTCTTAGTTTTTAAAGTATAGCTTTTGAATATGTCAACGGACATGATTATGCAATTCTCAGACACTTTTAGGAGTATAAGAGTCTCTATTCTCTAGACTTACTTTATTATTGGCTTACTTTAAAAATTATTAGTATAAGGATTATATTGGATATTAATAGAGTACATGGATGTATGAAGCTCAATTTTGGAAGGTGTTGTATCTTTCTAATTTATCATAAATAAGAAAGATACATGTAAGGCCTATTACTTCTTTTCCCTACAGGGGATGACTCTATTTTATTTTATTGAGCGTATTCCATTTTGCTCTATGTCCTTGGCCCTCCAGCCTTTTTACTATTCAGCTATGTCTGGGTCATTGGTACAGTATAAAAATGTTAAAAAATTTATAGTAATTTATATATTTTTTATACTTACCAATGACCCAGACGGGGATGGCCCTCCCAGGAGTTGGGAACTCTTGCCTCCCCGCTGAGTACATAGCGCTTACCAGGCACTGGTTATTAGAATGATAAATGGCGCCAATTTCGGAACGTCCTTGACACTGCGCATGCGCAGTAGGGGCGAAGTGTGGAGGGCCTTTCAGGACATGTTTTCTTTAGTTTTAGATGCAAATTTTGGGGATTGGGGGGCAAAATTTGTGTTTGGCCCTATATTTTAAGAGTTAGCACCAGCTATGTCTGGGTCATTGGTAAGTATAAAAAATATATAAATTACTATAAATTTTTTAACTTTTTTTTATACTTACCAATGACCCAGACGGGGATGGCCCTCCCATGAGTTAGGAACTCATACCTCCCCGCTGAGTACATAACGCTTTTCCAGGCACTGCTTGTAAGAATGACTTTTGGCGCCAATTTCGAGATCTCCTTGACACTGCTCATGCGCAGTGGAGGAAAGGTATGGAGGACCATATAGGACATGTAATTTTCGATTTTAGATGCAAATTTTGGGGATTGGGGGGTAAAATTTGTGTTTGGACCTAGAATTTAAGAGTTAGCACCAGCTACGTCTGGGTCATTGGTAAGTATAAAAAATATATAAATTACTATAAATTTTTTAACTTTCAGGGTATTTTTAGCTCTCTGACTGAAAGTCATGGTGAGCTATTCTGATCACTTTTGTCCGTCGTCTGTCGTCCGCCGTCTGTCCTGAAGGTGGTGTTTGGGTCTTTTTCTCCCAAACCACTGGCCACATTTTAATGAAATTTCACATGAGTAGTGGTATGAAATTTCACTTGAGTAGAGTACAGGGCATTTGAGTTTTATTTCAAATTGGGTTTCTGCTCATATTGAGGAGGGGGTGAGGCCAAAATGCCTCAATTTTAAAATAAATCTTCTTCTCATGAACCAGCTGTAGCAGAGACTTGATATTTGATATACAGCTTCCTATTGAGGTGTAGATTCAAGTTTGTTCAAGTGAAGTTCGAGGGGTAATATTTGTCGTTATGGGAGGGACAAGAATTTTTGCCCCACCCAAAATTTCTATTTTCCAAACTGACAGGCCGATTTGAACCAAATTTGATATGAAGTATTAATGGGTCATAAGTACTTGATTTATGCCAACATTTTTGTTCAAAATGCCCCGTTGGAACCACAGGAGCTAAAAATAGAAAAACTTTCAAACTCCCATATTTCCAAAACTACACGGCTCTGAGAATTCTTATTTGGTGTGAAGCTTCCTTAGGACCAACAGAACGGAATCGTTAAAAAAATTGCTATCGGTTTTATCATAGGGTACTTTTTCGGGACTTTGAAAAAATGCTGAGTCCGCATTTTTTTACACTGTGGGTAATGGGGAAAATATTAAAGAATCTTCTTCTCCCAAACCACTGCTCCAAAAGCTTTCATATTTCACATATAACATCCTTGGAATATTGTTTCACATGTGTATTGAAATCAAATCCCTGGGTCCATATTTGGTCTCTCTATGGGAGCCCAAATGTTTAAATTAGTGCAGTATGAGGAATATTCTTTAAAAATTTTCTTCTTCAGATCCACCAATCAGAATCTTTTGATATTTGGTATGCAGCATCCTTAGGGGGGTGAGATTCATGTTTGTTCAAGCTAAGCCCCTGGGTTCATATTTGGGCTCCCTGCGGGAGCCCGAATTATAACTTAGTTCAATATGAGAAATTTTCTTTAAAAATCTTCTTGTTCAGATCCAGCAGTGGAATGTTTTGATGTTTGGTATACAGCATCCTTAGGGAGGTGTGATTCAAGTTTGTTCAAGCCAAGTCACTGAGTCCATATTTGGGCTCCATGTGGGAGACCGAATTGCAACTTAGTTCAATATGAGGAACATTCTTTAAAAATCTTCTTTTTCACATCCGCCAGTAAGAATCTTTTGATATTTGGTATGCAGCATCCTTAGGGGGCTGAGATTCACGTTTGTTCAAGCCAAGTCTATGGGTTCATATTTGGGCTCCCTGTGGGAGCCCGAATTATAACTTAGTTCAATATGAGAAATTTTCTTTAAAAATCTTCTTCTTCAGATCCAGCAGTCGGAATATTTTAATATTTGGTATACAGCATCCTTAGGGAGGTGTGATTCAAGTTTGTTCAAGCCAAGTCTCTGAGTCCATATTTGGGCTCTCTGTGGGAGACCAATTTGTAACTTAGTTCAATATGAGGAACATTCTTTAAAAATCTTCTTCTTCACATCCGCCAGTAAGAATCTTTTGATATTTGGTACGCAACATCCTTAGGAGGGTGAGATTCACATTTGTTCAAGCCAAGTCTCTGGGTTCATATTTGGTCTCCCTGTGGGAGCCTGAATTAGAACTTCAATATGAGAAATTTTCTTTAAAAATCTTCTTGTTCAGATCCAGCAGTCGGAATGTTTTGATGTTTGGTATACAGCATCCTTAGGGAGGTGTGATTCAAGTTTGTTCAAGCCAAGTCTCTGAGTCCATATTTGGGCTCCCAGTGGGAGACCGAATTGTAACTTAGTTCAATATGAGGAACATTCTTTAAAAATCTTCTTCTTCACATCCACCAGTAAGATTCTTTTGATATTTGATATACTGTATCGTTAGGGAGGTGAGATTCAAATTTGTTCATGCTAAGTCCCTGGGTTCATATTTGACCTCCCTATGGGTGCCCGAAATTATAACTTAGTTCAATATGAGGAATATTTAAAAAAAATTTTTTTTAGATTCACCTGTCAGAATGTTTTGATATTTGGTATACGGTTATCTTAATGGGCAGATGCAAGTTTGTTCCAATCAGGACCCTCAGTTGATAGTTGTCAGTGTCATGTGAGCACTCTCATCTGTCCGTCCATCTGCTGCCCATCCATCTGTCCATCCATCCGCATCTAGAGTACATTGTTTGGCTAACTCATCTCACAGTTTTCAATGTGTCCTACCTTGAAAACTGTGAGATGAGTTAGCCAAATAATGTACTCTTTATTTCACAGGATGTTTGTACATACACCAGAGGTGTGCATATTGTCAGGATTTTGATTTGCTTCAATATATCAAGTTGTTGAACTTGGTCAATTGTTTGTAGAATTTCACACTTAGCAGGGGCATCATATGTGTCTTACAGACACAGCTCATGTATGAGTAACAAATCACAGTATTTTTATACTGTACCAATGACCCAGACATAGCTGGTGCTAACTCTTAAAAATATAGGGCCAAACACAAATTTTGCCCCCCAATCCCCAAAATTTGCATCTAAAACCAAAGAAATCATGTCCTGAATGGCCCTCCATACTTCACCTCTACTGCGCATGCGCAGTGTCAAGGACGTCCCGAAATTGGTGCCATTAATCATTCTTTGTTTGGCACTTCATCAGTTAACATCTGACTGATCTTTGTGCTTGTAAATCTCAGTTTAAATGATGCCAGACACATAAATATTAGAGAAATGGTGATTCTAAGGAGGATATAGAAGGAGGAGAGGGAAAATGAGTGACAGAAAATAATCAGGGCTGTAACTTAAAATTTTTTTTAATGAAATTATGTTAAGTTACCTATTTTCGAGGCAAGAGCCTGTTGTTGTCATTCTTGTTATCAAGTTACACTGCTTGTTCAGTGTTTTCCTCTCTCCCTTTCCTTTAAGTCCCCCCTAGCTATTCTCTCATGCTTTTGGCATATTTTCTGTAATATTATTACTAAAATTTCTTGGGAATTTTAGCTGGATAACAGAATGAATTCTGTTCTTTTCCCCATGTTTACATCTTCACCTATGGGTGGTTAGGCGTAGTGTTCTGCATCTAACATCTGATGTTCTGCAGTTTCTTCCCTGGAAGTCTCTGTTTTGCATCAGATAGTGTATTATTGGTTACTGATTTCGGGCCAGGGTTATCAGTGCCTGAAGTCTTGTTTCTGGTGTTTTTACACTTCTTGTTTACATTGACAACAGCCCTCTGTGTGAGGGGGGATTTCTTGAAAATAATATATTGATGTTAGTTTAATCATATCTAGATACATTATTATTATTCGTAAGTGTTGCATTAATTGTTTAAAATATTTTTAAAATTTTTGCCCACACTTAGGCTTGGGATCCATTGGGGCTCAACATTACTTTTCAGAAACTTTGGCTTTTCTGAAAAAATATTTTTTCAAAATTTTTTGATTTCAGTTATTTTTTCTATGTTAATGGATCTTGCTATTATGTATTTTGATTGTCAGGGGTTGGTGCGAGTACTAGGACTTCGTTTTCTTTTCACATTGAAAGGATATTGTTCAATTGTAATAAGAGGAAATCTTCCTCTGACTTTCATAATCATTGTATAAATGTAGTCAGTGTACTCTCACTAACTCCTGTTCCGTATGTGTTAATTTCGATGACAACATGGGAAGCGTGTGTCACGGTATGTTAGTGGGGAAATGGCCATTCCGGTCCTTTCCCCGCAGGGTCACTCTAGTTTATCAATCTCTATTTCAGACGATCAAGAACAGGGTGATGTATCCGTGATGTCTTCCAAAAGTGTGCCTCCGTCGTCACAATTAAGAGTTAGCGGAAAAGTGCTCATGAAAATACGTCAATTGCCTAAGAGGTCCCTAGTAGGATCGACGGCCTTTGACGTCCGCTAGCTCGCCCGGTGTAGTGTCCATTCATCGAATGGTTCGGCAGCTGGGTTCGTCCGTTGCGGTCCAGAAGGAGTTTTGGGTGATGCGAGCACTATAAATCAACCAAATGCACACCCAGTGACGGCGGATTAGAGGAGAGAACGGAGGAAGCCTTTTAGTCCGGTTCCTAGCTCGTCCAGGTCCATCCGGACTGCGAGCGAGAGAGGCCCCTCTCTCGTACAACAACATCTGGCCCCAGATGTTGTGGTACAAAATGTTTCGCATTCGGAGCATACGTCCGCCTCTCGGGACGCTCCGTTAGATAGACAGCCCAGAGAGACTGTCAATAAGGCTTCCTCATCCTCATGGTAGCGCACACGACCGCTCTTGGCTACGTGACCTCGGATATCCAGTCAACTTCGCCAATCAGAGAATCCTTGGTGACCAGGTCACGCCATCCGATAGCCAGGGACACGAGGCCTGGAGACTCCGGACGTTCGCATAAGAAAGTATGCGGGAGTCAACGTACATGGAGCTTCCAGCGGCAAAGCATCGTAAGACCGCTACTGCACAGGCCTCGGTGAAGGACGTGCTATCCCAAATAGCACAACTTATCGCAGCATCCCAGCAACGACAGAATCCCTGTCGCATCATGTAATATCCGACGACGCTGGGTCGGGACGCTCCGCGGAAGCATCAGGCACGGACATCCGAAAATTTCATACGGTCCGACGGGATGCCAAAAGGGATTCGGAGGATTTCGAGCTTTCCCTTTCGGAACAACATAAGCTGCTGTATATGTCATCCGACTTCATCTTCTAGAGGTTCTTCGTCGGACCAGAATGCTGCGATGCCGGATAAGAAACTGATAGCGTCGGTGGACACAGAAATTTTGGGTTCGGTTCAGGGACATCGTTCCTCAGTTCCGACACAGTCCAATAATGTCTCAGAAACTTTCGATTTATTGAACGACGCTATATATATATTTTTTATATGCTTGCTATTTACAAGCATGTCTGGTTTCTTGTTCGCAAAATTACTGAGATGTCTTTCAAAAGTGTGCCTCTGTCGTCATAGTTAATGAAGAGCTAGCGGCAATTAGTGCTCATGGAATACGTCAATCGCCTAAGAGGTCCCTAGTAGGATCGACGGAGTTGACATTCGCTAGCTCACCCGGTGTAGCGTCCATTCATCGAATGGTTCGGCAGTCGGGTTCGTCCGTTGCGGTCTAGGAAGGAGATTTGGGTGATGCGAGCACTATAATAGACTTTAGTACGCACCCAGTGACGACGGATTAGAGGAGAGATCGGAGGAAGCCTGTTAGTCCGGTTCCTAGCTCGTCCAGCGTCCGGGCGGCAAGCGAGAGAGGTCCCTCTCTCGTACAACAACATATGGGACCGGATGTTGTGGTACAGACATTTCGCATTCGGAGCATATGTCCGCCGCTCGGGACGCTCCGTTATATTGACAGTCCGAGTGACTGTCGATAATGCTTCCTCATCCTCACAGCAGCACACACGACCGCACATTGGCTACATGACCTCGAGTATCCGGCTAGCTTCGTCATTCAGTGATTCCACGGCGAACAGGTCACGCCATCCAGTAGCCAAGGGACACGAGGCCTGTACACTCCGGTCACTCGCAGAATAGAAGTATGCACGGGGTAACGAACACGGAGCTTCCAGCGGCAAGGCATCGTAAGACCGCTTCTCCACAGGCCTCAGTGACGGACGTGCTATCCAAAATAGCACAGCTTATCGCAGCATCCCAGCAAACGACAGATTCTCGGTCGGATCAGGAATAATCCGACGGCGCTGGGTCGGTGCGCTCCACTGTTGCATTAGGTACAGACGACCGAACACGTCATAGGGTCCGACAGGATGGCGAAAGGGATTCGGACGATTTCGAACTTTCCCTTTCGGAACAACAGAAGCTGCCATACATTTCTTCCGGCATTATCTTCCAGAGGTTGTTCCGTCGGACTACATTGCTGCGATGCTGGATAAGAGACTAATAGCGTCATTGGACACGGAGTTTTGGATCGGTTCAGGGACATTGTCCCTGAGTTGCCGACGCAGTCCAATAATGTCATTAGAACATTCGAATTATTGAACGACGCTATATATAAGCTTGCTACCAAACATGCTAATCTAGTTTCTTGTCCGCAATGCTCTATTCTGCCTTTCATCAAATTCTAGGAAAATAAATTTTTATTGGCAGAACTGGGCATTCCGAGAGTTCCTATGCGTCTAAGACGGCGAGGCTGAAGACTGGGAATTATCTTTTTCGCCATCTATGTCAGTTCCAACCACGACGTTGGAAACGACAATGATGTCTAATAGACTTAACTTAGACGCTTTATCATACGTAGACCACCTTACTGAGGCGTTATCATTACGTCTTCAAGAGAAAGAATTCCAGGATATGATCCTCAATGAGATTTCTTTCAGGGGCAGTAGTTTTTCCACGTATATCTCCGCCCTTCAGTGGCAACCTGGAGTTGGTTAGACGTGACGCAGCCCTAGCTACATCCTCGCGCGTGGATAGTAAGGTGAAGAACTCTCTCAGAGTCGCTTCGGTCTCGGAGAAGCTTCTCTTCGACGGCAACCTTTCAGCAATCTTTGAATTGCTCGATATACACGTTCTCTTGTCAATCAAGTGTAACAAGAAATTCAGACGTGGGCAAACATTCGGTGGTTGACTCAGAGAGTTCCACTGTAGTTGCCGGATCCGAGTTTTTCGATTATGACGGATGCCAGTCAAACAGGTTGGGATACAATATTGATCCCAACGGATTCGAAGTGCCAGGGTCTTTGGGTTCTGCAGTTTTTAGGCAAGCACTTAACTTCCAAGAAATGATATTATTTTGGCTTGCACTACGTCATTGGATGAACATTATTCAGAAACGCATGTCCAAATCCTGTCCGATAATACGACAGTAGTTGCGTATATCCGGAACCAGGGAGGCACTCATTCGGTTCCGTTATTGATTTTAACGGAAAGAATCCTTCTGTTTGTTATAGAACACCAAGTTCTGTTTCAGTCCGTCATATTCTGGGTCGTCAGATCGTATTAGCAGACTCCCTTTCACGTAAGGGTCGTTTGTTGCCGTCAGAATGGACTCTCAACAAACAGGTATTCAATCAGATTTGCTACCAATGGGAGCGCCCAGTGATAATTTATTTGCAACACAACTCTCCAATCAATTGCAGACGTATGTGTCACCGTGTCCGGATCCCCGAGCATATGTAGTTAACGCTCTATCGATCTAGTAGGACGGGATGATAGGATATGCGTATCCTTCAGTGCTGTTGATTCAGCAAGTATTGCTAGGATTATGCATTCACAATACAATTCTGTTGGTAGCATCTCTGTCTCCACAGAGACAGTGGATAAATTTACTTAGATGTCTGCTGTGGGACTTACCGCGGAAACTTCCTCCACGAGAGGATCTTTTTTCGCTGGGGAAATCGTGTCAACTTCATCACAACCTGCAAGGTCTCAACCTTCATGTATTCCGTTGTGCGGTCCTTCTTGCATGGCAAGCATTGTACAGGACGAGCAGTGGACGCGATTTCTAACTTAGGAGGACCTCCTCTTCGCTATACTATGCGGCTAAAGTGGAGGGTCTTCCGTCGTTGGTGTAGGGATCTTTATGTTGATATTTTTGATCCCTCCATACCAGACATTGCAAACTTTCTAGTATACTTGTTTGACGAGATCGACTGCAGCCAGTTACTTTTAAAGGTTATAGGTCTATGTTATCTGATACCTATGCACACCATGATAGTTTACAATTGAGCCTAATGTCTCTTTATCTAAGTTAGTTTGAAAGTTTTCGATAATAGACCTAGAATCCTTAGATTAATTCCTATACGGAATTTAGCTTGGGTTCTTATTAACTAAAGCAACCATTTGAACCTCTTGAGACAGTAGTTTCAAATTCTGGCCTTTTAAGGCAGCAATTCTCTTAGTCTTCTCTTCTGCTGAAGAGTCAGTGAGCTTCATGCACTATCGGTGGACGATTCTCACTTTCGTAGTATCGGAAACTCTATTACCTTTACTACTAATGTTGTATTTTTGGTTAAGAATCAGGCTCCTAATAAATATCCGGAATCTATTGTTTTTAAGGTCCTTCCGTCTTCGTACGGGCATAGGCCTTTACTCTGTCTGGATAGACCTTTATGTATTTATTAACAGATCTCAGTTTATCAGTAAGGACGTAAAGCTTCTTCTGGCTCTGATGCCTAATAGAAAGGTCATTACGGTCCATTCTATTACTAAATGCATTCAATTAACTATCGGTACTGCTTAGGATAATCTATCCTTAACTCAGCAGTCTGTGCTTAAGATTTCGGCTCATGAAATAAGAGCTCTTCTACATCTTGGGCTTACGTAAATAGTGTTGCTATTATAGATTTAAAGTAGGCTGCATATTGGTCTCAGCCATCCACATTCACGAATTTTTATCTCAGAAATATTGAGTCCATTTCTGGAGACCTGCATTGTTTAGGTCCATTATCGGCTGCTCAGAATGTCGATCACTTAACAATTGTAACTATAGCTATGTAGGCTTTATGTTCCGGCAGTGACTCCGTCCTGCTGCCCTCTTCGCTCTGGGCTATTTGACCCAGGGCAAGAAAAAGGGGGGGGGGGGGGGGGGAGAGTGTTCCCTTGGGTCACCTGTTTTATTATGAAAACAAGGGGATACCTCCTCCGGAGTCAGTAATTCTGAGCTGTTACTGGGATGGTTTTTTAAGTGAAAAGTTATGTTTTAAAATTCATTCATGTCATAGTTTTAAAGTATAGCATTTGAATATGTCACGTGTCAAACGGGTGTTATTATACTATCCTCGGACACTTTTAAAAGAGTATAAAGAGTCTCAATTCTCTGGACTAACTTTATTTATTGGCTTACTTTAAAATAATTAGTATAAGAATTATGCTGGATATTAATAGAGAATATGGATGTTATGATGCTCAATTATAGAAGGTATTGTGTCTTTCTAATTTATCATAAATAAGAAAGATACATGTAAAGCCTAATTCTCCTTTTCTCCTCCAGGAGATGACTCTATTTTATATAGTTGAGCTTATTGGATTTTCCTCTATGTCCTGGGCCCTCCAGCCTTTTTACTATTCAGCTATGTCTGGGTCATTGGTACAGTATAAAAATGTTAAAAAAGTTATAGTAATTTATATATTTTTTATACTTACCAATGACCCAGACGGGGATGGCCCTCCCAGGAGTTGGGAACTCATACCTCCCTGCTGAGGACATAGCGCTTACCAGGCACTGATGGTAAGAATGATTAATGGCGCCAATTTCAGGACGTCCTTGACACTGCGTATGCTCAGTAGAGGTGAAGTATGGAGGGCCATTCAGGACATGTTTTCTTTGGTTTTAGATGCAAATTTTGGGGATTGGGGGGCAAAATTTGTGTTTGGCCCTATATTTTTAAGAGTTAGCACCAGCTATGTCTGTATAAGTATAAAAGATATATAAATTACTATAAATTTTTTAAGTTTCCTGTGTTCTGGAGGTAAGCTGAGCATTTATTCTATTATACCTTGTTTAACAGAGCTCATAGAGCTCTGTCAAACAAGATATAATTGAATAAATGCCTGTATTGGATGTAGTGAGGCCAAAAAGGTTTATAAATAAGAGGAATTTGGTGCATGTCACAGTAATTTTTTTGACATATTACAAAAATTTGTACACAACAGGAGTTTACTCTACAACCCATATGCAATTAACAGATCAAATTTGTAGTGGAGGTATGGTAAATGGTTTTGTGTTTGAAAATTATATTCAATTAACAGGGATATACAATTAAGAGATATCCAATTGAGTGGTCTCCACTGTAATAATAATAATAATAATTTTTTGGCCTTCTTCTGATTTGTCGTGGTCCTCTTAGGATGAGGTCTACATTGACCCAGTCCCTGCCGGGTTAATCCTCCCCCACCTAATCTCCCAGCATTCAGTCCAAAACCATTTGATAATTCCACCCATTGGTACATTCTCGATGTTCCCAACTATAAAATTGACTCTTTCCCTCACATCATTTCTCATCCACTTATCCTTCATATTTTAATTTTTCCTCTAGTTTTCCAAGGAGTCTTGTTTTACTGGGCAAATATTTGGGGCATTCTAGAATGAAATGTTCCAGGGTCTCTGTTACTCCCAAGTCACATATTTGGCATGCTAACAAACAGAGTCAGAAGACAGTTTTTATGTTTATTGGTTTCAGATTATTATGTTTATCTTTCAGATATATCTAGACTCCTTCTCACAAGAAATGTGGAGACTGATGGTTCTGAAGCCTTTGTGACAGGTTCAAATGAGGAATCTCGTCCACTAAACTCAGAGTTTGTAGATAAATTTGAAAAAATGAATCTATTGAAAAGGTAAAGTTGTAATGGCACACCTTCATCTTTTTTTTAACCCTTTACCTAAATGAATTGGGGCATCTACCTATGTAAATTTATAATTTGAGCAGTTAGGGAAAAAGTAGTTTTAACCCTTTACCCAACGTAACGGCAAAAAACGGCCAGCGCTATTCTAAAAATCGCCAGTTAATTTTTATTATTTTTTCATTTTTTGCCTCAAAAACATTGATTTTGACCCCTCATTGGAACAAGCTCATCGAGCTCGTTCCAATGAGTGGTCATAACCTATGTTTTTGAGAACAAAAATGAAAAAAATGAGTTATTCAAGAATTGTCTTTGCAAGTGTTGTCTTCTTTTCATGTTAGGTAAAGGGTTAAAAAATTTCAACAAAACCATATCATGTACCCACCTTATGAGGGGTCAGGTGATATGATTCTGTTGAAATTTTGTGAAAAATGTGTAAGATATAATTTAAATAACAATTTGAATTTTGTGTGCATTGGGTGAAGGGTTAACAGTGTTATCTTCTCTTCCAAGTTTCATTGAAAATTCAAGATGTTACCATTATAATATTGATTAGCTTTATTGCATGATCCTTTTGATTAGACCTGTTAAAAACAATTTTTCATTTCTCAGGCAATTTCCCTCAATTATATGATGAGGAAGTGATGGAGGTTTTTTTTTTTTGGTTAACTGGTAGAGTGCTAAGTGGGAGCATGGTGGCTCAGTAGTAGACTGTTGGACTTCTATGCTAGAGGTTCCGAGTTCGATCCCTGTACGGGACGACCCGCGTTGTGTCCTTGGGAAAGGCACTTTATCCTGGTTGCCTACATGGGGGCACAATGATGCCGTGCTCTAAGGCATACTGCACGTTGATTGTGCACAAATCTTCAACTGCTACAACCCTGATTGAGCGGAGCTGGAACAGAGTTAGAATGTTGAGGAGCTGACAGTTGCTCGTCGATGCTCGGTGGTTCTCTCCGGGTACTCCGGCTTACTCCACCCGTAAAACTGTCACGGTCACGATTCGCCATTGTGCATAAGTATGTGACCTTAAACACCAATAAATAAATATTAAATAGAGTGCTAAGTTTATTTTGGACACCCAGATTTGTTCCCGTGTCTTTGCTTTGTTATAATTTAGGAGAGAGTGCCCACAGGCACTCTCTCATAAATTGTTACAAGGCAAATCTATACAGACTAAATAATTTTACTTCAAAGATAATATGAACCATATCCACTGAATATTAAGCCTTTATGTCATGGTACCTGCACTTCAAGATAAAGCCCAAATATGGTCTTCCAGCACTCTACCAGTTAAACAATCCTGAAAATAGTTAGAATTATCTATTTAATTCCTTACAGGGAGTGCAGTGGCTCAGTGGTTACGGCATTGAACTTTATACTGAACAGGTCATGGTTCGGTCCCCGCCAGAGGAAACTGTATTGCCACCAAGTGTGGTCACACTTTTTTGAGCTCCTGCTGTTTCATAGTTTTCTACTGGACATTTTTGGATTTATCTGCTGGAAATTGCAGTACATATTCCTTACAAGTTGTGCATTATTTTGATGTGACTTTGAAGATAAAATTTTTCATCATTTTTGTGTTTTTTAACAAAAAAAACCCTCTGAAATTAACTGAATATTTCTCCATCTTGGATTCTTTCCTCAAGTGCAGAGTTAATCCTGATTATAACACCTATTGTTCTGAACCAGATTGGACTGTTAAACCCATTTGCCACTCTATTCACTGCTAATGAGAGACACAACTAGTGCCATTACATTCATGTGTTTCAGTAATGACAATTAAAATGTGTTTATTTAATTACACCTCAGATGAGCTCCATTCAATTAACAACACAATGGATCACCGTAAGCATCGACCTAAAGCATATGTTTTTAAAGCCTTGAAAAAACAAAGAATACTAAAACCAGAATTTTGTTCTACCAACAACAGCTCAGATAAAGTATACCAACCAAAGAGATTAAAAATTCAACACAGACAAGCAATAAGACCAAAGCATATTAACTCTGGTGTGAATACCAACAACATTCATGTTATCAGCATAGATACCACTACTCTTTCCCAGAAAAAAGTACCTCTTTTGAACTTCGGTCTACTGAATACAAGATCTGTTGCTGGAAAGGAACATGACCTAAAGGACTTCATACAAGACAACAATCTCAGTGTTTTGGCTCTAACGGAAACATGGTTGAAAGAAAATGATAGTGACAGTTTTTCTATTGGACAACTATTGCCACCAGGTTTCTCCATTTTACATAACTCACGGGGGAGCCGAGGTGGTGGTGTAGCTGTTATCTACAGCAATGCCCTAAAAGTAAAACGTCATCCTGACACCTATAAAACTCAGCCATCTTTTGAAATGCTAGACTGCCTCATGTCGACCAACAGCTCACTTCGATTACTCATAGTTTACCGACCGCCACTATCAAAAAGAAACAAACTTACATCAGCACAATTTTTAAATGAATTCTCAGAATGTCTGTCCTTCTATGCCTTGTATGGAGGAGATATAGCTATTGCCGACGACTTCAATATCCATGTTGACAATTTAAATGACACTTTTACGAAGCAATTTACTAATCTGTTCGATTCATTCGGCTATTTGAAACTGGTTTTGAAACCTACCCACAACAGAGGACACACCTTGGATCTAATTCTTTTTCATCAAAGTAACAGCACGTCAGTACAAAACATCTATGTCACAGATCCAGCATTATCTGATCACTATGCAGTCTTGGCTGAATTGACACCAGCAACCTCCAAAATTCCTCCCAAGAAAATTACTTATCGAAAATATAAATGCATCAACATTGATTCCTTGAAAATGGATATAAGTTCATCAACACTGTCTCCAAATTATTTTTGTAGTAGTCATGGATCATCTGAGCAACTGTTATCTTTATTTGAAGAAACTCTTAAGGGCATCATGGCTGAACATGCACCACCAAAGTCAAAAGTTATAACTCATAGGGAAAAAGTGTAGTGGTTTACAGAAGACGTTAGAGCTGCTAAACAACAGCGTCACAGACTTGAGCGTATATTCAACAAAACGAAGCTTGAGATTCACCGGCAGATGTTCTGCCACCAAAGAAATACAACTAATAAGATCATCAAAAAAGCGAAGAGGGAGTACTACAATTCCCTGATAGAGGGGTCATCAAATACTAGGGTGTTATTCTCGGTAACCAATAGTCTCCTTGGTAAAGAACAAAAAGTCATTCTCCCAGATCATCTAAATACCAATGAAATTCTGGAAAAATTCAGTGATTTTTTCATAACCAAAATTCAATTAATCCTGGATAGTATACCATCACGTGAACCACCAGAGTTTGATCAACTTGACATAAAAAGAGATTTTTCCAGTTTTCACACTGTCTTGGAAGAAGATATTCGAAAAATGATATTTTTATACTGTACCAATGACCCAGACATAGCTGGTGCTAACTCTTAAAATATAGGGCCAAACACAAATTTTGCCCCCCAATCCCCAAAATTTGCATCTAAAACTAAAGAAAACATGTCCTGAAAGGCCCTCCACACCTCGCCCCCACTGCGCATGCGCAGTGTCAAGGACGTTCCGAAATTGGCGCCATTTATCATTCTAAGTTTGGCCCTTCATCAGTTAACATCTGACTGATCTTTGTGCTTTTAAATCTCAGTTTAAATGATGCCAGACACATAAATATTAGTGAAATGGTGATTCTAAGGAGGATAGAAAAGGAGGAGAGGAAAAGAATGTGTGACAGAATATTATCAGGGCTGTAACTTAAAATTTTTTAATGAAATTATGTTAAGTTACCTATTTTCATGGCAGCAGCCATTTTGTTGTCATTCTGAT
Source organism: Pictodentalium vernedei (assembly GCA_031216915.1). Taxonomy (NCBI): domain Eukaryota; kingdom Metazoa; phylum Mollusca; class Scaphopoda; order Dentaliida; family Dentaliidae; genus Pictodentalium; species Pictodentalium vernedei. The sequence goes on from CM062295.1 coordinate 498,823,889, forward strand.
TATTTAGTTACACTGTTTTTTCAAGTGTTTTTCCTCTCTCCCTGTCCTTTAAGTTCCCCCTTGCTATTCTCCCATGCTTTTGGCATAGTTTCTGTAATTATTATTACTAAAATTTCTTGGGAGTTTTAGCTTAATAACAGAATGAATTCTGTTCTTTCCCCATGTTTACGTCTTCACCTACGGGTGGTTAGGCGTTGTGTTCTGCATCTACCATCTGATGTTCTGCAGTTTCTTCCCTGGAAGTCTCTGTTTTGCATCAGATGGGGTATTTTTGGTAACTGATTTCGGGCCTGGGTGCCTGGAGTCTTATTTTAGTGTTTTTACACTCATTGTTTACATTTACAACAGCCCTCTGTGTGAGGGGGGATTTCTAAATAATAATATCTTTATGTTATTTTAATCATAACTAGATACATTATTATTGTTCGTAAGTGTTGAATAAATTGTTTAAAATATTTTTAAAATTTTTGTCCACACTTAGGCTTGGGATCCATTGGGGCTCAACGTTACTTTTCAGAAACTTGGGCTGTTCTGAAAAAATATTTTTTCAAAATATTTTGATTTCAATTATTTTTTCTATATTAATGGATCATATTATTATTATGTATTTTGATTGCCAGGGGTTAGTGCGAGTACCAGGACTTGTTTTCTTTTCACATTGAAAGGATATTGATCAATTGTTTTAAGAGGAAGTCTTCCTCTGACCTTATTATCATTCTATATGTGGTCAGTGTACTCGCATTAACTCCTGTTCTGTATCGTATGATTTCGATGACAATATGGGAAGCGTATGTCACGGTATGTTGTTGGGGATTTGGACACTCCGGTCCTTTCCCCGCAGGGTCACTCTACTTTATCAATTTCTATTTCAGACGATCAAGATTAGGGTGATGTACCTGTGATGTCTTCCAACAGTGTGCCTCCGTCGTCACAATTAATGAAGGGCTAGCGGAAAAGTGCTCATGTAATACGCCAATTGCCTAAGAGGACCCTAGTAGGTTCGACGGCCTTTGACGTCCGCTAGCTCGCCCGGTGTAGCGTCCATTCACCGAATGGTTCGGCAGCCGGGTTCGTCCGTTGCGGTCTAGAAGGAATTTTGGGGTGATGCGAGCACTATAAAATTAACTTAATGCACACCCAGTGACGGCGGATCGGAGGGAGAACGGAGGAAGCCTTTTAGTCCGGTTCATAGCTCGTTCCGGTCCATCCGGACGGCAAGCGAGAGAGGCCCCTCTCTCGTTCAACAACATCTGGCCCCAGATGTTGTGGTACAAATGTGTCGTTAGCGGAGCATACGTCCGTCGCTCGGGACGCTCCGTTGTATAGGCAGTCCGCTGAGACTGCTAAGGCTTCCTCTTCTCGTCAGCGCACACGACCGCACCTTGGCTGCGTGACCGCCGATATATTACCAGCTTCGCCGATCAAGGATTCTTCGGCGACCAGGTCACACCATCCGGCAGCCAGGGATTCGAGACCGATGGACTCCGGACGTTCGCATAGGAAGTATGCGGGAGCCATCTGATGCGGAGCTGCCCTCGGCGAAGCACCGATAGACTGCGCCTCCGCAGGTCTCGACGCCGGACATTCTTGTGCACATAGCACAGCTTATCGCAGCATCCCAGCAGCCGACAGAAACGGTGTCGGATCGAGAATTATCCGACAGCGCTGGGTCGGTAGCCGGGGACTCGAGGCCTGCAGACTCCGGACGTTCGCATAGGAAGTGTGCGGGAGTCAACGTACACGGAGCTTCCAGCGGCAATGCATCGTAAGTCCGCTACTGCACAGGCCTCGGGAACGGACGTGCTTTCCTTAATAGCACAGTTTATCGCAGCATCCCAGCATCAACTGAATCTGTCGCATATATTTTATCCGACGATGCTGGGTCGGGACGCTCCGCGGAAGCGGGTACGGACGTCCGAAAGTTTCATCCGGTCCGACGGGATACCGAAAGGGATTCGGTGGATTTCAAGCTTTCCTTTTCGGAACAACATATGCTGCGATGCCGGATAAGAAACTGATAGCGTCGGTGGACTTAGAAATTTTTGGTTCGGTCCAGGGACATCGTCCCTCAGTTCCGACATAGTCCAATAATGTCACACAAACTTTCGAATTATTGAACGACGCTATATATATTATTATTTTATGCTTGCTATCCAAGCATTTCTGGTTTCTTGTTCGAAGAGTTATGGAGATGTCTTCAAAAGTGTGCCTCTGTCGTCATAGTTAATGAAGAGTTAGCGGCAATAAGTGCTCATGGAATATGTCTGTCGCTTACGGAGTGACATTCGCTAGCTCACCCGGTGTAGCGTACATTCATCGAATGGTTCGGCTGCCGGGTTCGTCCGTTGCGGTCTAGGAAGGAGATTTGGGTGATGCGAGCACTTTAATTACTTTAGTACTCACCCAGTGACGGCAGATTGAGGACAGATCGGAGGAAGCCAACAACATAGGGGACCGCATGTTGTGGTTCAGATATTTTACATTCGGAGCATATATCCGTTGCTCGGGACGCTCCGTTATATTGACAGTCCGAGAGACTGTCTTTAATGCTTCCTCATCCTCACAGCAGGGCACACGACCGCACATTGGCTACGTGACCTCGAGTATCCGATCAGTTTCGGCATTCAGTGATTCACAGCGAATAGGTCGCGCCATCTGGTAGCCAAAGGACACGAGGCCTATACACTCCGTTCGCTCGCATATTGGAAGTATGCACGGGGTAACGATCTCGGAGCTTCCTGCGGCAATGCATCGTAAGACCGCTGCTCCTCAGGCCTCAGTGACGGACGTGCTATCCGAGTTAGCTCAGTTGTTTCGCAGCATCCCAGCAATTGACGGTTTCTCGGTCGAATCAGGAATTATCCGACGGCGCTGGGTCGGTGCGGTCCGCGGTTGCATCAAGCTACGGACGACCGAACGCTTTATAGGGTCCGACAGGATGGCGAAAGGGATTCGAAAGATTTCGAGTTTTCCCTTTAGTAGTATCGGAAGATGCCTTTCATATCTTCTGGCATTTCTTCCAGTGATTATTGTTCAGACTTCATTGCTGCGATCTTGGATAAGAGACTTATAGCGTCATTGGACTCGGATTTTTCGATCGGTACAGGGACTTTGTCCCTGACTTACCGACGCAGTCCAATATTGTCATTACAACATGTGTTTTATTTTTCGACGCTATATATTATATATATATACAAGCCTGCTACTAAGCATGATAGTTTAGTTTCTTGTCCACGTGGCTCATTTCTGCCATTTTATCTTTTTTACATATAGTTTATTTTGGCAGAGCAGGGCATACCGAGAGTTCATATGCGTCTAGACGGTGTGATTAAAGACTGCATATATTCTTTTTCGCCGTTTATATCTTTTCCAATTTCAATGTTGGGAACGACATTATGTATAGTAGACTTAACTTAGACGCTTTATTATACGTAATCCGCCTTACTGAGGCGTTATCATTACGTCTTCAAGAAAAGATTTACGGGATATTATTCTCAATGTAATTTCTTTTGAGGGCAGTAGTTTCTTCACGTATAACTCCGCCCTTCAGTGGCTGATTGGAGTTGGTTAGACGTGATGCAGCCCTAGCTACATCCACGCGTGGATAGTAGGTTAAGAACTCTCTCAGAGTCGCTTCGTTCTCGGAGGAGCTTCTCTTCGACGGCCACTTTCCGGCAATCCATGAATTGCTTGATTTATACATTCTCTTGTCTATCTAGTGTTACAAGAGATTCAGACTGGGGCAAACATTCGGTGGTTGACTCAGAGAGTGCAGCCGCAGTTGCCGGACCCTAGTGTGGCTGTTATGACGGTTGCCAGTCAAACAGATTGGGATATACTGATCCCTACGGATTCGAAGTGCCAGGGTCTTTGGGTTCCGCAGTCTTTTAGCTATCAGTTTAACTTCCGCGGAATAATGTTTTTTTAGGCTTGCTTTATGTCATTGCATGAACATTATTCAGAAACGCATGCCCAAATTCCTGTCCTTTAATTCGACAGTAGTGGCGTATCTCCGGAACCAGGGAGGCACTCTTTCGTTTCCGTTATTCAATTTAATGGAAAGAATCCGTCTGTTGGTTATAGTACACCAAGTTCAGTTTTGGTCCGTCATATTCTGGGTCGTCTGATTGTTTTATCGCACTCCCGTTCTCTTACGGGTCGCTTGTTGCTGTCAGAATGGACTCTCAACAAACAAGTATTTAATCAGATTTGCTATCTATGGGAGCGCCCAATGATGTTTTATTTATGACACAGCTTGCTAATCAATTGCAGACGTATGTGTTAGCTTGTCCAGATCTCTGAGCTAATACTGTTAACGCTCTATTGATCTATAGGACGGAATGATAGGATACGCGTATCCTCCGGCGCTGTTGTTTTAGCAGGTATTGCTAAGATAAACAACCACAATACATTTCTGTTGATAGCATCTCTATCTTCACAGAGATCATGAGTAATTTACTCTCTTGTCTACTGTGGATCTTAACGTGAAATCTTCCTCTATGTGAGGATCTTTTTTCACTGGGTAAATCGTGTCATCTTTATCACAACCAGCAAGGTCGCAACCTTCATGTATTCCGTTGTGTGGTCCGTATTACATTGTAAGCACTGTATTGGACGAGCTTTGGACGCGATTTCTTACTATAGGGGATCCTCTTCTTCGCTATTCTATGCGACTAAAGTGGAGGCTCTTCCGTCGTGGTGTAGGGATCATTATGTTCATATGGTTGATCCCTCCATACTACGCATTGCTAGTTTTTAGTATACTTGTTTCACAAGATCTACTGCAGCCTGTTGTTATTTAGGTTATAGGTTTATGTTACCTCATACCTATGCACTCTACGATAGTTTACAATTGAGTCTTTTGTCTCTTTATCTAAGTCAGTTAGTAACTTTTTGATAAATAGACTTAGAATCTTTAGATTAAATTCCTATACGGATTTTAACTTTGGTTCTTATTTAGCTATGTAATCATTTGAGCCTCTGGAAACAGTAGTTTTCAAATTCTGACCTTTTAGACAGTAATTCTGTTGGTTTCTCTTTTACTGTAGAGTCAGTGAGTTTCATGCACTATCGATGGATGATTTTCACTTTCATAGTTTCGGAATCAATACTTCCGTTACTATTTAGGTTGGATTGTTGCATAAGAGTTAGGCTCCTATTTCCGGAACCTATTATTTTAAGGTCCTTCCGTCTTCGTATGGGCATAGGCCTTTACTCTTTCCGGGTACAGTTTATGTATTTATAAACAGATATCTGTTTATTACAAGGGCGTAAGCTTCTTCTGTCTTTGATGTTTAGTAGAAGGACGTTACGCTCCATTTTATTTTTAATGGATTCTATTAACTAGCGTACTGCTTATGGTATATCATTGGCTTAGCAGTTGTGCTTAAGATTTCGGCTCATGAAGTAAGAGTTCTTCTACTTCTTGGGCTTAAATTAATAGTGTTGCTATTATAGATTTTTGAAGGCTGCTCATTGCGCTCAGCCATCCATTCATGAATTTTATCTCAGAAATATCGAGTCCATTTCTGGAGGCCTCTATTGTTAGGTCTATTATCTACTGCTCAGAATGTCATTCACTTAACAGTTGCTACTATAGCTAGGTAGGCTGTCTGTTTCGGCAGTGTCTCCGTTCGGCTGCCCTCTTCGCTCTGGGCTATTTGACCCAGGGCAAGAAAAAGGGGGGGGGAGGGTGTTCCCTTGGGTCACCTGTTTTTACTATGAAAACAAGGGGATACCTCCTCCGGAGTTAGTAATTCTGAGCTGTTATTGGGATGGTTGTTTAGTGAGAAGTTTAAGTTTATAAAATTCATTCAAGTCTTAGTTTTTAAAGTATAGCTTTTGAATATTGCATATGTCAACGGACATGATTATGCAATTCTCACACACTTTTAGGAGTATAAGAGTCTCTATTCTCTAGACTTACTTTATTATTGGCTTACTTTAAAAATTATTAGTATAAGGATTATTGGATATTAATAGAGTACATGGATGTATGAAGCTCAATTTTTGGAAGGTGTTGTATCTTTCTAATTTATCATAAATAAGAAAGATACATGTAAGGCCTATTACTTCTTTTCCCTACAGGGGATGACTCTATTTTATTTTATTGAGCGTATTCCATTTTGCTCTATGTCCTTGGCCCTCCAGCCTTTTTACTATTCAGCTATGTCTGGGTCATTGGTACAGTATAAAAATGTTAAAAAATTTATAGTAATTTATATATTTTTTATACTTACCAATGACCCAGACGGGGATGGCCCTCCCAGGAGTTGGGAACTCTTGCCTCCCCGCTGAGTACATAGCGCTTACCAGGCACTGGTTATTAGAATGATAAATGGCGCCAATTTCGGAACGTCCTTGACACTGCGCATGCGCAGTGGGGGCGAGGTGTGGAGGGCCTTTCAGGACATGTTTTCTTTAGTTTTAGATGCAAATTTTGGGGATTGGGGGGCAAAATTTGTGTTTGGCCCTATATTTTAAGAGTTAGCACCAGCTATGTCTGGGTCATTGGTAAGTATAAAAAATATATAAATTACTATAAATTTTTTAAATTTGTCATCATCCAATAAATCCAATGATCTAGATGAAATTCCAACATTCCTTCTGAAAGAGACAATTGATCATCTTCTGCCAGCCATATCATCTATTATATCTGCATCCCTTCATGAGGGATTTGTTCCACGCCCACTGAAAAAAGCACTTGTTACTCCACTCATCAAGAAGCCATCTCTTGATCCTGACAACCTGAAGAATTATCGCCCAGTATCGAACCTCTCCTTCCTGTCTAAATTGTTGGAAAAGGTTGTTGCTTCACAACTCAAAAAACATCTGCATGAAAATGATCTTTTAGAGCCTTTCAAGTCTGCATACAGATCCAATCACAGTACAGAGACAGCTTTACTGCGAGTCAACAACGACATTGTTAAATCAGTGTCTGAGGGTAAGGCTGTACTGCTTGTTCTCTTGGATTTGTCAGCAGCATTCGACACAGTCGACCATGATATTCTTTTGCAGACATTGACACAGCATGGCATATGTGGAACTGTCTTATCATGGTTTGCATCATATCTAGAAGGTCGCAGTCAACAAATATATATCAACAAGACCGGTTCAGAAAGCAAGATGTTAAAGTGTGGTGTTCCTCAGGGCTCAGTTCTTGGTCCACTTTTGTTTACTCTGTACACTTCTTCTCTGGGTCGTCTTCTTAAAAAGCATGGCATATCATATCATCTGTATGCTGATGATACCCAACTGTACATTACATTTAATTCATCTCTTCAAAGTGACTCAATCACTGCAGTCAGCAACATGGAAACTTGCATAAATCTGGTGCGGGAATGGATGATAGATTTTAAACTGAAAATGAATGACTCTAAAACAGAATTCTTAGTGATATCCGGGGTTCGCATGCCTACACCCACTGTTACATCAATTCAGGTTGGAAATAACATCACCATGAAAAGTGAATCGGCCAGGAATATTGGACTGATTATGGAATCAAATTTAAAGCTAGACATCCATATCAATAAAATATGTCAAAAATGTTACTGGCAGCTTCGGAATATTGGAAGACTGAGAACTTATCTTAACCAGTCAGCACTTGAAAACTTGTGCATTCTTTCATCACCTCACAACTAGACTATTGTAATTCAGTGTTAGTGGGGCTGCCGCAGTATTTGATTCAGAAGCTTCAAAAAGTTCAGAATATTGCTGCTCGGATAATTACTGGTACCAAACGCTCTGAACACATAACACCTGTTTTAAGACAATTACATTGGCTTCCAGTTAAACAGAGAATTAATTTCAAAATATTGATCTTAATATTCAAATGTATCCACAAACTGACTCCAGTTTACCTGCAAGAGCTCATCACTGTATACACTCCACCACGCAGTCTGAGATCTAAAGATCAAATTCAACTAGTCATACCTTTTAGCAGATCTAATCTGGCTATTGATCGTGTGTTCTCCATCGTGGGTCCAAGATTGTGGAATGCGTTGCCTATTAGTGTCAGAATTTCAGAAACTATCAACATCTTCAAAAGAAATCTTAAAACTTTCCTATTTACTGAAGCATTCTCCTGAACCTCCCTAGAGGAAACTGAAACATGTGACTCTTTATTTTCAGAAAAGTGTATTTTATTTCTGTGAAGCGTTTTAGGGCACTCTTTGTGGTTTTACGCTTTTACAAAATCAATTATTATTATTATTATTATTATTAAACTGCATTGTGTCCTTGGGCAAGGCACTTATACCCAATTGCCAACATGGGGACATGGTGGTGCCGCGTGGGCGTACTGCATGTTGATGGTGCACTTGTCTTCAGTCAATGCTAACCCTGCTTGTGTGGAGCTTGTATGTTGGGAAGTCTGACAGTTGCTTGCCATTGCTCGGTGGTTCTCTCTGGGTACTCTGGCTTCCTTCACCCATAAAACTGTCCAACACAAGGTGACTCTGGTTGTTGAAAGTTTTGTTAAACCCCAATAAATAAATAAATAAATAAACTAATTCCTTACACCATCATGTGGAAAAACAATGTTTTCAGCAATGAGAATTTCTCATACTTTACTTACAAATTTAACCAACTATATATTGTTTGACAGAGCTCAGCGAGATCTGTCAAACGGCATATAGTGGGTTGAATTTTTATTCTCCCCCCACTGCATGTGTAACATACGTGTGTCCTGGGTGAGATAGCAGGGAGAGACAGATGTTTCTTTTCAACCTACTCACATTTGTTTACAATTGGCTGTAACATAAGTGCAAGCCCTACTTCGGAACTAACTCAAGCTTTTAGAAACTTTTCCAAACGAGTTGGAAAAGTACTAGAGTGCAAAAGCACGAAAAAGATCGAAAAAAGGGTCGAGCGAGACCAGCGCTCGAAATTACAGGTACTCTCTCTGCACACCTCTTGCATTTACCGAGCACATGCGCAACAACCGTGACGTCAATTCCTTTTATTTCCGCCATTTGTACATGGTCAGAAATTTTTTGTGACTCATGCTACTTTGCTGTTTTTTCTTTGTGAACAACTTATAAAATGTGTTTTCTACATTATTAGTGTGCAAGTGGATTGTATCCTTTTGTCAAGCTATCAAAATTATTATTGATTCATGTTAATTTTTATCATTATTGCTTGTTTCTTCACACTTCATCTTGTTTTTCCCCCACGTGTGAACACGACCTTTGTGCTGTTTTCCGTCGGCGGGAAGCTTGATTACATTATTTTCATTAATATAATGCCAAAGACTATTCCTTGTACCTCTTGCTTGCAAGTGAAGCATGTGGACGACTCTCATTCCACATGTGTCACTTGCAACAATTGCACTCAGGCCCAATCATGTGGTATTTGTGGGGTTTGGTCCTCTAAATTCTGGGCTTCTGTTAACAAGGTGGTTCTGTCCAGAGCTAGAAGCCCTCGTTCTCGGGGTAAGGGTAGCCGTGCCATAGCAGACATTTCTGCTGGTGCATGTGGTGACTCTACCACACAGGATTCTGATCTGTCTTCTGTGGCGAGTTCCTCTGCAACTGTTGACAGTGCTAGTTCAGTGATACCTGACGGGGAGACCGTGGTCTCTTTTTCTTCTGATGTCACTCTTGAGGCGTCTGTTTTCGTAGAGAGCTTCTCCGAGGTCAGCTCGGTGACCCTCTCTGATCTGCCTCCTACACCGTCGACTGTTGCTGAGGAAGTTGTTACTCCAGATCCTATTCTGTCTGATGGTGGCTCTTCCATCTCCTCTGGGGATGGTCTACAGTCTCGGGGGACTGAGGCTGTATCTGCTGGTGTGTCTGTGTGCTCTCAGCCTCCTCTAGCCTCGCGGCGGGGCTGTGCAGGTTTGCTGTCTGCTCCGTATCATCTGGCTAGGTTTGCTCATAGTCGGTTGAGCCGGTCGGTCGCTTCGGCAGCGATTCATCGCCCCTCGAGTGAATCGTTTATTGTTCCTCCTTCCCCTGCTAGTGTGCCGCCTAGCAGGATGGTGTTGGGACGTTGGCATCCAGGGCCTGCTGTTCGGCAGCGGTCAGTGACAGCCCATGTTAGCTGTCACTCTCGGAACCTTCCTCCAGTGATTCCTCACTGTGTTCCGAGTCTGGGTGTCGATCGATGCTTGCCGTCGGTCTCAGAGGATGGGCAGTTGGGGCCGTCTGCCGCGCAGAGGCCAATGACAGGTTCCTGTCATTCTTGAGACAATCCTCCGGTGTCTTCTCCCGTGTCCTAGGTCCAGCTACCGATCGACGTGCGCCGTCGGTCTCTTTAGAGAATTTGCAGGCAGGACCTTCTGTTTCACAGAGGTCAGTGATGGCCCCCTGGGCGTCACAATCGGGACTATCCTCCGGTGTCTTCTCACCGTATCCCTATTCTGTCTGCCGATCGACGTTGGTCTCTTCTGAGGATTTGGGTTCTTCTACCAGAAGGGTCCATTGGGAGGATACTCCGTCGTGCGGTGCTACTGCGATGGATTCTCAGGGTGACCTGTGTCAGGCCGTTTTGGCGCTCACCCTGTTGCTTTCTGGCAACCCTCAAGTTGGCCTCCCTGTGCCTCCTGAGGCACAACCTCCTTTGGTCGGTCGCCGAGATGTCTCGCCTGGCCCCTTGGATACTGCACAGTATTCACAGGAGGTTTCTGCTGGTCAGCCCGAGTTGGGCTACGTCTCCTCTGCTACGGAGGATGATGAGTATCTTGAAGGTGATGGGCCCCCCTCGTCAGTCTTGGGGCAGGCTTTGGATTTCGTCTTTGGCTTATTGCCAGACGTTCAACCTTCCGACCAGCCTTCTGTGACCATCCGGCCGTGGTCCACTGTGGACCGCCGTAACTCTGTTGAGCCTTCTAGCTCCGGGGCTTTGCGTCCTCTGCAATCGGCTCAGGTTGTTGAGTCCTTCCAGGGCCTAGACGCCAAAATGCATTCTAAGGCCCTCAAGGGTTCCTTCTTTTCTAGAGCTGATGCCTTTCTGCCTCCATCGCGGTTTCGTGTTTACGATTCAGTCCGTCCACCAGTCTTCCAAGGGATGACTACTGTGGATGAGGATTCTCCTTCCCTCGGGTTAACTAAGCCTAAGTCGGCAGTTCTCCTGATGTCGGTAGTTGAATCTATGGTGGGCCTGTCCTGAGAGATGCTGGGTATGTTATCTCTCGCGGACCATTTCGTCGCTGCCCTGGCTGAATATTTTCCACCAGGGGAGTTTGATGACGCTCAGACGCCTTTTCGTGTTTTGTCACAGGCTCTTATGAACTTGACACGCGCTCACGCCTGTAACACGGCTAATTTGGAGCTGGCACGCCGGGGTGCGGTGTTGGATTCTTCTTCATCCCTTCCTTCTGAGCAACGTGCTGTTCTGAGGTCTGCCTCTTTGGTGGGACCTCAGTTGTTCCATGGTTCTGTGGAAGCTGTTCGTGGCGAAGTTCTTCGTCATTCGAAGGACCAGCTTTTGCTGCGACAGCTTGACCAACCTGCTGCTGCGGGTGGTGGTCGTTCCAGGCCCGCCAAGCATGCTGCTGCGTCTGCCTCGTCAGCGACGTCGGCTACGCCTTCCTCTTGGGGGCCTTGTTGAGGCCGCAAGTGAAGGTTCTCACCTCGATTCGCCTCTAGTCAGGGGAAGGCTGTCACTGTTTTACGACCGTTGGACAGAGATAACGTCGGATCCTTGGGTCCTCGACGTCATTCATTCCGGTCTGCGACTGTCCTTCCATCGGCACCCCAGTTTATCTCGGGTGCCCCTCCTGACTCAGGTCCCTTCCGATTCTCTGCGTCAGGACCTTCTGGTGCAGGAGATCGACAATCTCCTCTCCAAAGGGGCGATCGAGGTGGTCAGGAACACCCTTTCACCGGGGTTTTACTCGAGACTTTTCTTGGTGCCGAAGAAAAACGGCCAATATCGTCCTGTCATCGATCTGAGTATCCTGAACGAGTACATAATAGCTCCTCATTTCAGTATGGAGACTTTCCGGTCGGTTCGACATTCAGTTCATCAGGGCGATTTTGCTGCCAGTATCGACCTGAAGGATGCCTACTTCCATGTACCCACCCATTCATCTGGCGTCACGGAAATACCTTCGGTTCTCGTTTCGAGATCGAGTTTATCAATTCAGAGCTCTCCCGTTCGGTTTGAACCTGGCTCCTTGGGCTTTCACCCGACTGATGTCACATGTGCTTACTTTCCACCGCACTCAGTCGGCTCTGACTTCGTCAGCCTACCTAGACGACATCCTCCAACGGCACCACGATGCTGCTGTTCTGGAGTTCGATGTCCGGCAGTTTCTTTGCCTGCTACCATCGCTGGGTTTCAGAGTCAATTGCGAGAAGTCGGATCTCCTTCCTTCTCAGCGATTCCGTCATTTGGGGATGGATTTCGACACTCTTCACAATGTAGTGTCGGTCCCCCAGGCTCGGGTGACGATTCTTTCCACCTTGACTCGGAACCTGCTTCAATCTTCCTCGGTCTCGGCCAGGACTTTCCTTCGGATGCTGGGCCTTTGCGGTTCGGTGACAGATCTCATTCCGCTCGGTCGCTCATTTGTCCGACCTCTTCAACACTTCCTGTTGGATCATTGGCGTGCGAATGTAGATCTGCTGGACCTGGAACTCACTATTCCTTGGTCTCTGCTTTGTCACCTCGACCCTTGTGCCGATATTCCCTAGCTGACACAGGGTGTTCCGTTGGATCTTCCTTTGGCCGATCGCATCCTTACTGCGGATGCCAGCGATCGGGGCTGGGGTGCGATGTTGGATCCTCTCGGTCTGTCTACTCCTGGTGAATGGGACAGCGAGCAGGTGGGCCTTCATATCAACCAGAAGGAGCTCCTTGCTCTTCTGTTGAGTTTTCGGCTTTGGATCCCTCATCTGTCGGACCATATTGTCCTACTTCTTTCGGACAATTCGACAGTAGTGGCCTACATACGGAATCAAGGAGGCACACATTCCATTCCCATGTATCGGCTGTCTCGGGATCTTCTTCTGTTGGTGCGGGATGTGAACGCTCGGGTGTCCATTCGACACATTCCCGGGCGTCTCAACGTCCTAGCAGACTCCCTGTCCTGACGCGACAGTGTCCTTCCAACTGAATGGATGCTACATCGGTCGGTGTTTCAGGCGATTTGCTAGCAGTGGGGACGTCCTCAGGTTGACCTTTTGCCACTCGCTGGAATCATCAGGTAGAGACCTTTGTCTCCCCTTGTCCAGATCCTCTGGCATTTGCAGTAGATGCTCTGTCTCTGAACTGGACAGGTAGGATCGGCTATGCCTTTCCTCCTGCACTGATTCTTCCTCAGGTATTAGCAAAGATTCGTGCTTGCAGTTGCAGGATCATTCTGATCGCACCCCTGTCTCCACAGAGGGTGTGGATCAATCTGCTGCGGCCTCTATTGGCCGATCGACTGATTCGTCTACCTCTAGGTCGCGATCTTCTTTCCCAGGGTCGTCCCAGGAAGTATCACAACAGCCTGACGAGCCTGTCCCTTCACGCCTGTCTTTTATCAGGTCCAGTCTCCGACGTAGAGGTTTTTCACGACGATCTGTGGAGTGCATTTCTGCATCACGGTGCCATTCCACTGGCATGACTTACGCTGCCAAGTGGAAGGTTTTCTGCCGCTGGTGTGCAGATCACGATGTGAATTACCGTGATCCGTCAATCGCTCAAATTGCGTATTTTCTGGTTTTTCTTTTTTACTCCAAGGGCCTCCAGCCTATTACGATTAAGGGCTATCAGTCTATGCTGTCTGATACTTTCTCTTATGTGGGAAAGCGGTGCATCGGTCGTAATCTTTTTCTCTCCAAACTCATTCGGCACTTTTCTTTGAAGAGGCCTCGAGTTTTGCGTCTTACACCCAAGTGGAACTTGGCATGGGTGTTGCACTGTTTGGAGGGGGCGCCATTCGAGCCTTTATCTGAGACCGATATGCGTTTTCTCACCTATAAGACGGCTGTTCTTCTAGCGTTTGCTTCTGCTCGACAAGTCAGTGAGCTTCATGCGCTATCTGTTGATTCTGCCTTCTTCCAAAATGAGGCTAACAGTGTCACCTTCACTACTGATTGCTCTTTTCTGGCTAAGAATCAACTTCCTATTTCAGTACCTCCTCCCATCTGCATTCGGGCTCTCCCTGCTGTCGATGGCTGGAGGCCTCTTCTTTGTCCTGTTTGTGCGATCAAGACTTACATTACTCGCACTCAGTTCATTCGGAGGGGTCGGAAGAGATTCTTTATGTCTCTCATTCCTAAGAGGCAGTCTATCTCTTCCCATTCTATTTCCAGGTGGATCTGTCTTGCAATCAAGCTGGCTTATTCCCGCTTGTCTGCATCGGATCTTGTTTCGAACTGGTTTAATGCTCATGAGGTTCGTGCCATTTCTACATCATGGGCGTTCTCCAATTCTGTTTCACTCCGGGATGTTATGAATGCGGCTTACTGGAGGAATGCTTCTACCTTCTCCTCCTTTTATCTCCGCCACCTTCAGCAGCAATCTGAGGACCTTTATTCTTTAGGCCCTCTCGTTGCTGCTCAGGCTGTTGTGCACCCTCATTAAAATTGTTTTTATTGAGGTTGTGCTTCGCTCAGCCTTGTTCTTTTCAGGTGCCTTCTCTCTATCTTCATTACAGGTTTCGCTATTGTCCTCTGCCCTCTTTGCTTTTCTTTCTGCTACTCTTGTTGGTATTGGTTATGTGATTCACCTCCTCCTATTGTTTATTCAGCCAATTGTATACAATTGTGAGTAGGTTGAAAAGAAATTAAGATTTTTTAGTAAATTTTGTTTCTTAACATACCTTCCACAATTGTTTACCGGAGGCCCACCCTCCTTGGAGATATCTATGATATCGATGCCTCCCCGCTAAATCAGAAACTTCTCATTGGCAGAAATACGCAATTGACGTCACGGTTGTTGTGCATGTGCTCGGTAAACGCAAGAGGTGTGCAGAGAGAGTACCTGTAGTTTCGCGCGCTGGTCTCGCTCGACCCTTTTTTTGATCTTTCGATGCTTTTGCACTCTAGTACTTTTCCAACTCGTTTGGAAAAGTTTCTAAAAGCTTGAGTTAGTTCTGAAGTAGGGCTTGCACTTATGTTACAGCCAATTGTAAACAATTGTGGTAGGTATGTTAAGAAACAAAATTTACTAAAAAATTTTAATATCCCACCCCACCCACATGACGTTATACATTTATAACGTTATTATGACGTTATGCATATCGTATCAGTTTCTTGCTACCAACTAATTCATATTGGCGTCATTGGAATGCAGTGTGATCAAAGTTCGATGCTTTGAAACTCTTCAACCTACAAGTTGAAGTTCCTAATCGATTTCATGGTATATACCTTTGGTATATTCATAACTTGTGCATGCTCTTTCCGATGGTGTCATCAGTTTCTCAAAACAACGAATACAAAATGAATTGATTGAATCAGCACGTGACTCCTGATTACCTCTGGCTAACATAATCGCTGCATGGTGGCAGGAGAAAAATCATCCTCGATGAGTCTGAAGGTGGGAATGGGGAAATCTCACCCTCGGGGCAAGATAGTTGAACCAGTCCCTCAGCAAGCCTCGGGTCTCCTTAAAATATCTTGCCCCTTGGGTGAGATTTCCCCATCCCACCTCCAGACTCATCGGGGATCATAATAGTCCCACACAAGCAAAATAGTATTTTCTAGGGTGCACATTGGCTCTGTAGTTACATCATTAGACTTTAAACTGAAAAGTCCATGGTTTGATCCCCTCTGGGGCTGTCTGCATTGTGTCCTTTGATAAGGCAATTAATCTCGATTGGCCACGTAGGGGCATGTTGGCTCTGTGTACCAAGGTGTACTGCATGTAGATGGGACACTTGTCTTCTACCAGTGCTAACCCTGTTTGGGCAGAGTTAGTTCGCTGGGGAGTCTAACAGTTGCTTGCCAATGCTTGGTGGTTCTGCCCAGGTACTCTGGCTTAAGCACTCCGTACAACTGTCAGACACAAGACAACCCTGGCTGTTGAATGTGTCCTTAAACCCCAATAAATAAATAAATAATAGATAGATATATTTTCTTTTGTATAGCTTAAAAGAAGATACTGACCCGAGCAGTGGGAATACCAGCTTCATGTCACCATACAGAAAATTAGTATCAGCATCTGTAAGTTCAATTATATAATCTTTTAACTGACGATTACTTTTGGATGAAAAATAACATTATTTCCAGCCCTCACAATTGTTGAGTATTTATTCTGTTTTATCTTGTTTGACACAGCTCACTAAGCTCTGTGAATCTGTGAAACAAGATATAACAGAATAATAGCTTAAGTATCCATTCATCCATCTAAACATCCATCTGTCCATATGTTCATCTTTCTGTCCATCCATCCATCTTGTCATCTGTGTGTACATATGTCTGTCTGCCCTCCGATGTCTGTTCGAGTTATAACTTGAACATTACTGTTCAGATTTCAATGAAATTCCATACAGATGTTCACTACATGTGATCTTTCAGGAGCATCAGCCGTTTTGTTGTTGGAATATTTTTTCTGTGAGTTATGGCCCTTTGAATATATAAAATAGCCAATTATGTATCTGTTCGCCTTGTATCTCAGGTTTGGGTTATCGGATCTCAGTGAAATTTGGAATGAAGATTGTTTATGGGAAAGGCTTTCAAATGAGTCTCTTATAATATTTCTTAAATTTCACTTTCTAGACTCTTCTCTTGCAATTGTTTGGTGGTATGCACTGTGGGGGTATGCACCGGGGGCAGTGACCCACCTCTTGTTTAGTCAGTTAATGGGGATTTGCTCAATTAATGGAACAAATTTGTACTAAAGGATTGATGAATGGTTTGGTGTTTGGAAATAATATGCAATTTAGAGTGTCATTCCATAAGGCAATATCCAGTTAACCCTTAAGTCCTCAGATTAATTTTACTTAAATAACAACTGTATATACATGTACATAGCTGCAGATGACTAAATAATGCTTGTACATTATTGTTGGCTGTCTGTACAGGCAGCCAACAATGATGTAAAAACACTGTGAAGATAAATGCATCCTACCAGTGGAGTTCTCAAGGAAGAATACACTTGGGACAACTTTTTCAGAGCAATATTAAAGAGGCTGTTTATGCCTGTATGGGAACTTAAGAGTTAATTGGGATCCATTGCTAGAGATGGGTGGTATTGGAGTTTTGATTTCGGTATGGGTTTGGGTATTTTTAAGGGGGTATCCTTTGGTATCGGTTCGTTATTCGGTATCTGACTTGACTGAGATTTTCTGTTTGCACCAAAGGGAATTCACATCAGGAAAATACAGAATAAGTTGTTCTTGTATCATTCTACCACAGCTCCACAACTGCCACTGCCCATGAGCTTAACAGTGGCATTCTTTTACGAACACAAATCATATCTACAGTAATTTTGTGACTTCTTCTAAATTCTCCTTAACCTTTAAAGGCCTGTTTGAGGTGTTTACAATCTCAAAGCATGTGCCTGTTACATGCCATATCCAGGACGTCCTGCTGACAATAAACAAATCACCTGGGCAGTGATTTGTAGTCTGTTAAGGCAGCCAAGACTTGCCAAAAATTCACTGTTAAGCAGCAGGGCATGTTCAGGTTGTAGTCTAGTGGTAATTCAGGAGGACAATTGCCCAGGCCCCTGAGGGTAAACAAAACTGAAAATAAAATCAGCCACATCTTTCATGAAAATGAACCCTTCAGCTGCTATCAAGTCTCAACAAGCCTTATAAATAGTGAATGTATGAAAATTTTTATACTGTACCAATGACCAAGACATAGCTGGTGCTAACTCTTAAAATCTAGGGCCAAACACAAATTTTGCCCGCCAATCCCCAAAATTTGCATCTAAAACCAAAAGAAATCATGTCCTGAAGGACCTCCATACTTTGCCCCCACTGCGCATGCGCAGTGTCAAGGACGTTCCAAAATTGGCGCCAATCACCATTCTTTGTTTGGCCCTTCATCAGTCAACATCTCACTGATCTTTGTGCTTGTAAATCTCAGTTTAAAGGATGCCAGACACATAATTATTGGAGAAATGGTGATTCTAAGGAGGATATAGAAGGAGGAGAGGAAAAAGGAGTGACAGAAAATAATCAGGGCTGTAACTTAAAATTTTTTAATGAAATTATGTTAAGTTGCCTATTTTCGAGGCATGGGCCTGTTGTTGTCATTCTTGCTATAAAGTTGCACTGCTTATTCAGTGTTTCCTCTCTCCTGGTCTTCTAAGTCCCCCCTTGCTATTCTCCCATGCTTTTGGCATATTTTTGAGAAAGATCATTTCTAAATTCTCTTGGGAGAATTAGCTTGGTTACAGAATGAATTCTGTTATTTTCCCCATGTTTACGTTTTCACCCATGGGTGTATAAACGTTGTGTTCTGCATCTACCATCTGATGTTCTGCAGATTCTCCCCTGGGAGTCTCTGTTTTGCATCAGATAGTGTGTAATTTTGATGACTGATTTCGGGCCGGTTTTGTCAGTGCCTGGAGTCATGTTTTCTGGTGTTTTTACACTGTTTACATTGGCAACAGTCTCTTTTGAGGGGGGCTGTTTGCCTTTGGAGTAGTTTATCTCACTATAAGATACATTATTATTATCCGTAAGTGTTGCATTAATTATTTAATATAATTTTAAAATTTTTGACCACACTTAACCTTGGGATCCATTGGGGCTCAACGTTACTTTTCAGAAACTTGGGCTTCTCTGAAAAAATATTTTTCAAAAATTATTTTGATTTTCAATTGTTTTTTCATTATTAATGGATCATGTTATTATGTATCTTTGTGTTTAGGGGTTTGTGCGAGTACTAGTACTTGTTGTTGACTTTTCACAATGAAAGGATATTGTTCAAATTGTAATAGGAAGAAATCTTCCTCTGACTTTCATGATCATTGTATTAATTGTAGTCAGTGTACTCGCACTAACTCCTGTTCAATATGTCAATATTGGGATGACAAACATTAGAAACGTGTGTCACGATATGTTGTTAGTGGAGAGAGGGCTATGCCGGCCCTTTCTCCGCAGGGTCACTCTACTCTATCAGTTTCTATTTCAGAGGAACAAGAACAGGGTGATGTTTCCATGTTATCTTCCGCAAGTGCACTTCCGTCGTCACAATTGAATGCAGAGCTAGCGGCAAAAGTGCTCATGGAGATACGACAGTTGCCTAAGAGGTCCCTAGTAGGATCGACGGCGCTGTCGTCCGCTAGCTCGCCCAGTGTAGCGTCCATTCACCGAATGGTTCGGCAGCCGGGTTCGTCCGATGCGGTCCAGGAGGAAATGTTGGGTGATGCGAGCACTATAAACATTCAAGGTGCACACCCAGTGATGACGGATAGTAGGAGAGATCGGAGGAAGCCTTCTAGTCCGGTTCCTAGCTCGTCCAGGTCCATCCGGACTGCGAGCGAGAGAGGCCCCTCTCTCGTACAGCAACATCTGGGACCAGATGTTGTGGTACAAAATGTGTCGTTAGCAGAGCACATGTCCGTCGCTCGGGACGCTCCGTTGTATAGGCAGTCCGCTGAGACTGCTCAGGCTTCTTCTTCCTCTCACCAGCGCACACGACCGCACCTTGGCTACGTGACCGCCGATATTCTACCAGCTTCGCCGATCAGGGATTCTTCGGCGACCAGGTCACGCCATCCGGTAGCCAGGGACACGAGGCCGGTTGACACCGGACGTTCGCATAGGAAGAGTATGCGGGAGTCACTAGATGCGGAGCTGCCCTCGGCGAAGCAGCGAAAGACTGCGCCTCCGCAGGCCTCGATGTCGGACGTGCTTGCTCAAATAGCACAACTTATCGCAGCATCCCAGCAACCGACAGAAACGGTGTCGGATCGGGAATTATCCGACTGCGCTGGGTCGGTACGCTCCGCTGAAGCATCGGGTGCGGACGACCGGGAGCATCATGAGGTCCGACCGGATGGTGAAAGGGATACGGATGACTTGGAGTTATCCCTTTTGGAACAACATAAAGCTGCCGTGGACTTCATCCGGCACTTTCTTCCTCAGGTTGTTCCGTCGGGCCAGACTGCTGCGGTACCGGACAAGAGAATTATAGCGTCATTGGACACTGATTTCTTCGAGCGGTTCAAGGACATCGCTCCTGAGTTTCCGTCTCAGTCCAATAATGTCACAAGGACATTTGAATTATTGAACGACGCTATATTCAAGCTTGCTTCCAAAACAGGAAAAGCGGGTTTCTTGTCCGCCAATGCTCTTAACCTGCCTTTCATTAATGCAAGGAATAAATTCGATACGGCAGGACAGGGTATCCCGAGAGTTCCTCTGCGTATGGACGACGAGGCGGAAGACTTAGAATGATCATTACCGTCGTCTACGTCTATCCCAACCGCGGTGTTGGATACGACTATTTCGTCTAACAGAGCCAGTTTAGATGCTTTATCTTACGCAGACCACCTCACAAAGGCGTTATCACTGCGTCTTCAAGGTAAAGAATTCCAGGATGTTCAATCCTCTTTAAGACTTCTTTCAAGGGCAGTAGCTTATTCCACGTGTAACTCCGCCCTTTCAGTGGCAAACCTGGAGTTGGTTAGACGTGACGCAGCCCTAGCTACATCCACACTCGTGGATAGTAAGGTGAAGAACTCTCTCAGAGTCGCTTCGGTCTCCGGAGAACTTCTCTTCGACGGCAAGCTTTCTGCAATTTACGATAAAATTACTAAGAAAGCTTCGGATTCTCTGCTGTTTAAATCCGCTTCTAAGAAGACGGACATGGCAGATAAGAGTAAGACAGGCACTTCTGGGTCTAATGCGCCCAAGAGAGGTTCCTATAGAGGTTCCGGTGCGTCCCCTTGGTCTTATTCAAGAGACCGTCAAGGCAGCGACTCACGTGCGGGACGTCCTTCGGGCCGGGACAATCGGTCGGACGCCCCGAGGTCGGCGGGTCGTGGAGGACGTGGTTTCTCCTCCCGCAGGCCTTGCAGGTCCAGGAGGTGATGGCTTCAACCTCTATCGCGTTCCGGTTGGCGAAAGGTTGTCGAGTTTTTCAGAAGAGTGGGCGTCGATTACGGACGACCCTTGGGTGAGAGGGGTGATTTCGGAAGGTCTAAGAATATCCTTCAAATGAAAGCCTCCATTAACTCGAAGTCCAAAATGAACTCAACTTCCATCAAATCCGCAGAAAAGAGACGCTCTGTTATCAGAGGTGCAGTCTCTTTTAATGAAGAACGCGGTAGAGGTCGTAGAAAACCAGGAAACACCGGGATTCTACAGCCATCTGTTTCTGGTTCCGAAACCAGACGGCTCGTTGCGTCCAGTCATAGATTTGAGCTGGATAAACAAGCTGATCGTCGCTCAGAAGTTTTATATGGAGACGATTCGATCGGTCAGAGCGAGTATTCGGGTGAACGATTATGCTACAAGCATAGATCTCAAAGATGCATACTTTCACGTCATGGTACATCCGACATTCAGAAAGTATCTACGCTTCGCAGTCCTAGGAGTGGTGTATCAATTCCGGGCGATGTGCTTCGGATTGATCCTAGCACCCTGGGCTTTCACTCGGGTAATGAACTCGGTAATGATGTATTTCCGAGCTCATTCGTCTGCGGTAACGTCGGCCTACCTGGACGACATTCTTCAGAGGTACGGCAACGAGTTAACGCTTCAGAACGATGTGCAGAATCTGCTTCTATTGCTCCGACTTCTCGGTTTTATAATAAACGAGGAGAAGTCGGATCTGGTGCCGTCCAAGTCATTCACACATCTGGGAATGAGCTTCGAGACGCACAACAATCTCCGTCTGCCGTTAACCAGAGTGAAATTAGTCAGTTGTTACGCTCGCTATTGTCTTCACACAGACAAAGTCACAGCGAGGGAGTTCATGAGACTGATAGGTCTGTGCGGAGCCGCTGCGGATCTCATTCCGATGGGGCGGTTACACACTCGTCCTCTCCAAATTTTCTTGACTCAGAATTGGAGTGTGAAAATTCATTCGCTCGACATAGACGTTCTATTGTCAGATCAAGTGAAACGAGAGATTCAGACTTGGGCAAACATTCAGAGGTTAACTCAGGGAGTTCCGCTGCAGTTGCCGGATCCGAGTTTTACGATTATGACGGACGCCAGTCAAACAGGTTGGGGTGCATCATTGATCCCAACGGATTCGAGATGCCAGGGTCTTTGGGATCCGCAATTCCTACGCAAGCACATAAACATCAAGGAAATGATGTCAATTTGGCTTGCGTTACGTCATTGGATGGACATTATTCACAATGCTCATGTCCAAATCCTGTCTGACAATACGACAGTAGTGGCGTATATATGGAACCAGGGAGGCACTCATTCAGTTCCGTTATTCAATCTAACGGAAAGAATCCTTCTGTTTGCTCTAGAACATCAAGTTCTACTTTCGGTCCGTCATATACCGGGTTGTCTGAATGTACTAGCAGACTCCCTTTCACGAAAGGGTCGCTTGTTGCCGTCGGAGTGGACTCTCAACAAACAAGTATTCAATCAGATTTGCCACCAATGGGAATGGCCAATGATAGACTTATTTGCGACACATCTCAACAATCAGTTGCAGACGTATGTGTCTCTGTGTCCGGATCCAAGAGCATTTGCTGTAGACACTCTGTCGATCCCTTGGGTCGGAATGATAGGATATGCGTATCCTCCAACGCCGTTGATTCAGCAAATATTGCTAAAAATAAAACAATCTCAATGCAAGATTCTGTTGGTAGCATCTCTGTCTCCACAGAGACCGTGGATAAATCTACTCAGGTGTCTGTTGTGGGACCTACCGCGAAAGCTTCCTCCACGGGAGGATCTTCTTTCGCAGGGGAAACCGCGTCAATTTCATCACAACCTGCAAGGTATCAACCTTCACGTTTTTCCGTTGTGCGGTCCTTCTTGCATGGCAAGCACTTTACAGGACGAGCAGTGGACGCGATTTCTAACTGTAGGAGGACCTCCTCTTCGCTAAACTATGCGGCTAAGTGGAAGGTCTTTTGTCGTTGGTGTAGGGATCATTCTGTTTATATTTTCGATCCCTCCATACCAGACATTGCAAACTTTCTAGTATACTTGTTTGACGAAATCAAACTGCAGCCTGTTACTATTAAGGGTTATAGGTCTATGTTATCTGATACCTATGCACATCATGATAGTTTACAAATTGGATCTAATGTCTCTTTATCTAAGTTAGTTAGAAACTTCTCGATAAATAGACCCAGAACTCTTAGGTTAATTCCTAAGTGGAATTTAGCTTGGGTTCTTCTTAAACTGAAGGAAAAGCCATTTGAACCTCTTGGGACAGTAGATTTCAAATTCTTGTCTTATAAGACAGCTTTTCTCTTAGCTTTCTTTTCTGCTAGAAGAGTCAGTGAGCTTCATGCACTGTCGGTGGATGATTCTCACTATCGTAGTGTCGGGAACACTATCACCTTCACTACTAATGTGGGATTTTTAGCTAAGAATCAGGCTCCTAATAAATATCCGGAACCTATTGTTATTTAGGCCCTTCCGTATTCAGATGGGCGTAGGCCTTTACTCTGTCCTGTTAGAGCGTTACGTATTTATAAACAGAGATCTTAGTTTCTGTCGCCACGGAGACCGTGGATAAATCTACTCAGGTGTCTGTTGTGGGACCTACCGCGAAAGCTTCCTCCACGGGAGGATCTTCTTTCGCAGGGGAAATCGCGCCAACTCCATCACAACCCACAAGGTCTCAACCTTCACGTTTTTCCGTTGTGCGGTCCTTCTTGCATGGCAAGCACTTTACAGGAAGAGCAGTGGACGCGATTTCTAACTGTAGGAGGACCTCCTCTTCGCTAAACTATGCGGCTAAGTGGAAGGTTTTTCGTCGTTGGTGTAGGGATCATTCTGTAGATATTTTTGATCCCTCTATACCAGACATTGCAAACTTTCTAGTATACTTGTTTGACGAAATCAAATTGCAGCCTGTTACTATTAAGGGTTATAGGTCTATGTTATCTGATACCTATGCACATCATGACAGTTTACAAATTGGATCTAATGTCTCTTTATCTAAGTTGGTTAGAAACTTCTCGATAAATAGACCCAGAACTCTTAGATTAATTCCTAAATGGAATTTAGCTTGGGTTCTTCTTAAATTGAAGGAAAAGTCATTTGAACCTCTTGGGACAGTAGATTTCAAATTCTTATCTTATAAGACAGCTTTTCTCTTAGCTTTCTCTTCTGCTAGAAGAGTCAGTGAGCTTCATGCACTGTCGGTGGATGATTCTCACTATCGTAGTGTCGGGAACACTATCACCTTCACTACTAATGTGGGTTTTTTAGCTAAGAATCGGGCTCCTAATAAATATCCGGAACCTATTGTTATTAAGGCTCTTCCGTCTTCAGACGGGCGTAGGCCTTTACTCTGTCCTGTTAGAGCGTTACGTATCTATAAACAGAGATCTCAGTTTATCAGAAAGGGACGGAAACGTTTCTTTCTGTCTTTGATGCCTAATAGAAGGGACATTTCGGTCCATTCTATTGCTAGATGGATTCAATTAACTATCCGTACTGCTTATGAGAGTTTATCTTCTTCTCAGCAGTCTGTGCTTAAGATTTCCGCTCATGAAGTAAGAGCTCTTGCTACTTCTTAGGCTTATGCTAATAGTGTTGCTATTACAGATTTAATGAAGGCTGCTTATTGGTCTCAGCCATCTACATTCACGAATTTTTATCTCAGAAATATTGAGTCCATTTCTGGAGACCTGCATTGTTTAGGTCCGTTATCTGTTGCTCAGAATGTCGTCCACTAAACAGTTGCAACTATAGTTATGCAGGCTTTCTGTTCCGGCAGTGACTCCGTCCGGCTGCCCTCTTCACTCTGGGCTATTTGACCCAGGGTAAGGGGAAGGGGGGGGGGGGGGGGTGTTCCCTTAGGTCACCTGCTTTATAATGAAAAGCAAGGGAATTCCTCCTCCGAAGTCAGTATTTCTGAGTCGTTCCCGGGATGGTTTTAAAGTGTAATATTAATATTTAAAATTCATTCATGTCATGTTTTTAAAGTGTAGCTCGGTGTGAAGCATTTGTATATGTCAAGTGTCAAACAGGCGTTAATATACAATCCTCGGACACTTTTAAAGAATATAAAGAGTCTCAATTCTCTGAACTAACTTTATTTATTGGCTTACTTTAAAAATAATTAGTATAAAGGGTTATACTGGATGTTAATAGAGAACATGAATGTTATTGTGCTCAATTATGAAGGGTATTGTATCTTTCTAATTTATCATAAATAAGAAAGATACATGTAAAGCCTAATACCCCTTTTCTCCTTGAGGGATTGACTCTATATTATATAGTTGAGCTTATTGGATTTTCCTCTATGTCCTAGGCCCTCCAGCCTTTTTACTGTTCAGCTATGTCTGGGTCATTGGTACAGTATAAAAATGTTAAAAAATTTATAGTAATTTATATATTTTTTATACTTACCAATGACCCAGACGGGGATGGCCCTCCCAGGAGTTGGGAACTCATACCTCCCAGCTGAGTACATAGCGCTGACCAGGCACTGCTTGCAAGAATGGTGATTGGCGCCAATTTCGGAACGTCCTTGACACTGCGCATGCGCAGTGGGGGCAAATTCTGGAGGTCCTTCAGGACATGATTTCTTTTGGTTTTAGATGCAAATTTTGGGGATTGGGGGGCAAAATTTGTGTTTGGCCCTAGATTTTAAGAGTTAGCACCAGCCCTGTCTGGGTCATTGGTAAGTATAAAAAATATATAAATTACTATAAATTTTTTAACATTCATATGATTTTGGTATTAAGTGATTGGTTTGGTTTGGTTTTTCAGTATCCCCCTGATATAGGGTGTCTGTTCGGTTTTTTTGGTTTATTGCCCATCTCCACCCATTGCATTGCTTTAATAATCTTCAGACTCTATAATGCAAGGGTC
The DNA here is from genome assembly GCA_031216915.1 of Pictodentalium vernedei. Classification (NCBI taxonomy): domain Eukaryota; kingdom Metazoa; phylum Mollusca; class Scaphopoda; order Dentaliida; family Dentaliidae; genus Pictodentalium; species Pictodentalium vernedei. The sequence continues at coordinate 498,849,750 of CM062295.1, forward strand.
AAACACATCATTCAAACAATTAGTCATTGAAGAAATATTTCTTTGCAGGCTGCTGCAGTATATCTACAAAAAGAAGCTGAAAAGTGGGAAGATGATCATAACCCAATAGTTAAAGTTGGTAAAGAAATGTCACAACTCATGTTGAGACTGGAGACTCTGACTAATGAAGAAGAATTTGATAAAAATGTAAGCATCACTGTCAACTACGAGAACTCTTGTGGTATCATAAAATTTTCTCTGATGTTTTTATTTTGCCAGGTGAAAGTAAGAATTTAATGCCTAAAAAGTTAAAAATCTGTTTCTCAAGCCCTCCCCTATGATCAATTTGGCCGACTCATTCTCTCTTTTTATAACCAATGCAAACTTAAAAAAATAAAAATTAAATGATTTATGTCTGATACTTTACCCAAGTTAATAAAATTGATAAATTTGTCCTGTGAGTGTAACAAGGCTTTGCAATGCTTTACACCACCATCGATGCTATTCTGTAGGTTATGAGGTCTAAAATATAAAACAAACCAAGAATATGAACTTTTTGATGGCAAAGGAATCATTACAAAAATAAAAGATAAAAAAAAAGAACACCCACCCACATGTAATTTTACAAAATAATGGCCAGAGAAACAGAAGATCTATTTTGTAGGGCCTAATCTATTTTATTTGTAGATAGAGCTACGTGAGTTCTGTCATAGATGACATAATTGTGTAAACTCCTAATGGTAATGTTGGAGAATTTTGCTGCTGTTCCTACAGAAACAGTCCTTCATCACAAGGCATCACATTACCGTAGAGATTTCCTCAGAGATGCGTGGACATTTTGGGATAGTAACAACACCTTCAAAGTTATATTTTTTTATTTTGTATTTCAAATGAAAAAAAAAACATCATGATCAACATTATTAATCAAAATGTGTTTTCACAATAACTAAAAAACAAGAGTATCTCAAAATATCACATGGTATTATTCATTATATCGTCAGCAAGTGGCCGGGTATGGGATGGTACCTGGTCTATCAGTTCTATACCAGGTGAGGCGAAGCCAAGTCTGGTATAAAACCGACAGACCAGATACCATCCCATACCTGGCCACTTGCTGACTATGTTATGAAGTTCCCCTACCGATGACCTTCAGGAATAAAGTTAATGAAAAGTTGAATAAAAGGGTTAACAAAGCACATTTAAACATTAAAAAAAATCACTTTTAATCTGTTGAGTAAACTGTAATGAAAATGTTTGCTTCAGATCTATAGAATCGTAAAAACAACAAAGAATATTTTTATACTTTACCAATGACCCAGACATAGCTGGTGCTAACTCTTAAAAATCTAGGGCCAAACACAAATTTTGCCCCCCAATCCCCAAAATTTGGATCTAAAACCAAAGAAATCATGTCCTGAATGGCCCTCCATACTTCACCTCTACTGCGCATGCGCAGTGTCAAGGAGGTCCCAGAATTGGTGCCATTTATCATTCTTTGTTTGGCCCTTCGTCAGTTCACATCTGACTGATATTTGTGCTTGTAAATCTCAGTTTAAATGATGCCAGACACATAAATATTAGAGAAATGGTGGATCTAAAGAGGAAATAGAAGGAGGAGAAGAAAAATGAGTGACAGAAAATAATCAGGGCTGTAACTTAAAATTTTTTAATGAAATTATGTTAAGTTACCTATTTTCGAGGCATGGGCCTGTTGTGGTCATTCTTGCTATAAAGTTACACTGCTTGTTCAGTGTTTTCCTCTCTCCCTTTCCTTTAAGCCCCCCCCCTTGCTATTCTCCCATGCTTTTGGCATATTTTCTGTAATATTATTACTAAAATTTCTTGGGAGTTTTAGCTGGGTAACAGAATGAATTCTGTTCTTTTCCCCATGTTTACGTCCTCACCCATGGGTGTTTAGGCGTAGTGTTCTGCATCTACCATCTGATGTTCTGCAGTTTCTTCCCTGGAAGTCTCTGTTTTGCATCAGATAGTGTATTATTGGTAACTGATTTCGGGCCATGGTTATCAGTGCCTGGAGTCATGTTTCTGGTGTTTTTACACTTCTTGTTTACATTGAGAACAGTCTCTGTGGAGGGGGATTTCTTGTCTTTGTGTTAGTTTAATCATAACAAGATACATTATTATTATTCGTAAGTGTTGCATTAATTTTTAAAAATATTTTTAAAATTTTTGTCCGCACTTAGGCTTGGGATCCATTGGGGCTCAACGTTACTTTTCAGAAACTTGGGCTTTTCTGAAAAAATATTTTTTCAAAATTTTTTTTTGATTTCAATTATTTTTTCTATGTTAATGGATCATGTTATTATGTATCTTTGTTTTCAGGGGTTGGTGCGAGTACTAGGACTTTTTGTATTCTTTTCACTATGAAAGGATATTGTTCAATTGTAATAAGAGGAAATCTTCCTCTGACTTTCATAATCATTGTATTAATTGTAGTCAGTGTACTCGCACTAACTCCTGTTCAGTATGTGTCAATTGGGATGACAAACATGGGAAGCGTGTGTCACGGTATGTTAGCGGGGAAATGGCCATGCCGGTCCTTTCTCCGCAGGGTCACTCTAGTTTATCAATCTCTATTTCAGACGAACAAGAACAGGGTGATGTATCCGTGATGTCTTCCAAAAGTGTGCCTCCGTCGTCACAATTAAATGAAGAGCTAGCGGCAAAGTGCTCATGGAAATACGTCAATTGCCTAAGAGGTCCCTAGTAGGATCGACGGTCTTTGACGTCCGCTAGCTCGCCCGGTGTAGCGTCCATTCATCGAATGGTTCGGCAGCCGGGTTCGTCCGTTGCAGTCCAGAAAGGAGTTTTGGGTGATGCGAGCACTATAAATCAACTAAGTGCACACCCAGTGACGGCGGATCAGAGGAGAGAACAGAGGAAGCCTATTAGTCCGGTTCCTAGCTCGTCCAGGTCCATCCGGGCTGCGAGCGAGAGAGGCCCCTCTCTCGTACAACAACATCTGGGACAGATGTTGTGGTACAAAATGTTTCGCATTCGGAGCACACGTCCGCCGCTCGGGACGCTCCAGAGAGACTGTCAATAAGGCTTCCTCATCCTCACGGCAACGCACACGACCGCACCTTGGCTATGTGACCTCGGATATCCAGCCAGCTTCGCCAATCAGAGAATCCACGGCGACCAGGTCACGCCATCCGGTAGCCAGGGACACGAGGCCTGTAGACTCCGGACGTTCGCATAAGAAAAGTATGCAGGAGTCAACGTACACGGAGCTTCCAGCGGCAAAGCATCGTAAGACTGCTACTCCACAGGCCTCAGTGACGGACGTGCTATCCCAAATAGCACAACTTATCGCAGCATCCCAGCAACGACAGAATCTCTGTCGGATCAGGTAGTATCCGACGACGCTGGGTCGGTACGCTCCGCTGAAGCATCAGGTACGGACGTCCGAAAACTTCATAGGGTCCGACAGGATGGCGAAAGGGATTCGGAGGATGTCGAGCTTTCCCTTTCGGAACAACATAAGCTGCCGTACATTTCATCCGGCTTTATCTTCTAGAGGTTGTTTCATCGGATCAGAATGCTGCAATGCCGGATAAGAGACTGATAGCGTTGGTGGACACAAGAATTTTTTGATCGGTTCAGGGACATCGTCCCTGAGTTTCCGACACAGTCCAATAATGTCACAGGAACTTTCGAATTATTGAACGACGCTATATATATATGCTTGCTATTAAACAAGCAAGTCTGGTTTCTTGTTCGCAAAAGTTACCATGATGTCTTCCAAAAGTGTGCCTCTGTCGTTAGTTAAATGAAGAGCTAGCGGCAATAAGTGCTCATGGAAATACATCAATCGCCTAAGAGGTCCCTAGTAGGATCGACGGCGTTGACATCCACTAGCTCGCCCGGTGTAGTGTCTATTCATCGAATGGTTCGGCAGCCGGGTTCGTCCGTTGTGGTCCGGGAAGGAGATTTGGGTAATGCGAGCACAAAAATTAGACAAAAGTGCACACCCAGTGACGACGGATCAGAGGAAGGATCGGAGGAAGCCTATTAGTCCGGTTCCTAGCTCGTCCAGGTCCATCCGGGCTGCGAGCGAGAGAGGTCTCTCTCTCGTACGACAACTTCTGGGACCAGATGTTGTGGTACAAAACGTTTCGCATTCGGAGCATACGTCCGCCGCTCGGGACGCTCCGTTATATAGACAGTCCGAGAGACTGTCGATAAGCCTTCCTCATCCTCACGGCAGCGCACACGACCGCTCCTTGGCTACGTGACCACGGATATTCAGCCAGCTTCGCCAATCAGGGATTCCATGGCAAACAGGTCACGCCATCTGGTAGCCAAGGGACACGAGGCCTGTAGACTCCGGACACTCGCATAATAGAAGTATGCACGGGTCAATGTACACAGAGCTTCCAGCGGCAAAGCAACGTAAGACCGCTTCTCCACAGGCCTCAGTGACGGACGTGCTATCCAAAATAGCACAACTTATCGCTGCATCCCAGTAAACGACAGAATCTCTGTCGGATCAGGAATAATCCAACGACGCTGGGTCAGTACGCTCCGCTGAAGCATTAGGTACGGGCGAACGAGCTCTTCATAGAGTCCGACAGGATAGCGAAAGGGATTCGGAGGATTTCGAGCTTTCCCTTTCGGAACAACAGAAGCTGCCATAGATTTCTTCCGGCATTATCTTCCAGAGGTTGTTCCATCGGACTAGAATGCTGCGATGCGGGATAAGAAACTAATAGCATCATTGGACACAGAATTTATTTTTGATCAGTTCAGGACATCGTCCCTGAGTTGCCGACACAGTCCAATAATGTCACAAGAACATTCGAATTATTGAACGACGCTATATATAAGCTTGCTACCAAAACAGGCAAGGTCTGGTTTCTTGTCCGCAAATGCTCTAAATCTGCCTTTCATCAATTCAAGGAATAAATTTGTAACGGCAGGACAGGGCATACCAAGAGTTCCTCTGCGTCTAGACGACGAGGCTGAAGACTTGTAATTGTCTATATCACCGTCTATGTCAATTCCAACCACGACGTTGGAAACGACAATAATGTCTAACAGTCTTAACTTAGACGCTTTATCATACGCAGACCACCTTACTAAGGCGTTATCATTACGTCTTCAAGGGAAAGAATCCCAGGATATGATCCTCAATGAGATTTCTTTCAAGGGCAGTAGCTTTTCCACGTATAACTCCGCCCTTCAGTGGCAAACCTGGAGTTGGTTAGACGTGACGCAGCCCTAGCTACATCCACGCGCGTGGATAGTAAGGTGAAGAACTCTCTCAGAGTCGCTTCGGTCTCGGAGAAGCTTCTCTCCAACGGCAACCTTTCGGCAATCTATGAATTGCTCGATATAGACATTCTCTTGTCAATCAAGTGTAACAAGAGATTCAGACTTGGGCAGACATTCAGTGGTTGTCTCAGGGAGTTCCACTGCAGTTGCCGGATCCGAGTTTTATGATTATGACGGATGCCAATCAAACAGGTTGGCGTACAACATTGATCCCAATGGATTCGAAGTGCCAGGGTCTTTGGGTTCTGCAGTTTCTAGGCAAGCACATAAACATCCAAGAAATGATGTCAGTTTGGCTTGCACTATGTCACTGGATGAACATTATTCAGAAAGCGCATGTCCAAATCCTGTCCGACAATACGACAGTAGTTGCATATATCCGGAACCAGGGAGGCACTCATTCCGTTCCGTTATTCAATTTAACGGAAAGAATCCTTCTGTTTGTTCTAGAACACCAAGTTCTGCTTTCGGTCCGTCTTATTCCGGGTCGTCTGAATGTATTAATAGACTCCCTTTCACGGAAGGGTCGCTTGTTGCCGTCAGAATGGACTCTCAACAAACAGGTATTCAATCAGATTTGCTACCAATGGGAGCGGCCAATGATAGACTTATTTGTGACACAACTCAACAATCAATTGCAGACGTATGTGTCACCATGTCTGGATCCCCGAGCATATGCAGTAGAAGCTCTATCGATCTCGTGGGACGGAAGGATAGGATATGCGTATCCTCCAGCGCTGTTGATTCAGCAAATATTGCTCAAGATAAACAATCTCAATACAATTCTGTTGGTAGCATCTCTGTCTCCACAGAGACCGTGGATAAATCTACTCAGGTTCTGCTGTGGGACTTACCGCGAAAACTTCCTCCACGAGAGGATTTTCTTTCGCTGGGGAAATCGTGTCAACTTCATCACAACCCGCAAGGTCTCAACCTTCACGTATTCCGTTGTGCGGTCCTTCTTGCATGGCAAGCATTGTACAGGACGAGCAGTGGATGCGATTTCTAACTGTAGGAGGACCTCCTCTTCGCTATACTATGCGGTTAAGTGGAAGGTGGATTCGTCATGGGTGTAGGGATCAGTTTGTTGATATTTTTGATCCCTCCATACCAGACATTGCAAACTTTCAAGTATACTTGTTTGACGAGATCAACTGCAGCCTGTTACTATTAAAGGTTATAGGTCTATGTTATCTGATACCTATGCACACCATGATAGTTTACAATTGAATCTAATGTTTCTTTATCTAAATTAGTTAGAAACTCTATAAATAGACCTAGAACCCTTAGATTAATTCCTAAATGAATTTAGCTTGGGTTCTTCTTAACTAAAAGAAAACCATTTGAGCCTCTTGAGTCAGTAGATTTCAAATTCTGGTCTTATAAGACAGCATTTCTCTTAGCTTTCTCTTCTGCTTGAAGAGTCAGTGAGCTTCATGCACTATCGGTGGACGATTCTCACTATCGTAGTGACGGGAACACTATTACCTTTACTACTAATGTTGGATTTTTAGCTAAGAATCAGGCTCCTAATAATATCCAGAACCTATTGTTATTAAGGCCCTTCCATCTTCAGACGGGCACAGGCCTTTACTCTGTCCGGTTAGAGCTTTATGTATTTATAAACAAGATCTCAGTTTATCAGAAAGGGACGAAACGCTTCTTTCTGTCTCTTATGCCTAATAGAAAGGACATTACGGTCCATTCTATGGCTTGATGGATTCAATTAACTATCCGTACTGCTTATGATAATCTATCTTCAACTCAGCAGTCTGTGCGTAAGATTTCGGCTCATTAAGTAACAGCTCTTTCTACATCTTAGGCTTATGCAAATAGTGTTGCTATTACAGATTTAATGAAGGCTGCATATTGGTCTCAGCCATCCACATTCACGAATTTTTATCTCAGAAATATCGAGTCCATTTCTGGAGACCTGCTTTGTTTAGGTCCATTATCTGCTGCTCAGAATGTCGTTCACTAAACAGTTGCAACTATAGTTATGCAGGCTTTCTGTTCAGGCAGTGACTCCGTCCTGCTGCCCTTTTCGCTCTGGGCTATTTGACCCAGGGCAAGGGGAAGGGGGGGGGGGGAGGGTGTTCCCTTGGGTCACCTGTTTTATAGTGAAAACAAGGGGATACTTCCTCCGGAGTCAGTAATTCTGAGTTGTTACCGGATGGTTTTAAAGTGAAAGTTAATGTTTAAAAAGTTCATTCATGTCATATTTTTAAAGTATAGCATTTGTATATGTCACGTGTCAAACGGGAGTTAATATACAATCCTCGGACACTTTTAAAAAGAGTTTAAAGAGTCTCAATTCTCTGGACTAACTTTATTTATTGGCTTACTTTAAAAATAATTAGTATAAGGATTATACTGGATGTTAATAGAGAACATGAATGTTATGATGCTCAATTATGGAGGGTGTTGTGTCTTTCTAATTCATCATAAATAAGAAAGATACATGTAAAGCCTAATACTGCTTTTCTCCTCGAGGGGATGACTCTATTTTATATAGTTGAGCTCATTGGATTTTCCTCTATGTCCTAGGCCCTACAGCCTTTTTACTATTCAGCTATGTCTGGGTCATTGGTACAGTATAAAAATGTTAAAAAATTTATAGTAATTTATATATTTTTTATACTTACCAATGACCCAGACGGGGATGGCCCTCCCAGGAGTTGGGAACTCTACCTCCCCGCTGAGTACATAGCGCTGACCAGGCACTGGTTGTAAGAATGATAAATGGCGCCAATTCTGGGACCTCCTTGACACTGCACATGCGCAGTAGAGGCGAAGTATGGAGGGCCATTCAGGACATGATTTCTTTGGTTTTAGATGCAAATTTTGGGGATTGGGGGGTAAAATTTGTGTTTGGCCCTAGATTTTTAAGAGTTAGCACCAGCTATGTCTGGGTCATTGGTAAGTATAAAAAATATATAAATTACTATAAGTTTTTTAAGTTTTGGGACTACAAATAATGTTTTTTGTTCATTTTTTAAACCTTTAGTGTTTTAAATCAATAAATATTGTACCTAGAAAATATTTTTGGAACTTAAATTCTCTTATATTTTTATACTGTACCAATGACCCAGACTTAGCTGGTGCTAACTCTAAAATATTTAGTGCCAAATGCAAATTTTAGCCCCCAATCCCCAAAATTTACTACAAAGCAAGTGGAAATGCATCAAAATAGTAATGGTGACAACTCACCCGAGAACGATAACTGTAGGTCATGTATTAAAGTGACACCCACCGTGTACAGGATTTACCACTGGTATGCACATGACATTCTTAGCCAATAAAATTTGGGGATCAACAAATTTGTCAGGGGTGGAGTAAATATTATTGCACATTTTTATGATTTTTGTGACACTTGAAACCCTAAAATAACATTTGCATGAATATTTTGAAAAGAGAGGTAAGATTTGATTCTCTGCATTAATAAAAACAAAGTCCTAGGTTCATTTTAAGAACTTGAAATGATATTTTTTATGTTCATAAAATCAGGTTCTGCTATCATTTCTTGGAACACTCTCTAAGAAAGAATTCCAAGAAATGATACCAGGACCTGGTTTTATCAAGACAGAAAAAATATAATGCAAATCTTTACAAGTTTTTGCTTCAACTCTGTTTTAAATTTTCCTGAGAGACATTGGGGGGGGGGGGGGGGTATCCCTTTTTCCTGTTAATTTATACTCCTGTTAATTATCCCCCACCAAAACGGAAACAAATCCGTAAAAACTTTAGATCTCTGTATCTCGGTCATTGCATGTTGAATTTGAATGATCTTTGATATGCTGATGGACCATCATGGGGGAAAGGATATTCACAAATAACATGTTTTGGGCCTAAAAAAAATAAAAAATCTGTTTCTCAGGCCCTCCTGCATGGTCCTTTTGGCTGCCGCATTATAACTAATTTAAACTTAAAAAAAATAAAAATTAAATGGTTTATGTCTGATATTTTACCCAAGTTAATAAAACTGATGAATTTGTCCCTTGAGTGCAAGAAGGCTTTGCAATGCTTTAGCATTGCAAAGCCTTCTTGCACTCAGGGGATGAAATACACCACCACCCATGCTATTCTGTAGATTATGAGGCCTGAAACTTGAACCAAGAACATGAACGTTTGATGGCAAAGAAGTAATTACTGAAATAAAAAATAAAATAAAAAAATGCTCACCCGCATGCAATTTCACAAATAATGGCCTGAGAAACAGAAGATCTACTTTGTGTGGCCATGTCCAATCATTTTTTTCTACAGTTATAGGCCTTTTTCGACTTAGAATATTTCTGTTTTTATGGTTTATGGATGATAACTTTTGTAGTGTAACAGGTTGTGTCCAATCATTTTTTTCTAGAGTCATGGGTCTTTTTCGACTTGGAAAATTTCAATTTTTACGGTTTCTTGTAAGTGTAAACCACTTCTCAGCAGGGGATACATATGGCATTGCACCTTGTTGAATATTTTTTCTGGTAAAATGGCTATTCAGTTAACAAGATTCGACCCTATCTAATCATTTTTGTGCTCACCTCACCCACTTATCATCTGATGTCAAATGATATTTCATTTTCAGTAATCGTTTCTCATTCAACAGTTTTTACTTTGAAGCAACTTTATTAGAATTAAAAAATGATTGAAACTATACTGCGTGTCATATTCTGTATTTCCCTAATGACATAGTCCACAAGGCTTGCTGTCAGGTATTGTAAAGCAGTTGTTGCCTTTGTATGTGTTGTTGCCCTTGTATGTGTGAGACAGAGAGAATTATTTCACGTTCTCAGTGTGTTATTTTTCCTCAGGTTAAAACTCTCTGGGAACATGAGCTTCTTCTAGCATGGAACAAATATTCATATCTCTCTGGCACAAGGGCAACAATTGCATATTCCTGGCTTAACTGATCATCTAAATAGTACAATTTTCACAACTGTAATTTAAGAAATATTACAATAATATTTCCCCAAGGCAGGGTTCATGTGGGTCATGGAAAAATCTGGAAGGTTATGGAATTGAGTTTGAGAAATTCTAGGCTTTTGAAAAGAATTTAAAATGGGTATTTTGCCAAAAGGTTTAAAAAAGTTATGGAAAATGAAGACTTTGATTTTCAAATAACTGGTCTTAATCCCAAGTTGACCAGAAGACCCTCAGGTGCTGTTCAAATTTGGTTATAGACCAGTTATTTGACCAGCAGTTTCTAGAAATTAAAAAAAAATAACATATAAAATCACAAAAAATGAAACCTCCCAAATTAGCAGAATTTGCAGAGTACAAAAAAGGAAAAAAAGGATGAATTTAGAGGTATAATCTTAGGTGAATTAAAACGAGAAAGAATTTTACTTCTGTTGATCTTGATGTTTCATTGGATTGTTTGTACATAAAAATTCCCTCAGGTTATGGAAATATGTGCAATTACAGTTGTAAGGTCATGTAATTTGAGTTAAACTAGTCCAAAAAGTTCAAGGAAAATTAGGAAATTCAGTTTTTAGCTCACCTGGCCAAAAAGGCCATGTGAGCTTTTCACATCACTTGGCGTCCGTTGTCGTCCGGCATCCATAAACTTTTCACATTTTCATATCCTTCTCTGTAACCGCTGAGCCAGTGTGAACCAAACTTGGCAGGAATGGTCTATGGGAGATTCTCTACCAACGATCCTCATTTTGTTCCCGTCGGATGAAAAACATGGCTTCCAGAGGCATTCTTTGATCCTGGTTGGTGGATTTTCAAAAATCTTCTCCTCTGAAACTGCCAGGCCAAATGTTTTGAAACTTCACATGAATGATGACTGGGACCCCCTCTACCAACTATCCTCATTTATGTTGATCGGGTTGAAAACATGGCTGCAATTGTGGCTTATAGTTACTATAGAAACCCTATGTGAAATCACATTTTCATCTTCTTCTCTGGAACTTCTGAGCTGACATGAACCAAACCTGGCAGGGATAGTCTATGGAAGGTCCTCTACAAACGATCCCATTTTGTTCCCACAGGTTTGAAAACATGGCTGCCAGAGGCATTCTTTGATTCTGATTGGTGGATTTTGAAAAATCTTCTCCTCTGAAACCACTGGGCCAAATGTTTTGATACTTCACATAAATGATGACTGGAAACCCCCCATCTACCAACGATCCTCATTTATTGTTGATCGGGTTGCAAACATGGCTTCAATTGCAGCTTACAGTTACTATAGAACCCCTATGGGAAATCACATTTTCATCTTTTTCTCTGGAACTAATGTGCCGACGTGAACCAAACTTGGCAGGAATTATCTATGGGAGGTCCTCATCAAACGATTGTCATTTTGTTCCCGTGGGTTGAAAAACATGGCCGCCAGAGGCATTCTTTGATTCTGATTGGTGGATTTTAAAAAATCTTCTCCTCTGAAACTGACAGGCCAAATGTTTTGATACTTCACATGAATGATGACTGGGACCCCCTCTACCAACTATCCTCATTTATGTTGATCGGGTTGTAAACATGGCTGCAATTGTGACTTATAGTTACTATTGAAACCCTATGTGAAATCACATTTTCATCTTCTTCTCTGGAACTACTGAGCCGACATGAACCAAACCTGGCAGGGATAGTCTATGGGAGGTCTTCTACAAATGCTCCTCATATTTTTATACTGGGTGATGTATCTGTGATGTCTTCCAACAATGACCAATGACCCAGACATAGCTGGTGCTAACTCTTAAAATATAGGGCCAAACACAAATTTTGCCCCCCAATCCCCAAAATTTGCATCTAAAACTAAAGAAAACATGTCCTGAAAGGCCCTCCACACTTCGCCCCTACTGCGCATGCGCAGTGTCAAGGACGTTCCGAAATTGGCGCCATTTATCATTCTAAGTTTGGCCCTTCATCAGTTAACATCTGACTGATCTTTGTGCTTTTAAATCTCAGTTTAAATGATGCCAGACACATAAATATTAGTGAAATGGTGATTCTAAGGAGGATAGAGAAGGAGGAGAGGAAAAGAATGTGTGACAGAATATTATCAGGGCTGTAACTTAAAATTTTTTAATGAAATTATGTTAAGTTACCTATTTTCAAGGCAGCAGCCATTTTGTTGTCATTCTGAATATTTAGTTACACTGTTTTTTCAAGTGTTTTCCTCTCTCCCTGTCCTTTAAGTTCCCCCTTGCTATTCTCCCATGCTTTTGGCATAGTTTCTGTAATTATTATTACTAAAATTTCTTGGGAGTTTTAGCTGAATAACAGAATGAATTCTGTTCTTTCCCCATGTTTACGTCTTCACCTACGGGTGGTTAGGCGTTGTGTTCTGCATCTACCATCTGATGTTCTGCAGTTTCTTCCCTGGAAGTCTCTGTTTTGCATCAGATAGTGTATTTTTGGTAACTGATTTCGGGCCTGGGTGCCTGGAGTCTTATTTTAGTGTTTTTACACTCATTGTTTACATTTACAACAGCCCTCTGTGTGAGGGGAGGATTTCTAAAAAATAATATCTTTATGTTATTTTAATCATAACTAGATACATTATTTTTGTTCGTAAGTGTTGAATAAATTGTTTAAAATATTTTTAAAATTTTTGTCCACACTTAGGCTTGGGATCCATTGGGGCTCAACGTTACTTTTCAGAAACTTGGGCTGTTCTGAAAAAATATTTTTTCAAAATATTTTGATTTCAATTATTTTTTCTATATTAATGGATCATATTATTATTATGTATTTTGATTGCCAGGGGTTAGTGCGAGTACCAGGACTTGTTTTCTTTTCACATTGAAAGGATATTGATCAATTGTTTTAAGAGGAAGTCTTCCTCTGACTTTATTATGATTCTATATGTGGTCAGTGTACTCGCATTAACTCCTGTTCTGTATCGTATGATTTCGATGACAATATGGGAAGCGTATGTCACGGTATGTTGTTGGGGATTTGGACACTCCGGTCCTTTCCCCGCAGGGTCACTCTACTTTATCAATTTCTATTTCAGACGATCAAGATTAGGGTGATGTATCTGTGATGTCTTCCAACAGTGTGCCTCCGTCGTCACAATTAATGAAGGGCTAGCGGAAAAGTGCTCATGTAATACGCCAATTGCCTAAGAGGACCCTAGTAGGTTCGACGGCCTTTGACGTCCGCTAGCTCGCCCGGTGTAGCGTCCATTCACCGAATGGTTCGGCAGCCGGGTTCGTCCGTTGCGGTCTAGAAGGAATTTTGGGGTGATGCGAGCACTATAAAATTAACTTAATGCACACCCAGTGACGGCGGATCGGAGGGAGAACGGAGGAAGCCTTTTAGTCCGGTTCATAGCTCGTTCCGGTCCATCCGGACGGCAAGCGAGAGAGGCCTCTCTCTCGTTCAACAACATCTGGCCCCAGATGTTGTGGTACAAAATGTGTCGCTAGCGGAGCATACGTCCGTCGCTCGGGACGCTCCGTTGTATAGGCAGTCCGCTGAGACTGCTAAGCCTTCCTCTTCTCGTCAGCGCACACGACCGCACCTTGGCTGCGTGACCGCCGATATATTACCAGCTTCGCCGATCAAGGATTCTTCGGCGACCAGGTCACACCATCCGGCAGCCAGGGATTCGAGACTGATGGACTCCGGACGTTCGCATAGGAAAAGTATGCGGGAGCCATCTGATGCGGAGCTGCCCTCGGCGAAGCAGCGATAGACTGCGCCTCCGCAGGTCTCGACGCCGGACATTCTTGTGCACATAGCATAGCTTATCGCAGCATCCCAGCAGCCGACAGAAACGGTGTCGGATCGAGAATTATCCGACAGCGCTGGGTCGGTAGCCGGGGACTCGAGGCCTGCAGACTCCGGACGTTCGCATAGAAAGTGTGCGGGAGTCAACGTACACGGAGCTTCCGGCGGCAATGCATCGTAAGTCCGCTACTGCACAGGCCTCGGGAACGGACGTGCTTTCCTTAATAGCACAGTTTATCGCAGCATCCCAGCATCAACTGAATCTGTCGCATATATTTTATCCGACGATGCTGGGTCGGGACGCTCCGCGGAAGCGGGTACGGACGTCCGAAAGTTTCATCCGGTCCGATGGGATACCGAAAGGGATTCGGAGGATTTCAAGCTTTCCCTTTCGGAACAACATATGCTGCGATGCCGGATAAGAAACTGATAGCGTCGGTGGACTTAGAAATTTTTGGTTCGGTTCAGGGACATCGTCCCTCAGTTCCGACATAGTCCAATAATGTCACACAAACTTTCGAATTATTGAACGACGCTATATATATTATTATTTTATGCTTGCTATCCAAGCATTTCTGGTTTCTTGTTCGAAGAGTTATGGAGATGTCTTTCAAAAGTGTGCCTCTGTCGTCATAGTTAATGAAGAGTTAGCGGCAATAAGTGCTCATGGAATATGTCTATCGCTTACGGAGTGACATTCGCTAGCTCACCCGGTGTAGCGTACATTCATCGAATGGTTCGGCTGCCGGGTTCGTCCATTGCGATCTAGGAAGGAGATTTGGGTGATGCGAGCACTTTAATTACTTTAGTACTCACCCAGTGACGGCAGATTGAGGACAGATCGGAGGAAGCCTGTTAGTCCGGTTCCTGGCTTGTCCAGGTCCGTCCGGGCTGTGAGCGAGAGAGGTTCCTCTCTCGCCCAACAACATAGGGGACCGCATGTTGTGGTTCAGATATTTTACATTCGGAGCATATGTCCGTTGCTCGGGACGCTCCGTTATATTGACAGTCCGAGAGACTGTCTTTAATGCTTCCTCATCCTCACAGCAGGGCACACGACCGCACATTGGCTACGTGACCTCGAGTATCCGATCAGTTTCGGCATTCAGTGATTCCACGGCGAATAGGTCGCGCCATCCGGTAGCCAAGGGACATGAGGCCTATACACTCCGTTCGCTCGCAGATTGGAAGTATGCACGGGGTAACGATCACGGAGCTTCCAGCGGCAATGCACCGCTTCTCCTCAGGCCTCAGTGACGGACGTGCTATCCGAGTTAGCACAGTTGTTTTGCAGCATCCCAGCAATTGACAGTTTCTCGGTCGAATCAGGAATTATCCGACGGCGCTGGGTCGGTGCGGTTGCATCAGCTACGGACGACCGAACGCTTTATAGGGTCCGACAGGATGGCGAAAGGGATTCGAAAGATTTCGAGTTTTCCCTTTAGTAGTATCGGAAGATGCCTTTCATATCTTCTGGCATTTCTTCCAGTGATTATTATTTCGGACTTCATTGCTGCGATCTTGGATAAGAGAATTATAGCGTCATTGGACTCGGATTTTTCGATCGGTACAGGGACATTGTCCCTGACTTACCGACGCAGTCCAATATTGTCATTACAACATGTGTTTTATTTTTCGACGCTATATATATATATATATACAAGCCTGCTACTAAGCATGATAGTTTAGTTTCTTGTCCGCGTTGCTCATTTCTGCCATTTTATCATTTTTACAAATAGTTTATTTTGGCAGAGCAGGGCATACCGAGAGTTCATATGCGTCTAGACGGTGTGATTAAAGACTGCATATATTCTTTTTCGCCGTTTATGTCTTTTCCAATTTCAATGTTGGAAACGACATTATGTATAGTAGACTTAACTTAGACGCTTTATTATACGTAATCCGCCTTACTGAGGCGTTATCATTACGTCTTCAAGAAAAGATTTACGGGATATTATTCTCAATGTAATTTCTTTTGAGGGCAGTAGTTTGTTCACGTATAACTCCGCCCTTCAGTGGCTGATTGGAGTTGGTTAGACGTGACGCAGCCCTAGCTACATCCACACGCGTGGATAGTAAGGTTAAGAACTCTCTCAGAGTCGCTTCGTTCTCGGAGGAGCTTCTCTTCGACGGCAACTTTCCGGCAATCCATGAATTGCTCGATTTATACGTTCTCTTGTCTATCTAGTGTTACAAGAGATTCAGACTGGGGCAAACATTCGGTGGTTGACTCAGAGAGTGCCGCCGCAGTTGCCGGACCCGAGTGTGGCTGTTAAGACGGTTGCCAGTCAAACAGATTGGGATATATACTGATCCCTACGGATTCGAAGTGCCGGGGTCTTTGGGTTCCGCAGTCTTTTAGCTATCAGTTTAACTTCCGCGGAATAATGTTTTTTAGGCTTGCTTTATGTCATTGCATGAACATTATTCAGAAACGCATGCCCAAATTCCGGTCCTTTAATTCGACAGTAGTGGCGTATCTCCGGAACCAGGGAGGCACTCTTTCGTTTCCGTTATTCAATTTAATGGAAAGAATCCGTCTGTTGGTTATAGTACACCAAGTTCTGTTTTGGTCCGTCATATTCCGGGTCGTCTGATTGTTTTATCGGACTCCGGTTCTCTTACGGGTCGCTTGTTGCTGTCAGAATGGACTCTCAACAAACAAGTATTCAATCAGATTTGCTATCTATGGGAGCGCCCAATGATGATTTATTTATGACACAGCTTGCTAATCAATTGCAGACGTATGTGTTGGCTTGTCCAGATCTCTGAGCTAATAGTGTTAACGCTCTATTGATCTATAGGACGGAATGATAGGATACGCGTATCCTCCGGCGCTGTTGTTTTAGCAGGTATTGCTAAGATAAACAACCACAATACATTTCTGTTGATAGCATCTCTATCTTCACAGAGATCATGAGTAATTTACTCTCTTGTCTACTGTGGGTCTTAACGTGAAATCTTCCTCTATGTGAGGATCTTTTTTCACTGGGTAAATCGTGTCATCTTTATCACAACCAGCAAGGTCGCAACCTTCATGTATTCCGTTGTGTGGTCCGTATTGCATTGTAAGCACTGTACTGGACGAGCTTTGGACGCGATTTCTTACTATAGGAGATCCTCTTCTTCGCTATTCTATGCGACTAAAGTGGAGGCTCTTCCGTCGTGGTGTAGGGATCATTATGTTCATATTGTTGATCCCTCCATACTACTTATTGCTATTTTTTAGTATACTTGTTTCACAAGATCTACTGCAGCCTGTTATTATTTAGGTTATAGGTTTATGTTACCTCATACCTATGCACTCTACGATAGTTTACAATTGAGTCTTTTGTCTCTTTATCTAAGTCAGTTAGTAACTTTTGATAAATAGACTTAGAATCTTTAGATTAAATTCCTATACGGATTTTAACTTCGGTTCTTATTTAGCTAAGTAATCATTTGAGCCTCTGGAAACAGTAGTTTTCAAATTCTGACCTTTTAGACAGTAATTCTGTTGGTTTCTCTTTTACTGTAGAGTCAGTGAGTTTCATGCACTATCGATGGATGATTTTCACTTTCATAGTTTCGGAATCAATACTTCCGTTACTATTTAGGTTGGATTGTTGCATAAGAGTTAGGCTCCTATTATCTGGAACCTATTATTTTAAGGTCCTTCCGTCTTCGTATGGGCATAGGCCTTTACTCTTTCCGGGTACAGTTTATGTATTTATAAACAGATATCTGTTTATTACAAGGGCGTAAGCTTCTTCTGTCTTTGATGTCTAGTAGAAGGACGTTACGCTCCATTTTATTGTTTATGGATTCTATTAACTATCGGTACTGCTTATGGTATATCATTGACTTAGCAGTTGTGCTTAAGATTTCGGCTCATGAAGTAAGAGTTCTTCTACTTCTTGGGCTTACATTAATAGTGTCGCTATTATAGATTTTTGAAGGCCGCTCATTGCGCTCAGCCATCCACATTCATGAATTTTATCTTAGAAATATCGAGTCAATTTCTTGAGGCCTCTTTTGTTAGGTCTATTATCTACTGCTCAGAATGTCATTCACTTAACAGTTGCTACTATAGCTAGGTAGGCTGTCTGTTTCGGCAGTGTCTCCGTTCGGCTGCCCTCTTCGCTCTGGGCTATTTGACCCAGGGCAAGAAAAAGGGGGGGGGGGGGGGGAGGGTGTTCCCTTGGGTCACCTGTTTTACTATGAAAACAAGGGGATTCCTCCTCCGGAGTTAGTAATTCTGAGCTGTTATTGGGATGGTTGTTTAGTGAGAAGTTTAAGTTTATAAAATTCATTCAAGTCTTAGTTTTTAAAGTATAGCTTTTGAATATTGCATATGTCAACGGACATGATTATGCAATTCTCAGACACTTTTAGGAGTATAAGAGTCTCTATTCTCTAGACTTACTTTATTATTGGCTTACTTTAAAAATTATTAGTATAAGGATTATATTGGATATTAATAGAGTACATGGATGTATGAAGCTCAATTTTGGAAGGTGTTGTATCTTTCTAATTTATCATAAATAAGAAAGATACATGTAAGGCCTATTACTTCTTTTCCCTACAGGGGATGACTCTATTTTATTTTATTGAGCGTATTCCATTTTGCTCTATGTCCTTGGCCCTCCAGCCTTTTTACTATTCAGCTATGTCTGGGTCATTGGTACAGTATAAAAATGTTAAAAAATTTATAGTAATTTATATATTTTTTATACTTACCAATGACCCAGACGGGGATGGCCCTCCCAGGAGTTGGGAACTCTTGCCTCCCCGCTGAGTACATAGCGCTTACCAGGCACTGGTTATTAGAATGATAAATGGCGCCAATTTCGGAATGTCCTTGACACTGCGCATGCGCAGTAGGGGCGAAGTGTGGAGGGCCTTTCAGGACATGTTTTCTTTAGTTTTAGATGCAAATTTTGGGGATTGGGGGGCAAAATTTGTGTTTGGCCCTATATTTTAAGAGTTAGCACCAGCTATGTCTGGGTCATTGGTAAGTATAAAAAATATATAAATTACTATAAATTTTTTAACTTTTGTTACCATGTATCAAAAAACGTGGCTGCCAGAAGCATTTTTTGATTCTGATTGGTGGATTTTGAAAAATCTTCTCCTCTGAAACTGCAGTGCGAAATGTTTTAAAACTTTGCATGGTTGATGACTGAGACACCCTCTACCGATGATCATCATTTAATGTTGATCGGGTTGCAAACATGGCTGCAATTTTGGCTTATAGTTACTATAGAAACCCTACGGGAAATCACATTTTCATCTTCTATGGAACTACTGAGCTGATGTGAACCAAATGTGGCAGGGATAGTCTATGGTAGGTCCTCTGGTTTATAGTTACTATAGAAACCGTACAGGAAATCACTTTTTTATCTTCTTCTCTGGAACTACTTAGCTGACATGAACCACACTTCGCAGTATTGGTCTATAGGAGGTCCTCTACAAACGATCGTCTTTTTGTTCTCATTGGTTGGAAAATATGGCCACCAGAGACATTCTCTGATTCTGATTGATGGATTTTGCAAAAATCTTCCCCTCTGAAACTACAAAGTCAAATGTTTTGAAACTTCACATGATTGAGGACTGGGACACCTTCTTCCAATGATCCTCATGTAATGTTGATGTAATGTTGCAAACATGGCCACAATTGCAGCTCATAGTTAGCATGGAAAGCCTATGGGAAATCACATTTTTATATGTAATTCCAGGTGAGCGATTACAGGCTCTTTAGAGCCTCTAGTTTCAAAAGCTGCAGAAACCATGCAAGGTCTTCTTAATTTGATCTTGTGTATTTCCTCAAAATCAGTGGTAAAATCCATTAAACACCTAATGATAAGAATGTTCAGCAACAAGTGTGTCCTACACTGTAGGGCTGTGGGATAGACTTATCACTGAACCTTCCTGCAGATACAAAATAGATTCACCTGTATTGTTATAAATAATCTGTAGGAAGATATCATTCAAGAACTCTGATTTTAACCCCTTGCAAGCTACTGGCGGATAAATTTCAGCCCAGGATTTCCCTTGCCTGAAATAAGGATAACGTGGTCACATTTAAACAAATACCCCCCCCCCCCCCCCCCCCTCCCCCCTGTAAATTGCTGGGACTTTTACACCAATTATTTTGAGTAAAATACAAACAAAGTTTTTTTTGTCAAATCGAGTCATGGATGCTTCACAGCAGCCATGACTAGATTTGATAAAAAATATCTTAAAAATTCTCAGAGGGTTGAGAGTTAAAGGTCAAATCTCTTTTCCTTTTTGTTTATGGATTTATCTCAACTGGACTTTGCTTAACCCTTTACCTAACATATTGGCTGCATCCGACTGTAGAATTTACAAATTCAGCAGTCGAAAAAACCCCAAATTTTTCAAAATATTTCAACAAAACCATATCAGGTGTCCCCTTCATTGGAACAAGCTCGTTTCAATGAGGGGTTACTTGATAATGGTTTTGTTGAATGTTTTGAAAAATATTTTTAAAAATGAAAGTAGAATTTGATGCCTTGCATATTGGGTAAAGGGTTAAGTCATTGGCATTTATTTTTTAGAGATATAATTTTTTTTTACAATTGTTTTTAGAATAGATACTGATGTTTTTATTTAAATCTATGAGACAAAAATAATAAACATCAGCCTTTCTTCCTTCATTTTAATACCTTTTGTTTTCAACCAACCAGATCTAGGGTCTTGTGAATCTCAAATTTATAATTGAATTAAATCCTGAATCGAATCAGTGATTTTCTAATTGAATCGAATCTCACTGTTCTTGAAGTTAGAGGTACAGTAGAATCCTCTTAATTGAATATCCATTTTGCCAGTTAAAATTATTCAATTAACAGGATTATACAATTAACAGGGATTTGGTCAGTTTCCTGTGTTCTGGAGCATTTATTCTATTATATCTTGATTGACAGAGCGAATAGAGCTCTGTCGAACAAGATATAATAGAATAAATGCCTGTATTGGATGTAGTGAGGCCAAAAAGGTTGATAAGGGAAATTTGGTGTGTGTCAGTAATTTTTTTGATAAATTACAAAAGTTTATATACAATTAACAGGAGTTTACTCTACAACCCATATCCAATTAACAGAGCAAATTTGTACTGAAGGATGGTAAATGGTTTTGTGTTTGAAAATTATATTCAATTAACAGGGATATACAATTAAGAGATATCCAATTAAGTGGTCTCCACTGTACTGCACATTCTTACAAACGCAAATATTGCCAGTCTCCACTCAAGTATTGTGTTTAACTGCAACTCATCTGTTTTTTGGCGAATCATTCAAAAACATGATATAGCCCAGAACAGGATTGAAGTAGCTTTGCATGCGGAGCCTCTTTGGACTCTTCTTCTATTATCGGGTCTCCTGTACAGGACAACCCCCTCCCTCCCCTTCCTGTACAGGAGACCCAATGATAGAAGAAGAGTTCAAGAGGAGACACATGGTATCGTTTTGAGAACTTTTCCATGATTTGAATTTCCAAATCAGCTCAAAATGAATTGAATTGAATCAAGACATTTTTTAATCAAATCGAATTTCGAATCTTCGAAGAACCCTAACCAGACCTCACAACAACTTGAACACATTTTCATTTCTCTTTAATTTTAGAAACACTTGGAGGCAATTCAAGTAGCAAAGTCAATTTCTGACAATGGATTGAAAATATGGAAGTTTGCAAAAGCTCTTGCTAATCACAGTATTGATAGGAGGTAAGATATACCTAAAACAGGTGTTAAGTGTTCACATGGTGCAAATTTTCTCACAGTAGTATAAAGTTTCTTCAAATCACTCTTATTATCAAACTGTGATACATTTTCAGTACCATTTCTAAAAAATTGTTCATGTATAATAAAATGTTTGGAAATGTAATTAAAAAAAAGCGAGCTTTAAAACATTTTGACATTCATTAGGCCACATAAAGCAGAACTTTTGTTTCTCAAGCCATTATTTGTAAAATTGCATGCAGGTGAGCAGTTTTTATTAGCTCACCGAAGGGAGCTTAACTTATCACTTGCCGTCCGTCGTCGTAAACATTTTTCAAATGACTTCTCCTCTCAAACCACTGGTCCGATTTTCACGAAACTTCATGTGGATGTTCATTACTATATGGCAATTCAGATTTGTTCAAATGAAATGGCCATGTCCCTTGGGGGCTCTGTATGGAGCATAACACTGATAGCACAGTATGAATTATAGAAAAATTATTAAAAAATCTTCTTCTCCAGAACTATTGGGCAGAATCTTTTGATACTTGGTATGCATCATCTAGGTATGGGTCTGATTCAAGTTTGTTCAAATCGGCTCCCTGAATTCATATCTGGGCTCACTATAGAAGCCCAAATTCGAACTTAGTGCATTTCAGGCAAATTTCTTAAAAAATCTTCTTCTCCAGATCCCGCAGGCAGAATCTTTTGATATTTGGTATGCAACATTGTGGGGTAGATCTGATTCAAGTTTGTTCAAATCGGCCCCCTGGATTCATATTTGGGCTCACTATAAAAGCTCGAATTCGAACTTAGTGCATTTCAGGCAAATTTCTTAAAAAATCTTCTTCTCCAGATCCAGCAGGCAGAATCTTTTGATATTTAGTATGCAACATTGTGGGGTGGATCTGATTCAAATTTGTTCAAATCGGCCCCCTGGATTCACATTTGGTCTCAGTATAGAAGCCCAAATTCGAACTTAGTGCATTTCAGGCAAATTTCTTAAAAAATCTTCTTCTCCAGATCCAGCAGGCAGAATCTTTTCATATTTGGTATGCAACATTGTGGGGTGGATCTAATTCAAGTTTGTTCAAATCGGCCCCCAGGATTCATATTTGTTCTCAGTATAGAAGCCCGAATTTGAACTTAGTGCATTTCAGCCAAATTTCTTAAAAAATCTTCTCCAGATCCAGCAGGCAGAATCTTTTAATATTTGGTATGCAACATTGTGGGGTGGATGTGATTCAAGTTTGTTCAAATCGGCCCCCTGGATTCATATTTGGGCTCACTGTAAAAGCTCGAATTCGAATTTAGTGCATTTCAGGCAAATTTCTTCAAAAATCTTCTTCTCCAGATCCAGCAGGCAGAATCTTTGGATATTTGGTATGCAACATTGTGGGGGTGGATCTGATTCAAGTTTGTTCAAATCGGCCCCCTGGGTTCATATTTGGGCTCAGTGTAGGAGCCCAAATTTGAACTTAGTGCATTTCAGGCAAATTTCTTTAAAAATATTCTTCTCAAGATCCAGCTGGCAGAATCTTTTGATATTTGGTATGCAACATTGTGGGGTGGATCTGATTCAAGTTTGTTCAAATCGGCCCCCTGGATTCATATTTGGGCTCAGTATAGAAGCCTGAATTCGAACTTAGTGCATTTCAGGCAAATTTCTCAAAAAATCTTCTTCTCAAGATCCAGCAGGCAGAATCATTTGATATTGGGTATGCAGCATCCTTAGGGGGGTGAGATTCAAGTTTGTTTAAGCCAAGTCCCTGGGTTCATATTTGGGCTCACTGTGGCAGCCCGAATTATAACTTAGTTCAAAATGAGGAATTTTCTTTAAAAATCTTCTTCTTCAGATCCAGCAGTCAGAATGTTTTGATATTTGGTATGCAGCATCCTTAAGGGCGAGGGGAGGTGGAGATTCAAGTTTGTTCAAGCCATATCCCTAGGTCCATATTTGGGGTCACTGTGGGAGCTTGAATTGTAACTTAGTTCAAAATTCGAAATGAGGAATTTTCTTTAAAAATATTCTTCTTCAGATCCAGCAGTTGGAATATTTTGCTATGTGGTGTGTAGCATCCTTAAGGGGGGTGAGATTCAAGTTTGTTTAAGCCAAGTCCCTGGGTTCATATTTGGGCTCACTGTGGGAGCCTGAATGATAACTTAGTTCAAAATGAGGAATTTTCTTTAAAAATCTTCTTCTTCAGATCCAGCAGATGAATGCTTTTGATATTTGGTATGCAGCATCCTTAGGGGGGTAAGATTCAAGTTTGTTTAAGTCATGTCCCTAGTTCCATAAAATTTGTCTCTCATGACTTCATTCCTTTGTAGTGTTGATGAACCATGTCTAACTGAATGTGACCCCAAATACTTCTTTGAACCACTTTGAATCACTTTACTCGGTGAGCGATTAAAGCCCCTTGGGGCCTCTTGTTTTTCAAAAGCACCCAAATTAAGGTTGAAAATTTTTTTTTTTTTAAATATCAACAAAACCATATCATGTAACCCCTCATTGGAATGAGCTCATTGAGCTCAGTCCACTTTGCCAGTTAAAAATATTCAGTTAACCATTGGCCACATCCACCCAAACTTTATTTTTTTAAACAATATTTTATTTCTTTTGTCAGAAATGGGTTTGGCAAACTGGCCATGCCTATAACTAGCCTCACCCTACATTGATATACAATACTGTTTTTTTCAAAACCACCCAAATTAAGGTTGAACAATTTTTTTTTTTAAATATCAATAAAACCATATCATGTAACCCCTCACTGGAATGAGCTCATTGAGCTCAGTCCATTAAGTGGTCACATGATATGGTAGTGTTGATATTTTTGGAAAAAATTTTGAAAAATAATGAAAATAACAAATTTTGATATCCTGTTATCCTGTGCATTGGGTAAAGGGTTAACAAAAATATTCAGTTAATCGAATTAATTAATTTGGGTTATTTTCCTGGATTCTGGTGATAAACTAAGTGTTTATTCTATTATATCTTGTTTGGGAGATCTCATAGAGCTTTGTCAAACAAAAAATAATAATTAAATACTATTATTATATACTTTATAAATAAACACATTTCTGTTGGCTGGATCTTATACACGTGACTGGTACTCAAAAATCCATGTACACCAGTTTTCCAGTGAATATCAACTTTCTAAATATAGGTTTTGGAAATCCCCTCTCTAGTTCTATTTCAATCGACGTAATCTCTATAGCATTGTTTATTTTTATGTTATTCTGCAGATGATAACTATTTTATTGTCAAATAAATGTATTTCTGGTTGATATAATTGAACTTTTAATTGACAAATAGAAGATTGTATTTTTGAGGATGGTGTATATAATAAAACAGTTACAAACTTTTGTGACTCAGTCAATATAAGTTTTTAGCTTAACTTGACAAAGTCAAGATAAGCTATTGCCATCACACATGCAGAAGTCTGTTAGTCTGTGAGTCTGTTCACATTTTCCTTTAGCACAGGCTACACCCTGTAGTTCTTGTCCGATCATCACAAAATTTCATATGCAGGTTTGAGGTCATGTCTAGATGAGAATGTCCCTTTTGGTCACGGTCGGTCAACCGTGATGGCTGCCCAAGCCCAAAACCCGAAAACGCACAGTCTACAGGTTGTATTTATGGAGGGATTTCATTGTAACTTGGTAGGATGACTCTATATAATGTCTAGATGAAAACGTCCCCTTTTGGTCACAATCAGTCATCTGTGATGGCTACAAGGGCCCAAAGCCCGAAAACCTTTAGCACAGTCTACAGGTCGTATTACGAAGGAATTTCATTGTAACTTGGTAGGATGACTCCTGACAATGTCTAGGTGAGAACGTCCCCTTTTGGTCACGATTATTCAGCCATGACGACTACCCGAGCCCAAAACCCCAAAACCTTTAGCACAGACTACAGGTTGTATTTATGAAGGAATTTCATTGTAACTTTGCAGGATGACTCAGTATAATGTCTAGATGAGGACATCTCCTTTTGGTTGGGATGGATCAACCGTGATGGCTACACAGGCCCGAAGACCAAAAACCTTTAACACAGTCTACAGGCCATATTTATGATGGGATTTCATTGTAACTTGATAGGATGACTTGTTTTGGAATAATTTTACTGTAACTTGGTAACTTTGGTTGACATACATTACCTGTGAGAGCCACATTAACCCACCCCTCACTTCTTTAGTACAGTCTACACCTCAAATTATTTTTTTTGAAAACATAGCATACAGGGAACAGAAATTAATGTATTCTCAATTATCACAATTCTTGTTGTGTTTCATAATCCTTACATAAACATTGAACATTATCCTTTTCATCAAACACAACACACAGTCATGTTGAGCTACTGTGTCATTGACACTTTCATTTAGGTTCATATCACATCATATTTGCCACCACAAAAGTCCATAATTGTATATTTGGTGTCCCAAGGTCAGACAGGGCTATAAACATACAGAATTCAGTGGTATTATGACTAAGTATTTAATAGTTTATGAGATTTTTTATTCATTTAACCCATTCCTAACATGAAAATTAAAGCAGACGACACTTGCAAAAAAAGTATTTAACAACTCAATTTTTTCATTTTTTGTCTCAAAAACATAGGTTATGACCCCCTCACTGGAACAAGCTCATTCCAATGAGGGGTCATAACCTATGTATTTTTATACTGTACCAATGACCCAGACATAGCTGGTGCTAACTCTTAAAATATAGGGCCAAACACAAATTTTGCCCCCCAATCCCCAAAATTTGCATCTAAAACTAAAGAAAACATGTCCTGAAAGGCCCTCCACACTTCGCCCCTACTGCGCATGCGCAGTGTCAAGGACGTTCCGAAATTGGCGCCATTAAACATTCTAAGTTTGGCCCTTCATCAGTTAACATCTGACTGATCTTTGTGCTTTTAAATCTCAGTTTAAATGATGCCAGACACATAAATATTAGTGAAATGGTGATTCTAAGGAGGATAGAAAAGGAGGAGAGGAAAAGAATGTGTGACAGAATATTATCAGGGCTGCAACTTAAAATTTTTTAATGAAATTATGTTAAGTTACCTATTTTCAAGGCAGCAGCCATTTTGTTGTCATTCTGATTGTTTAGTTACACTGTTTTTCAAGTGTTTTTCCTCTCTCCCTGTCCTTTAAGTTCCCCCTTGCTATTCTCCCATGCTTTTGGCATAGTTTATGTAATTATTATTACTAAAATTTCTTGGGAGTTTTAGCTGAATAACAGAATGAATTCTGTTCTTTCCCCATGTTTACGTCTTCACCTACGGGTGGTTAGGTGTTGTGTTCTGCATCTACCATCTGATGTTCTGCAGTTTCTTCCCTGGAAGTCTCTGTTTTGCATCAGATGGTGTATTTTTGGTAACTGATTTCGGGCCTGGGTGCCTGGAGTCTTATTTTAGTGTTTTTACACTCATTGTTTACATTTACAACAGCCCTCTGTGTGAGGGGGGGATTTCTAAATAATAATATCTTTATGTTATTTTAATCATAACTAGATACATTATTATTGTTCGTAAGTGTTGAATAAATTGTTTAAAATATTTTTAAAATTTTTTTCCACACTTAGGCTTGGGATCCATTGGGGCTCAACGTTACTTTTCAGAAACTTGGGCTGTTCTGAAAAAATATTTTTTCAAAATATTTTGATTTCAATTATTTTTTCTATATTAATGGATCATATTTTTATTATGTATTTTGCCAGGGGTTAGTGCGAGTACCAGGACTTGTTTTCTTTTCACATTGAAAGGATATTGATCAATTGTTTTAAGAGGAAGTCTTCCTCTGACCTTATTATCATTCTATATGTGGTCAGTGTACTCGCATTAACTCCTGTTCTGTATCGTATGATTTCGATGACAATATGGGAAGCGTATGTCACGGTATGTTGTTGGGGATTTGGACACTCCGGTCCTTTCCCCGCAGGGTCACTCTACTTTATCAATTTCTATTTCAGACGATCAAGATTAGGGTGATGTATCTGTGATGTCTTCCAACAGTGTGCCTCCGTCGTCACAATTAATGAAGGGCTAGCGGAAAAGTGCTCATGTAATACGCCAATTGCCTAAGAGGACCCTAGTAGGTTCGACGGCCTTTGACGTCCGCTAGCTCGCCCGGTGTAGCGTCCATTCACCGAATGGTTCGGCAGCCGGGTTCGTCCGTTGCGGTCTAGAAGGAATTTTGGGGTGATGCGAGCACTATAAAATTAACTTAATGCACACCCAGTGACGGCGGATCGGAGGGAGAACGGAGGAAGCCTTTTAGTCCGGTTCATAGCTCGTTCCGGTCCATCCGGACGGCAAGCGAGAGAGGCCCCTCTCTCGTTCAACAACATCTGGCCCCAGATGTTGTGGTACAAATGTGTCGCTAGCGGAGCATACGTCCGTCGCTCGGGACGCTCCGTTGTATAGGCAGTCCGCTGAGACTGCTAAGGCTTCCTCTTCTCGTCAGCGCACACGACCGCACCTTGGCTGCGTGACCGCCGATATATTACCAGCTTCGCCGATCAAGGATTCTTCGGCGACCAGGTCACACCATCCGGCAGCCAGGGATTCGAGACCGATGGACTCCGGACGTTCGAATAGGAAGTATGCGGGAGCCATCTGATGCGGAGCTGCCCTCGGCGAAGCAGCGATAGACTGCGCCTCCGCAGGTCTCGACGCCGGACATTCTTGTGCACATAGCACAGCTTATCGCAGCATCCCAGCAGCCGACAGAAACGGTGTCGGATCGAGAATTATCCGACAGCGCTGGGTCGGTAGCCGGGGACTCGAGGCCTGCAGACTCCGGACGTTCGCATAGGAAGTGTGCGGGAATCAACGTACACGGAGCTTCCAGCGGCAATGCATCGTAAGTCCGCTACTGCACAGGCCTCGGGAACGGACATGCTTTCCTTAATAGCACAGTTTATCGCAGCATCCCAGCATCAACTGAATCTGTCGCATATATTTTATCCGACGATGCTGGGTCGGGACGCTCTGCGGAAGCGGGTACGGACGTCCGAAAGTTTCATCCGGTCCGACGGGATACCGAAAGGGATTCGGACGATTTCAAGCTTTCCCTTTCGGAACAAAATATGCTGCGATGCCGGATAAGAAACCGATAGCGTCGGTGGACTTAGAAATTTTTGGTTCGGTTCAGGGACATCGTCCCTCAGTTCCGACATAGTCCAATAATGTCACACAAACTTTCGAATTATTGAACGACGCTATATATATTATTATTTTATGCTTGCTATTCAAGCATTTCTGGTTTCTTGTTCGAAGAATTATGGAGATGTCTTTCAAAAGTGTGCCTCTGTCGTCATAGTTAATGAAGAGTTAGCGGCAATAAGTGCTCATGGAATATGTCTATCGATTACGGAGTGACATTCGCTAGCTCACCCGGTGTAGCGTACATTCATCAAATGGTTCGGCTGCCGGGTTCGTCCGTTGCGGTCTAGGAAGGAGATTTGGGTGATGCGAGCACTTTAATTACTTTAGTACTCACCCAGTGACGGCAGATTGAGGACAGATCGGAGGAAGCCAACAACATAGGGGACCGCATGTTGTGGTTCAGATATTTTACATTCGGAGCATATGTCCGTTGCTCGGGACGCTCCGTTATATTGACAGTCCGAGAGACTGTCTTTAATGCTTCCTCATCCTCACAGCAGGGCACACGACCGCACATTGGCTACGTGACCTCGAGTATCCGATCAGTTTCGGCATTCAGTGATTCCACAGCGAATAGGTCGCGCCATCCGGTAGCCAAGGGACACAAGGCCTATACACTCCGTTCGCTCGCATATTGGAAGTATGCACGGGGTAACAATCTCGGAGCTTCCTGCGGCAATGCATCGTAAGACCGCTGCTCCTCAGGCCTCAGTGACGGACGTGCTATCCGAGTTAGCACAGTTGTTTCGCAGCATCCCAGCAATTGACAGTTTCTCGGTCGAATCAGGAATTATCCGACGGCGCTGGGTCGGTGCGGTCCGCGGTTGCATCAAGCTACGGACGACCGAACGCTTTATAGGGTCCGACAGGATGGCGAAAGGGATTCGAAAGATTTCGAGTTTTCCCTTTAGTAGTATCGGAAGATGCCTTTCATATCTTCTGGCATTTCTTCCAGTGATTATTTTTCGGACTTCATTGCTGCGATCTTGGATAAGAGACTTATAGCGTCATTGGACTCGGATTTTTCGATCGGTACAGGGACTTTGTCCCTGACTTACCGACGCAGTCCAATATTGTCATTACAACATGTGTTTTATTTTTCGACGCTATATATTTATATATATATACAAGCCTGCTACTAAGCATGATAGTTTAGTTTCTTGTCCGCGTGGCTCATTTCTGCCATTTTATCTTTTTTACATATAGTTTATTTTGGCAGAGCAGGGCATACCGAGAGTTCATACGCGTCTAGACGGTGTGATTAAAGACTGCATATATATTCTTTTTCGCCGTTTATGTCTTTTCCAATTTCAATGTTGGGAACGACATTATGTATAGTAGACTTAACTTAGACGCTTTATTATACGTAATCCGCCTTACTGAGGCGTTATCATTACGTCTTCAAGAAAAGATTTACGGGATATTATTCTCAATGTAATTTCTTTTGAGGGCAGTAGTTTGTTCACGTATAACTCCGCCCTTCAGTGGCTGATTGGAGTTGGTTAGACGTGATGCAGCCCTAGCTACATCCACGCGTGGATAGTAGGTTAAGAACTCTCTCAGAGTCGCTTCGTTCTCGGAGGAGCTTCTCTTCGACGGCAACTTTCCGGCAATCCATGAATTGCTTGATTTATACATTCTCTTGTCTATCTAGTGTTACAAGAGATTCAGACTGGGGCAAACATTCGGTGGTTGACTCAGAGAGTGCCGCCGCAGTTGCCGGACCCGAGTGTGGCTGTTATGACGGTTGCCAGTCAAACAGATTGGGATATATACTGATCCCTACGGATTCGAAGTGCCAGGGTCTTTGGGTTCCGCAGTCTTTTAGCTATCAGTTTAACTTCCGCGGAATAATGTTTTTTAGGCTTGCTTTATGTCATTGCATGAACATTATTCAGAAACGCATGCCCAAATTCCTGTCCTTTAATTCGACAGTAGTGGCGTATCTCCGGAACCAGGGAGGCACTCTTTCGTTTCCGTTATTCAATTTAATGGAAAGAATCCGTCTGTTGGTTATAGTACACCAAGTTCAGTGTTGGTCCGTCATATTCTGGGTCGTCTGATTGTTTTATCGCACTCCCGTTCTCTTACGGGTCGCTTGTTGCTGTCAGAATGGACTCTCAACAAACAAGTATTCATTCAGAATTGCTATCTATGGGAGCGCCCAATGATGTTTTATTTATGACACAGCTTGCTAATAATTGCAGACGTATGTGTTGGCTTGTCCAGATCTCTGAGCTAATACTGTTAACGCTCTATTGATCTATAGGACGGAATGATAGGATACGCGTATCCTCCGGCGCTGTTGTTTTAGCAGGTATTGCTAAGATAAACAACCACAATACATTTCTGTTGATAGCATCTCTATCTTCACAGAGATCATGAGTAATTTACTCTCTTGTCTACTGTGGATCTTAACGTGAAATCTTCCTCTATGTGAGGATCTTTTTTCACTGGGTAAATCGTGTCATCTTTATCACAACCAGCAAGGTCGCAACCTTCATGTATTCCGTTGTGTGGTCCGTATTGCATTGTAAGCACTGTACTGGACGAGCTTTGGACGCGATTTCCTACTATAGGAGATCCTCTTCTTCGCTATTCTATGCGACTAAAGTGGAGGCTCTTCCGTCGTGGTGTAGGGATCATTATGTTCATATGGTTGATCCCTCCATACTACTCATTGCTATTTTTTAGTATACTTGTTTCACAAGATCTACTGCAGCCTGTTGTTATTTAGGTTATAGGTTTATGTTACCTCATACCTATGCACTCTACGATAGTTTACAATTGAGTCTTTTGTCTCTTTATCTAAGTCAGTTAGTAACTTTTTGATAAATAGACTTAGAATCTTTAGATTAAATTCCTATACGGATTTTAACTTCGGTTCTTATTTAGCTAAGTAATCATTTGAGCCTCTGGAAACAGTAGTTTTCAAATTCTGACCTTTTAGACAGTAATTCTGTTGGTTTCTCTTTTACTGTAGAGTCAGTGAGTTTCATGCACTATCGATGGATGATTTTCACTTTCATAGTTTCGGAATCAATACTTCCGTTACTATTTAGGTTGGATTGTTACATAAGAGTTAGGCTCCTATTATCCGGAACCTATTATTTTAAGGTCCTTCCGTCTTCGTATGGGCATAGGCCTTTGCTCTTTCCGGGTACAGTTTATGTATTTATAAACAGATATCTGTTTATTACAAGGGCGTAAGCTTCTTCTGTCTTTGATGTCTAGTAGAAGGTAGTTACGCTCCATTTTATTGTTAATGGATTCTATTAACTAGCGTACTGCTTATGGTATATCATTGGCTTAGCAGTTGTGCTTAAGATTTCGGCTCATGAAGTAAGAGTTCTTCTACTTCTTGGGCTTACATTAATAGTGTTGCTATTATAGATTTCTGAAGGCTGCTCATTGCGCTCAGCCATCCATTCATGAATTTTATCTCAGAAATATCGAGTCCATTTCTAGAGGCCTCTATTGTTAGGTCTATTATCTACTGCTCAGAATGTCATTCACTTAACAGTTGCTACTATAGCTAGGTAGGCTGTCTGTTTCGGCAGTCTCTCCGTTCGGCTGCCCTCTTCGCTCTGGGCTATTTGACCCAGGGCAAGAAAAAGGGGGGGGGGGGGGGGAGGGTGTTCCCTTGGGTCACCTGTTTTTACTATGAAAACAAGGGGATACCTCCTCCGGAGTTAGTAATTCTGAGCTGTTATTGGGATGGTTGTTAGTGAGAAGTTTAAGTTTATAAAATTCATTCAAGTCTTAGTTTTTAAAGTATAGCTTTTGAATATTGCATATGTCAACGGACATGATTATGCAATTCTCACACACTTTTAGGAGTATAAGAGTCTCTATTCTCTAGACTTACTTTATTATTGGCTTACTTTAAAAATTATTAGTATAAGGATTATTGGATATTAATAGAGTACATGGATGTATGAAGCTCAATTTTTGGAAGGTGTTGTATCTTTCTAATTTATCATAAATAAGAAAGATACATATAAGGCCTATTACTTCTTTTCCCTACAGGGGATGACTCTATTTTATTTTATTGAGCGTATTCCATTTTGCTCTATGTCCTTGGCCCTCCAGCCTTTTTACTATTCAGCTATGTCTGGGTCATTGGTACAGTATAAAAATGTTAAAAAATTTATAGTAATTTATATATTTTTTATACTTACCAATGACCCAGACGGGGATGGCCCTCCCAGGAGTTGGGAACTCTTGCCTCCCCGCTGAGTACATAGCGCTTACCAGGCACTGGTTATTAGAATGATTAATGGCGCCAATTTCGGAACGTCCTTGACACTGCGCATGCGCAGTAGGGGCGAAGTGTGGAGGGCCTTTCAGGACATGTTTTCTTTAGTTTTAGATGCAAATTTTGGGGATTGGGGGGCAAAATTTGTGTTTGGCCCTATATTTTAAGAGTTAGCACCAGCTATGTCTGGGTCATTGGTAAGTATAAAAAATATATAAATTACTATAAATTTTTTAACTTTTGAGACAAAAAAATGAAAAAGTAATAAAAATTAACTTGCAATTTTTGAGAATAGTGCTGGCCAGTTTTGGCCATTATGTTGGGTAAAGGGTTAATAGAAGTTTGCTTGATAACCGATATACAATTAAGAGGTCAAATTTGTATTGGAGGTATAGTAAATAGTTTGGTGTTTGAAAAGTATATTCAAGTAACAGGATAATTCAGTTAAAAGATATTTAATGAAGTGGGTGCCACTGTAAATCTTTTTCAACAATGTGTGAACTCTGCCTCATACGATATAGTAGAATGCTCAGTTCATCATTTAAATATGGGAGAATGTCCAAATTTTTGTTAATTAAATTCTCCTGTGAAGTGAATAATTTTTACTGGAAAGTGGTTTATTCAGATAACAGGGGGCAACTGTATTACTGAACCTCTCTGCAAATGCAAAATACATTTACCCATTCAAATAATGTTAATAATATTTTGTTGAACAAAATCTTTAGGGATCTGCATGTTAGAACAGTCCAATTCACTTCAATGAGTTAATATCAGTAAATATGGCAAAATTAACCAACATCAATCTCTCTGCAAATTAAAAGTACAAGATCAAAGTTAAAAAAATCCATCTAATTCCTAATAAAAATCAAAGTTTGAAAATCACATATAAATTAGATTCATCAATATTAACATTAGGTTTTTTTTATTCATTTAACAGGAGTTTACTCTATAACCCACATGCAGTTAACTGAAGATGTGGTAAATGGTTTTTGTGTTCGGAAGTTATTTATTTATTTATTTATTTATTTATTGGTGTTTAAGGTCACATATTTATGCACAATGGCTAATCATGACCGCTACAGTTTGACGGGTGGAGGAAGCCGGAGTACCCGGAGAGAACCACCGAGCAACGACGAGCAGCTGCCAGCTCCCCAACATCGTAATTCCGCACTGCAGCGCAGGCAGGGTTAGATTGGTTGAAGACATGCGCACCATCGACGTGCAGTACGCCGTAGTACACGGCATCATCGTGCCCCCACGCGGGCAATGGAAATGAAGTGTCTTGCCCAAGGACACAACGCGGTTGCCGCAGGTGGGATTCGAACCGAGGACCTCTCGGCTTGCAGCCTGCACCTCTACCAACTGAGCCACCGCGCTCCCGAGTTCGGAAGTTATATCAAGTTAATAGGGATATTCTCATTAAGAGATATCCAATTAAGTGGGCTGCACTATAACTCTTCACTTTGAGTTTGCTTTAACAAGAGCCCTTAGGGTTTCATTAACCCTTTACCCAATGGAGACGATATCAAAATTTATTATTTTAAATATCATTTTTTTAAAAATTTCAACAAAGCCATATCATGTGACCCCTCATTGGAATGAGCTCACATGAATCAGGGTCACATGATATGGTTGTGCTGAAATTTTTTGAAAAATAATATTTTTTCAGCTGCTGAATTTGCATATTACACGGGTGGATGTGGCTGATTCGTTGGGTAAAGGGTTAAGAAGAAAGAAGGGAGCATGAAGGCTTAGTGGTCATGGCATTGGACTTCAAACCAAAAGGTCCACAGTTCAATCCCCACTGGGGTAACTTCATTGTGTCCATGGGCAAGGCACTTAATCACGATTTCCCACGTGTGGTGGCACTGTGTACTAAGGCATACTGCATGTTGATGGTGCACCTGTCTTTGACCAATGCTAACCCAGCTTGTGTGAAGTTAGAATGTTAGGGAGCCTGGCAGTTGCACGGCACTGCTCAGGGTTCTCTCCAGGTATACCGGCTTTCTCCACCCATAAAACTGTTTGACACGATGTGACTGGGTGTTAAAAATGTCATTAAACCCAAATAAATAAATAGTTAGAAGAAAGAAATGAGAAAATTTGAATTGCAGCAGTTGTTGATGTACAGCAGTGAGAATATTTGGCCATTATGTTCAGTAAATTGTTGAAGAAAACTAGATTTTTAATGTGACTTGCTTTTTATTCTTCTTGTAGGGTTGGTGAGGAGTTAATGAGTTATGGTAACAAAATTTTGACCTCCAGTAAACAGCTGAATATTATTTCAAGTGTTTTGATATCATCATCACCATCTCATTCTGTAAGTAATTTTATTTATCTTACAATCAACATGTATTTTGTCTGTATTAACCCTGCAAGTGTCGTGTATCTGACCTCCCGATACAGATGTTTGTATCAGGGGGTCAGATACAAGCACGTTCCTTTTGCGTGAGTTCCAATTTTTTTTTTTGTTCATCTGTACGAATAAATAGTTTGTTTTATATTCGACTCCATTCTTGACTTATCCCCAATATATTGTAAGATAAAATGCTTATTACCATTATGTGGATGTACAAAATATGTATCCGAGTCTCACTCCATATTCTAAGGGTAGATCACGACTCATCTTCGACTCGTTGTGATCAGCCCTTAGAACCCGGAGATCGACTTGGATACATATTTTGTACATCCACATAATGGTAATAATCTCTTTTTATCTTTACATTATTGTGTATTGGGTTCGTAATTACCTGAATACAGTGTGTATTAGGTGCCCCTGATACAAAATATGTATCTTGCAACTGCATAATACAACTGCATGCTTTGTTATGATTTGTTTACATTTTCTATTTATAAAACATTACATGCTTTTGCAAGTTTTTATATATACATGAAAGGAGAGAAAAAAACACTTCTCAAAAGTATAATTATTAAAGAATGGAACCACATTGCTTTTATGCTTTTTGCTTTTGCATCTGAATAACTGGAAGTATTCAAGCTGGACCAACAAACAGTTCTACAGTGGAACCCTGTTAATTGAATAGCCACTTTGCCAATGAAAATTATTCAGTTAACAGGAGTATTCATT
The DNA here is from genome assembly GCA_031216915.1 of Pictodentalium vernedei. NCBI lineage: Eukaryota > Metazoa > Mollusca > Scaphopoda > Dentaliida > Dentaliidae > Pictodentalium > Pictodentalium vernedei. Next base: position 498,885,940 of record CM062295.1, read on the forward strand.
TAACAGAGATTGTGTCACTTTTCTGTAATCAAGGGGTAAACTAAGCATTTATTCTCTTATATCTTGTTTGACAGAGCTCCATGAGCTTTGTCAAACAAGATATAATAGATTAAATGCCTGTATTGGTTGTACTGAGGCCAATAGGTCTGTAAACAAAAACAAACTGGGGAGAGTCAGGATAATTTCTCAACAGGATACAAGATTTTTTATTCAATTAACAGGAGTTTACTCTATAACCTATATTCTATTAACAGGTCAAATTTGTAATGGAGGTATGGTAATTGGATTTGTGTTGGGAAATTACATTAAATTAATAGGGTTATTCAGTTAAGAGATATCCAATTAAGTGGGCTCCACTGTACTGTTAAAGTACACAGTCTTTTCTGAATGTTAAACAAAAGTTCAAGGCAGCTGCATACAGTTTTAACCAAACCACTGTCATCTGCAAAATGAGGTCCCTATGGGGTTAATTTGGTGATGCTACCCTGCATAGCATGGTAGCATCACAAAATTTACCTTCTGTGAACCTCAGTCTGAATCAAGGTCCCAAGCCAAAACACAAAGATGTACCTAGAGGAGAAATTGTCCCACTGTATGGGATAGCATCAGCAAATTCACCCTCTGGGGACCCCATTTTGCAAATGACAGGTTGCTTATATTCATGCTTGTAGTTAACCCTTTACTCGGTGCACATGCTATCACAAAGTAGGATTTTACTTATTTTTTGTAAACATATAAATTCAACAAAACCAAATCATGTGACCTCCTCATTGGAATGAGTTTAGTGTTAGGCAGACCTTTAGATCAGTCTAATTTGGGCACAATGGCAAATATGGATGTGGCCTGCATGGTTGGAGAAAAAACACTGGTATTTTCTTCTTGGTGTCTGTTTTGGGTTTTATGACCCCCATCTTAAAATGATAGTTTACAACCCCTTGTTATAGGTCTTCCCCATTATCACTGGTTCCCACCACCCTTTGATGTAAGTTTACTCGACTAACTCGAGAAGGCTTCTTAGTTTCCCAGTGTCGAGCCAAAGTCCTACTTGAATGTAAATTATGCATGGCGTTTGCAGAGAAATGCCACAAACATTAATATAATACATCTCAAGCTTGCATGATCATATTGAATTCGACGTAGAAAAGCAATCGCCGTTGACAGTGTCATATACGACACTGTCAACGCCGATTGCTTTTCTTTGGGAAACTCTGTGGGTTTTTAAAAAAATTATTTATCTGTTGCATTGTTTGATTCGAAGGTAAACTCTAAGCTATATTGCAAGCATCAGGGAAACCTGGCCAAACTATTTATTGCCAAAACACTGCAAAACTTTGGAAAAAGTTTCAAACTCCACATAATTTCAGCACAATTATCTTATTTGGACACAGCGTTTACCGTTGTTAGTTGGGAAGAATTTAAAGGCCTGTTGTTAGGTAGAGTGTTAATCAAGTTATTACAGTTCGGAATTGTAGAGATATAGCCTTAGAAATAGAAGCTTGACTCTGATACAACATTTTATACATAAACATAATGGTGGTAATATATATTTATGCCACACATTTATATCATGATTGGTCTCCTATTCAGATGAAAGCATCTTTAGCTCACCTGACTGACAGTCAGGGTGAGCTTTATTTATCACTTTTTGTCCTTCGTTGTCCGTCGTAAAGTTGGTGTTTGCGACTTCTCCTCTGAACCACTGGACCGAGTTCTGTTAAACTTGATGTGCTTGTTTGTTCTGGCATCTCATTTTTTTTTTCAAATCAACTTGCCCAGCCCCATTTGGAGGTGGTGGGAGAAAAGGCACCCATATTTTTAAAAAAATCTTCTCATGAACCAGTTGGTGCAATAACTTGATATTTGGTCTGAGCTTTCTTTTGAGGCATAGAATCAAGTTTGTTCAAACGAAGTTCGTGAAGCAAAATTTACTTTTATAATGGGAGGGCCAAGATTTTTAGCCCCACCCAAAATTTCTATTTTCTGATCCAATAACGATCCTGAATTTTAACTTAGTTCATTATGGGAAATAATCTTTAAACATCTACTTCTTTAGATCCACAGTCAAAATCTTTTGATGTTTGATATGTAGCATCTTACTGGATCCAGATTCAAGGTTTTTCAAATCAAGTTCCTCGATTAATATTTGGGCCCTTTACTGGAGCTGGAATTTTAACTTGGTGCAATATGAGAAATACTCTTGAAAACTCTTCTCACAAACCGCCCAATCAGAATCTTTTGATATATAGTATACACCATCCATAGGGGTATCAGATACAAGTTTGTAAAAATCAAGTCCGAGGGTTAATATTTGGGCTCTTCAACTTCATCCAATATTAGAAATAATCCTTGAAAATCTGCATCTATCAGATCCAATGGTCAGAATCCTGAGAGGTGAAGGTGCTTAGTCAGTTCAAGGTTGTTGAAGTTAAGTCCCAAGGTTGATAATTTAGCTCCCTATATTTTTATACTGTACCAATGACCCAGACATAGCTGGTGCTAACTCTTAAAAATATAGGGCCAAACACAAATTTTGCCCCCCAATCCCCAAAATTTGCATCTAAAACCAAAGAAAACATGTCCTGAATGGCCCTCCATACTTCACCTCTACTGCGCATGCGCAGTGTCAAGGACGTCCCGAAATTGGCGCCATTAATCATTCTTTGTTTGGCCCTTCATCAGTTAACATCTGACTGATCTTTGTGATTGTAAATCTCAGTTTAAATGATGCCAGACACATAAATATTAGTGAAATGGTGATTCTAAAGAGGATATAGAAGGAGGAGAGGAAAATGAGTGACAGAAAATTATCAGGGCTGTAACTTAAAATTTTTTAATGAAATTATGTTAAGTTACCTATTTTCGAGGCAACAGCCTGTTGTGGTCATTCTTGTTATCAAGTTACACTGCTTGTTCAGTGATTTCCTCTCTCCCTTTCCTTTAAGTCCCCTCTTGCTATTCTCCCATGCTTTTGGCATATTTTCTGTAATATTATTACTAAAATTTCTTGTGAGTTTTAGCTGGATAACAGAATGAATTCTGTTCTTTTCCCCATGTTTACGTCTTCACCTATGGGTGGTTAGGCGTAGTGTTCTGCATCTATCATCTGATGTTCTGCAGTTTCTTCCCTGGAAGTCTCCGTTTTGCATCAGATAGTGTATTATTGGTAACTGATTTCGGGCCAGGGTTTCTGGAGTCTTGATCTGGTGTTTTTACACTTATTGTTTACATTTCCAACAGCCCTCTGTGTGAGGGGGGGATTTCTTGAAAATAATATCTTGATGTTAATTTTATCATAACTAGATACATTATTATTGTTCGTAAGTGTTGCATAAATTGTTTAAAACATTTTTAGAATTTTTGTCCACACTTAGGCTTGGGATCCATTGGGGCTCAATGTTACTTTTCAGAAACTTGGGCTGTTCTGAAAAAATATTTTTTCAAAATTTTTTGATTTCAATTATTTTTTTGTATGTTAATGGATCATGTTATTATGTATTTTGATTGTCATGGGTTGGTGCGAGTACTAGGACTTTGTTTTCTTTTCACAATGAAAGGATATTGTTCAATTGTAATAAGAGGAAATGTTCCTCTGACTTTCATAATCATTGTATAATGTAGTCAGTGTACTCGCACTAACTCCTGTTCTGTATGTGTTAATTTCGATGACAACATGGGAAGCGTGTGTCACGGTATGTTAGTGGGGAATTGGCCATTCCGGTCCTTTCCCCGCAGGGTCACTCTACTTTATCAATCTCTATTTCAGACGATCATGATCAGGGTGATGTATCCGTGATGTCTTCCAAAAGTGTGCCTCCGTCGTCACAATTAATGAAGAGCTAGCGGAAAAGTGCTCATGTAAATACGTCAATTGCCTAAGAGGACCCTAGTAGGTTCGACGGCCTTTGACGTCCGCTAGCTCGCCCGGTGTAGCGTCCATTCATCGAATGGTTCGGCAGCTGGGTTCGTCCGTTGCGGTCTAGAAGGAGTTTTGGGTGATGCGAGCACTATAAATCAATCAAATGCACACCCAGTGACGGCGGATTAGAGGAGAGAACGGAGGAAGCCTTTTAGTCCGGTTCCTAGCTCGTCCAGGTCCATCCGGACTGCGAGCGAGAGAGGCCCCTCTCTCGTACAACAACATCTGGCCCCAGATGTTGTGGTACAAAGTGTTTCGCATTCGGAGCATACGTCAGCCGCTCGGGAAGCTCCGATATATAGTCAGTCCGGAGAGACTGTCAATAAGGCTTCCTCATCCTCTTGGTAGCGCACACGACCGCTCTTGGCTACGTGACCTCGGATATCCAGTCAGCTTCGCCAATCAGTAAATCGGCGACCAGGTCACACCATCCGGTAGCCAGGGACACGAGGCCTGCAGACTCCGGACGTTCGCATAAGAAAGTGTGCGGGAGTCAACGTACACGGAGCTTCCAGCGGCAAAGCATCGTAAGACCGCTACTGCACAGGCCTCGGTGACGGACGTGCTATCCCAAATAGCACAGCTTATCGCAGCATCCCAGCAATGACAGAATCTCTGTCGCATTATGTATTATCTGACGACGCTGGGTCGGGACGCTCCGCAGAAGCAGGTACGGACGTCCGAGAATTTCATCCGGTCCGATGGGATACCGAAAGGGATTCGGAGGATTTCGAGCTTTTCCTTTCGGAACAACATAAGCTGCTGTGTATGTCATCTGACTTTATCTTCTAGAGGTTCTTTCGTTGGACCAGAATGCTGCGATGCCGGATAAGAAACTGATAGCGTCGGTGGACACAGAAGTTTTTTGGTTCGGTTCAGGGACATCGTCCCTCAGTTCCGACACAGTCCAATAATGTCACACAACTTTTGAATTATGGAACGATGCTATATATATTATTATATGCTTGCTATTAACAAGCATGTCTGGTTTCTTGTTCGCAAAGTTACTGAGATGTCTTTCAAAGTGTGCCTCTGTCGTCATAGTTAATGAAGAGCTAGCGGCAATAAGTGCTCATGGAATACGTCAATCGCCTAAGAGGTCCCTAGTAGGATCGACGAAGTTGACATTCGCTAGCTCACCCGGTGTAGCGTCCATTCATCGAATGGTTCGGCAGTCGGGTTCGTCCGTTGCGGTCTAGGAAGGAGATTTGGGTGATGCAAGCACTATAATAGACTTTAGTACACACCCAGTGACGACGGATTAGAGGACAAATCGGAGGAAGCCTGTTAGTCCGGTTCCTAGTTCATCCAGGTCCGTCCGGGCTGCGAGCGAGAGAGGTCCCTCTCTCGTACAACAACATATGGGACCGGATGTTGTGGTACAGACATTTCGCATTCGGAGCATATGGCCGTCGCTTGGGACGCTCCGTTATATTGACAGTCCGAGAGACTGTCAATAATGCTTCCTCATCCTCACAGCAGCGCACATGACCGCACATTGGCTACGTGACCTTGAGTATCCGGCCAGCTTCGTCATTCAGTGATTCCACGGCGAACAGGTCACGCCATCCGGTAGCCAAGGGACACGAGGCCTATACACTCCATTCACTCACATAATAGAAGTATGCACGGGGTAACGAACACGAAGCTTCCAGCGGCAATGCATAGTAAGACCGCTTCTCCACAGGCCTCAGTGACGGACGTGCTATCCAAAATAGCACAGTTTATCGCAGCATCCCAGCAAATGACAATTCTCGGTCGGATCAGGAATAATCCGACGGCGCTGGGTCGGTGCGCTCCGCTATTGCATCAGGTTCGGACGACCAAACACTTTATAGGGTCCGACAGGATGGCGAAAGGGATTCGGACGATTTCGAGCTTTCCCTTTCGGAACAACAGAAGCTGCCATACATTTCTTCCAGCAATATCTTCCAGAGGTTGTTCCGTCGGACTACATTGCTGCGATGCTGGATAAGAGACTAATAGCGTCATTGGACACGGAGTTTTTGATCAGTTCAGGGACATTGTCCCTGACTTACCGACACAGTCCAATAATGTCTTTAGAACATTCGAATTATTTAACGACGGTATATATAAGTTTGCTACCAAGCATGATAGTCTAGTTTCTTGTCCGCAATGCTCTATTCTGCCTTTTTTCAATTCTAGGATATAATTTATATCGGCAGAACAGGGCATACCGAGAGTTCATATGCGTCTAGACGGCGGTGCTGAAGACTGGGAATTATCTTTTTCACCGTCTATGTCAATTCCAACCACGATGTTGGAAATGACAATGTTGTCTAATAGGCTTAACTTAGACGCTTTATTATACGTAGACCACCTTACTGAGGAGTTATCATTACGTCTTCAAGAGAAAGAATTCCAGGATCTGATCCTCAATGTGATTTCTTTCAAGGGCAGTAGTTTTTCCACGTATAACTCCACCCTTCAGTGGCAACCTGGAGTTGGTTAGACGTGACGCAGCCCTAGTTATATCCACGCGCGTGGATAGTAAGGTGAAGAACTCTCTCAGAGTCGCTTCGGTCTCCGGAGAAGCTTCTCTTCGACGGCAACTTTTCAGCAATCTATGAATTGCTCGATATACACATTCTCTTGTCTATCAAGTGTAGCAAGAGATTCAGACTGGGGCAAACATTCGGTGGTTGACTCAGAGAGTGCCACTGCAGTTGCCGGATCCGAGTTTTATGATTATGACGGATGCCAGTCAAACAGGTTGGGGTACAATATTGATCCCAACGGATTCAAAGTGCCAGGGTGTCTGGGTTCTGCAGTTTCTAGGCAAGCACTTAACTTCCAGGAAATGTTGTTATTTAGGCTTGCACTATGTCATTGAATGAACATTATTCAGAAACGCATGTCCAAATCCTGTTCGTTAATACGACAGTAGTTGCGTATCTCCGGAACCAGGGAGGCACTCATTCGATTCCGTTATTCAATTTAACGGAAAGAATCCTGCTGTTTGTTATAGTACACCAAGTTCTGCTTTGGTCCGTCATATTCCGGGTCATCTGATTGTATTAGCAGACTCCTTTTCACGTAAGAGTCGCTTGTTGCCATCAGAATGGACTCTCATCAAATAAGTATTCAATCAGATTTGCTATCAATGGGAGCGCCCAATGATAATTTATTTGCGACACAACTCACTATTCAATTGCAGACGTATGTGTTTCCATGTCCGGATCCCTGAGCTTATGTTGTTAACGCTCTATTGATCTAATAGGACGGAATGATAGGATATGCGTATCCTCCAGCGCTGTTGATTCATCAAGTATTGCTAAGATAAACATCCACAATACAATTCTGTTGATAGCATCTCTGTCTTCACAGACACCGTGGGTAAATTTACTCAGGTGTCTACTGTGGGACTTACCGCGAAAACTTCCTCCATGAGAGGATCTTCTTTTGCTGGGGAAATCATGTCAACTCCATCACAACCCGCAAGGTCTCAACCTTCACGTATTCCGTTGTGTGGTCCTTCTTGCACGGCAAGCATTGTACAGGACGAGTTATGGATGCGATTTCTTACTGTAGGACAACCTCTTCTTCGCTATACTATGCGGCTAAAGTGGAGGCTCTTCCGTCGTTGGTGTAGGGATCATTATGTTGATATTTTTGATCCCTCCATACTAGACACTGCAACTTTCTAGTATACTTGTTTGACAAGATCAACTGCAGCCTGTTACTATTAAGGTTATAGGTCTATGTTATCTCATACCTATGCACTCTATGATAGTTTACAATTGAGTCTTATGTCTCTTTATCTAAGTCAGTTAGAAACTTTTCGATAAATAGACCTAGAATCCTTAGATTAAATTCCTATACGGAATTTAGCTTCGGTTCTTATTTAGCTAAGTAATCATTTGAGCCTCTGGAAACAGTAGTTTTCAAATTCTGACCTTTTAAGACAGTTATTCTCTTAGTCTTCTCTTCTACTGAAGAGTCAGTGAGCTTCATGCACTATCGGTGGACAATTCTCACTTTCGTAGTATCGGAAACACTATTTCCTTTACTACTAATGTTGGATTTTTGGTTAAGAATCAGGCTCCTAATAAATATCCAGAACCTATTGTTATTAAGGTCCTTCCGTCTTCATACGGGCATAGACCTTTACTCTGTCTGGTTAGAGTTTACGTATTTATAACAGATATCAGTTTATTAGTAAGGACGTAAGCTTCTTCTGTCTTTGATGCCTAATAGAAGGACATTACGCTCCATTCTATTGCTAATGGATTCAATTAACTATCGCTACTGCTTATGGTATATCATTAACTCAGCAGTTTGTGCTTGAGATTTCGGCTCATGAAGTAAGAGCTCTTTCTACATCTTGGGCTTACATTAATAGTGTCGCTATTATAGATTTTATGAAGGCTGCACATTGGGCTCAGCCATCCACATTCATGAATTTTTATCTCAGAAATATTGAGTCCATTTCTGGAGGCCTCCATTGTTAGGTCTATTATCTACTGCTCAGAATGTCATTCACTTAACAGTTGCTACTATAGCTAGGTAGGCTTTCTGTTCCGGCAGTGACTCCGTCCTGCTGCCCTCTTCGCTCTGGGCTATTTGACCCAGGGCAAGAAAAGGGGGGGGGGGGGGGGAGGGTGTTCCCTTGGGTCACCTGTTTTATTATGAAAACAAGGGGATACCTCCTCCGGAGTTAGTAATTCTGAGCTGTTACTGGGATGGTTTTTAAGTGATAAGTTTATGTTTTAAAAATTCATTCAAGTCATAGTTTTTAAAGTATAGCTTTTGAATATATCACGTGTCAAACGGGCGTTGTTATACAATCCTCAAACACTTTTAAGGAGTATAAAGAGTCTCTGTTCTCTAGACTAACTTTATTTATTGGCTTACTTTAAAAATTATTAGTATAAGGATTATACTGTATATTAATAGAGTACATGGATGTTATGATGCTCAATTTTGGAAGGTGTTGTGTCTTTCTAATTTATCATAAATAAGAAAGATACATGTAAGGCCTAATACTCCTAATTATTGGAATTTCCTCTATGTCCTAGGCCCTCCAGCCTTTTTACTATTCAGCTATGTCTGGGTCATTGGTACAGTATAAAAATGTTAAAAAATTTATAGTAATTTATATATTTTTTATACTTACCAATGACCCAGACGGGGATGGCCCTCCCAGGAGTTGGGAACTCATACCTCCCCACTGAGTACATAGCGCTTACCAGGCACTGGTTATAAGAATGATTAATGGCGCCAATTTCGGGACGTCCTTGACACTGCGCATACGCAGTAGAGGTGAAGTATGGAGGGCCATTCAGGACATGTTTTCTTTGGTTTTAGATGCAAATTTTGGGGATTGGGGGGCAAAATTTGTGTTTGGCCCTATATTTTTAAGAGTTAGCACCAGCTATGTCTGGGTCATTGGTAAGTATAAAAAATATATAAATTACTATAAATTTTTTAACTTTCCATTGCTAGAAATCTGGGCATTATTTGTATGGTAGCATCTCAGCACCAGAAAAAAATCATCTTACTAAACAACAGAACTATGAATAGTTACATGACTTCAGTCCTCAGTAATGTTGACTGGCCATAGATGCTAATTAAATCCTTCTTTAACCCTTTACCTAACACAAAAAGCAAACAACACTTGCAAACAAAATTCTTGAATAACAAATTTTTTGTGTCGAAAACATAGGTTATGACCTCTTATTGGAACGAGCTTGTTGGGCTCGTTCAAATGAGGGTCATAAGCTGTTTTTATGAGACAAAAAATGAAAAACATTATGAAAATTGAATGGCGATTTTTAGTGAATAGCGCTGGCCAGTTTAGGCTGTTATGCTGGTCAAAGGGTTAAACAACTTTGTCAGGTGAGCACCTAGAGGCCCCATGAGGCCTCTTGTTAAACTATTTTACAACGCACCATTATGCAAGACATTCTGAGTACTATTCTTTGTATTCCTTAGTTATGTGGTGTTAATCCCAAACATGACATCGAAATAATGGAAACTAACTCAAAAGCCACAGATTTTTGCCGAAGTATCTTAACCCTTTCAACCGGTTGGCATAATTTTTTGTGTGAAGAAAAGATTGGTAGTGGATGAGCAAAGGATATAAAGAGCAAAAAATCTGAAGCGAGGCTCAGTAATAATTTAATCCAACAGCTCGACAGGGCTGTTGGGTTAAATTTTTACTGAATCTCCCAAAAAACCAGGATAGTTTCGCCCATTTCGCTGTTGATAGTATTGACTGAAATGATACCTTACAGGGTTGAAAGGGTTAAATAATGTTGAGGTATGGTATTAAAAACTAAATGGTTGTTCTATTATCAAAAGTTAACTATTCCCCATTTTTCAATAAATACACCCCAAAATATACTTCTCACATTTTACTAAGGATCACCCTCTGCTCATCAACATATATGTACATAAAAGGTAAATGTGTACATTTTTATTTTTATTTGTTCTTTTTGGTTTCAATGACACCTTCAGCAGCCTAAGTCATACCATGTTGTAGCATTTTATAGGTGGAAGAAGTTGCAGTACTACAGAGGACCACCAAAAATGTTGAGTAACTGTTGGATTCTTCCTCAATTTAATATCTTGGTACGAGCAGGGTTAGCATTGGTTAAAGGCAGGTGTACCGTAGTCATACAGCACATCGACCATAGATGTACAACATATTGATGGTACACTAGTCTTCAACCAATTGATGTTAACCCTGACTTTGGAGGGCATTGTGGTTTATTGACGGCCCAACAGGTGTGAACAACAGCCATTCAGATTATTAATGGCCCTCGACTTCATCGAGGGCTTCATCGAGAGCTTTGTTTAGGACCTTTAATAAGCTGAAGGACTGTGATTCACACCTGTTGGGCCGTTAATAAACCATAAGGCTCAACAAAGTCATGTTATTACTATTATTACCACTGGGATTCTGAAAAAGTTTTGACCCTGTACCGACATGACCTTTTTAGCATTTTCAATTTTGACAGATGATAGTATTGTCTGTTATCGAACAATCTGGTGTCATTTTATTATTGTGTGATCAGCACCAGTACGCTTTCAATTGCAACTATGTTCGAAAACTTAAAAATAGACCAGATATTTACCACTTTTAAGTCAGAAATAAAGGCCTAAAATGTATACAGATTTACTTACTATACACAACTGCTTGTTCTTACGGGGCTAGCTTTGCTGGACATTTTACATGTTTAATAATTTAAATAAAAATCACCTTGTTTACAAGTTGAAACCATCTCCGGAAACCGTTTCCATTTCCAAGTGTACGACAGTGAGGAACAAAAGTCACGTGATGTGTCGGGCTGTTAATGAGATTTTTAATCCATTAACGGCCCGACACGTCACATGACTTTTTGAAGTAGAGCGTTATGTTCATGTAATGTTAATGTATCAGAGAACGCCCGTTAAAGTGGTAATAATTATCATTTAATGCTCAGTGGTTCTTTGTGGGAACTCAGACTTTCTCTGCCTCAAAAAATGGATGACAAGATATGGCCCATGTTGCTGAAAGTGTCGTTATACCACAGTGAAAAAATAAACAAACATAAAAATTTACACATTTAACCTATTTTGTATAAATATGTAGATGGGTAGAAATGCTCCTATGCAAAATGTGAGTAGAAAAAATGAAATACAATCTAAATTTAATCTTTCATTCCGTCAGTTAGAAATATATGAATATTCTTATTAATTTTTTTAGATTTTCTTCCTCCAAAACATAGCTTATAACACTTTATATCTCCTCAGCTTATAACCACTTTATAACTTATCAGCTTATAACCACTTTATAACTTATCAGCTTATAACCACTTTATAACTTCTCATTGGAAGGAGTTTTTATCTCTCTTGGCTTTTTACAGCTTTTTTTTGGTTGGTGAAACATATCTTTGCAGCTAGTATATTTACAAATCCAAGGTTTTATATTCTTTTAAAGAAGTTAAGAGGTGGGGAACTTCTTAGAAAGTTGGGGGTGAGGGTTGTGTTCTGGCCTGGCAGGTGAAGACAAATATCCAAGACGAACTTGATTTTATATTGAAAAATGGTGGATCAACGGAAATGCCATTTTCATGTTCTGAGTGCTTTGTCCGGTGATGGAATGTGTTAGGAAGATGCCGCTTGTTCTGGGGGGTGGAGGTTGGAGTTGGGGGAGGGCATTGATAGATATACAGTGAAGCCCACTTAAATGGATTTCTCTCTATTGAATGTTAATTGAATATTACTTCCAAACTCAAAACCATTTACCATATCTTCGGGAGAGCGGTGACCCAGTGGTAGACTGTTGGACTTCTATGCTAGAGGTCCCAATTTCGATCCTCATCTGGGACGACCAGCATTGTGTCCTTGGGCAAGGCACTTTATCCCGGTTGCCTACATGGGGGCACGATGATGCAGATACTAAGGCGTACTGCACATCGATGGTGCACATGTCTTAAACCGCTGTAACCCTGCTTGAGCAGAGCTTGAACAGAGTTAGAATGTTGAGGAGCTGACAGTTGCTTGTCAATGCTCAGTGGTTCTCTCTCCGGTTACTCTGGCTTCCTCCACCCATAAAACTGTCACGGTCACGCTTAGCCATTGTGCATAAGTATGTGACCTTAAGCACCAATAAATAAATAATTTACCATATCTTCAGTACAAATTTGACCTGGTAAATGCAAATTGGTTCCATAGAAAACACCTGTTAATTGAATCAAAAATTCTTGTAGTATTTCGAGACATTATCTTGACAGTCACTGAATTCCCCATTTTTAGTGGCCTATTTTGTATCAGTACATCCAATAAAGGCATTTAGTCTATTATATCTTGTTTGACAGAGCTCTATGAGCTCTGTCAAATAAGATATAATAGAGTAAATGCCCAGTTTATCTTTATAAAACAGGAAAGTGTACAAATCCCTGTTAATTGAATATTCCTGTTAATTGAATAATTTTTACTGGCAAAGTAGCTATACAATTAAAAGGGTTCCACTGTACTTTATCTTTGAAACTGTTGACTTCATTCCTTTGTGTAATGACTTGCAATATAATCTTAGGCCACAAAATGTACGAGTTCCTGCTTGTCTCTTTTCCAGTATGCATGCCATGGTGTAGTCATGGTTTGGTTGGTTTCTTCTACATCATCCATATTTTTATACTGTACCAATGACCCAGACATAGCTGGTGCTAACTCTTAAAAATCTAGGGCCAAACACAAATTTTGCCCCCCAATCCCCAAAATTTGCATCTAAAACCAAAGAAATCATGTCCTGAATGGCCCTCTATACTTTGCCTCTACTGCGCATGCGCAGTGTCAAGGAGGTCCTGGAATTGGCGCCATTTATCATTCTTTGTTTGGCCCTTCATCAGTTCACATCTGACCGATCTTTGTGCTTGTAAATCTCAGTTTAAATGATGCCAGACACATAAATATTAGAGAAATGGTGGATCTAATGAGGAAATAGAAGGAGGAGAGGAAAAATGAGTGACAGAAAATAATCAGGGCTGTAACTTAAAATTTTTTAATGAAATTATGTTAAGTTACCTATTTTCGAGGCATGGGCCTGTTGTGGTCATTCTTGCTATAAAGTTACACTGCTTGTTCAGTGTTTTCCTCTTTCCCTTTCCTTTAAGTCCCCCCTTGCTATTCTCCCATGCTTTTGGCATATTTTCTGTAATATTATTACTAAAATTTCTTGGGAGTTTTAGCTGGATAACAGAATTAATTCTGTTCTTTTCCCCATGTTTACGTCCTCACCCATGGGTGTTTAGGCGTAGTGTTCTGCATCTACCATCTGATGTTCTGCAGTTTCTTCCCTGGAAGTCTCTGTTTTGCATCAGATAGTGTATTATTGGTAACTGATTTCGGGCCATGGTTATCAGTGCCTGGAGTCATGTTTCTGGTGTTTTTACACTTCTTGTTTACATTGACAACAGCCTCTGTGGAGGGGGATTTCTTGTCTTTCTGTTAGTTTAATCATAACTGGATACATTATTGTTATTCGTAAGTGTTGCATTAATTTTTTAAAATATTTTAAAAAATTTGTCCACACTTAGGCTTGGGATCCATTGGGGCTGAACGTTACTTTTCAGAAACTTGGGCTTTTCTGAAAAAAATATTTTTTTCAAAAAATTATTTTTTGATTTCAATTATTTTTTCTATGTTAATGGATCTTGTTATTATGTATTTTTGTTTTCAGGGGTTGGTGCGAGTACTAGGACTTTGTTTTCTTTTCACAATGAAAGGATATTGTTCAATTGTAATAAGAGGAAATCTTCCTCTGACTTTCATAATCATTGTATAAATGTAGTCAGTGTACTCGCACTAACTCCTGTTCAGTATGTGTTAATTTCGATGACAACATGGGAAGCGTGTGTCACGGTATGTTAGCGGGGAAATGGCCATGCCGGTCCTTTCTCCGCAGGGTCACTCTAGTTTATCAATCTCTATTTCAGACAATCAAGAACAGGGTGATGTATCCGTGATGTCTTCCAAAAGTGTGCCTCTGTCTTCACAATTAATGAAGAGCTAGCGGCAAAGTGCTCATGGAAATACGTCAATTGCCTAAGAGGTCCCTAGTAGGATCGATGGCCTTTGACGTCCGCTAGCTCGCCCGGTGTAGCGTCCATTCATCGAATGGTTCGGCAGCCGGGTTCGGCCGTTGCGGTCCAGAAAGGAGTTTTTGGTGATGCGAGCACTATAAATCAACCAAGTGCACACCCAGTGACGGCGGATCAGAGGAGAGAATGGAGGAAGCCTATTAGTCCGGTTCCTAGCTCGTCCAGGTCCATCTGGGCTGCGAGCGAGAGAGGCCCCTCTCTCGTACAACAACATCTGGCCCCAGATGTTGTGGTACAAAATGTTTCGCATTCGAAGCATACGTCCGCAGCTCGGGATGCTCCGTTATATAGACAGTCCGGAGAGACTGTCAATAAGGCTTCCTCATCCTCACGGCAGCACACACGACCGCACCTTGGCTACATGACCTCGGATATCCATCCAACTTCGCCAATCAGAGAATCCACGGCGACCAGGTCACGCCATCCGGTAGCCAGGGACACGAGGCCTGGAGACTCCGGACGTTCGCATAAGAAAAGTATGCAGGAGTCAACGTACACGGAGCTTCCAGCGGCAAGCATCGTAAGACCGCTACTCCACAGGCCTCAGTGACGGATGTGCTATCCCAAATAGCACAACTTATCGCAGCATCCCAGCAACGACAGAATCTCTGTCGCATCATGTAATATCCGACGACGCTGGGTCGGTACGCTCCGCTGAAGCATCAGGTACGGACGTCCGAAAACTTCATAGGGTCCAACAGGATGGCGAAAGGGATTCGGAGGATTTCGAGCTTTCCCTTTCGGAACAACATAAGCTGCTGTACATGTCATCCGGCTTTATCTTCTAGAGGTTGTTTCGTCGGACCAGAATGCTGCGATGCCGGATAAGAGACTGATAGCGTCGGTGGACACAAGAATTTTTTGATCGGTTCAGGGACATCATCCCTCAGTTTCCGACACAGTCCAATAATGTCACAGGAACTTTCGAATTATTGAACGACGCTATATATATTTTTATGCTTGCTATTAAACAAGCAAGTCTGGTTTCTTGTTCGCAAAAGTTACCGTGATGTCTTTCAAGTGTGCCTCTGTCGTCATAGTTAAATGAAGAGCTAGCAGCAATAAGTGCTCATGGAATACGTCAACTGCCTAAGAGGTCCCTAGTAGGATCGACAGCGTTGACATCCGCTAGCTCGCCCGGTGTAGCGTCCATTCATCGAATGGTTCAGCAGTTCGTCCGTTGCGGTCCAGGATGGAGATTTGGGTGATGCGAGCACTGTAATTAGACAAAAGTGCGCACCCAGTGACGACGGATCAGAGGAGAAATCGGAGGAAGCCTATTAGTCCGGTTCCTAGCTCGTCCAGGTCCATCCGGGCTGCGAGCAAGAGAGGTCCCTTTCTCGTACGACAACTTCTGGGACCAGATGTTGTGGTACAAAACGTTTCGCATTCGGAGCATACGTCCGCCACTCGGGACGCTCCGTTATATAGACAGTCCGAGAGACTGTCGATAAGGCTTCCTCATCCTCACGGCAGCACACACGACCACACCTTGGCTACGTGACCACGGATATCCAGCCAGCTTCGCCAATCAGGGATTCCACGGCGAACAGGTCACGCCATCCGGTAGCCAAGGGACACAAGGCCTGTAGACTCCAGACACTCGCATAATAGATGTATGCACGGGTCAATGTACACGGAGCTTCCAGCGGCAAAGCAACATAAGACCCCTTCTCCACAGGCCTCAGTGACGGACGTGCTATCCAAAATAGCACAACTTATCGCAGCATCCCAGTAAACGACAGAATCTCTGTCGGATCAGGAATAATCCGACGACGCTGCGTCGGTACACTCCGCTGAAACATCAGGTACGGGCGACCGAGCTCTTCATAGAGTCCGACAGGATGGCAAAAGGGATTCGGAAGATTTCGAGCTTTCCCTTTCGGAACAACAGAAGCTGCCATAGATTTCTTCCGGCATTATCTTCCAGAGGTTGTTCCGTCGGACTAGAATGCTGCGATGCGGGATAAGAAACTAATAGCATCATTGGACACAGAATTTATTTTTGATCGGTTCAGGGACAACGTCCCTGAGTTGCCGACACAGTCCAATAATGTCACAAGAACATTTGAATTATTGAACGACGCTATATATAAGCTTGCTACCAAAACAAGCAAGGTCTGGTTTCTTATCCGCAAATGCTCTAAATCTGCCTTTCATCAATTCAAGGAATAAATTTGTAACGGCAGGACAGGGCATACCGAGAGTTCCTCTGCGGCTAGATGACGAGGCTGAAGACTTATAATTGTCTATATCGCCGTCTATGTCAATTCCAACCACGACGTTGGAAACGACAATAATGTCTAACAGTCTTAACTTAGACGCTTTATCATATGCTGACCACCTTACTAAAGCGTTATCATTACGTCTTCAAGGGAAAGAATTCCAGGATATGATCCTCAATGAGATTTCTTTCAAGGGCAGTAGCTTTTCCACGTATAACTCCGCCCTTCGGTGGCAAACCTGGAGTTGGTTAGACGTGACGCAGCCCTAGCTACATCCACGCGCATGGATAGTAAGGTGAAGAACTCTCTCAGAGTTGCTTCGGTCTCGGAGAAGCTTCTCTTCGACGGCAACCTTTCGGCAATCTATGAATTGCTCGATATAGACGTTCTCTTGTCAATCAAGTGTAACAAGAGATTCAGACTTGGGCAGAAATTCAGTAGTTGTCTGAGGGACTTCCACTGCAGTTGCCGGATCCGAGTTTTATGATTATGACAGATGCCAATCAAACAGGTTGGGGTACAACATTGATCCCAACGGATTCGAAGTGCCAGGGTCTTTGGGTTCCGCAGTTTCTAGGCAAGCACATAAACATCCAAGAAATGATGTCAGTTTGGCTTGCACTATGTCATTGGATGAACATTATTCAGAAAGCGCATGTCCAAATCCTGTCCGACAATACGACAGTAGTTGCATATATCCGGAACCAGGGAGGCGCTCATTCCATTCCGTTATTCAATTTAACGGAAAGAATCCTTCTGTTGTTCTAGAACACCAAGTTCTGCTTTCGTTCCGTCATATTCTGAGTCGTCTGAATGTATTAGTAGACTCCCTTCCACGGAAGGGTCGCTTGTTGCCGTCAGAATGGAATCTCAACAAACAGGTATTCAATCAGATTTGCTACCAATGGGAGTGGCCAATGATAGACTTATTTGTGACACAACTCAACAATCAATTGCAGACATATGTGTCACCATGTCTGGATCCCCGAGCATATGCAGTAGAAGCACTATCGATCTCGTGGGACGGAAGGATAGGATATGCGTATCCTCCAGCGCTGTTAATTCAGCCAATATTGCTCAAGATAAACAATCTCAATACAATTCTGTTGGTAGCATCTCTGTCTCCACAGAGACCGTGGATAAATCTACTCTGGTGTCTGCTGTGGGACTTACCGCGAAAACTTCCTCCACGAGAGGATCTTCTTTTGCTGGGGAAATCGTGTCAACTTCATCACAACCCGCAAGGTCTCAACCTTCACGTATTCCGTTGTGCGGTCCTTCTTGCACAGCAAGCATTGTACAGGACGAGCAGTGGACGCGATTTCTAACTGTAGGAGGACCTCCTCTTCGCTATACTATGCGGTTAAGTGGAAGGTCTTTCGTCATGGGTGTAGGGATCATTTTGTTGATATTTTTTATCCCTCCATACCAGACACTGCAAACTTTCTAGTATACTTGTTTGACGAGATCAACTGCAGCCTGTTACTATTAAAGGTTATAGGTCTATGTTATCTAATACCTATGCACACCATGATAGTTTACAATTGAATCTAATGTCTCTTTATCTAAATTAGTTAGAAACTCTTCGATAAATAGACCTAGAACCCTTAGATTAATTCCTAAATGAATTTAGCTTGGGTTCTTCTTAACTAAAAGAAAACCATTTGAGCCTCTTGAGTCAGTAGATTTCAAATTCTGGTCTTATAAGACAGCATTTCTCTTAGCTTTCTCTTCTGCTTGAAGAGTCAGTGAGCTTCATGCACTATCGGTGGACGATTCTCACTATTGTAGTGACGGGAACACTATTACCTTTACTACTAATGTTGGATTTTTGGCTAAGAATCAGGCTCCTAATAATATCCGGAACCCAGGTTTGGCAATTTCAGGAGAGCGATTTTTTAGCTCTCCTTACTGCCCTCCTGAAAGAATTAAGGAGAGCGAAAAATTGCCCTCCTAAATATTTTGGTCTGGGATGATTGAGATTACATGTATTATGGTCACATTAAATTTTTGTTGTAAAGCAAAAATGTAATTTAACTTCGAAGTCACATAACATCACGTAATTTCATTTTGAAAGTGGTTTTGTGGTAAAAGGTAATGGCTGCAACCATACTCAAACACAGTTGCAATCATTTGAAGCAAAATGGGCCACAGCAATATTTTTTTTCTGTCAGTTTCAAGTTCAACAACTGACATCACAGTTTGAGGGTAATTATTCAAGGAATATTGACACTATAATATACTACCATTACTACTATCCTGTCACTTGAAGCACTTGCACCAGGATGTGGCTGTAGATTCAAGCAGACCTGTTGTCCAAGAAAGTCACACGCCTACCACTACCACCTTCAACCCCCCTTGGGGGGTTGAAGGTGGTAGTGGTAGGCATATGACTTTCTAGGACAACAGGTCTGGGTACACACACAGGTCTTGTCAAGTGTGTGTTTGGTTGTTGAGTGAGACATCTAGATGTCTAAGAGATTTCGCTTTACCTTAGTAAAGTTAATAAAATCACTGATGTAGTCTGTTGGTTTCAGTTTCAATGAGTTTGTTCAACTGGATACTTAAAATGCTGTGTAAAGCTAATTGCTCTCCTAAGCTGATTGAGGAGAGCGATTTTTTGCCCTCCTGCATTTTTCAGAATGCCAGGCCTGGGAACCTATTGTTATTAAGGCCCTTCCGTCTTCAGACGGGCACAGGCCTTTACTCTGTCCGTTTAGAGCTTTATGTATTTATAAACAAGATCTCAGTTTATCAGAAAGGGACGTAAACGCTTCTTTCTGTCTCTTATGCCTAATAGAAAGGACATTACGGTCCATTCTATGGCTTGATGGATTCAATTAACTATCTGTACTGCTTATGATAATCTATCTTCAACTCAGCAGTCTGTGAGTAAGATTTCGGCTCATTAAGTAACAGCTCTTTCTACATGTTAGGCTTATGCAAATAGTGTTGCTATTACAGATTTAATGAAGGCTGCATATTGGTCTCAGCCATCCACATTCACGAATTTTTATCTCAGAAATATCGAGTCCATTTCTGGAGACCTGCTTTGTTTAGGTCCATTATCTGCTGCTCAGAATGTCGTTCACTAAACAGTTGCAACTATAGTTATGCAGGCATTCTGTTCAGGCAGTGACTCTGTCCTGCTGCCCTTTTCGCTCTGGGCTATTTGACCCAGGGCAAGGGGAAGGGGGGGGGGGGGGGAGGGTGTTCCCTTGGGTCACCTGTTTTATAGTGAAAACAAGGGGAAACTTCCTCCGGAGTCAGTAATTCTGAGTTGTTACCGGGATGGTTTTAAAGTGAACGTTAATGTTTAAAAAATTCATTCATGTCATATTTTTAAAGTATAGCATTTGTATATGTCACGTGTCAAACGGGAGTTAATATACAATCCTCGGTCACTTTTAAAAAGAGTATAAAGAGTCTCAATTGTCTGGACTAACTTTATTTATTGGCTTACTTTAAAAATAATTAGTATAAGGATTATACTGGATGTTAATAGAGAACATGAATGTTATGATGCTCAATTATGGAGGGTGTTGTGTCTTTCTAATTTATCATAAATAAGAAAGATACATGTAAAGCCTAATACTCCTTTTCTCCTCGAGGGGATGACTCTATTTTATATAGTTGAGCTTATTGGATTTTCCTCTATGTCCTAGGCCCTCCAGCCTTTTTACTATTCAGCTATGTCTGTGTCATTGGTACAGTATAAAAATCTTAAAAAAATTTATACTAATTTATATATTTTTTATACTTAACAATGACCCAGACGGGGATGGCCCTTCCAGGAGTTGGGAACTCATACCTCCCCACTGAGTACATAGCGCTGACCAGGCACTGGTTGTAAGAATGATAAATGGCGCCAATTCTGGGACCTCCTTGACACTGCGCATGCGCAGTAGAGGCGAAGTATGGAGGGCCATTCAGGACATGATTTCTTTGGTTTTAGATGCAAATTTTGGGGATTGGGGGGCAAAATTTGTGTTTGGCCCTAGATTTTTAAGAGTTAGCACCAGCTATGTCTGGGTCATTGGTAAGTATAAAAAATATATATTACTATAAATTTTTTAAGTTTCTGGCCCGAAGACAATTCTTTGGTTTGGAAGTGGATTAGAATAGGAAAATTAGACCAAACTGGTCAGAGGTGGCATTCATTTGACAAAATTTAATACAACTAAGTCTGTGTATATTTGTAGATAAGACAACACAAAATAAATGAATTGATTCTCAGGAAGTTTATTTTTCAAATCAGTGAGGGAGTGAGAATATTATTTTTAATACAAATTAACTCATTTAATTTTAACGATTAAGGGTCCAATTTCGACTTTGATTACTTTTTACTACAACAGAACAGGTGCCCCAATATTGTGTCTCTGGGGAAACTTGTAAGTTACCTTGTAGGTGCCTTGGCAGCCATTTCTAGGCAAGTCTTGGCTGTCTGTATAGACAGCCAGCACTTGCCTAGAAACAACTGCAGAGCCACGGGATGTAGACTGTCTTTAGTTATGCTTTTCAGTTTTCAGTTATACACATCAATCAGAAAATGTGAAAAAAGTTTTAAGTCGACTGATTTTGTAGTATTATTGGAAGACACAGCAAGGCAATAAAAACATCCAATTTAGAGGGTTTAATTCCAGTGAGGGGTTACCTGAGAATCAAACATTTTTTGGCTTAATATGGAACAGGATTACTGGTTCTTAATTGACCCATCTGCTTGCTCTCAAATTGTTAACTGGTAGAGTGCTGAATTATTTTCATTATCAAAACTGATTCACAGGATTTTGCCTTGTTACAGTTTATGGGAGAGTGCCAAAAGGAACTCTCCCATAAATTGTAACAAGGACAATCTCTAACAACAGAATAATTTTACTTCAAGGATAATATGAAGCATATCCATAGAAAATAAAGCCTTTAAGTTGAGGTATCTGCACTTAAGACTAAAGCCCAAATATGGGCTTTCAGCACTATAGCAGTTAAACTCATCATGCAAAGCAACAAGTATGTTGTTGGGAAAATTGGAAGAGGAAGCGGGACTTAAAATTAATGCAAGAATTAGAATCGATTCTTGTAACTGATTCTCACAAGAAAAATAATGAGAATCAACTTTGATTCTCGCTATTGTTCATTTGATTCTCTTCATAGATTTGAAATTGTCTTTATACTCCCTCATAATATGGTAACACTTAGACTTAGCAGTGGTGTCTAGTGAAGTCTTGGCTGCCTGTATTCAGGCAGCCAAGACTTCACTTGAAAACACTGTCAAGGTCTTGTAACTCCCATCAGCAAAAACACCAAAAGCCTGTATGTTTGAACATGTGTACATGTAAGACAAGAAACTCAACAAAATGCTATCCCTGCTTGTGCGGAGTTTGTATGTAGGGGAGTCTGACAGTCCACTGCTTGGTGGTTCTCTCTACGTATTCCAGCTGCCTCTACCTATAACACTGTCTGACATCAGGTGACTTTGGCGGACAAAAGTGTTATTAAAACTGAGTAAAAATTAAAAAAAGAAAAAAATGTGTGGTGAGTACATGTTTCACTTTAGATATTGAACTGAGGTTAATTAAGAGTCATCTTTGTTTGACAGGGTGGGGTGGGGATGGGGGCAAGTCTGGAAATAGACAAGCTGCCATTTACAGAATGAGGTCCCCAGAGGGTGAATTTGCTGATGCTATCTCATACAGTGGGACAATTTATCCTCTGGGTACATTTTTCTGTTTAGGCTTGAGACCTTGATTCAGATTGAGGCTCACAGAAGGTAAATTTACTGATGCTACCCTACCCATCATCAAATTCAGCCTCTGGGGACCTCATTCTGCAGATAACAGTCTGCTTGAGGGGGCTTGAAGGGTTACTTCATTTGCTATACTTACATCATGTCCAGTGTATGACAGACTTTGCAATTACACTCCAGAAAATTAAAAGAAAAATGTTCTTATTGACAAAATATAATTGGAAATTAAAACTGTTGCAGTCATGTGAGATACAAAACAAATATGCAATATTTAAACGATCATTCTAAAGTTCTTAAATGCTGAAATCACCCAAAGAAAAGAAAACCACCAGGAATGTGCTGCTGTGATCAGTGCCTTCCAAACTGGCCTTCAACTTTACCTGAAAACCTTTAATGCAATGTTTGTTGAAAGTGCTTTGTTACATGTCTATTATTTATTTTGTCTCTTTTTAGGTGCATTTTTATTTTGTGCATTTTTATTTTGTGATTTATTTTATTTATTCATTGGGATTTAATGACACTTCTGAGTACCTGGAAACAACCACCGAGCAGTGGTGAATAACGTCAGACTCCTCAACATACCAACTCCGCACAAGGAGGGTTAGCATTTGTTGGAGGCATGATGATCGACGTGCATTACACTGTAGTATACAGTGCCACCATGCCCCCACAAGGGAAAACAGGGTTTAAGTGCCTTGCCCAAGGACACAATGCAGTTGCTCCTTGTGGGGATCGAACAATCGACCTTTCGGTTTGAAGTCCATTGCCGTCATCACTGAGTCACCGCGCACCCTTTCGTTTCCTGATAGAGTGCTAAGTTAATTTTGGCCGTTTGAATATCTTCACATACCTTTGCTGAATCATAAATGATGGAAGAGTGCCTACATGCAGTCACCCAACAATTGTAAAAATGCAAATCCACACAGAATAGACAATTTTACTTCAAAGATAATATGAAGTATATCTGCAGAACAAAAACCAAGCTATTAATTGAAAATAGAATATGTTTTCATTTTTGAAATTCACTTTTCAATTTTTTTTCACAATCCAGTAGAAGTATTTCCATTAGTCCCTTGAATCCGACACTCTATGTAACATGTACAGTACGTGGAGAGGGTATTATCACTAAATCACACATAGAGTGGAGATTCCACCCAAGCAATAATTGCAAATTTGTTGCAAAGCATAACAAGCACAAGAAAAGTTCCAGCCAATGGACCTCCGTGTTAAAAGCTTGCATTTTTTTGTCCATATGAACAGAATTTGAAAGTGATCCTTTGGATGATAATTCCACTCCACTGGTGATTTTGTTACAATCCACTCTCCACATACTGTAACCAACTAACACTGTGCATTTTTACAGCCTTAGTCAGTATCTTTTTTCATATACTGTGTGATATGGCAGCCTATCAACTAATCCTGTGCAATACCTTGGATTAGTCAGTGTATGTTAGCTTACCAACTAATGAAGGCCTAGGACAAATAGCCGTCTCAAAGGGTGCACCCAACACCCAAGGTATATGAGAGCATGCGACATCCTGAGTATAAGGGCATGCAAAACATAAGGGGTATATGGTTTAAATGAAAGCTTTTCGCTTTCGCTCACCTCGATATAAAAATCAAACTAAAAAAACCTGAAAATGGTCACAAATATCATCAGATTTCTGACAATTTGATCCTATTTTGCTGTTATAAATTAAATAGTTGAATAATTAAATCAAACAACTTGAGAAAACTAAAATGAACAAATCTGTCAACAAAATCTGTTTACATGCCGTCAATAATGACCCAAATGATGTAACTCTACCTGTTGTCTTCTGCATTTGTAAAAACAAAACAGTTATTCATGAGTTTGGTCCAACTGGTTGCAGAGCGTTAGAAACGCGTCCACAAATTTGTTTCCACTTTGTTTCTGTTGTGTTTCAAGTGGGACAAAAATGTTATCTCTGCCAACATGTATGGTATATGGAGATTTAATGCTCTATTTTTAGAACCACAGCAAACTTAAAAAAATAAAAATTAAATGGTTCATGTCTGATATTTTACCCAAATGATATTTTACCCAAATGAATAAAATTGACAAATTTGTCCCTTGAGTGCAACAAGGCTTTGTAATGCTGTAGCATTGCAAAGCCTTCTCGCACTCAACTGATGAAATACACCACAACCCATGGTATTCTGTAGATTATGAGGCCTAAAACATAAAATAAACCAAGAACAGGAACTTTTGATGGCAAAGACATAATTACAAAAATAAAAAATAAAATAAAAAAATGCCCGCCAACATGCAATTATACAAAAAATGGCTTCAGAAACAGAAGATCTACTTTGTGGGGCCTTACTGAGTAAATAAACCTGTGCACTATACAGCCTTAGTGTAAATCTCATCAACATCAACTCTTTACCCAATGTCATGGTGATTACAAGCCAGTACTATTCTCAAAAAACATTCAGACTCAGCTTATGACCCCTCATTGGAATGGATTGTGGAAAGTTTTTTTTAGTGAATTCCAAAAATGAAAACATATTCTTTTTTCATTATTTTTTGTGGGGTTTAATCACACTTTTGACAGTAAGATTTCACTCCGTGTCGTACAGTTTTACACATGGAGGAAGCTGGATTACCTAGAGAGAACCACTGAGCAGTGGCAAGCAACTGTCAACACTCCTCATTGTACTAACTCTGCACAGGCAGGGTTAGCATTGGTTGAAGACAAGTACACCATTGATATGCAATATGCCTTAGTACACAGCACAACCATGTCCCCAACTGGGCAATGGAGATTAAGTGCCTTGCCCAAGGACACAATGCAGTTACTCGTGGTGGGGTTCAAACCAGTGACCTTTCAGTTTGAAGTTCAATGCCATAACCACTGAGCCACCATGCTCCCTCTATTTTCAATTAATAGCTTGTTATGTTTGAAGCATTTAAGTTGCTGTACCTGCACTTCAGAATGGAGTCCAAATATTCGCCTCTTACACTCAACCAATTAATGGATCTCATATGTTTTGCATTATTTTTACAATCTGTTAATTTGTTTTAATGTCTTTGTCCTTTGTAACAGTTCAACTTATCTCCACACTCTGTGAGTATATCAATTTTCATGCTTAACTGGTAGAGTGCTGAATTTTTTTTCAAAGGCGATTTGAAACACGAGTAATTTTTAGCTCAACTTTGACGAAGTCAAATTTGAGCTATTGTCATGGCCCGTCGTCCGTCTGTCTGTCTGGCCGTCTGTCCGTCTGTCCGTACGTCAACAATTGGCTATGGCTCGGGCTAGAGGTCGTATTTATGAACCGATCTTTACGAAACTTCTTGTGTACCTTTGTTATGACCCTGGGACGGGAACGAGTGTTTTTAGGTGTGGTCCAAAATTCAAGATGGCTGCCAGCGGCCATTTTGTACCGATGATGCAAAAATCAGTTTTTTGTACAGAACTTCTGTATGAAAGTTCTGATTTGAATAAGGTTTTGTATAAATGTTTAGTACCATGGGATACATCACATATAATACGGGTTTTTTTCTCGTGCGTGAATTATGCAAATTAGACTGACTTTGATTTATTTAGTGTTACTTTCAGAGCTGTAAGTGCCAAGCTGCTATGGCTCGGGCTAGAGGCCGTATTTATGAACCAATCTTTACGAAACTTCTTGGGTACCTTTGTTATGACCGTGGGATGAGAACGAGTGTTTTTGGGTGCAGTTCGAAATTCAAGATGGCTGCCAGCAGCCATTTTGTACCGACGATGCAGAAAATTTTTTTTTGTACAGAACTTCCATATGAAAGCTCTGATTTGAATAATTTTTCGTATGAATGTTTAGTACCATGGGATACATCACATATAATACGGGGTTTTTTCTCGTGCGTAGATTGTGCAAATTAGACTAATTTTGATGTTTTTTGGTGTTACTTTCAGCACTGTAAGTGCAAATGCCAATACGGCTCGGGCTAGAGGACGTATTTATGAACCGATCTTTACGAAACTCCTTGGGTACCTTTGTTATCACCGTGGGACGAGAACGAGTGTTTTTGGGTGTGGTCCGAAATTCAAGATGGCCGATGGCAGCCATTTTGTACAAAATTTGGTGCAATCAGATTTTTGCACAGAACTTCCATATGAAAGCGCTGATTTGAATAATTTTTTGTGTGAATGTTTAGTACCATGGGATACATCACATATAATACGGGTTTTTTTCTCGTGCAGAAATTATGCAAATTAGATGAACTTTGATTTATTCAGTGCTACTTATACACTGTAAGTGCACATGTCAATACGGCTCGGGCTAGAGGCTGTATTTATGAACCGATCTTCACAAAACATCTTGGGTACCTTTGATATCACCTTGGGACGAGAACGAGTGTTTCTGGGTGCTGTCCAAAATTCAAGATGGCTGCCAGTGGCCATTTTGTACCGAAATTAGGTCTAATCAGTTTTTTGTACACAACTTCTATACGGCTCAGGCTAGAGGCCGTATTTATGAACCGATCTTTACGAAACTTATTGGGTACCTTTGTTATCACCGTGGGATGAGAACGAGTGTTTTTGGGTGTGGTCCGAAATTCAAGATGGCCACCAGCAGCCATTTTGTACCAAAATTAGTGCAATCAGTTTTTTGTACAGAACTTCTGTATGAAAGTTCTGATTTGAATAAATTTTTGTTTGAATGTTTAGTAACATGGAATACATCACATATAGTACAGGTTTTTTTCTCGTGCAGAAATTATGCAAATTAGATGAACTTTGATTTATTCAGTGCTACTTATACACTGTAAGTGCACATGTCAATGCGGCTCGGGCTAGAGGCTGTATTTATGAACCGATCTTCACAAAACTTCTTGGGTACCTTTGTTATCACCTTGGGACGAGAATGAGTGTTTCTGGGTGCGGTCCAAAATTCAAGATGGCAGCCAGTGGCCATTTTGTACCGAAATTAGGTCCAATCAGTTTTTTGTCACAACTTCTACACAGCTCATATTTGTGAACTGATCTTCACGAAACTTCTTGGGTACCTTTGTTTTCATCTTGGGACAGGAATGAGTGTGTTTTGGGGTGCCTTTGTTATCACTGTGCTATGAGAACAAATATTTTGGGGTTCAGTCAGACCCATTCTGGGACGCAAAGATTTCTTTTCTAGTTTAGCATCTGACTGTCACCCACCTCTACAATACTTTACCTATACATTTGTTACAGGCAACGGTCAGTATTTATGTACAGACCGTTACAATACTTTATATGTACCTTTGTTATCAGGTCATTACCTAGATGTTTGTCATTGCTGTATCACATACTATACATGTACATGTCTTTGTCTTTGTCTTGACAAGTTGAGCTACAGTGTCATTGACACTTTCATTTTCAAGATACCATGTTACCAGTAATGCAAACCTTAGTATAGTACAAAGTTGGTCATAAATAATTGTTTTGTTACAATTTCTTGAAGAGTGCCCATTGGAACTCTCCAATACATTGTAACAGAACAATTTTATGCAAATATTTTTCTTTTACTGATGCAAAAACAAGATGTTACTTTCAGTGTAAAGCCAGTGTAGAGTGGCTTCCATCACTTTTCACTAGAGCTATGATAGTGGCTTCTAGCACTCAACCAGTTAATTAGATGTGTGTTGTTCTGGTATGGCTCCCACCTACATATGTGTGCTGGTGTGTTGCTAGTTGTATTCTGTTTTAACCATAAAAAATCATCTTAATTAGATGGTATGAGGGTACATTAAATGTTCATGCAGAAGATCTGAAGTAGAAATCATCTTGATTAGATGGTGTGAGGATACATTGAATGTCCATGTAGAGGATCTTTATCAGAAATCATCTTGGTTAAATGGTGTGAGGATACATTGAATGTCAATGTAGATGATCTTCATCAGAATCATCTTGGTTAGATGGCATGAGGGTACATTGAATGTTCATGTAGAGGATCTTCATCAGAAATCATCTTGGTTAGATGGTATGAGGGTACATTGAATGTCCATGTAGAGGATCTTCATCAGAAATCATGTTGGTTAGATGTTGTGAGGGTACATTGAATATTCCATGTAGAGGATCTTCATCAGAAATCATGTTGGTTAGATGGTGTGAGGGTACATTGAATGTCCATGTAGAGGATCTTCATCAGAAATCATCTTGGTTAGATGGTGTGAGGGTACATTGAATGTCCATGTAGATGTAGAGGATCTTCAGCAGAAATCATCTTGGTTAGATGGTGTGAGGGTACATTGAATGTCCAAGTAGATGATCTTCATCAGAAATCAACTTGGTTAGATTGCATGAGGGTACATTGAATGTTCATGTAGAGGATCTTCATCAGAAATCGTCTTGGTTAGATGGTACATTGAATGTCCAAGTAGATGATCTTCATCAGAAATCAACTTGGTTAGATGGTGTGAGGGTACATTGAATGTTCATGTAGAGGATCTTCATCAGAAATCATCTTGGTTAGATGGTGTGAGGGTACATTGAATGTCCAAGTAGATGATCTTCATCAGAAATCAACTTGGTTAGATGGCGTGAGGGTACATTGAATGTCCATGTTGATGATCTTCATCAGAAATCATCTTGGTTAGATGGTGTGAGGGTACATTGAATGTCCATGTAGATGTAGAGGATCTTCATCAGAAATCATCTTGGTTAGATGGTGTGAGGGTACATTGAATGTCCATGCAGAGGATCTTCATCAGAAATCATCTTGGTTGGATGGTGTGAGGGTACATTGAATGTCCATGTGGAGGATCTTCATCAGAAATCATCTTGGTTAGATGGTGTGAGGGTACATTGAATGTCCATGTAGATGTAGAGGATCTTCATCAGAAATCACCTTGGTTAGATGACATGAGGGTACATTGAATGTTCATGCCGAGGATCTTCAGCAGAAATCATCTTGGTTAGATGGTGTGAGGGTACACTGAATGTTCATGTAGAGAATCTTCATCAGAAATCATCTTGGTTAGATGGTGTGAGGGTACATTGAATATTCTTGCACAGGATCTTCAACAAGTCCTCGGTTTAGAGAGAAAATTATGAAATTAGCTCAGTAAATTAGGTCTGGACTAAGTTTTTGACATCCAGATCTAAATTATTGTACAAGTTTCATACATTTCACTATAAACTGGGATTTGATTCTGCTTGACCCTTTAGCCATGGTACAAGATAACAAAATTTATTACTTTAAGGCCTATAAAAAGTTAAAAAAAATCTGTTTCTCAGGTCCTCTTGCATGGTCCTTTTGGCTGCTACATCCCATCTTTTTATAACCAATGCAAACTTAAAAAAATTGTCCCTGGAGTGCAACAAGGCTTTGCAATGCTTTAGCATTGCAAAGCCTTCTTGCACTCAAGAGATGAAATACACCACCAACCATGCTATTCTGTAGATTATGAGGTCTAAAACATAAAACAAACCAAGAACATGAACTTTTGATGGCAAAATAATAATTATAAAAATAAAATAAAAAAACACCCACCCACATGCAATTTTACAAAATAATGGCCTCAGAATCAGAAGATCTACTTTGTGGGGTCCAGTCACGTTTTTTTCAAATCTTTCACAAAATTTCAACAAAACCTTATCATGTGACCCTTCATTCAGGCCCATTGGAATGAGCTCGTACCAATAAAGTATCACATAATACGTTTTTTGTTAAAATTTTTTGAATGAAATGTAATTTTTTTCTACTGCTCAATTTGTAAATTATGTGAGTGGGTATGACCTATTTGTTAGATAAAGATATAAAACTTGAACTTGAACGTAACCTAAAAACTTGAACCAAAACCTAAAGAAAATGTCTAAGTGAATCTAGTTACAAAGAGTATGTGATATACAATATAGCTTTGTTAATTGAATAGCCACTTCACTAGAGGTGTATTGAAGTCAAGACCTCGTCTCTAGGCATATATTCATAACACCATTATGACACAGAGGCAAGCTTGAAACTTCAGTACAACATCTTCAAAACACTCATGGTTGTAATCATCAGTTTATCTTACAATACTCCTCCCATTCTTGACATGTTCGGACAATGATGGGATTAATGGTGCCTATTTTGACAGTCATTTAGCATCTATAAATGAATTTTTTATGAATGATGATTGTTTTACATTCTTGTGCTGTGCATGATGTAAACCCCAGTCATTGTTCTACTTGTCCCATATCTGCTGAAGTTTGTATTAATGTTTCAACTCTGTGTTTCTTTGTTTTACTTTTCATGTTTAATTCATAGTAGGCCCGTATAAAAATATTATCATGGTAAAAAATAATCTTCTTTAATTTATTTCGATGAGTTGGTGATTTATTTATCATTTAATCACTTTCATCAAAAATGATGGCCTCAACATCTGTAATAACTTGAAGCTAATTGAATGCATGTAGAAAACTTTCTTTTTCTGAAATTGAATGAGCACATGTGCAGTTCCTTTCCTCATTATAGATTTGTATTTTGTTGACATGTTTTTACATGTATTGGGAGAAATATGTTCTTGTTGTAAGATAACATTTGATATTGACATTGACAATCCGATTTGGAATCCATATTGAATCAGATTGCCAATTTGCATATTTTTAGCTTAACTTGACAAAGTCAAGATAAGCTATTGCCATCACATGTGCAGAAGTCTGTTAGTCTCTGAGTCTCTGAGTCTGTGAGTCTGTTCACATTTTCCTTTAGCACAGGCTACACCCTGTAGTTCTTGTCTGGTCGTCACGAATTTCATGTGCGGGTTTGGTGTCATGTCTAGATGAGAAGGTCCCCTTTTGGTCGTGATCGGTCAACTGGTATGGCTGCCCAAGCCCAAAACCTGAAAACCATTAGCACAGTCTACAGGTCGTATTGATGAAGGGATTTCATTGTAACTTGGTAGGATGCCTCTGTATAATGCCTAGATGAGAATGTCCCCTTTTGGTCATGATCTGGCAATCGTGATATCTTCCCAAGCCTGAAACCCAAAGATTTTAGCACAGTCTGCAGGTCATGTTTAGTATGGAGGGATTTCATTGTAACTTGGTAAGATGACTCTGTATGATGTCTAGAGGAGAATTTCCCCATTTGGGCACGATCTGTCAACCGTGACAACTGCCCAAGCCCTAGACCCGAAAACCTTTAGCACAGTCTACAGGTCATATTTATGGAGGGATTTCATTGTAACTTGGTAGGTTGACTTCATATAGTCTAGATGAGAAAGTCCCCTTTTGGACGTGATTGGGCAAATGTGCCGGCTACAGGGGCCCGAACCCCGAATACCTTTAGCACAGTTTACAGGGTACAGGGCATATTTATGAAGGGATTTCATTGTAACTTGGTAGGATGACTCCAAATAATGTCTAGATGAGAACGTCCCCTTTTGGTCGCGATCATTCAGCCTTGATGGCTGCCTGAGCCCAAAAACCTTTAGCATAGTCTATAGGTCATATTTATGGAAGGATTTCATTGTAACTTGTTAGGTTCACTCCATATAATGCCTAGATGATGACATCCCCTTTTGGTCATGATTGGTCAACTGTGACGGCTACACGTGCCCGAAGCCCGAAAACCTTGAGCACAGTCTACAGGTCATATTTATGAAGGGATTTCATTGTAACTTCGTAGGATCACTCCAGATGATGCCCAGATGAGAATGTCCCCTTTTGGTTGCGATCATTCAACCATAATGGCTGCCCGAGCCTGAAAACCTTTAGCAGAGTCTACAGGTCATATTTATGAAGGGATTTCACTGTAACTTGGTAGGTTGACTTCATATAATGTCTAGATGAGAACGTCCCCTTTTGGACACGATTGGGCAACTGTGACAGCTACAGAGGCCCGGATCCCGAAAACCTTTAGCACAGTCTACAGGTCATAATTATGAAGGGATTTCATTGTAGCTTGGTAGGATGACTCCAAATAATGTCTAGATGAGAACCTCCCCTTTTGGTCTCGATCTTTCAGCCTTGATGGCTGCCCGAGCCCAAAAACCTTTAGCATAGTCTGTAGGTCATATTTATGGAAGAATTTCATTGTAACTTATTAGGTTGACTCCATACAATGCCTAGATGATGACATCCCCTTTTGGTCATGATTGGTCAACTGTGGTGGCTACATGGGGCCCGAAAACCTTGAGCACAGTCTACAGGTCATATTTATGAAGGGATTTTATTGTAACTTCGTAGGATCACTCCAGATAATGCCCAGATGAGAATGTCCCCTTTTGGTTGCGATCATTCAACCTTGATGGCTGCCCAAGCCCAAAGCCCGAAAACCTTTAGCACAGTCTACAGGTCACATTTATGAAGGGATTTCATTGTAACCTGGTAGTTAGACTTCATATAATGTCTAGATGAGAACATCCCCCTTTGGATGTGATTGGGCAGCTGTGACGGCTGCAGGGTCCCGAAGCCCGAAAACCTTTAGCACAGTCTACAGGTCATATTTATGAAGGGATTTCATTGTAACTTGGTAGGATGTCTCCAAATAATGTCTAGATGAGAATGTCCCCTTTTGGTCGCGATCATTCAGCCTTGATGGCTGCCCGAGCCCAAAACCCCAAAACCTTTAGCATAGTCTATAGGTCGTATTTATGGAAGAATATCATAGTAACTTGTTAGGTTGACTCCATATAATGCCTAGATGATGACATCCCCTTTTGGTCGTGATTGGTCAACTGTGACTGCTACAAACCCCGAAAACCTTGAGCACAGTCTGCAGGTCATATTTATGAAGGGATTTCATTGTAACTTCATAGGATCACTCGAGATGATGCCCAGATGAGAATGTCCCCTTTTGGTTCTGATCATTCAACCATGATGGCTGCCTGAGCCCATAGCCCGAAAACCTATAGCACAGTCTACAGATCATATTTATGAAGAGATTTCATTGTAACTTGGTAGGTTGACCTCATATAATGTCTAGATGAAAACCGCTACTTTTGGACGCAATTGGGCAACTGTGACAGTTACAGGGGCCTGAAACCCAAAAACCTTTAGCACAGTCTACAGGCCATATTTATGAAGGGATTTCAATGTAACTTGATAGGATGACTCATTTTGGAATAATTTCACTGTAACTTGGTAACTTTCATTAACATACGTTAACTGGAGGGCCACATACATTAACTGTGAGGTCATATTAACCCACCCCTCAGCTCTTTAGTACAGTGTACACCTCATATTATTTTTATTAAAAACATAGCATACAGGGAAGAGATATTAACATATTCCCAATTATCACAATTCTTGTCTTATTTCATAATCCTTTCAAAAACATTGAACATTATCCTTTTCATCAAACACAACACACAAGTTGAGCTACAGTGTCATTGACACTTTCATTGAATTGCCGATCATGTTATCTTGTCATTACCAGTTTGTTGCAGGGCAAACCATCTGTCAGTATGGATCACAAGAAAAATTACTGGATAGTGAGAAGCCACGTAACTCAAGCTCTTAGGCCTCCAGTCTAATTCTGTTTAGAATTAGATGCTGTTATGGGCTGTTTACTTACCCACTTTTTGTGAAAATATTGTTGATGTAATTTGATGTGCCTTTACTTACAAAGATATACAAGTATTCTTTTCTGCTGCAGTTGAAGATATTCTAGTCAATAAGTATTTAATTCTCCTTGAAAACATTAAGATATTAACATAATTTGTGGAAATACCAGGCGTAATCATAATGCCATGGCTGTGGTGAGTTTTCATTTCTGATTTAATATTATCAAAATATCATTCATATCAAGTCTCAATTGAGCAACATTTCTAGCTTTGATTTACAGAAAAATGAATCTTTAAGAAATTTTTCGGATTCAGTCATCCGGAATATATCAGTTCATTGGAAAGGTGAACTGTAGGCTTGCTTTTCCAACCAACTGAAATATTGCAGTCAAATGAATCTACACATAGGCAATGACCTATATTTAAGAGCTAGACTGGTTCCAGGCCATAATGACATTGAATTTCTTACAGAATTAGACTGGTGGCTTGAGAGTTTGAATGTGATAAATTTATTTATTTATTCACTGGGTTTAACGACACTTTCGACAGCCAGGGTCACCTCGTGTCAGACAGTTTCATGGGTGGAGGAAGCCGGAGTACCTGTAGAGAACCACTAAGCAATGGTGAACAACTGTCAGGCTCCACAGCGTACTAACTCCTCATGAGTGAGGTTAGCATTGGTTGGAGACAAGTGCGCCATCAACAAGCAGTACGCCTTAGTACACAATGTCACTGTGCCCTCATGTGGGCAATCAGGATTAAGTTTCTTGCCCAAGGCCAAGGACACAGCGCGGTTGCCGCAGGTGGGATTCGAAGCGAGGACCTCTTGGCTTGCAACCTGCATCTCTCCCTACTGAGCCACCACATGTCAAAATTATAATAAAGGCCCTGCAAACCATTTGAGATTTGACTTGATTCAAAACCAAAGCAAAGAGCAGACTCTGCTCAAACCTTACACCAGGATTTGGCCTATTGAATCTAGGGAGTAGATATTGCAAAATTTGTGGAGTGAGTTAACTCCTTGCACATGCTTCCTGCCCAGGACAGGATTTCTCCTGACCCTGGAATAAGGCTAATTTGGGCACATTTATTCAAATTTTCCCCTTCTAAATTGAATGGATGTTTTCACCAATGATTACTTGTGTTAAATTTAGATGAATTTTTCACCAAATCTTGTCATGGCTGCTTCAAAGCTTAATAATAAACTACCCACTGTTTTATTCTGTTCAAACTAACCTATGAGATAGGTTTCAGTATGCATTCAATGTAAACAAAAACATGTATATCCACAGCCTTATGATTACACAGCATTTTAACTACTAACAACACCAGAAGTTTTAACTGAGCCAACATCATGTCACTCAAAAATTGTTTGCCACTGCCATTTGTAAGACAGTATTTCAGTTGCACTCTCTCATAGATTCGTTTCTATGATCACTTATTTGTGGATATATCTTCATGTCTCCTGCTTTGTTTGCTGTGTGAAGGAACTTTGTGTGACAATACTCAGGGCTTATATTTCGACGAGAATCCAAAAATCGATTCATGCAACAAAAACAGTGAGAATCCATGTGGATTCTCTCTGCACCTCTGCTAGGATTCGCGTAAAAAGAATTGAGTAAATTTAACCCCTTTACCTAAGATAGCAGTAGCAAATAAACCAATGCAAGGCTAACATGACATGAAATATCCTGACACTTTGTCAATAAAATTGTACAAATATGGCTGTCATTGGAACCGGTTCAATGAACCGGTTCCAATGACATCCACTTTTGTAAGGTTTTATTGGTAAATATTGTTTATTTTTTTTTAAATTATTGAATTCAGTTTATGTTTTAAAAAAATAAAAAGTTGTGTTGAGTGAAGGTTTAACATGTGTTATCAGCATACAACAGGATCCTGTGACACTCATAGTAGGTATGGATTCTTGCAACCATCTTTGTGAGAATCCAAATGGATTCTCCCAAATTTAGATGAAATATAAGCCCTGAAACATATAAGGCCTAAAAAAATAAAAAATCTGTTTCTCAGGCCCTCCCGCATGGTCCTTTTGGTTGCTGCATGCTCTCTTTTTATAACCAATTTAAACTTAAAAAAAATAAAAATTAAATGGTTTTTGTCTGATATTTTAGCCAAGTTAAAAAAATTGATGAATTTGTCCCTTGAGTGCAAGAAGGCTTTGCAATGCTTTAGCATTGCAAAGCCTTCTTGCACTCAAGGGATGAAATACACCACCACCCAAGCTATTCTGTAGATTGTGAGGCCTAAAACTTGAACCAAGAACATGAACTTTTGATGGCAAAGAAGTAATTACTGAAATAAAAAATAAAATAAAAAACTGCTCGCCCGCATGTAATTTGACAAATAATGGCCTGAGAAACAGAAGGTCTACTTTGAGTGGCCTAACTTGCTTTTGTTTCCAGAACCTCTGGTGGTGACTCGGAGGTTTGTCTGATCATAAATTATAAGTTACAACTGTTGTAGGGTTATTACTTTGTTGTGATTGATCTGTTAGCAACTCATTAGCAATCTCTTGATTTATTATCAGAAATTTGATTGATGTTGATATCAGATGTGATGATTCGATACCAAGATTTGATTCTGGTTAATGTTCTTGATTCACAGAAGAATAAACTGTGTTGTTGATCAAGTTTGATACACACTCATCATTTTTCTTAATCAATTTGTTTATGCAAGATGTTCTATAAATTTAACTTTGGACAGCTAGATTATTCTTTGGTATCTGAATGACTTGATACAAAATTCATTTTGTTATAATTTATTGATGAGTACTTGGTAATCAATACCTGAGGGTGTTTTTTGGTTGGGACAGTGGGCGGTGAAAGTCCTGTTTGGTAGGAAGCTTAGGTGTAAACAGTTGGTGAAGTTTGAATTTATACTTGTATTGTGATCATGCCGTAAAAGAAGATGATGAATATGCCCTTAACCCTTTACCAAACCTCGCGATCAAAAACGGCCAGAAAATAATTAACCGTAATAAGCCTACCACAGCCTAAAATATCTCTGAAGTTTCTCAATAAAACCATACAAATATAGATATCATTAGAACCAGCTCGACGAGCTGGTTCTAATAATATCCACATTTGTATGGTTTTATTGAAAAATTGCAAAATTTGTTTTTGAAAAATGTGAAATTTAATTTACTTTTTAAAAATTCTGTGTTAGGTAAAAGGTTAACCCTTTACCCAATGCACAGGATATCAAAATTTATTATTTTGTTAACTGTTTGGGTTTTTTTCAAATTTTTCAAAAGAATTCAACAAAACCATATCATGTGATCAAGCCTTGAAATAAGCAGACTGTCATCTGCAGAGTGAGGTCCCACAGCATGGTAGCATTACTAAATTTACCCTCTGTGAACCTCAGTCTGAATCAAGGTCTCAGGCCTAAACAGAAAGAGGTACCTGGATGATAAATTGGGGAATTCTAGCCCACTGTATGGGATAGCATCAGCAAATTTACCCTCAGGGAACATCATTTTGCAAATGACAGATTGCTTATTTCCAGGCTTGCATGTGATTCCTCATTTGAATGAGCTCTATGAGCTTGTTCCAATGAGGGGATCACAGGATTGAGTTTTGTTGGCACACATGTCACATGACATGTTATAACTTGTCCACCTGCACATACTACGATGTGTTTGGTGTGACCTCGCAGTCATCATAGATCTCTGAGTTCAACAACAATATTAGCAAATACAACTTGATGTCACATTCATGAGTGTTTGGATTTTTCCTTTGAGTCAATAAGTTCTTTATAATTAGTAAGCATGACCGCAAGACCTTATGAAATCACAAGCATGAAGTTCTTTACAATAAAGTCTTTCATTTTTGGCCAGATTTTTGAAAGAACTCAACCTATAGTTTGATTAAGTTGTTGTGCAGGTGGGAGGGTGGACAGGCAGATGGTTGGCAGTTGGGCTGGCAGATGGGTGGGTGGGCAGTCAGGTGTTACACAGGCTTCAGAATAGTTTGTTTTTCTTTCTTTTTGGTCGAGTTGTGTTGATAACCTTGATCTATGGTTTGGCGATGGTCGGTGTGCATCTGGGTGGGCATCCGAGCATCCTCGCACAGTTAGCGCAATAACTTGAACAAACATTCTCCAATTTGACTAATATTTGTCATGTGGGTCTTTTGTAATAATATCTCAATCATGTTCGAAAACTGCCATGGCCCGATTTTTCATTACAGAATTATGGGCCTTAATTCGTCAAATTTTTCAAATTTTAAGCTCATTAGCGCAATAACTTCAACAAACATTCTCCGATTTGACTAATATTTGCCATACAGGTCTTTTGTAATAATATCTCAATCAAGTTCAAAAACTGGCCTGGCTGGATTTTTCATTGCAGAGTTATGGGCCTTAATTCGTCAATTTTTACTAATTTTGAGCTTGTTAGCACAATAATTTGAACAAACATTCTCCGATTTAACTAACATTTGCCATACAGGTCTATTGCAATAATATCTCAATGACATTCGAAAACTGGGCCAACTCAAAATTTTGTTACAGAGTTATGGGCCTTAATTCGTCAATTTTTATGAATTTTGAGATTGTTAGCACAATAACTTGAACAAATGTTCTCCAGTTTGACTAATATTTGCCATACTGGTCTTTTGCAATAATATCTCAAGTGAGTTCGAAAGCTGGCCTGGCCCAATTTTTCTTTACAGAGTTATGGGCCTTAATTTGTCAATTTTTACGAATTTTAAGCTTGTTTGCACAATAACTTGAACAAACATTCTCTGATTTGATTAATATTTGCCATTCCAGTGTTTTGCAATAATATCTCCATCAAGCTTAAAAACTGGCCCGGCCCAATTTTTTGTTACAGAGTTATGGGCCTTAATTTGTCAATTTTTATGAATTTTTGGCTCGTTAGCGCAATGATTTGAACAAAAGTTCTCCAATTTGACTAATATTTGCCGTACAAATCTTTTGCAATAATATCTGAACTGAGTTCAAAAAGTGGTTTGGTCTGAATTTTTACGAATTTTGAGCTCAGTGCGGTGACATTTCTGATTTTCAGCAGAGAGTACATGAAGAAAGTAGCCACAACTCGATGCCTGCATCTCCGATGTACACCCAGACATGTTAACTCTCCCGGAATGCCCGGGATTCTCCCGGAATTAGCTATCCCCTCCTGCCCGGGAGTCAATTTGGACCAAAAATCTCCCGGAAAGTCGACATACCAGACAAAAACTGAATCCACCAGCTTTTGTTTACAAATACAAAAGCATGTGCTCTACTCTCAATGGCAAGGTCATTAAGTTTGTGTGAAACGTCACCACTTACGTAAGAACTGATGACCAATTCTCATTTCTGTCAATGGCCGTGTTGTGATTATTGCAACACGTTTGACAGGCGGATTAAATGAATTTGAGATGCAGGATAATTGCTGAAATTGATTATATATTAAAGGCACACCTTTGCTTGTATACAGGTAGCAGTCAAATCGAAAAATAAATTCCATACGTATAAAATCTTGTCCAATCGAAAAATGTGCAAAAATACGCACAAATTTTTTGTGCATTTTGGATTTCACTTTCAGATAATTATAGCCAATTTTGGAGACAAATGGCTCAAACATATGAGTTGCTGTAATTTTCAATATATTGGGAAAAATTTCCGATTCGCAATTTTATAAAGCAGGCTGTGCAAAAAATTATGTTTTTGGTGAAAAAAATCTCTAAAAAGTTGGTAATTTACGGCACTTGCATGTTTTTTCATTCGTAGTGATAAATGGACAACAAAATATCCTCGAGATGTTTCGTCCTGGGCTGGCTGTGGCATAATTTTCACGTTTCACTGAAAAATGATCACCCCATTCCAAATCCCCTTCGTAAATGACCAACTACTTCCAGTGAGTAACCGGTGTGGTTAGGTGGGGGCGCTGGGCTTTGGAAGATCGAATTACCACAACAACCGGGCCCTGGGGTGTGCCTAAACACCACAGATCGTCGCAGGTTACCGCAGGTCGCCGCAAGTACCCATAATTACCCAAATGGATCCAAAACTTTCAACACAGCACCATAACTGATATAGTGCTGAAAAGGTCGAAAATATCTCCAAACATTTTGTACATAAAACCATTGAAATATGGATGTCATTGGAACAAGCTCAGATATTGGCACATGACCACATCCATATTTCTGATTTCTGTTTTTCTCTATATTTCTATGGTTTGGCTTTTGAAAGGACAAATTGTTCAAATAAAACACATTAGGGTGGAATGTTTAATGTATGTGTGTGTGGGGGGGGGGGGGGGGGGGGGGGGAGTAACATGGAAATTATTGATGTGCTGCCCATGTGCAAAAATCTCACTGACAAGCATCTGAGTCTCACTGGGAGCTCATCAAAATCTCACTGACAGTCACCTCCAGAGGTTAACAGGTCTGGGTCACTCACCACCAGTCAGTAGAACGTTGACGTATGTTCCTTTGATGTATTGTTGTTGGGCTGTTTCCTGTTATGTGTGTGGGGGGGAGGGGGTATTTGGTATTAATTTATATTTAAAATTGATCGATCCACACATGGTTTCTACGCGCAAAAAAAAATCTCCCTGAAAATCATGTCATCTCCCTGAAAATTTTCTTCAATCTCCCTGAAAAAAATTTTGGGAGGTTAACATGTCTGTGTACACCGCTTGTTTATATTTGCTTTCAACTTTAAAAATCAACAATATTTACCCTGAAAATGGAAATATCTGTAATTTGTGCACATTTAAAGCCCTAAATGGTGTAGTCATCACACTGAATGATTAAAAAGAAATACAAAACAGATGACAATCAAGGTCCCTTGTGTGAAGTGTTCAGTTATCTCACCAAGAAATATGTGAGAATTTTATGGAGGGTATCAAGCATTTTTGCATCAATACCGATGTTTATCTCATATGTGGGGATAGTAAATAGATGCTCTTTTATCATGCTCAGTGCAGAAAATTTCTATTTGTTAGAGCATTGGTGAATCATTCAAAATTCAAATCATCTGGTTTATGTCTAACCATCCGCTAATGTGTATTCAACTGAAGTAGTAAATTTTAGTCATGACGAATTTCCTGCACAACATTCACAAATGGATCAAAATTGATGTTTTAAAATAAGAATTTAATAAAAAGGGAAAGGGTATAGAACAGTAATTTTTTACTAAACCTTGAAGGCCTGGAGATTTTTAGAGATTTTTGCTACACTTTCACAGTTTACATCCTGTGCCTTTGCAGTTGTTTCTAGGAAAGTCTTGGCTTGCCTAATAACTACTGCATACATCCCCTGTGAGAACCCTGGTGAACAAGCCCTGTTAATTGTCCCTCCCAAAAATTTTCGGGGGACAATAGAAATCAGCGGTGTCCGTCCGTCCATGTGTCCGTCCATCCGTTCATCCGCACACACAAATGACTACTTATGTGGCTACGAGTTAGTAAAACAGGATACTTATGTGGTTAAAGTCTGTTACGTGGCTAGCCATGTAACAGAACCTCTTATTGTGGAGGGGGGGGGGGGAGGGTGTTGGATAAATGTAGAGTACTGTTAGGGCATTATGGGGTGGGATTTATGTGTGGGGGTCATTGAAGGGGTGTTAGAGTTATGTGGCTAGGGTTAGGGTTAGTTTAGGGTTAGGATTAGGGGTGGGTAGGGTTAGGGTCAGTAAAGGTTAGGGTTAGCTGACCCCCCCAAAATTTTCCCCCCCAAAAAACTTGTTTTATTATGTTGAACATGTGTTTTAGGTTAGCCACCCAACATGTCCATAAAATAGCCACATAAGTAGCCATTTGTAAGAATGTCTGTCTGTCTGTCTGTTTGTCCGTCCCACTTGGTGTCCTCATGATAACTCCAGTTTGGATCATTTGATTGGAGCCAATTTTGGTATGTGACCTTCTTAGCCCAAACCACAGGTCAAGTTCAAATATGGGTTCGTTGTCCCCTGAAAAAAAT
This sequence comes from Pictodentalium vernedei, assembly GCA_031216915.1. Taxonomy (NCBI): domain Eukaryota; kingdom Metazoa; phylum Mollusca; class Scaphopoda; order Dentaliida; family Dentaliidae; genus Pictodentalium; species Pictodentalium vernedei. The sequence goes on from CM062295.1 coordinate 498,927,850, forward strand.
GTTCGGGGAACTATAGAAATCAGGTGCGTCCGTCCCACTTGATGTCCCCATGATAACTCCAGTTTGGATAATTTGATTGGAACCAATTTTGGTATGTGATCTTCTTTGCCCAAACCACAGGTCAAGTTCGAATATGGGTTCCGCCAGATTATTTTTATTAGAGTTATGCCCCTTCTTCGACTTAGAAATTTCAAGATTTGCTGTGTCCGGATGATAACTTCAGTTAGGATTATTTGATCAGAAAGAATTTTGGTTTGTAACTTTCTGGGGTAAAAATACAGATCAAGTTCGAATATGGGTTTGGACCGATCATGTTTACTAGAGTTATGCCCCTTTTTTGACTTGTGCATGCTTCCGTCCCACTTGGTGTCCCCATGATAACTCCAGTTAGGATTATTTGATCGGAAAGAATTTTGATATGTGACTTTCTAGGGTAAAAACACAGGTCAAGTTCGAATATGGGTTCGTACCGATCATTTTTACTAGAGATATATCCCTTTTTTGACTTAGAAATTTCAAGATTTGAGGTGTCCAGATGATAACTCCAGTTAGGATTATTTGATCAGAACGAATGTTGGTATGTGACTTTCTGGGGTAAAAATACAGGTCAAGTTCGAATATGGGTTCGGACCGATGATTTTTAATAGAGTTATGACCCTTTTTCGACTTACAAATTTCAAGATTTGAGGTGTCCAGATGATAATTCCTGTTAGGATTATTTGATTGGAATGAATTTTGGTATGTGACTTTCTGGGGTAAAAATACAGGTCAGGTTCGAATATGGGTTCTGCGGACCGATTATTTATACTAGAGTTATGCCCCTGTTTTGACCTTGAAATTTTAAGATTTGAGGTTTTCGGATGATAACTCCAGTTTGGATAAAATGATTCTCTTTTCGTTCATATAGGATATATCTACAAAGCCCCCACTCCAAATGAAGCCACCGTTTCAGGGGACACTGGCCGAGCGGCCTTTTATTACACTTGTAAAATAGGACCCAGTCACTAGTGCTTGGAGTGGATGTTCTCTAAAATGGGCAGCATGGGTTTAAATGATTGAGTAAACTTGACTTTATCTCCATGTTGTTGTCACGATTAACCAGTGTGCAGAAATATATAACCTTAAATACCAATAAATCAATCAATCAGTCAACTGCAAAGGTACTTTGGATGTGACTTTCAAATTTACCCAGAGATAGAGATGAGTTTTGTGTTTTTTAATCCAGTTCTAGTTTTTGTACCAACCTGGAAAACTGAACTGCAAGATCCAATAAAAACCAGCTGAATGGTTTTACTGTGTTTGTGCATTAACTGATCAAACTATCTTGCTAGGAGGGAACTGGACTAGTTGCTCCTATGAAATCTCATCTCTCAGTCTATCCGGCAAAGGGTGCAAATACGTCAAGCTCTCTTTGTCACATTTTCTTCCTTATTGACTTGTCGACTAGACACATCAATAAGGGAGAACATGTGACAATAAGAACACAACATGGATTATTACTGTTGGGTATTTTTTCCAAGTTGAGGAGTCTGAAGTGTTATTTACTATACGTTTTTAACCCTTTACCCAACGAATCAGCCACATCTGCGTAATATGCAAATTCGGCAGCTAAAAAAATATTAATTTTAAAAAAATTTCAACGAAAACCTATCATGTGACCCCTCTTTGGAACAAGCTCATTCCAATGAGGGGTCACATGATATTGATATAGTTTTGTTGAAATTTTTTGAAAAATTAAAAAAAATGATATTTAAAATAATATATTTTGATATCGTCTGCATTGGGTAAAGGGTTAATACACAGAAAAACTGAACCAAGTTTTTTTTTGGATCAGAACTGAAATCAAAGCTGAAAAATCAAAACCTCCAATCTCTACCCAGAGACTACATGTCTAGTTTTGTTGCAGTAAAAAGTGATCCAGGTTGGAACTAGGCCCTTAAAGGTTTTAAAGTTCATGAGTTTTATTAAATTATAAAAGGTGACAATCTGGATAATTTGACAAGGCATTTTCACTTCAAATGCCAAGCTACTATTCTCTATATCTCCCTCTGTGGAGGTATTGAGCTTCAACATTTTTTCAATAATTTACTGCTGATCATATAATTAATGTGTTTTTTATTTCTTTAGGCTCACAAAGTTTTATTGAATACAGCTGAAAATGTGATGAAGACTGTAACAGAAACATTGACAGCATCTCAGGCTGTTTGTGTCAAGGTATATATTATTTATTAACTCTTTACATGCTGCTGGTGAATATTCCTGCCCAGCACAGGATTTCTCTTGTCTCTGAAATAAGTATAATTATACCCCCATAAAACGAAGTTTAGGGGGTATATAGGAGTCAACTTGTCCGTCGGTCAGTCGGTCTGTCATCATCATCATTAGTCCATTACACATGTAAACTTGTGGAGTGAACTACTTCCATAGTGTTGGCTACATTTTCATAAAACTTCACAAAAATGATCAACATGATGAGGGGAAGTGTGTGACATAATTTTTTCCTACTCGGTTTCAAGATGGCCGACTGGTTGCCATATTGGATTTTTTTTTACTTTTTTTTTTTTTACTCTAAACCCACCAGGTCGACCATGGTTTGGCCTGAAATCTTAAGAGTCCCCAAATATTTAAGAAAAAGAATGTTTTTAGTAAAAAGACAATTTTTTTTCTTCAAACGTTTGGGGGCCTCTCTGGATTTAACCCACCCTCTCCTTATGGATGAGCCGCCACTGCCTCTGGACAAAAACCTTGCAAACAAAAACCCTTCCAGACAAAATCCTTGTGGACAAATGCCAAAACCTGTCAAAAATCCCCCAAAAAACCTCTATTATATAATATCCCAGAAAAATCTTCTTATGACATAATTCTCTTGGATAAAAGCACCTCTGTTCAAAGATAAGATAAAATCCCCTTGGGCACAGTCTTCTTGAACAAAAGTCTTTCTGTCAAAATCCCCCACAGTCCAGGGACATGGCAACAAGGGGGTGGGGCTCCCCTCCTCAACCCATCCCAAATCATGGCCAAAATTCCTATAGTTGGAAATTCGGAGGGCAAGTCATGAGTAGTTGGAAATTCCATTTATCTGAATTTTAGAGCTTCTTTGGTGATGCTGATGTCTCCTTTACTTCCCAAAATTCCAACTCTGTTTCAAATCGGCAAAAATTCCAACTGTTACTATTTACAACTACAGTGTACGCAATATCGAGCTTCATAAAAACGATATGTGTAAAACTTGGAAAGTTTTAAATGAATCTGTAAGTAGAACTAAACGTTGCGCCACTCTGCCAGAGTTTTTTTAACAGAAAACAAAAAAGAAATTAACAACCCGTTTAAAATTGCCCAGGAATTTAATGCATTTTTTGCTAATAAAGGTAATTGTACTAGTGAAAAAATAAACAAATCCCAGAAACACTTTCTAGACTACCTTGACAATAATTCTTTACACAACTTTTTTATCAACCCAACAACCAAGCAAGAAATAGTTACTGTTAATAATTTATTCAAGTCTAAAAAAGGATTGTGACGGAATTACCACCACTATCCTTAAGCAAACTATAAACATTATAGCCCCATCATTGACCTATATCATTAACAACTCATTTGGTCATGGCGTAGTCCCAGATAAAATGAAGATAGCTAAAAGTGACACCTATTTTTAAAGCAGGAGATGAATACAGCTTCAATAACTGTAGGCCTGTAAGTATATTACCAGTTTTCTCAAAAGTATTAGAGAAGCTTATGTGGAACAGAGTAATTAAATATTTAGATATGTTTGACATATTATATCATCATCAGTACGGGTTTAGAAAAAATCGCTCCACTATACACCCAGTGATGCAGCTTCTCATATCTGTAGGTCTGGAGAATAATAAGGATAGTAAAAATTTTACCATGGCTACATTTCTGGACTTCTCCAAGACCTTCGACACGATAAACCATGATATTTTATTGAGTAAACTTGAGAAATATGGTTTCAGGGGAATTAGCAATAATTGGTTTCGAAGTTACCTCTCTGGCAGGGTGCAATATGTCAAATATGGCACAGCCAGATCCGACACAGCCACAATGACATGTGGCATTCCACAAGGTTCTGTCCTCGGGCCCATGTTATTCTTGTTATATATAAATGACATTAGTTGATCTACGTTCCTTAAATCTACTCTCGTTTGCAGATGACACATCTGTGCACGACTCAGCACCTAGTGAAATTCACCTAGCCACATGTTTCGGTAACAAACTTAATAAACTGAATGATTGGTGTTCGGCAAACCAGCTTGCTCTAAATGCCAGCAAAACAAAATATATTGTCACTAAGCCAACTCACAATAGAAATTGTGGAACCCATCTAAATATTTCCATAAATAATCAGACAAACGAGTAGGAACTCACGAAGAAGAACAATCCCTGAAATTGTTAGGAATAAATATCGATGAAAATCTATCTTATGAGTATCACATATCAAAAATCTGCTCCACGATTTGTTGGGCAGACTATGCACTTAATAAAGCCAAAAAAATCCTACCCCGTGCAGTCATGAAAACGCTCTATTATGCACTTGTGCATTGTCATCTGCTATATGGTATCCAAATGTGGGGAAATCCATTGCCCGCGTGGGGGCACGATGACGCCGTGTACTAAGGGGCGTACTGCACGTCGATGGTGCGCATGTCTTCAACCAATCTAACCCTGCCTGTGCTGCAGTGCGGAGTTACGATGTTGGGGAGGTGGCAGCTGCTCGTCTTTGCTCGTTGGTTCTCTCCGGGTACTCCGGCTTCCTCCACCCGTAAAACTGTCTCGATCATGATTAGCCATTGTGCATAAATATGTGACCTTAAACACCAATAAATAAATAAATAAATAAATAATGTGGGGAAACGCTAGAGGGGTTAATAAGCTTTTAAAAGTACAAAAAAAACGCCATTCGAATCATAAAAAACAGAAAGTTTAACTCTCATACAGATCCACTGTTTGCAAAGGATAAAATACTCAATGTTGTGGATTTGTATAAAATGCAGGTCTGCCTTTTTAGGTTCGACTGGAAAAAAGGTGCGCTTCCACGATCCTTTGGACATTTCTTCAATGTATCAAATGACACACAACACATGAACACAAGGCAGTCGGGGTTTCTGCGTGAAAATAGAACAGAACTAAGGCCCTAGACAGGTTACCCTTTTTTGCCCTCCCTAAAATTTGGAACATTTCAGACCAAGCCACACAAGACATTACTAACAGGAATGAATTTAGGAGGAAAATAAGAAATAATTTTCTATCATCGTATCAGGAGAGCATAAAATGCAATAACGCCTACTGTCCTGATTGTCAAAGTTAGTAAGTGTTGGAAATCAATTTTATATGAACCCTCATGTCAGTCCAGGTTGTCAGGTTCATGTTGTATGAGGTAGTCAGCCAATGTGATGGGGACTTTTGTGAGTATCTAGATTTTCAATTCAATATTTTTTTAATTATGTAGTAAGAATATTTTACTTTCCTTTCCTAGTTAACCTGCTGTATTACCTTTGAATAACTTCTGGTAATCTCATCATCCACAAACATATTTAGATCACCAAGTCTTTTAACTGAGTCCGTCGTTAGAGTCTATAATTTATAATCTTCGGTCTGCAGGTTTTAAATATCTCACTGTGGTAATGAAGGTTGTCTTCGATCATATAGCGGTGTTGGAGTGAAATGTTATGGGGGATTACAGGTAGACAGCCAATCTGGCTATGTTATCTCCCTACGGTGTAAACAGATTGTTATTAGTTAATTTATATCTTTTCTTTTACTTGATGTATCAGCATTTGATGTTTATACCGTTAAATAAAAAATATCTATCTATAAGTATGCATGATGTCAATCAGTAGGAGATTTCTATAGTATATTTACTTATCATAATAAAAAAAAATCCTCGAAATGCACTTCAAGAAAATCACATAATGTAAAATCGTTATCCTGAGTTAATTCCATCATTCACAGTTACAAAATGATGAAACATCGAAAACTGATCATTCCTGCATAAGATCTCATTTAATGTTAAGAGACTGTGAATTGCTCGAAAGTTCTCAGCTTGAGCATTTGTTTAGCACATATTCATTTCCCAGAAGAATAACAAATACTAAAAACAACCTGATAATTCTATCATAAATGTGTTGGCATTCCCGTTACTAGAATCAATTTTATGCCCCCTTTCATGGCTTCATTTTCAAAAATTTTCTCGGTAGTGAATTTCCAACTAGGGGGAGGGATGGAAATTCACTACCATACCCCCCCCCCCCCACCCCCAATCAGAAACATTTAGCCATATCCCTGGCACAGTCTTGGATGTAGTAAAGGAATGTACAGGGGGAAGTTGAAATAGAAAAAGAACTGAATATATTGTTATTGAAATGAGAAACATAATTAGGCTTTCCCAAACCCAGTTTGGGAAAGACTCTTGTTATTCTTCTTTTTCAAAATTTTTCTTCTGTATTTTTTTAGGCTTTTCCAAACCCAGTTTGGGAAAGACTCTTGTTATTCTTCTTTTTCAAAATTTTTCTTCTTTATTTTTTTTTGTTTTTCCTCTGTGAATTTTGTCTGTTGAACTGCTCAAAAACAAGCTGTACGATTTTGACCAAATTTGGCATACTTATGTAATGTCATAAAATCTAGTGAAATGTGGTATCGTCATGTCTGTGAAAATGCGTATTTCCAAAATATTGTGCCAAAACCATCAAAATTTCACCATTTTTCAAATGGTTCAAAATTGTTTACAGTTATTTAGCTCAAATTTTCCACACATTTAGAGCATAATATAATACACCACGAACACCACTCAAATCTTTCAACTTTAACCCCCATTGGCCAAAAATGACATGAATACAGATTTTTTCTTCAAAATTGACCAACTTCAAGAGCAACTTTCTCTAAGTACAAGGTTGTTGTAACAATTATTTTGGTATGGATAGATGCAACAGTGATTGTGCAAGAAAGTTACTGTTTACTTTTTAATCTCAGATTTAACCCTCAAGCACAATGAGGGCGAGAATAAGAGTACCATTTGAAAATGCCAAAATTAGCCAACTTTGGTTGCTTTTTCTATCATTTTGGAAAGGGTTAATTAATTTCAAACACTTTTCTTGTACGTATTCACTTTGACTACCAAGCATATTTGCTGTTGTAAGTTTGGTTGTAAAGTTTAACCCTATCCCATTCTGGTTGCATAAAAGTAGGTACCGTCCAAAAAAACTCCAATTTTTTTCAGAATTTGGTAAGTTTAGGTGACGATTTACTCCATTTTAAATTGATTGAGCTCTGAATGTTTTCTATAGCTGCATGCAGCAGTCAAAGTATAACAAATTTTGTTTTATATATTATTATTAATAGTTTAACCCTTGGCAGATTTGTGACTTACCATAAGGGTCCTGTCGGAATAAGTGTTATTTTTGTCAACTTTTACATGCAATTTCTCAGCACTGGAGCCATATTGTCTCAAAACCTTGCCCATGAGAAAATAGGGCATATATCCAAGAACAATTTTGCTGTTATATGTTTTATTCCATGTTTTAACCCTCACCCAGTTGTCAGGCCCTGAATTGGAGTACCCTCAACTTTTGTACATGTTCATTCAAATACCAAGATTTAAGATTAGTCCATGTCTTTTTTCAGACACTCATTCTGTGATTGCTGTTCACACATTAAGAGCATAATATGATACACTAAAATCACCACACAAATATTTCAAAATTAACCCCTATTGGCCATAAATGATATGAAAATATCATTTTATCTTCAAGATTTACTAACTTCAAGGGCAAATTTCTCTTAATTGCGAGGTTGTTGTAACAATTATTTTTGTATACATAGATGCAACAATGCTTGCAGAAGAAAGTTACTGTTTAGTTTTTAATCTCGTCTTTAACCCTCAAGCAAATGAAGGTAAGAGTACCATCCAAAAATGCAAAAATTAGCTAACTGTGGTTGCATCTTCCTGTCATTTTGGAAAGGGTTAATTCTAAACACTTTGTTTTGCTATAGGTAGAGATGCCTAATGAACAAATTTTCTGCTGTAAGTTATGCTTTGGGGCTTAACAGAACATAAGCTTTGGCCATGTAAAGAATTGTACTGTCAGAAAAAAAATTGATTTTCAGTGAATTTTGCAAACATCTGTACTCATTTCCTCGAATTGCAAGGTTGTAGCAATTATTTTGATGCAACAATGATTGTAGGAGAAAGTTTCTGTTTACTTTTTAATTTCAAGATTTAACCGCCAAGCAAAATGAGGGCGTGAATAAGAGAACTGTGAGAGAATCTTTGTCAAAGTGGCCTCTGCTTCTTTACCTTTTGCCTAACAAATTGACTGCATCTGCCCGCTTAATATACAAACTAAGCAACTGAAAAAAAATTAGTTAAAAAAGACTTCCCTTACTACTATATCATGTGATCCCATCATTGGAACGAGCTCAACATGCTAGTGTTCCAGTGAGTGGTCACATGATATTTTTTTGTTTAACTTTTTGAAAAACTTTATAAAGTTGGGTAAAGGATTTTTTCCTCACATAATAGTGTACCCATCTAAAAGTCTACAAAACAATCGCTCTTCAAATTTTATTTTTTTCAATGTTTGCCCTCAAAACACCATATGACCACTCATTCGACCTTGTTTCAATGATTGCTGATAGCTAGGGTGGGGGGGGGGGGGGGGAGGGGTGGGGGTTGAGGCAAAAAATTGATTTTTTTTTAAAGTGTTGTGCTGGTTGTGTTAGGTAAAGAGTTAATAAAAAATGTTAACCTTTACCCAACGTAACGGCCAAAACCGGCCAGCGCTATTCTAAAAAATCGCCAATTAATTTTCAGTATTTTTTCATTTTTTGTCTCAAAAACATAGGTTATGACCCCTCGTTGGAACAAGCTCATCGTGCTTTACATGCTCCAATGTCAGTTGTTTAGAGGGAGTTGTATCAGGTATAATGATGGAGTTTGATCGAAAATCACTAAGATTAATTAAGATTAATTTTATAGGCCTTATATCCACATGAAGTTCTCTATGGCTGTACAAATTGAAAGGTAAAGAGCTAAAGGTTATAGCGCCCATGTCATCAAGTTTCTAGTCTTTTTGATTGAGAAAAGTTAGTTGGTAGATGTGTGTCTTCAAGATTTTTTTGAATTTGTCAAGTGTTTGTGGTGTTTTTAAGTGGGGTGGCAGAGCATTCCACAATTTTGGGGCAATGACTGAAAAAGCTCTATCGCCTGCTGTATCCAATTTAGACCTCGGTTGGATGAGATTAAGAATATCTTGAGAGCGGAGCGGTCTTCCAGGTTTGTAAGCACTTACAAGTTTAGACAGATAAGATGGTGCCATTGCATTCAGACATTTGAATGTGAGTAGAATGATTTTGAACTGGATTATTTTTTTCTGCTGGAAGCCAGTGAAGTTTGAACAGAATTGGGGTGATGTGACAGAATCTGCGACTTTTTGTGATCATGCGTGCTGCACAATTTTGCTGGTGCTGCATTTTTTCAACCTGTGTTTTAGAGCAGCCAATTAATATGGACTTGCAGTAGTCTAGGTGACTGGTGATGAATGCATGAACTAATTTTCCTATTGTGGACTCATCTAAAAAGGCTCTAATTTTACCGATCCTCCAGAGATGAAAAATGACGATTCGACAGACATGATTTACATGTCTCCCTGCTGACAGAGTTTCATCCATGAAGAATCCCAGGTTTCTTACACATGAGCATGGTGTTATAGATACATCATCCAGGATTATGGGCAGTTTTGAAATTTCAGATATTTGCTTTGGCATTCCAAAGTAAATTATTTCTGTTTTGTCTCCATTCAGCTTCAGGTAATTTTTCGTCATCCAAATTTTAATGTCAGCTACACAAGCCTCATGCTTGCTGCATGCAGCGCTCTGTGTAGATGGTCGAAAATGAATGTACAATTGGGTGTCGTCAGCATAGAAATGGTATTCTAAACTGTGTTGACGAATTATGTCACCAAGTGGCAGAACATATATTGTATACAACAAGGGACAGAGGACCATTCCCTGTGGCACACCAAAGTGCAGCGTGACTTTATTGGATGCAACACCCTTTATTACGACACTGCATACGGTTTTCTAAGTAGGTGGTGAATCATTGCAGGGCATTTCCGGTGATGCCACATCTCTCTTCAAGCCTGCGCAGAAGCAAATTATGATCTGTGGTGTCAAAAGCTGCATTTAGATCTAGAAGGACAAGGCAAGATACCAAATGCTTGTTCATGGACATTAGGATATCGGACTGCACACGTAGCAAAGTTGTTTCAGTACTACAGAAGGGTTGATATGCACACTGATAAGATTCACTGAGCCCCTGTGATGTTAAGTGGGATTTCAGTTGGAGAGCAACCACCCTTTCAATAAGCTTTGATAGAAAAGAAAGGTTAGAAACCAGGCGGTAGTTCTTCAGTACCCCCGAATCTAAGCCAGGTTTTTTGAGAATTGGCATCACAAGTGCATACCTCGTTGCTGTCAGGAAAACCCCACATAAAAGAGAGGTGTTAACTATTTTGTGATGTATGATATCAGTCTAGGCAGGCACGCCTTTAGTAGCCAGGTTGAGATTGGATCCAGCATGCACTGCTTTGAGGGAGAATTAGCACCAAACAAAGAAGCTGTACAATCAATGGGGTGATTTCTAAAGCTTTATACAGTGGAACCCTGTTAACTAAATAGCCACTTTGCCAATGAATATTATTCATTTAACAAGAGTATTCAATTAACATGGAAAGTGTCACTTTCCTGTATTCTAGAGATAAACTTACAATTTATTCTATTATATCTTGTTTGACAGAGCTCCATGAGCTCTGTCAAACAAGATATAATAGATTAAATGTCTGTATTGGATGTACTGAGGCCAAATAGGTCTATAAAGAAAGAAAAACTGGGGAGAGTCGGGGTAATTTCTTGACAGGTTACAAGAATTTTATTCAATTAACAGGAGTTTATTCTATACCCTAAATTCAATCAACAGGTCAAGTTTGTACTGGAGGTATGGTAAATGGTTTTGTGTTGGGAAATTATATTCAGTTAACAGGGTTATTCAGTTAAGAGATATCCAATTAAGTCGGCTCTACTGTATCATACCTTGATAGCTTTGCAGATGGCACCTTATATATGTCAATACTATTGTGTGTTGCATTACAATTTATGATATGTTGCAAACTTAAGTTCTTTACTCATAGCAAGAGTTGAATGCCCTTTTTGATACCCCTTATTTCCCTCGGACGCCCCGGCATCTGTGGACCCACTGGTGTGTGTTGGATCTAAATCATGATCTGATCAAGAGAGACTCCTTTTTGTCCCCCGAAAATTTTTTTTTCGGGGAATACGAAAATAGCCGGTGTTTGTCAGTCTGTCCATGCATCCATCCATCTGTGCATCCATCCCACTTTGGATTCCCATTGATAACTTTAGTTACAGTTGGCGAAATCAAATGAAATTTGGTATGTAGGTGTATCAACATAAAATACAGAACAACTTCAAATCGGGGTGTGATCCGACAAGTTTTGCCAGAGTTACGACCCCTTTTTTTACTTCAAAAATTCATTTTAGCTCAACTTAACAGAGTCAAGCTGAGCTATTGCCATTACTTGTTGTCCATCGGAGTACGTATGTACGTCCACAATTTCCTGTGGCACACTGCACAGGTTGCATTTATGATCAGATTGCTTTGGAACCTGGGATGCTTGTTTGGGGTGACCTCTAGATGGGAGCTATCGATTTTCTTCTATTCCCATCAAAAAATATTGCAGCTGGCAACAACCTTTGAACTTAGTATAGTCAGACCTCAATATTTCCCTTTGGCACACCCTACAGGGAACATTTAGTGCACATTTATGATTGAATCGCTTTAAAACCTGGTGTGCCTGTTTGGGGTGACCTATAGATGGGAGCTATCCTCTTTCTTCTATTTTCGTCAAAAAATGTTGCAGCTGGCAATGACCTTTGAACTCAGTTTATTTAGGCCTTAATGAACTCAGTTTATTTAGGCCTTAATATTTCCCTTTGGCACACCCTACAGGGAACATTTATGATTGAATTACATTGAAACCTTGTATGCTTGTTTGGGGTCCCCGTGGGAACCCCGGGAAGTAAGCAGCACTTGTTTACTGTGGTAAACCAGTTCCACTTTACTAGTAAAATAGGACCCAGTCACCAATGCTTGGGGTGAAAGTCCTCTAAAATGGGCAACATGTTGATCAAAGATTGACTAAACTTGACTTCATCTCCATGTTGTGTCACGATTAGCCCATGGTGCATAAATATGTGACGTTAACCACCAACAAACAAACAAACTTGTTTGGGGTGACCTCTAGATAGGAGCTATTTATTTTCTTCCTTGTCCGTCAAAAAATGTTGCCATTGGCAATGCCCTTTGATGAACATAGTGCAGTTATGCATCAATATTTTTCTTTGGCACACCCTGTAGGGCACATTTATGATTGAATCGCTTCGAAACTTGGTGTGCTTGTTTGGGGTGACCTCTAGATGGGAGCTATTGATTTTCTTTCATTTCCATCAGAAATAGTTGCCATTGGCAACGACCTTTGATGAACTTAGTAAAAACTTAGTGCAGTTGAGCACCAATATTTCCCTTTGACACACCCTGGAGGGGACATTTACGATTGGATCACTTGAAAACTTGGTGTGCTTGTGTGGGGTGACATCTATATGGGAGCTATCGATTTTCTTCCATTTCTGTCGAAAAATGTTGCCGCTGACCTTTGAACTTAGTTTAGTTAGACCTCAATATTTCACTTTGACACACCTGTCAGGGCACATTTATGATTGGATCACTTTGAAACTTATAACTTACCTAGTTCAAGTTTGTCAAGTTGAGCTACATTGTCATTAACTCTTTCATTTTGGTTTTCCGATGATAACTTTAGTTATAGTTGACTAAATAAAATGAAATGTGGTGTGTAGGTGCATCAACATAAATTGCAGGTCATGTCCGCACAGGGACCAGCCATGAGGGCGACTAGGGCGATTATGTCGCCCTTCTATTCCCAAAGTCGCCTAGAAAAATAGTCGGGGCGATTACAAGTCGCCCTCTAAAAATTGGCCAAAATGAGAAAAGGCTGAACTGAGTGATGCGAGGTTTACATGAAAACGAGTATTTTAAAAAATCGAATGTGCTCGAGTGTGATAAATGGGCATTTTAATTCGTCAAATAAACGTCCATTTATTTGAAATCACACGACAATCAATTGTCCATTGTCGCTTTTGGCAGATTTTTTTATTTCTATTTTGTTGCGTTCCAGTCGGAGCTTCAAGTGTCGAAATGAAAATAGGTGACTTACGCGACTCAACAAAACAACCCAGTTTGAAAGTAGGTTACGTCGCTTAGGATGCCGAAAATGTATACACATATTTTATAACACATTATTTTCATTTCGATTTGCTGACGACTGTTAACTGTTGGGCTGTCTATTCCCAGAAAAACACGAATGGAATTGAAACACATGAAAAAAAGCTTTAGTGATGTCAAGAAAAGCTTTGTACAGGACACAAGTGTGCATGTGGACGATCTTGAAAAAGGGTCCTCCTAAACATCGGGATGACATGAAATGACGCGGAATGACACCGGAATGCCATAAAAATGATGCGGAATGACATTTCTTTTACAAAATACTCGACCCCAGAATGTATTTTGTTTATTAACTAACAAAGTACCTCCCAAGCAACCTTCTTACATCTGGTCCTGTTCACACTTTCAGACTTAGGAAATTATTAGCTTAGTAGACTTGGTTGAAAGGCAACCACAGGAGGGTGATGGGGGATTGGCACGAAGAAGAGGTGAGGGGTCATGAAGAAGGTAGCAGTGGGGGATTTTCAGTCAATAATTACATTGTGATTTTTTAACCTGGCACAGATGCATCATAGACAACTGGACCTGGATTATTTGTACGTTAATGGAGGACCACAAATTGAAAATATGAAGGGGCGGCGGGGGTGGTACATGAATATTCTTAATTTTCCCCACTTGCCTATGAAGTCTCCCTACATGACTCTGCAGTCTCCCTATTTTTTCTGGAGGGAGACTTGAAGTCTCCCTAAAATTCTCCCCTAGGCTGGTCCCTGTGTCCGCATCGGGGTATGGTCCAATAATTTTTGCCAGAGTTATGCCCCTTGTTCAACTTTGAAAATTCTTTTTTTTTTGGTCTCCCAATGGTAACTTTAGTTGTTATTGACTGATTCAAATAAAATTTGGTATATAGGTGTATCAACATAAAATACAGGTCATGTTCAAATCAGGGTTTGGTTTGACATTGTTTGCCTGAGTTATGTCCCTTTTTCAACTTCAAAAATTCAATTTTTAGCTTAGCTTGACAAAGTCAAGATAAGCTATTGCCATCACGTGTGTGGAAGTCTGTTAGTCTGTGAGTCTGTTCACATTTTCCTTTAGCACAGGCTACACCCTGTAGTTCTTGTCTGATTGTCACAAAATTTCATATGCAGTTTTGGGGGTCATGTCTAGATGAGAACGTCCCCTTTTGGTCATGATCGGTCAACCGGTATGGCTGCACGAGCCCAAAACCCGAAAACCATTAGCACAGTCTACAGGTCGTATTTATGAAGGGATTTCATTGTAACTTGGTAGGATGCCTCTGTATAATGCCTAGATGAGAACATCCCCTTTTGGTCATGATCTGTCAACCGTGATGGCTGCCCAAACCTGAAACCCAAAAACTTTTAGCACAGTCTGCAGGTCATGTTTAATATGGAGGGATTTCATTGTAACTTGGTAGGATGACTCCGTATGATGTCTAGTTGAGAATTTCCCCATTTGGGCATGATCTGTCAACCGTGATGACTGCCCGAGCCCAAAACCTGAAAACCTTTAGCACAAGTCTACAGGTCATATTTATGGAGGGATTTCATTGTAACTTGGTAGGTTGACTTCATATAATGTCTAGATGAGACAGTCTCCTTTTGGATGTGATTGGGCAACTGTGATGGCTACAGGGGCCCGAAGCCCGAAAACCTTTAGCACAGTCTACAGGTCATATTTATGAAGGGATTTCATTGTAACTTGGTAGGATGACTCCAAATAATGTCTAGATGAGAACGCCCCCTTTTGATCGCAATCATTCAGCCTTGATGGCTGCCCGAGCCCAAAAACCTTTAGCATAGTCTATAGGTCATATTTATGGAAGGATTTCATTGTAACTTAGTAGGTTGACTCCATATATTGCCAAGATGGTGACATCCCCTTTTGGTCGTGATTGGTCAACTGTGACGGCTACAGGTGCACGAAGCCCGAAAACCTTGAACACAGTCTACAGGTGACATTTATGAAGGGATTTCGTTGTAACTTCGTAGGATCACTTCAGATGATGCCCAGATGAGAACATCCCCTTTTGGTTGCGATCATCCAACCATGATGGCTGCCCAAGCCCGAAAACCTTTAGCACATTCTACAAGTCATATTTATGAAGGAATTTCATTGTAACTTGGTAGGTTGACTTCATATAATGTCTAGATGAGAACGTCCCCTTTTGGACATGATTGGGCAACTGTGACGGCTAGCCCAAAAACCTTGAGCACAGTCTACAGGTCATATTTATGAAGGGATTTCATTGTAACTTCGTAGGATCACTCCAGATGATGCCCAGATGAGCATGTCCCCTTTTGGTTCTGATCATTCAACCATGATGGCTGCCCGAGCCCGAAAACCTTTAGCACAGTCTTCAGGTCATATTTATGAAGGGATTTCATTGTAACTTGGTATGTTGACTTCATATAATGTCATAATGTCTAGATGAGAACAGCCCGTTTTGTACACGATTAGGCAACTGTAACGGCTATAGGGGCACGAAGCCCGAAAACCTTTAGCACAGTCTACAGGTCATATTTATGAAGGGATTTCATTGTAACTTGGTAGGATGACTCCAAATAATGTCTTGATACGCACATCCCCTTTTGGTCATGATCATTCAGCCTTGGTGGCTGCCCGAGCCCAAAAACCTTTAGCATAGTCTATAAGTCGTATTTATGGAAGGATTTCATTGTAACTTGTTAGGTTGACTCCATATAATACCTAGATGATGACATCCCCTTTTGGTCATAATTGGTCGACTGTGACCGCTACAGGGGCCTGAAGCCCGAAAACCTTGAGCACAGACTACAGGTCATATTTATGAAGGGATTTCATTGTAACTTTATAGGATCACTCCAGATGATGCCCAGATGAGAATGTCTCTTTTTGGTTGTGCT
Source organism: Pictodentalium vernedei (assembly GCA_031216915.1). NCBI lineage: Eukaryota > Metazoa > Mollusca > Scaphopoda > Dentaliida > Dentaliidae > Pictodentalium > Pictodentalium vernedei. Next base: position 498,944,089 of record CM062295.1, read on the forward strand.
CGTTCAACCATGATGGCTGCCCAAGCCCAAAGCCCGAAAACCTATAGCACAGTCTACAGGTCATATTTATGAAGGGATTTCATTGTAACTTGGTAGGTTGACTTCATATAATGTCTAGATGAAAACGCCTCCTTTTGGACACAATTATGCAACTGTGACGGCTACAGGGGCCCAAAGCCCGAAAACCTTTAGCACGAGCTAGAGGTCATATTTATGAAGGGATTTCATTGTAACTTGGTAGGATGACTCCAAATAATGTCTAGATGAGAACGTCCCCTTTTGGTCGCGATCATTTCAGCCTTGATGGCTGCCCAAAACCCCAAAACCTTTAGCATAGTCTATAGGTCATATTTATGGAAGGATTTCATTGTAACTTGTTAGGTTGACTCCATATAATGCCTAGATGATGACATCCCGCTTTAGTCATGTTTGGTCAACTGTGATGGCTTCAGGGGCCTGAAGCCTGAAAACCTTGAGCACAGTCTGCAGGTCACATATAAGGGATTTCATTGTAACTTCGTAGGATCACTCCAGGTTATGCCCAGATGACAACATCCCCTTTTGGTCATGATCATTCAACCATGATGGTCAGGTCGTATTTGTGAAGGGATTTCATTGTAACTTAGTAGAATGACTCAGTATAATGTCGAGATGAGGACGTCCCCTTTTAGTTGCAATCGGTCTACCATCATTGCTACACAAGCCTGAAGACCGAAAACCTTTAGCATAGTCTGCAGGCCATATTTATGAAGGGATTTCAATGTAACTTGATAGGATGACTCGTTTTGGAATAATTGCCCTGTAACTTGGTAACTTTCGTTGACATACGTTAACTGTGAGGGCCACATACATTAACTGTGAGGTCATATTAACCCACCCCTTAGCTCTTTAGTACAGTGTACACCTCATATTATTTTTATCAAAAACATTGCATACAGCAGGGAACAGAAATGAACATATTCCCAAATATCACAATTCTTGTCTTATTTCATAATCCTTTCATAAACATTGAACATTATTCTTTTCATCAAACACAACACATAAGTTAAGCTACAGTGTCATTGATACTTTCATTTTCAAATACCTCGCATTGCACACTTTTTGGGGGGGATGTGTGGCTGGGCGACCTTTTATTGATCACAGAACTGTGCAGACTCATTGCATATCCAGTATCAAAAAGCATTTCTTCATGGGACCTCTTTCTATAATTCTGCGACTCATTATTTTCAGGGACTAAAGCAGCCAGATGAGTTCGACTCTGAGGAAGCACAATCAGTGATATTAGCCATACAGTGGCAGCAACAGCTTCAGCACCACAGGAAACTAGAGGCAAACAGTGCAGAGAAAGATGAGCTTGGACTACGCATTGTTAACAATTATTATGTACCAACACTATCAGAAATACTACAGCGAAGATGATTGTTATCTATTTAAACATTGAATTGGATCCTTGCACCAATATCCAAATTCCATGGCTGGGGAAGGGTTTTTATAATGACTCTAACTCAGTCTTTAGATTCTCAAATCCATACAGTGAAAAATTGCACCTCTCAGTCTTTACACCTGTATGCAAATGCCATGGGTGGGACTAGGTGGGAAATTGTTTTTATATTGACTCTAACTCCTTCAATTCTCAAATCCATAGAGGGGCAAAAAACACACTTCTCAACAGTCTGAGGGTTCTAGAACCTTACATGGTGGATTGTGAGGAGTTGTGTACCCTGGCGATTGCCAATTCTGTTCTTAATTCAGTCATGTTGCCAAGTCCTTGAAGTCACATTTAATGGTGGTTATTTTTTTAAGGTTACATGTGACACCCAATTGGTTGGTAGTTATTACTTGGTGGTTTCCAGTCCACAGCATTACTCAAGTTCAGTGAGGACTTTCATGAGTGGTTGGTGTATAGAAGTGTGAAGGCAATGAAAGTTTTGCCCCATACCACTGTGCATTTAACTGGTACTTAGTGCTGAATTATTTTTAGTTGTCAAAATTTGTTTACAAGTCTTTGCCTTGTAACAATTTATGGGAGAGTGCCTGTAAATTATTACAAGGAAATTCACTGCAGACTGAATAATTTATCTTCAAAGACAATATGAAGTTTGAAGCCTTTGAGTTGCAATACCTGCACCTGAGGGTAAAGCCCAAGTATGGGCTTCTGGCACTCAACCACTTAACCCTTTACCCAACGAATCGGCCACATCTGCCCGCATAATATGCAAATTCAGCAGCTGAAAAAATACTATTTTTCAAAAAATGTCAACAAAACCATATCAAGTGACCCCCCTCTTTGGAATGAGCTCATTCCAGTGAGGGGTCACATGATATGGTTTTGTTGAAATTTTTTGAAAAATTTAAAAAAATGATATTTGAAATAATAAATTTTGATATCGTCTGCTTTGGGTAAAGGGTTAAGAGGTGGGTAACATTTCGAGTGTGAGAAAGGTTGGCCTCTTTGTCCTGAGTCTAGTGGGGCAACAGTGTGGTGGGGGGGGGGGGGGGTTGTCACATGCCCCTTTTTTGCATGAAGTGCATTAGTGGAAAATACTTTACTCTCTGACAGCTGTAACTAAGAAACTCATGAGTTTTGAATGTTTTTTTTATGTATGCCAGTGCCAATTATGGGATGGGGGAGGGGAAAAGGAGGAGTGTATCGGGTATAAAGAAATGACTGAGATTGACCAATAATCACCAAACAAAGAGGCAATACAATCAGATGGCTGGTTTCTAAAACTTTAGAATTTGTCCCTTGAATGGAACAAGGTGCTATTTGCAATGCTTTAGCATTGGAGATGGCACCTTGTTCCTTTAACTCTTTACCTAACATGAAAAGCAGATGACACTTGCAAACAAAATTCTTCGATAACCAATTTGTTTCATTTTTTGTCTCGAAAACATAGGTTATGCTCCCTCATTGGAACGAGCTCGTTCCAAAAAGGGGTCATAACCTATGTTTTTGAGACAAAAAATGAAAATATTATGAAAATTAATTGCCGATTTTTGAGAATAGCGCTGGCCAGTTTTGGCCATTATGTTGGGTAAAGGAACGATATATATATACTGTCAATACTGTTGAGTGTCACATTACAATTTATAATACGTTTTAAAATTTTAACTCATGGTCACAACACATACACTGAGTCAAGTGACCTTTTTCATACCCCTCCCTCCTTGCCTTCGGATGCTTCCCATACCCATGGGCATATTGCTCCATGTGTAGGCCCTTCTAAAATGTCTTCATGTGTATGTGGGTGACTGGGGTGGGAGTAGTTACCAGGGGTTCAATAGTTGAACTTTGGTCATTATTTATTTGTTGTATGGATCAGTAGCCATGAATAATGATATTTGGTGAGAAGGCATTTTATGGGTAAAGTGATCCACTATCACACCTGTCTCCAGAGGTGCTATTCAGAAGGGTTGAGTTTTTTTGTTTGTTATAATTTATCAAAGTTGTCCTCTTACAATTTGTTGGAGTGTCCTTCCAAATCAGATAGTAAAGAACAGTTTGTTCTGAGTTTGAAGCACATCATAAAAAATATGAAGTGTTTTTCATGGCAGGGCCCATAGAGCGATTTAAAAAGTGGAATGTTTGAATCTAAATTGCATCTAAAAGTTTGGTAGCCCTTGAAATAAGCCAGGAAGGTTCAAAGCCATGGTAAATGCCATTGCAGATTTGTGTTACAAATGCAAATAAATACCATCACCAACATGGTATTACTTTAAATTTTCTGGATAGAACCTTTAATCCTTAACACTTTACCTAATACAAAAGTCTGATGACACTTGCAGACAAAATTCTTAACTGGTAGAGTGCTAAATTATATTTGGTCCATAAACTTTTTTGTGCATCTTTGCCTTGTTACAATTTATGGGAGAGTGCCAGTAACGGCCAAAACCGGCCAGTGCTATTCCCCCAAATCACCATTCAATTTTCATTATTTTTTGCACTTGAAAATATAGCTTATAACCCCTCATTGGAATGAGCTCATTCCAATTAAGGGTCGAAAGCTATCTTTTTGTCGCAAAAAATAAAAAAAGAAAGTTAGAGAATTTTGTTTGCAATTGTCATCTTCCTTTTGTGTTAAGTAAAGGATTAACCCTTTACCCAATGTAATGGCCAAAACCGGCCAGCGCTAATCTAAAAAATCTCCGATTAATTTTCATTATTTTTTCATTTTTTGTGTCAAAAACATAGGTTATGACACCTCATTGGAACGAGCTGGTCGAGCTCATTCCAATGAGGGGGTCATAACCTATGATTTTGACACAAAAAATTAAAAAAAATAGTTATTCAAGAATTTTTTTTATAAGTGTCGTCTGCTTTTCATGTTAGGTAAAGGGTTAGACAATATAAAATAGAATTAATGCTCAGTTCATCATTGTTATATGGGAAGGTATCCAAATTCTTGTTAATTGAATACTCCTGTTAATTGAAAATTTTTCACTGCCAAAGCAACTATTCAATTAACAAGGGTCCTTCCGCTGGATTGTTGTACTGGTGGTGAACAGGCCTGTCTTTTTGAAAATCACAGGAGGGCAGTTGCTGGCTCTCCTTGATCTATATTCAGGTGGGCACAAGCCCACCCAGATGGGCTGGTACCTACCAAAATCATTAGAATCAGGCTATTAATCCTTTACCCAATGTAATGGCCAAAACCGGCCAGCGCTATTCTAAAAAATCGCCAATTAATTTTCATTATTTTTTTCATTTTTTGTCTCAAAAACTTAGGTTATGACCCCTCGTTGGAACGAGCTCGTTCCAACGAGAGGTTATAACCTACTTTTTTGAGACAAAAAATTGCAAAAAATGAAAAAAATTACTTATTCAAGAATTTTTTTGCTATTGTCGTCTGCTTTTCATGTTAGGTAAAGGGTTAAGGAATGCAATTACTTGCTCTCCTCAACAGAATTTCAAGCGGGCTGTAAGGATCTGGGCCAATTGCCCTCCTCAGAATGAGAGGCCTGGCTGTGAATGATCTTGTGCAAATTGGTCTTTGGAATTTGGCCAAGTGATAAACTTTGATGACTGCTGGGCACCGATAATTGATTGGACTTGCCTTTTATGTTGATGTTACTAATGTTCATAATGCAATATTCTTCTTGCCAGAAAATCATTTGCAAGATTATAATATATCTAATCACTATGCATTTTTTTCTTTGCAACCAAATATATATTCACATATTTTTTATTCAGGGAAATGGTTTAGAAATTTTTTTAATAATTTTATTTGTAGATATACATTGTTATTAAATCCTGTTTTTCATATACAGATTTATTCCATGGTGACACAGTATTTTTTATTCTATGTATTATACAAAATTATTGGTGGTTGTCAAATTGCTTCCAGCTGCATTTAAATATTTTAGTTTGATTATTGGGTGATTGCCATTTTCACATACCTTCATTTATACCTTCTTCCAGACAGCTGCTGTCAGTAGTGTAGCTATGGGTGGGGGAGGGCAGGCCCCCCCACTAAACTTTTTGATACTTCCCAAAATGTTGGCCCATTGGCCCAATGCAACTTTCACATAACATATGGCCCCAAAATGGGCTTCAATATAGGGGTTACACTCAGAGGCTTGTATACACAAAAGCACCTGTTCATTTTGTTCAATTTGCCAACTTTGTATTTTTGGAAACTGTGGAATTTTTAGCTCAACTTTGACGAAGTCAAATTTGAGCTATTGTCATGGCCTGTCGTCCGTCGTCCGTCTGTCCGTCTGTCCGTCTGTCCGTACGTCAACAATTGGCTATGGCTCGGGCTAGAGGTCGTATTTATGAACCGATCTTTACGAAACTTCTTGTGTACCTTTGTTATGACCCTGGGACGGGAACAAGTGTTTTTAGGTGTGGTCCGAAATTCAAGATGGCTGCCAGTGGCCATTTTGTACCGATGATGCAAAAATCAGTTTTTTGTACAGAACTTCTGTATGAAAGTTCTGATTTGGATAAAGTTTTGTATAAATGTTTAGTACCATGGGATACATCACATATAATACGGGTTTTTTTCTCGTGCGTAAATTATGCAAATTAGACTGACTTTGATTTATTTAGTGTTACTTTCAAAGCTGTAAGTGCCAAGCTGCTATGGCTCGGGCTAGAGGCCGTATTTATGAACCGATCTTTACGAAACTTCTTGGGTACCTTTGTTATGACCGTGGGACGAGAACGAGTGTTTTTGGGTGCGGTCCGAAATTCAAGATGGCTGCCAGCCGCCATTTTGTACCGACGATGCAGAAATCTGTTTTTTGTACAAAACTTCCATATGAAAGCTCTGATTTGAATAATTTTTTGTATGAATGTTTAGTACCATGGGATACATCACATATAATACGGGTTTTTTTCTCGTACGTAAATTGTGCAAATTAGACTAATTTTGATGTTTTTTGGGGTTACTTTCAGCACTGTAAGTGCAAATGCCAATACGGCTCGGGCTATAGGCCGTATTTATGAACCGATCTTTACGAAACTTCTTGGGTACCTTTGGTATCAACGTGGGACGAGAATGAGTGTTTTGGGGTCCGGTCCGAAATTCAAGATGGCCGATGGCAGCCATTTTGTACAAAATTAGGTGCAATCAGATTTTTGCACAGAACTTCCATATGAAAGCCCTGATTTGAATAATTTTTTTGTGTGAATGTTTAGTACCATGGGATGCATCACATATAATACGGGTTTTTTTCTCGTGCAGAAATTATGCAAATTAGATGAACTTTGATTTTTTCAGTGCGACTTACACACAGTAAGTACACATGTCAATACGGCTCAGACTAGAGTCTGTATTTATGAACTGATCTTCACAAAATGTCTTGGGTACCTTTGTTATCACCTTGGGACGAGAACGAGTGTTTCTGGGTGCGGTCTAAAATTCAAGATGGCTGCCAGTGGCCATTTTGTACCGAAATTAGGTCTAATCCGTTTTTTGTACACATCTTCTATACAGCTCAGACTAGAGGCCATATTTATGAACCAATCTTTACGAAACTTCTTGGGTACCTTTGTTATCACCGTGGGATGAGAGCGAGTGTTTTTGGGTGTGGTCCGAAATTCAAGATGGCCACCAGCAGCCATTTTGTACCAAAATTAGTGCAATCAGTCTTTTGTATAGAACTTCTGTATGAAAGTTCTGATTTGAATAAATTTTTGTATGAATGTTTAGTAACATGGAATACATCACATATTGTAAGGGGTTTTTTTTCGTGCAGAAATTATGCAAATTAGATGAACTTTGATTTATTCAGTGCTACTTACACAATGTAAGCACACATGTCAATACGGCCCAGGGTAGAGGCTGTATTTATGAACCGATCTTCACAAAACTTCTTGGGTACCTTTGTTATCTCATTGGGATGAGAATGAGTGTTTCTGGGTACGGTCCAAAATTCAAGATGGCTGCCAGTGGCCATTTTGTACCGAAATTAGGTCCAATCAGTTTTTTGTCACAAGTTCTATACAGCTCGTATTTATGAACTGATCTTCACAAAACTTCTTGAGTACTTTTGTTTTCACCTTGGGACAGGAACGAGTGTGTTTTGGGGTGCCTTTGTTGTCACTGTGCTATGAGAACAAATATTTTGGGGTTCAGTCAGACCCACTCTGGGACTCAAAGATTTTTTCTAGTTCAGCATCTGACCCACCTTTACAATACTTTACCTATACATTTGTTACAGGCAACGGTCAGTATTTATGTACAGACCGTTACAATACTTTATATGTACCTTTGTTATCAGGTCATTACCTAGATGTTTGTCATTGCTGTGTCACATACTATACATGTACATGTCTTTGTCTTGACAAGTTGAGCTACAGTGTCATTGACACTTTCATTTACTCAAACTTTTCAACAATAGTCAATTCCACTGTATCTGCTGTTTGTTCATGGTTATTTTGCACGATAAACCATTATTGGAACTGACGCCACAATATATAGATTCATGCTTCAGGGGGTCGCCCACAATGCAACTCAAGGATGAGATTGTCTGGCAACTAAAAAGACTGTAAACTTGGCCAGAGGCCAATCCTTGGCCAAAGGTCAAGTTGGAGGAGATTATGGGAGGGGGTCACCACCTCCCATAATCTCCTCCAACTTGACTTTTGTCCATTGGTGGTGGTCTGGTGGAGGTGGGGTGGGGCTCCCCCGAGAAAAATCTTCAATACTTGATATCAGCAGTGATCAAAGATTTCATGTTGAGTGAAAGTGAATCAAATTCAGTGTAGGCACGTATTAGATTGCTGTCGAGAATATGGGCCGCAGACCTTTGGTATTGGGGGGGGGGGGGGTCATATGACCCCTATGACCCTCCCTGGCTACACCCTTGTGCTTCTTAGCTCTAGATCCCATTGAAATTGACCCAGGAATTTATGACTTTACGCATTTATGTTTCCTATTTTAGTGATACAGCCAATGGTGATATTTGAAAAATGCCCATAAGATGAACACATACATCAATGTGCCGGTCTCTGAGAATCTAAAGTAATTTTTTTTTTTGGGGGGGGGGGGGTGGGGTGGTAAAACATATTCTTTTTTTTTTTGCTTTCAGAACATTGCTTATGACCCTTGTCTTGATGAGTGTTGGAGGTCCAAGCACTAATTTTCCATTTATCTTTCAAAGCAAAATGGATGGCCTTCCATTTTCATAGGTTAATTGAGATTTGTTTATGGGTGAAATTTGTTTTGATGTGGTCTGGAAGAGTTACCACACAATAGCTAGAGGATGAATTCTTAGTTCCAACTGTTTAGCATCTTCCAGTGAAAGGCCAAGTGAAATGTTTTGTTTAAGGCCCCCAAAAATAGATCTTCTGTTTTGTGGGCCATTTTTTTGTAAAATTGCATGTGGGCGGGCATTTTTCTTATTTTCTTATTTATTTCTGTAATTATGTTCTTGGTTTGTTTTATGTTCTAGGCCTCATAATCTACGGAATTGCTCAGGTGGTGGTGTATTTCATTCCTTGAGTACAAGAAGGCTTTGCAATGCTAAAGCATTGCAAAGCCTTCTTGCACTCAAGGGACAAATTTATCAGTTTTATTAACTTGGGTAAAATATCAGGCATAAACCATTTTATTTTTATTTTTTTACTTTTGCATTGGTTATAAAAAGAGAACATGTGGCAGCCAAAAGGACCATACGGGAAGGTCTGAGAAACAGATTTTTAATTTTTTTAGGCCTAACTGATTGAGTGCTGAATTAGTTTTGGTTGTCAAAATTTGTTGATATGTCTTTGTCACGTTAGAACTTCTGGAAGGGTGTCTACAGGCAGTTGTCCATAATTTCTAACAAGACAAGCCTTCTTCAGTACAGCTGCTGTGGACTGATCATAAACGCACCTGTGGGCAGTGATGTCCATGCATGTGTTTACCAGGTAATAAAAATCAGCAGCAGCAAAATTTTAATTAATGAAGCACCAGGGTGTACCTGGTGCTTCATTAATTAAATTTTTGATGATTATTCCTATAACAAGTGTTTGGAATCTAATATTATTGCGTCCGTGGAAATATCGCCCACCCGTGGAAAGTGACAAGTCCATAGTGGCCATACGATAAGAGAATATGAAGCACATTCACAAATTATGAAGTCTTTTAATAGTTGTACCTGCACTTCAGAAATGCGCCAAATATAGGCTCCAGTACTCAACCAGTTAATCCTTTACCCAATGCATAGGATATCAAAATTTATTATTTTAATTATTGTTTTTCTAAATTTTTCAACAAATATCAGCATAACTATATCATGTGACCTCTCAATGGAACAAGCTCATTCCATTGCACTCAGCCAGATAAAATAAATTTGGCAGAGGTTTATGAAAATAGCATATATGAAAAAAAAGGAGTCACATGACATGATTTTGCTATTTTTTAACCCTTTACCCAATGTAAGGGCCAAAACCGGCCAGCTCTATTCTCAAAAATCTCCAATTAATTTTCATTATTTTTTCATTTTTTGTCTCAAATACATAGGTTATGACCCCTCGTTGGAACAAGCTCATCGAGCTCGTTCCAACGAGGGGTCGTAACCTATGTTTTTGAGACAAAAAATGAAAAAAATTAGTTATTCAAGAATTTTTTTTGCAAGAGTCGTCTGCTTTTCATGTTAGGTAAAGGGTTAAACAACGTAATTTGTAAATTATGTTGGCAGATGCGGCCTATTTGTTAGGTAAAGAGTTAAAGAAAAATCGAGCAGAGGTTTCTGAAAATGGCTTTTGTGAATAGCCTGCAATCCTAAATATATATGGCCTGCCCTTCAGAATGGAGCCAGATATGGACTTCAAGCACTCGACCAGTTAACTCTTTACCCAACAGAGAGAATATCAAAATTTATTATTTTAATTACTATTTTTTTAAATTTTTCAAAATTTAAAAAAAACACCAGCTCGTTCCAATGAAGGGTCACATGATATGGTTTTGTTGAAATATTTTGAAATTTTTTTTTTTTTCAACTGTTCAGTTTGCAAATTACGCGGGCGGAAGCAGGCGATTCGTTGGGTAAAGGGTTAAAGAAAAAAATGTGGCAGAGGTTTGTGAAAATGGCTTCTGTGAAATAAAAGTTCTGCAATCCTACAAATATGGCCAGATTTTTATCTCAGTTTACTGTTTTTCCAATATGTATGTGTATATTATGTCTTTATTCCGCCCACTTTTATTGAATATTATACACAGTTATTTACATTTATTTTCGTATATGCCTTTATCATTACACATGTACCAATAAAGTTTTGTTGATTGTTTCCAAGACGATTTTTGACTTTTGAAAACTATAATTCCTTGATAGAAAGGTTGTACATATATCAATCATCAGTCTTTGTATGACGCCACCACATTGCCGGTATTAGGGAGAGCATTTCTTAGGGGCACATCCTTATATCAGTCTATTAACTGGTAGAGTGCTAAATTATTTTTGGGTCTGAAAATTTCTTTGAGCATCTTTACCTTGTTACATTTTATTGTAACAAGGCAAATCCTAGCAGATAAAATAAGACCACTTCAAAGATAATATGAAACATACCCACAGAATATGAAGCCTTTAAATTGTGGTACTGGATCATCAAAATAAAGCCGAAATATGGGCTTCCAGCACTCTACCAGTTAACATTGGCTCATCTATCTTTCATTATTTCTTTTCATCTGTCTTTCTGTCTAAATTATAGAACTGAGTGGTATTGAAATTTCAAGTTCAGTTTTGGTATCGGTGTTTTTAGAATGATTCACCTCGGTATCGCTACAGAGCCTACAGTATTCGGTATTCGCATCATCCATGTTCTCACACCAATACCAATATTAAATGGTATTTTAGGTGTGCTGTCTGGTTGTGGTTCCCCAGTGTACAGCAGACAAAGCCACTGGATTGTCAAAATGTTGGATGTAACACAGGCACTTGCCATTGGTCATTATATATAACAAAAAACAAAAATGCTGAGAGAAAATACCTCTTGGGGTATTTTCTTTCAGCATTTTGAGCTCAACTTGACAAAGTCAAGCTGAGCTATTGCCATCACTTCTCGTCCGTCGGCGTACGTACATACATACGTCCATCCACAATTTCCTTTGGCACACCTCACAAGTCGCATTTATGATCAGATCAGATGGTGTGCTTGTTTGGGGTGACCTCTAGATGGGAGCTATCGATTTTCTTCAATTTCCCGTCAAAAAATGTTGCTGCGGCCAACGTTCTTAGAACTTAGTTTAGTCAGACCTCAATATTTCCCTTTGGCACACCCTACAGGGCCCATTTATGATCAGATTGCTTTGAAACCTGGCATGCTTGTTTGGGTCAACCTCTAGATGGGAGCTATCAGTTTTCTTCCATTTCCGTCTGTCAAAAAATGTTACCGCTGGCAACGACCTCTGAACTTAGTTTAGTCAGGCATCAATATATTCCTTTGGCACGCTGTACGGGGCACATTTTTGATCAGATCGGTTTGAAACTTGGTATGCTTGTTTGGGGTTACCTCTAGACGGGAGCTATCATTTTTCTTCGATAGCTGCCAAGAAATGTTGCCGCTGGCAATGACCTTTCATGAACTTAGTGCAGTTAAGCATCAAAATTTCCCCTTGGTACACCCTGCAGGGCACATTTATTATCGGATCACTTTGAAACTTGGCATGTTTGATTGGGGTGACGTCTAGTTGGGAGCTGTCGATTTTCTTCAATTTCCGTCAAAAGTTGTTGCCGTGGCCAACGTTCTTAGAACTTAGTTTAGTCAGACCTCATTATTTCCCTTTGGCACACCCTACAGGGCACATTTATGATCGGATTGCTATGAAATGTGGCATGCTTGTTTGGAGTGACCTCTAGATGGGAGATATTGATTTCCTTCCATTTCCATCAAAAAATGTTGCCGCTGGCACTGACCTTTGAACTTAGTTTAGTCAAGCATCAATATATTCCTTAGGCATGCCCCACAGGGCTCATTTATGATCAGATCGGTTTGAAACTTTGTATGCTTGTTTGGGGTTACCTCTAGATGAGAGCTATCGATTTTCTTCAATTTCCGTCAAAAAATGTTGCCGCGGCCAACGTTCTTAGAACTTAGTTTAGTCAGACCTCAATATTTCCCTCTGTCACACCCTACAGGGCACACTTATGATCAAATTGTTTTGAAACCTGGCATGCTTGTTTGGGGTGACCTCTACATGGGAGCTATCGATTTTCTTCCATTTTCGTCAAAAAATATTGCCACTGGCAACAACCTTTGAACTTAGTTTAGTCAGGCATCAACATATTCCTTTGGCACACCATACAGGGCACATTTATAATCAGAATGGTTTGAAACTTCGTATGTTTGTGGAAGCTATCGATTTTCTTCATTTCTGTCAAAAAATGTTGCTGCTGGCAATGACTTTCAATGATCTTCATGCAGTTATGCATCAATATTTCCCTTTGGGTCAGCCTGCAGTGCACATTTTTGACCGGATCGCTTTGAAACTTGGTGTGCTTGTTTGGGGTGACCTCTGGATGGGAGCTAGCGATTTTCTTCCATTTCCGTCAAAAATAGTTGCCATTGGCAATTGCCTCTGATGAGCTTAGTAAAAACATAGTGCAGTTAAGCATCAATATTTCTCTTTTACACACCCTGCAGGGCACATTTATGATTGGATCGCTTGGAAACTTGGAGTGCTTGTGTGGGGTGACATCTATACGGGAGCTGTCGATTTTCTTCCATTTCTGTCAAAAAATGTTGTCGCTGACCTTTGAACTTAGTTTAGTCAGACCTCAATATTTCCCTTTAACACACCCTTCAGGGCACATTTACGATCGGATCACTTTGAAACTTGATATGTTTGTTCGGGGTGACCTCAAGATGTGAGCTATTGCTTTTGTCCATTTCCATAAAAAATTATTGTCGTTATCATCAGCCTTTGAACTTAATGCATTTGTGCATCAACTTATCCCTTTTGCACTCTCTGCAGGGTATATTTATGAATGTCCATAAAAAAAACAAAAAACATTGCCACAAGCAATGACCTTCAAACTTAGTGCATTAATGCATTAACATCTTTCTTTGGCATGCCTCAGAGGGCACATTCATTATCAGGTTGTTTTGAAACTTAGTATGCTTATGCAGGGTGACAAAGATATGAGCTATTGATTTTCTTTTCATTTTCATCAAAAACTGTTGCTGTTAGCAACAATCTTTGAATTTATTGCATTTGTGCATCAACATTCTTCTTTGACACGGCCTACAGGCCACATTTATCATAGGATTATTTTTGAACTTGGTGTGCTCATTTGGCAAGACCTTTAGATAAGAGCTATTGATTAGCATTCATTTCTGTCAAAAAGTTGCCATTTACAATAACCTCTGAACCTATTATAACTTACCAAGTTCAAGTTTGTCAAGTTGAGCTACAGTGTCATTGACACTTTCATTGTTATATCAAATGACCAGCGCGACTGCCTTTAGAATTACACAGTCAGTGGGATTTTATTCTCGTGAATATTGTGTAATGTTCTGTTCTTTGCCCTTTTATTTTTTGACTAATGTCAGTAATATTTTTCAATACAAATACCAATATCAAATAGTATTTATGGTATACCGCGAAACTTTTACAGTGGAATCCTGTTAATTGAATAGTCACTGTGCCAATGAAAATTATTCAATTAACAGGAGTATTCAATTAACAGGAATTGTGTCACTTTCCTGTATTCTTGAGATAAACTTTGCATTTATTCTATTATATCTTGTTTGACTGAGCTTCTTGATCTCTATCAAACAAGATATAATAGATTAAATGCCTGTATTGGATGTACTGAGGCCAAGTAGGTCTATAAACATTCAAAAACTGGGGAGAGTCAGGGCAATTTCTCAACAGGTTACAAGATTTTTTAATCAATTAACAGGAGTTTACTCTATAACCTACATTCAATTAACAGATCAGATTTGTAATGGAGGTATGGTAAATGGTTTTGTATTGGGAAATTATATTAAATAAACAGGGTTATTCAGTTAAGAGATATCCAATTGAGTGGGCTCCGCTGTATCGAGTATAGCTTGGATTTCATTTTCATCAGTTTAATTGATCAAGTGCTAGATTAATTTTTGGAGCCAGACTTTGTTCACAAGGATTTGTGTTGTTACAATTTATTGAAGAGTACCTGTAGGCACTCTTCAATAAATTGTAACAACAAAAATCCATGTGAACCAAATTAGTTTGCATTTAGCTGAATCCAAAGCACATCCACATATAATAATTTTGTGTTACTACCACTTTCCTATAAAGTCCAACAATGTACTACCAGAACCCAACCAGTTATTATACCAGAAGGCAAATCCTTAGCACCTGAAAATAGTCATTTAAACCCTGTACCTAACACAAATAAACGGACAATACTTTCAAAATACATTCTTGCACTTGTAAAAACTGTAATTTTTTGTCTTAAAATCATAGCTTATGACCCCTTTTTCAATATAGCTCATTAAAGTGAGTGGTAATAAGCTATGTTATTAACTGGTTGAGTGCTTGAAGCCACTATCATAGCTCTATTGAAAAGTGCTGGAAGCCACTTTAGTTGCTTTACATGGAATGCATTTGCTTGATATTCGCCCAGCAGTAGAAGAAAAAATTCTTATATAAAATTGTTTGATTGCAATTTATTGGAGAGTGCTATTGGCACTCTACAATAAATTGTAACCAAACAATTATGAAAAAAATCTTGATAAACTAAGGCTACTCTTGCTGGTAGCATGGTATATTTGAAAAAAAAAATACCCATGTTTCAAATCAACTAAAAAATAATTTAGTACTCAACCAGTTAGGGCAAAAATTTAGAAGACAATAAAATTTGAATAGCATTTTTGTAAATAATGGAGTCCAGTTTTGGCCATTTCATTGGGTAGAAGGTTAAAAGTGAACAATAATTTCTCTGTACGTCATGCCATTTTGGAAGTTGTATTTCTTTTTATCTTTGGCTTCAGTGTTGTATCCATGACTAGAATTTGAAATTAACACAACAAGCAGTGACAGTTTTATTGATGGCTAGTGATAAAACAAAATTTATTACATGTCTGTTCTATGTAATCCACATCTACAGCAACACTGAACTGTGCAGGAAAATGTGTTCCGCACATATGTGCAGAATGGAAACCGTGGAGGACGTTTTTTAAATAGAAACAAAATTTCACTGGAATTTTCCACAAATCGTGCAACTTAATTACAGTTTGAATCCCTTGCAATAGCTGAAAATCATCCCCTGAGTTCCAATGTGCCAGCGGGCACATAGAACACATTGTAACTCGGGGGACGAAATAGTAACACGGGTTCCACTCGCAAATTTGGTGGGTGATAAAATGTGTTCTCTTTGTTGATAGTTGTCAAATGAATTGCCGAGTGTCCTTCTGATAATTGTTTTTTTTAGCTCAACTTGACATAGTCAAGATAAGCTATTGCCATCACGCGTGCGGAAGTCTGTTAGTCTGTGAGTCTGTTCACATTTTCCTTTGCACGGGCTACATCCCGCAGTTCTTGTCTGATCGTCACAAAATTTCATATGCAGGTTTCAGGTCATGTCTAGATGAGAACGTCCCCTTTTGGTCGCGATCGGGCAACCGGTATGGCTGCACGAGCCCAAAAACCATTAGCACAGTCTGCAGGTCGTATTTATGAAGGGATTTCATTGTAACTTGGTAGGATGCCTCTGTATAATGCCTAGATGAGAACGTCCCCTTTTGGGCATGATCTATCAACCGTGATGGCTGCCCAAGCCCGAAACCCAAAAACTTTTAGCACAGTCTGCAGGTCATGTTTAATGTGGAGGGATTTCATTGTAACTTGGTAGGATGACTCCTTATGCTGTCTAGATGAGAATTTCCCCATTTGGGCATGATCTGTCAACCGTGATGACTGCCCGAGCCCAAAACCCCAAAACCTTTAGCACAGTCTACAGGTCATATCTATTGAGGAATTTCATTGTAACTTGGTGGGTTGACTTCATATAATGTCTAGATGAGAAAGTCCCCTTTTGGACGTGATTGGGCAACTGTGATGGCTACAGGGGCCCGAAGTCCGAAAACCTTTAGCACAGTCTAGAGGTCATATTTATGAAGGGATTTCATTGTAACTTGGTAGGATGACTCCAAATAATGTCTAGATGAGAACGTCCCATTTTGATCGCGATCATTCAGCCTTGATGGGTGCCCGATCTCAAAAACCTTTAGCATAGGTCATATTTATGGAAGGATTTCATTGTAACCTGTTAGGTTGACTCAATATAGTGCCTAGATGATGACATCCCCTTTTGGTCGTGATTGGTCAGCTGTGGTGACTCCAAGTGCCCGAAGCCCGAAAACCTTGAGCACAGTCTACAGGTCATATTTATGAAGGGGTTTCATTGTAACTTCGTAGGATCACTCCAGATGATGCCCAGATGAGATTGTCCCCTTTGGTTGCGATCATTCGACCATAATGGCTGTCCGAGCCCGAAGCCCAAAAACCTTTAGCACAGTCTACAGGTCATATTTATGAAGGGATTTCATTCTAACTTGGTAGGTTGACTTCATTTAATGTCTAGATGAGAACGTCCCCTTTTGGACACGATTGGGCAACTGTGATGGCTACAGGGGCCCAAAGCCCGAAAACCTTTAGAACAGTCTACAGGTCATAATTATGAAGGGATTTCATTGTAGCTTAGTAGGATGACTCCAAATATTGTCTAGATGAGAACATCCCCTTTTGGTCGCGATCATTCAGCCTTTATGGCTGCCGGAACCCCAAAACCGTTAGCATAGTCTATAGGTCGTATTTATGGAAGGATTTCAGTGCAACTTGTTAGGTTGACTCCATATAATGCCTAGATCATGACATCCCCTTTTGGTCGTGATTGGTCAACTGTGATGGCTACAGGTGCTCAAAGCCTGAAAATCTTGAGCACAGTATACAGGTAATTTTTATGAAGGGATTTCATTGTAACTTCGTTGGATCACTCCAGATGATGCCCAGATGAGAATGTCCTCTTTTGGTTGCGATCATTCATCCATTTAGGCTGCCCGAGCCCAAAGCCCGAATACCTTTAGCACAGTCTACAGGTCATATTTATGAAGGGATTTTATTGTAATTTGGTAGGTTTGACTTCATATAATGTCTAGATGAGTATGTCCCCTTTTGGACACGATTGGGCAACTGTGACAGATACAGTGGCCCGAAGCCCGAAAACCTTTAGAACAGTCTGCAGGTCATAATTATGAAGGGATTTCATTGTAGCTTGGTAGGATGACTTCAAATAATGTCTAGATGAGGACGTCCCCTTTTGGTCGCGATCATTCAGCCTTGATGGCTGCCCGAGCCCAAAAACCTTTAGCTTGTCTGTAGGTCGTATTTATGGAAGGATTTCATTGTAACTTGTTAGGTTGACTCCATATAATGCCTAGATGATGACATCCCCTTTTGGTCGTGGTTGGTCAACTGTGATGGCTACAGGTGCCCGAAGCCTTAAAATCTTGAGCACAGCCTTCAGGTCATATTTATGAAGGGATTTCATTGTAACTTGGTAGGTTGACTTCATATAATGTCTAGATGAGAACATCCCCTTTTGGACACCATTAGGCAACTGTGACGGCTACAGGGGCCTGAAACCCGAAAACCTTTAGCACAGTCTACAGGTGATATTTATGAAGGGATTTCATTGTACCTTGGTAGGATGACTCCAAATAATGTCTAGATGAGAACGTCCAATTTTGGTCGCGATCATTCAGCCTTGATGGCTGCCCGATTCCAAAACCTTTAGCGTAGTCTATTGGTCATATATATGGAAGGACTTCATTGTAACCCGTAAGTTTGACTCCATATAACGCCTAGATGATGACATTCCCTTTTGGTTGTGATTGGTCAGCTGTGACGGCTTCAGGGGACCGAAGCCTAAAAACCTTGAGCACAGTCTACAGGTCATAATTATGAAGGGATTTCATTGTTACTTCGTAGGATAACTCCAGATGATGCCCAGATGAGAATGTCCCCTTTTGGTTGCGATCATTCACCCATGATAGCTGCCAGAGCCCAAAGCCCCAAAACCTTTAGCACAGGCTACAGGTCATATTTATGAAGGGATTTGGTTGGTTGACTTCATATAATGTCTAGATGAGAACGTCCCCTTTGGACGCAATTGGGAAACTGACGGCTACAGGGGCCCGAAGCCCGAAAACCTTTAGCACAGTCTGCAGGCCATATTTATGAAGGAATTTCAATGTAACTTGATAGGATGACTCGTTTTGGAATAATTTCACTGTAACTTGGTAACTTTCGTTGTTATATGTTAACTGTGAGGGCCACATACATTAACTGTGAGGTCATATTAACCCACCCCTCATCTCTTTAGTACAGTGTACACCTCATATTATTTTTATCAAAAACATAGCATACAGGGAACAGAAATGAACATATTCCCAATTATCACAATTCTTGTCTTATTTAATAATCCTTTCATAAACATTGAACATTATCCTTTTCATCAAACACAACACACAAGTTTAGCTGCAGTGTCATTGACACTTTCATTTATGGACGTGGAGGCATGTAATAAGCACAGAACAACACACGCATGTGAATGGGTCAATCGATATGACACTTGTGCCATCGTGGAAGGATAAAACTTTAGGCCTGTGGCCTCTCGTTTTATCTGTCCGCGCTGGCACACGTGCCATATCGATTAAGCCATTCACACACCGTATCATTTTGTGTATTTGTTGCCTCTCCCATATATTTCCACGCTTTGATCATTTTGGAAATTAAAAACCCCTCTATTACATTGAAAAGTCACCAAAGGCTTTTACAAAACTCTGATGGTCTTTAATCTCTTGTAAGTCTTCATGGCTGTTGATTATGGAGCGAGGGATCAGGAGTATATCATTTGTTTCTGTTGATTCATATATATACTTGTCAGAGATATACTCAAAACTTCGTTAGCCATTGCTATACGCACAATAAAGTAGAAAACAAAGAATTTAAATAGCTCCCATTACACCAAGTATCTAAAACAAGCTCAGGTTTTTATTTAACCCTTTACCTTACACGAAAGACAAAGGACACTTTCAAACAAAATTCTTGAATAACTATTTTATTTTTCCTTTTTCGCGTCCAAAACACAAGTTATGACCCCTCATTGGAACGAGCTCAGTGAGCTCGTTCCAACGAGGGATCATAAGTTATGTTTTTGTGACAAAAAAAAAAGAAAAATCATGAAAATTAAATGGTGATATTTGGCCGGTATTGATCATTACGTTGGGTAAAGGGTAAGTTAAGCAAATACTAAGGGGGCGAGGTGGCTCAGTTGGTAAAGGTGAAGGCTGCAAGCCGAGAGATCCTCGGTTCGAATCCCACCTGCGGCAACCGCGTTGTGTCCTTGGGCAAGACACCTCACCCCCATTGCCCATGTGGGGGCACGGTGACGCTGTGTACTAAGTTGTACTGCACGTCGATGGTGCACCTGTCTTCAACCAATGCTAACCCTGCTTGTGTGGAGTTCGTATGATGGGGAGCTGACAGTTGCTTGCCATTGCTCGGTGGTTCTCTCCGGGTACTCCGGCTTCCTCCACCCGTAAAACTGTCATGTCATGGTTAGCCATTGTGCAGAAATATGTGACCTTAAACACCAATAAATAAATAATAAATAAATGAATAAGCAAATACTAACAGTGGACACATAATTTTCTTGAAACTCATAGTTTACAACCTTCAGGGGTAAAGGCTTATTGAACTCATTGTAATGAGAGCTCATAAACCATGGTTTGGAAAATATAAATAAAGCAATAGAAGGAGATGGTGTACAAGGTCTTCATCGGGTCTGTTTTATTCTTTAGTCTTCATACATCCACAAACTGCCACTTTTATATTTCTTTGAAAAAGCTGCCCCAAGTGTATTCCTATCTGAGAACTCAACTGGTTGGTAGCATTTATCTTAACAATGTTTTTACATCATTGTTGGCTGCCTGTGCCTGTACCTGGAGAGAAACACCTTGCAGCGGCAGGCAAGTTTCCGACAGGTTAACATTGGCTGAAGACAAGTGCATCATCAACACGCAGTTCAATATCACCGTGCCCAATGCATGGGCGATAGGGATCAAGTATCTTGCCCAAGGATACAACGCAGTTACCCCTGGTGGGGATCGAACCGTGGATTTTTCGGTCTGAGGTCCAATGCCGTAACCACTATGCCTCTGTGCTCCCACCCAGAGAAATGTAACAGTTTAACCCTTTACCCAACGTAACGTACAAAACCGGCTAGCGCTATTCAAAAAATCGCCAATTAATTTTCATTATTTTTTCATTTTTTGTCTCAAAAATATAGCTTATGACCCCTCATTGGGACGAGCTTGTTCCAACGAGGGGTCATAACCTATGTTTTTGAGGCAAAAATAAAAAAAAATAGTTATTCAATAATTTTTTTGCAAGTGTCGTCTGCTTTTCATGTTAGGTAAAGGGTTAATAATAGTAACCACATCCTGAGGTCTGAGTCCTTTGGTGAGTGCAGTATAATTATAAACAATTGGCTAAACTCAACTTGATAATTGTTATGGTCACAATATAGCCATTTCTGCTGAAAGTAACCTAAACCATAGTAAATTAATAAATAAGACACCTGAGAGGGCCACAGATGCTCACATGAAAGGCGAGATGCCCGCATCAAGAGATGCGCCGAGGCATCAGCCCGAGGTAACTTAATATCGGTCTGGGACCAAAGGTCGAAGACTGGCATGAAGTTAGTTATCGAGGGCTGATATCTCGGCCAATATAAAACGAACCTAGTAATAACCTCTTTATTTATTAAACCAAAACAAATAATTACAAAATGTTCTCAGATCGGTTACAGTTTTCTGACCGCGTTCTTGTTTTCTCATTCTTTTCACAAAGTACGAAGTTTCCTCTTCTCCAAAGTTCAGCTATCAGAGCGTCAGTGGGGAAGCCGCGACGTTGGATAGCTGGACTGACTATCTCTTCGACCACTTCGACTCTTAATCCTTCACCTAACATGAAAAGCAGACGACACTTGCAAAAAAATCCTTGAATAACTTATTTTTTTCATTTTTTATGTCAAAAACATAGGTCATAACCTATGTTTTTGAGAAAAAAAATAATGAAAATTAATAGGCAATTTTTTTAGAATAGCGCTGGCCGTTTTTGGCTCACCAACGTTAGTTGTGTGAGCCTGTGGCATAGCCGTCATGTCGGCGTCGGCGTCCGCTCTCAAATATTTTGAACTTTTGTATACAGGTTTTGATTTTTTGGCTTTTCAAATTTTTTTTTAGTTTCAACATATTGCTATAGTGGTTCACTATAACATTTAACTCTTTTCCAGGGTATTTTGTCGTAATTTTAACCCTTTGAATCAAATTTTAGACTTATTTTGATGTTTGCGTGCAGGTTTTGATGGGTTTTTTTTCCTTTCTTTCAAGTGGAGATTTACCTTGCAGCATATGTCCATGCTTTCTATTGTATGTAAACATGCATCTTAGGGCTATGTTTGTATTATTTAACCCTTTTCCTGCCGAATTACTTCAATTTTGGACTTTTATGTACAGCTTTTGGACTTAGGCTTACAGCTTCTTACTTTTATGTACAGGTTGTGATAAAAAAAAAAACAATTTCAAGTGAGGTTGACCTCACTGCATATTGCAGTGGTGGTTATTATAACATTGATATCTTTCCAGTGCATTTTTAAAAATTTTTTAACCCCTTCAATAGATTTTTAGACTTATTTTGACGTTTGCGTGCAGGTTTTCATGGGTTTTTTTTTCCTTTCTTCCAAGTGTAGAGTTTCTGCATATTGCTATGGTGGTTCACTATAACATTTAACTCTTTTCCAGGGTATTTTGTCTTAATTTTAACCCTTTGAATCAAATTTTAGACTTATTTTGATGTTTGCGTGCAGGTTTTGATGTTTTTTTTTTCCTTTCTTCCAAGTGGAGATTTACCTTGCAGCATATGTCCATGCTTTCTATTGTATGTATACATGCATCTTAGGGCTATGTTTGTATTATTTAACCTTTTTCCTGCTGAATTACTTCAATTTTGGACTTTTATGTACAGCTTTTGGACTTAGGCTTACAGCTTCTTACTTTTATGTACAGGTTGTGATAAAAAAAAACAATTTCAAGTGAGGTTGACCTCACTGCATTATAACATTGATATCTTTCCAGTGCATTTTTTAAAAAAATTTAACCCTTTGAATTGATTTTTACACTTATTTTGCCGTTTGCGTGCCGGTTTTCATGGGGTTTTTTTTCCTTTCTTCCAAGTGTAGAGTTTCTGCATATTGCTATGTGGTTCACTGTAATATTTAACTCTTTTCCAGGGTATTTTGTCTTAATTTTAACCCTTTGAATCAAATTTTAGACTTATTTTGATGTTTGCGTGCAGGTTTTGATGTTTTTTTTCCCTTTCTTCCAAGTGGAGATTTACCTTGCAGCATATGTCCATGCTTTCTGTTGTATGTAAACATGCATCTTAGGGCTATGTTTGTATTATTTAACCCTTTTCCTGCTGAATTACTTCAATTTTGGACTTTTATGTATAGCTTTTGGACTTAGGCTTACAGCTTCTTACTTTTATGTACAGGTTGTGATAAAAAAACAAACAATTTCAATAGATTCATTGAAACAAATGTGATACTTTTTTTTTTTACTTTTATGTGCAGGTTTTGAGGTTTGTCTTTCTTTTTTTCAAAGTGAGACTTACCTTGTAGCATATTGCCATGGTTCCTATTTTATGTTAGCATGCTTCTTGGGGGTTATTATTATATTATTTAACCCTTTAGCTGCTTATTTTCTTTAATTTTGGACTTTTGTGTGCAGGTTTTGAACTTTTTTTTACTCCAGCCACCCCTTTACATTGGCCACCTGTTGGTGAGCCACGGGGTACTGATACCCCCTCTAGTTTTCCATTACGTTGGGTAAAGGGTTAATCTGAGTTTGCGATTGAAACTCTCTTCTTTCCTCTCTTCATCCACCTAATCTTTACTTACTGCCATCCTTTACCCTTTACCCACTGTAACGGCCAAAACCGGCCAGCGCTATTCACAAAAATCACCATTCAGTTTTCATTATTTTTTCATTTTTTGTCTCCAAACCATAGCTTATGACCTCTCATTGGAACGAGCTCGTTGAGCTCGTTCCAATGAGAGGCCATAAGCTATGGTTTTGACTCAAAAAGTAAAAAAAAATTAGTTATTCAAGAATTTTATTTGCAAGTGTCGTCTGCTTTTCGTGCTAGGTAAAGGGTTAATCCTCATCATTCAAAAACTCAGCTCCAACTACTCTCTTATGCCTGGTAATGCCTATATTCACGATTGCCTTCGACAAATAACGGCGAACGATTTCGTTCTCAAATTGGTTACACCTTGCAACGTATCAAGGGGGACAACATTAGCTTGCATCATATCGGCCGAGATCAGCGTCAAAAGTCGTATCTGCTGAGCTCGATAAATGGCAATTCTCTATACTATATTTTAGAATGTGTGTGTGTGTGTGTGCGTGCGTCTGTCTGTCTGTCTGTCTGTCTGTCTGTCTGTCTGTCTGTCTGTCTGTCTGTCTGTCTGTCTGTCTGTCCTCTATACAAATGAATATGGGGCCAAAATGGGTCTACTAGGGTTATTTTTGTGGCGGAGATCATCGTGAGGTTTAAAAAAGTGTGTGGGTGGGGTGGGGGTGTAGGGGGGGGGGGCGCTAAAAATTATGAAAATTTTTTTTTTACCGATATATGTCTTCAAAGGGGTCTACTAGGGGTACATTTTTATCATGAATCTAATGGTGAGGTTTAAAAAAGTATCGGGGTTGGGGTGTAGGGGGGCAACAAAAGTTATGACCAAAATTTTTCCCACCAATATAGGTCTTCAAAGGGGTCTACTAGGGGTAATTTTTTACCAGGAATCTAATGGTGAGGTTTAAAAAAGTCCCAGGTGGGATCGGGTGGGGGTGGGGGTGTAGATTAAGGGAGAATACTCTCCTCAGCCCGAGCAACGCCGGGTAACCCTGCTAGTTTCTAATAAATAATGAATCCAAACTAACCAATAGTCAGGACATCCAAATTAACACCCCCGGGGAAGTGAAGCAGTGCTTGTTTACTGTGGTAAACAAGCCCAGCTTTAATGGTAAAATAGGACCCAGTCACTAATGCATAGGGTGGAAATACTCTCAAATGTGCAACATGGGTATAAATAACTGACTAAACCTGATTTTATTTCCATGTTGCAGTCACAATTTGTCATTGTGTAGAATGTTTTTACATTAAACACCAGTTAATAAATAAATAAATCCAAGTAAACAAAGATATGAAAACAAATCCAAATATTTAATACAAAATGAGAAATGAAAAAAATAGGCAATGGCAGTTTTACTGCAGCATGATCACCCTAAATATGCCTCAGCAGAGAGCGCCGTGGTTCGGTGGTTACGGTATTGGACTTCAAACCGAAATGTCCATAATTCGATCCCCATCAGGGGTGACTGCGTTGTGTAATTGGACAAGACACTTAATCCCGATTGCCCACGTGAGGGCACGGTGGCGCTGTGTACTGACGTCGATGGTGCACCCGTCTTCAACCAATGCTAACTCTGCCTGTGCGGATTTAGTACGTTGGAGAGTCTGACAGTTGCTCGCTGTGCAGGGTACCCGCGGGGCCTTGGATTCAAGGAATGGCCTTGAATTCAACAAAGTGTGGTTCAAGTACGTGAAATCCTGGAAACTGGTCAAGGGAGCCTTGAAAATCTTGAATTTGTGCGAAATAAAAACGTGCCGACGATATGGGTAATTAACATCCTCCATCGTTGGGTACACTAGTGATCATATATCATCATTCATGGCAGCAGGGTCTATGAGCTCTATGCCTCTAAACCAAGAGCAGACAACCATACTCAATAACATGCTAGTAGAGTACCAAGATGTATTCGCTCGGCATGAGTTTGATTTGGGAAATTTCACCACCATTAAACACACTATTGACACTGATTCGGCTAAACCCATCAAATTACATATGCGTCATACTCCTGCATGCTTTGTGGATGAAGAAAAACTTCACCTGCAGAAGATGCTGGATGCCGATATCATCAGACCCTCCACCCAGAATGGGCGGCAGCTCCTGTCCTGATTCGGAAACCATGTGGTGGAGTAAGGTGGTGTTTAGATTTTCGAGGGTTAAACTCTGTGACCGTTAAAGATAGCTTTCCACTGCCCCTTGTTGATGATTGCCTGGACACCCTTGCCGGCAATCAGTGGTTTTCCAAATTGGATGCAAATCAGGCATACTGGCAGATTCATATAGAGGAAAGTGATAAGAAAAAAAACTGCCTTTATCATCAAGTATGGTCTATACGAGTTTAATCGGATGGGCTACGGATTATGTAATGCGCCGGCCTGTTTTTCCCGAGTCATGGATTTAGTCCTCAGAGGACTAAACTGGGAAATAGCGTTGGCATTCCTAGATGATCTATTGTGCTAGGCAAAAACTTTGAGGATCATATTTCCAATTTGATACAGGTTTTAAGCAGATTACGCCAATATCAGTTAAAACTGAAACCTAAAAAGTGTCTGCTCTTCCAAAAACAAATTGAATTTCTGGGTCGCCATATTTCCCCTGAGGGGTTGGAAATCGGAAATAATGCCACGAAAGTCATTCATGATTGGCTCGAACCAAGATCGACAAAAGGTTTCTAGGGTTAGCTAATTACCATAGGTCCTTTATTATGGATTACGCAAAATTGGCAGCTCCTCTTTCTCCTCTTTATCATATAACCGGGAAGAATGCTTTTGCTTGGGGGGAAGATGAATCCGAGGCATTTAGTGATATAAAGCATGCACTAACCCCCCCCCCCCCCCCTCCCTCTTCTTTCTTTTCCGACCAAGAATGACCCTTTTACTCTGGACACCGATGCTTCCGGTCACGTCATTGGAGCTGAACTGTTGCAGTTCCAGGATGGCCAGGAAAAAGTTATAGCTTATGGCAGTTTTGTCTTTACTTCAGAACAACGGAAGTACTGTACAGCCCGGAAGGAATTGTTAGCGGTTGTTCGTTTCACCAGACAGTTCAGATATTTATTGCTGGGTCGTAAATTTACAATTGGAACGGACCACAGCAGCCTGACATGGCTTGTGAATTTTAAGAATCCCCAGGGACAGATAACCCGTTGGCTGGAAGAACTCGGCCAGTATCAATTTACTATCAAACATCGGAAAGGTAACAAGCATGCCAATGCTGATGCTCTTTCACGCCTCCCAGATGAGGACACCTGTCTAAATTACAGGGCGGGTATTTCCCTATCTGATCTGCCTTGTGGGGGTGCAATTATTGCTCTCGGGTAGACAAAGAGTGGGGAAATTTCTTTACTGAAGTGGATAATGTGGTTCCGTTGAGTACGTTTCCCCCTTTAGACACAGACCCAATACCAAAAGTTGCTTATACCCATACTGACTTGAAAGTCACCAAAGTTCATAGCCTAGACTTGTGGGTTGAGGGTGGAAAGCTACACCACTCACTACCATATCAGTCCACTACAGTTGATAGTGAGGGACATTTTGGCCTCTCTGACTGGGACGGTTTAGACCCCCCCCCCCCCCCCCACCATATGTGACCCATATCAAACTAGTACAGTTGATAGTGAGGGACATTTTGGCCTCTCTGACTGGGATGGATTGAACCTCCCTACCATATATGACCCATATAAAGCTAGTACATTTGATAGTGATGGACATTTTGGTCTCTCTGTCTTGGATGGGTTAAACCTCCATACAATTTGTGCGACCCACACAGTTATAGACCGAGCTAGCCATAGCTTTGCAGGTTATTCTCAAAATGAACTTATGACAGAACAGTGGTCGGATCCTGGCCTAACATTCTTGGTAAAATAGTTACTGTCCAAAGAGGAGCCCCCCGAGTCCACCCTGCTCTTGGCAAGCCCAATTGCTAAAACATATTGGACCAATCGACATAGATTCTATCTTGACACTCGCTTGTTATGTAAACGGCGCAAAAATGGGGAAACTGTCTTGGTGATCCCCAAATCCCTCCAAGCCGAAGCGTTGTCATTTGGGCATGATATTCCTGCATCCGGCAACCAGGGAATAAATCGCACACAAGCTCGATTAAAACAAAAATATTATTGACCTCGAATGTCAGAAGATATTGAACAACATGTAAAAGCATATGCCCTTTGCAACCAGAGAAAGAAACCCTCCAAACGGCAAGGCATCCTTTAACCCTTTGTCATGCTGGTGCACCCATGGAGCGGGTTCATCTCGACTTCCTGGGACCCCTACCCCGTACAGAACGTGGTAATGAGTTTATATTGATGATGGTGGATCAGTTCACCAAATGGGGGGAGTGTATTCCCCTCCCTTATCAAATCGCAGAAGTGACAGCCACTGCTGCTGTTAATGAGTTTTTTACCCGATTTGGATGCCCAAATCAGATTTTTACAGACAGGGGAACTAACTTTGAAAGCAAATTATTCACCCTTGTCTGTAAGGCCTTGCACATCTTTAAGGCCAGACCCACAGCTTACCGGCCATCCACCAATGGCCAAATGGAGAGATATAATCGCACCCTTATGGATGCAGTGCGATGTTTTGTAGGTAGAACCCAATCCACTTGGGATTTACATCTGGCTCAATTGGCGGGTGCTCTGCGGTCATCTGTTAATCGACACACAGGGTACACACCAAATAAAATGATGTTGGGTCGGGAAGTTTGCCACCCTACAGACCTCGTTTTTGGGTGCTCACCGAAACCTGAATCAAGTACCATTCCAGAGTATGTGAATGACCTAGTAGAGTCTATTCGAATAGCCCATGATACTGCTCGTTCTACTTTGAAATCTCAACAAAAGGTAATGAAGCAGCATTATGACCAACACGCTCGAACTTCAACTTACAAGCCAAATGATACAGTCTATGTTTTGAACTCTGGAAATAAAAAAAGGGAAACTAAGAAATTGAACCCAGTTTGGCAAGGCCCAGGAATCATTTTACAGGTAATACAACCATATCTTTACAAAATTCAGTTCAATAACAAAGTTTCCACCATTCACCATGATAAATTGAAGCTTTGTTTAGATACTACTTTACCGCCTTGGATACAAAGACATCTGTCAAGAACTCAGGCCTCGGGATCTACAGTTCCCCTGTACTGCACTTGTCGTCAACCCGATAATGGCACATTTATGATTCAGTGCGATTATTGTCTGGAATGGTATGTGTGTGAATGTATCGGCGCACGACGCAGAACTTTCGGACAAGTACTCTTGTCCTCGGTGCGATTTGACTCAAAACTAATCTTCTTTTCAGAAGAATGTCTTGCACAATTCACTCTTTTTGAAGAATGTCTGGCACAATATACTCACCAATAACAGTCTACCTTGAAGAAGAAATCTCATTAATAAGGACTAACTTCGCTTCGATGCACACAAAATCGGGCTAACCAACTAAAACGCTACGTGCCTGCGGTGCGAGCTAACTCTGGGTCACCCTTCTTCTTTTCAGATATGTCCGACACAGGTACAGACCAAAATGAGGAGGCGGAAAGCCCCAAAAGATCATGGCGGCCAGCTTCCATGGAAGAAAACCATGGAGTGATAGGCTCATGCCTGGACATCCCGTTTTAAACGGGACCCAACCTTCCCCAGGGTGGTTTATAAGATTGTCAACCCATCCACTCCGGTGGGGAAATCCACCACCCCAACAAGCACGGTATTAACAATATCTACAACGGTGGATGCGTCCACCAGTGAGGATCATGGTCCACAATATGTGACCCCTAAATTGCCAGTTTGAAGAGGCAGGGGTGTTCCAAGTCTTTTAAGCCTAGATCTTCCACACCCAGGGGCCCTCATGGCCACCGTATTAAATACTAAGCGGGGAAAATGACGTCGTTCCCGTTCCCCTCATCCTAAGCGGGAGATTAGGGTAGAGGCTGCTACACAGCCACAGTCTTCCCATCAGTCCGATGGACGTAAAGTTACCTTCTCTGAGGAGGTAGGGAGTGCAGAGACCTCCCAGATTCGACGCCAGAGGGGAAGGACTCCCAGGTGTCCTTTCCCGGAATGCGGGGTAATCTCGAGGTCCATGAGGAGGCACTGTCAGTCTGCCCACCTACCTGGTTATTTTTGGGAGCCAGAAGTTGAAGCTTTTCTACCTAACCCATCCAAACAACTAAATAGTTTGATGGCTATTGCCATGGCTCTAAGGGTGGATCTGGATGGGTTGGTACGGGGTGGATGACAGTGGGGTAATCTCCTCCAATACGGAGCCTTCTGTGGCCTCGAGCAAGTGTATGGTAGCTCTCTGTAAGCACCAGAGATGGCCCGTTCCACTCACTTTTGTCCTTACGCCCTTGAATTCTAGGGCTGGGTTGCTCCATTGGAGAGCATTAATGTGGTGCTTCTAGCACATGCTCCCCAGGGTCAGCGCCCTTTCATTTTGTCATGTGATGCTCAGCTTCCTACTAGGGTTCCCCCTGAATTGCCTGGGATCCCCACTGAATTGCAAGCTCAGGATTCTTTGACCATTACAGTGCCAGGGCATCTACCTGCTTCATCTCAGCGTTCTTCCCCTTCTCCAGTTGCTGGATCTTCAGTTGTGGATACTTCTTCTCCCCAGATTGAGTCGACCATGGAACCGTCATTGATTTCTGGTGCTCCGGTTGTTAGGCCTCCACCTGGACTTGCTGCTCCTTCACCATCAGTTGTCACTCCTTTATTGGATTTTGATTGTTTGTCTAGAGCTTCGCCCTCGGATCCCACTCCACTGGTGGAGACATTTGACTCCCATTTTCATTTAGACAGGTCGAGATCGATGTTGTCCTTGCCGGATTTGTCTGCTACAGCATTTCTCACTCTGGGAAGGTCCTCTCCCCCCCCCCCCCAGGTGCCAGTTCAGGTTGTAGGTGGTGTTGCAATTTATTGCGACCCAGATACATACCCCCGGGGTCCCGATCCCAACCCTGGTATTGCTAGTGGAATCGATTTGCACCCCAGGCGTCTCAGCAATATTCCTGTGGTCTTCGTTCAGCAACACCTGGCTCAGATTAGGTCCCTTCTCCCCCAGGTGTCTGCTCTTGGAGAAGTTGGTTTAGATAGGACTGAGCCCAGTATTTTGGGGGACTTACAGGACGAATTTTTGGAGGAGGTGTGCAAGTTGGCCATTCCTGATAAGCCTCTGGTTTTGCATCTTCGTGGTCCTAGGGAAGGGGCCCCAACCATGTCTGATGTTTATTCCCGGGGTCTTCAGATTGTCAGTCATATATGTAGCCCCCAACAGGTCATCCATTTACATTGTTTTTCAGGCACTGTCGGTATGATAAAGAGTTGGATTGGGGCATTCGAAAGGTGTTACTTCACTGTTGGGGTAAAGTGTTACTGTTTTTCGTATCGCCAAATTTTGGGACTCCAGGCCATACCAGCGGACCGTCTTTTGGTGGAGACTGACTCCCCTTATTCCAATGGCCCCTTGGGTATCGACATCTCAACATCAGCCTATATTGGGGATGTTACCCAACGCATTACCGTTCTGAGGAAGGCCTCAGTTTATGACCTGTTGGCCATCTGCTCTCGTAATGGGCGTGGGGTGTATCACATCCCCCAGTAAATAATCAAACACAAAAGTACATACCATTGCATGTATTTATGTGCGCAACTCTGTGTATATACGCATCTATTTTATACATGTATATCTATATGTAGTTGCGTACATACCTGCATGCATGGGATAGGGATGGGAGATTTCTTGCGATCTTAATATGGGGTGATTTGGCAGTTTCCACTCCCATCCCACATTTCATTTTGGCACCCCAACAGAACCGGTAGGGTTGCAGCCTACCAATCATTTGCCCAGCATACATACCCCCTTCTTTTAAAACCGGGAGGAGTGTGGTATCCTTCAATTATATTTCTAATTCTATGTGTCCATTTCCATCATGCCCCGGCCTTACTCTACCCAGTTAGAACACCTCCTTCGGGTAGCCATATAAGGGACCAAACGCTCCCAGATGTGCTTTTTATTCATCTGCAGTGGTTCCTCCAGCAAGAACGTCGCCGCAGCTGATAGGACGAGCTTTGACTAAGTTCGAGAGATACAAGAGTATACAGAGATATATACAGATTAGGTGAGAATAATCACTAGTTCGGCCGCGATATACAATAAACCTCTACCCCTCAGATCATCTGGGTGAAAATGTTTTTTTTTTTGCATACTTTCTGCTCAAAATCACTTGAAATCCTTAAAAACTCATTTTTTAAGTAAAAAAAAAATCACCAAATGACACCCCCACCCCCTTCACCCAACACCACCACCGTTAAAAATATGACATTCACATAGCTGAAGTTTGAAATCCGCTTAGTAGGAAAATAACTATTTTTAATTCCAGGTCCTGGAAAAATGGCCCATGTCTCGGCGTTACTGAAATTCTTGGCAATTGAATCAAATGACTAGAGAACAGTGTTATAGAAAATAACAACTCCATTCCTCTATAGAGTTAACTAGCCATAGATGCTGAATGTGACTTTAAGTCCTTCTTTTCTCCCGCAAATTGAACGGATTCTTTCACCAATGGTTTTTGTCTTACATTTGGATTAATTTTTTATCAAATCTTGTCATGGCTGCTTCATAGCAGCCACGACTAGATTTAGTTAAGATATAACTGTTGTTTTCCTTCGGTTTATGCGATAAAAACCGAAAATTTGCAGCACAAGCTTCATAACTCGCGTAGCGAGTTATGATTAAGCTTGTGCTGAAAATTTTCGGTTTATATCGCATAAACCGAAGGAAAACAACAGTTATTTCTTATAATTTAATCCGGCTGTAATATTAAAATATAAAAACTATGTGTACGTGAACGAAAAACTTTTAATTTTCGCAAAAGACAACAGTCAAACTCAGGAAAGTGTGCCACAAACAGGTCAAGTCAATCATTGTCAAATTGTTTGTTGTTTTGATTTTCGATCGCAGACGACAGATATTTAGCAAGTCACGTAACAATATCATTAAAAACATTTTTTTAAGTTCCCCAAAATCATGTTTGGGTGTATGATCTTTTATTCGTCTCCCACTTCGGTATATTTTATTAAATTCAATTCTTCCCGAGAAATTATCATTATATCCTCGCTAACTGGTAATTTTTGGCTCTCTTCTGACTTCGTTAAATCCTGAAACATCTTTACTCAGCTAAGTATTTTTTTTCAAAACAAATACCAACAAAATGTACTATACATTTTAATATAATACTTCAGTGAAAAATTTTCGACAGTTTTGGTCATTTCCCCCCTCTTTTCGCCGATTATAACATAGCGGCCTACAAAAAAAACCCACAATTACCGGAATCCATCACAACACCCTGTATGAATCAGAAACTGCGAAGTTACATAGAAAATCAGCCCCAACTTCCCACTGGACATAAATATAAAACACCAATCTTGGTTTCTGACAGTAAGGGATTTACCCTTAGAAATTCATGTCCCAAGGATGAGTTTCCACTCGAACTTTGGTGCATTCCTGGTGCAGGAACATCAGCACTGATTGATCTCGTAGAGGCACGAACAGAGAAGGCAATAAAGAGACGCAATCGAATCTTAATATATCTGTGGTCTGGAACTTGTGATCTAACGACCAAAAGAGGAAAATTTATTTATCTGAGACACCATAACAACGAGGCAGTTGACTACATTGTAGACAAGTTTGAGAAAGTCATAAGGAAATTCAACATATATGACAGAGCGGAACTGAAAATTATTGACTGCCCATTCATGTCAATTGTAAAGTACAATGAATATAAGGGTCACACAAATCCCGAACAATTCAAGACTGATGACTTTGAACTAACCAGCCAAATAAAAGAACTAAACAGCAGAATTGCTCAGCTGAACGAAAGCCTCGGCAACAACACCATAAAAACCAGTAAACACTTTCTCAGGAGCAGAAAACTCAAACCTGGGGCACGGAGAAAGTCAATAAAACTCTCCTTAAATCATCTAGACGGGGTACACCCAGGCCCCCTTCTCAGCCTAGTTATAACTAAACAGATCCTGCTTGACACCTACAAAAACTGTTATCACATCGAACAGGAGTGCGAATTTATGCAGATTAGAGTGGAAGAAGAAGAATTAGATAAGTTACTGAACTAAACTATCCTTAGCTTCTGGGGCAGCGGAGAAACAAGGCGACAGATCTGGACTGGGGACGAGGGGTATAGGTGAGTTTTTATCTTATCAGCCCTCACCCTCTGGTACAAACTGTCCAACTCCATTCTTGCCTAACTCGATTAAACCTGCACAATAAAGCTTAAGGTGTCGACATATTGGAACATTAAGACAGCAAAATGATACTGCTAACCCTGATGCTGCTGCTCATATCATTCCTGCATCAAATCAAACATGATCCTTCACAACAAGCCCTTGGTGGGGCCAAAGCCGATTCATCCGTGCTACATCAACTCATGCTAACTGCAAGAAGTAAACACTTGAAGACAGATCAAGGTAACACCAGAAACTTTCTACTCTACATGTCAATGCTCCTCCTTTCATTAGCAAATGACATAGAGCTGAACCCTGGACCATGTTATCCTTCAATATCAACTACCTTTTATCCCTGTGGCACTTGCGACAGACCAGTCACCTGGGAGGATAGAGGCATCGTCTGCGACACCTGCAACCAATGGTACCACACTCACTGTCAATCAATTGGTACAAATGAATATCTTGAACATGCAAACAACTCGGCAGCCGCATGGGACTGCATTGTATGTGGATGTCCCAACTACTCTACTTTCTGTTTTTCTCTAGTCTTCAGTACTTCCAACCACTTCAGTATGCTATCCGACTCATCGATCACCAGCCCTGCTCTAAACAGGATACCACCACCAATCCATTCATCAACACCAGACAGTACCAGAAAGTCAAAGCCGAAAAACCAAAATTCACTAAGGCTCCTTAATGTTAACTTCCAATCCATAAAGAGCAAACAAGGCCTGCTCCACAACTTGATAGACAGTACTAAGCCGGATGTAATTTTTGGGACTGAAACCTGGATAGACTCATCCATAAAAGACAATCAGATTTTCCCTCCTGGATACAACATATACAGAAACGACAGAAACATGAAAGGAGGTGGCGTTCTCATCGCAATAAGAAACACCTTCATCAGCTCACAAGTGCCAGAACTCCAAACCAACTGTGAAATGGTATGGAGCAAATTAGAACTAGTCGGACACAAAACAATCTACCTGGCGACATATTATAACCATAAAACTTCAAACGAGGAAGGATATACTCAGTTCGAAATTAGTATGAGAAGAGCCATAGATATAAACAATGCATTCATCATAGTGGCCGGTGACTTCAACTTTCCTGGCTGGGACTGGAAGAATAAGCAGCTCAAAACAAACACCCAGCATATTAACATTCACCATAAATTCGCTGAAATACTAGATGATTTTGGCCTCACTCAACTAGTTGAGGAACCCACCCGAGGACCAAATATGCTAGACCTGTTAGTCACAAATTATCCGGAAAGCTTCAGAAGAACAGAAGTTATACCAGGAATATCCGACCACGATATTGTCTATACAGAAGTGAACAGAATACCGGCAAAAATAAAACAGAAACCTAGACAAATTCCTCTTTATAAGCGTGCTATGTGGGAAAACATCAAAAAGGACCTAGAAGAAGTGAAAGACAACATAAGTAACCTACAGGACACCACCAGTGCTGAGGAAATGTGGACAGTATTTGCTGACACACTTGAGGACAGCATCAAGAGGAACATCCCCCACAAAACAGCTCGGGCGAAAGATGGTTGTCCGTGGATAACAACAGACATCAGGAAACTCATAAGGAAAAGAGATAGAGCCTACAAACGTATGAAAAAATCGAACCATACAAAGGACATCGCTCGGCAAAAGGAACTGAAACGAGCCTCGCAAAGGGAGTTAAGGAAAGCATACTGGAAATACATCGAGGATATTGTTACACCGAGAAATGACACAGAAGGCAGGTCAAACTGCATGAAACGCTTTTGGACATACATCAAACACAAAAAGTCTGACGGTAATAACATCCCACCGCTTAAATCTGCCGGACTTCTCCACGATAATCCAGTCGAGAAGGCCAACATTCTAAATATGCAATTCCAAGAGGCATTTTCATCGAGAGGTCCTTGGGCAAGACACTTCACCCCCATTGCCCATGTGGGGGCACGATGACGCCGTGTACTAAGGCGTACTGCACGTCAATGGTACGCATGTCTTCAACCAATCTAACCCTGTCTGTGCTGCAGTGCGGAGTTACGATGTTGGGGAGCTGGCAGCTGCTCGTCGTTGCTCGGTGGTTCTCTCCGGGTACTCCGGCTTCCTCCACCCATAAAACTGTCACGGTCATGATTAGCCATTGTGCATAAATATGTGACCTTAAACATCAATAAATAAATAAATAAATAAATAAATATTTCATCGAGAGAAGACTTTACCGAACAACAATTTAAAGATAGATGCAATATGAGGGGCAATTTCAATATTGCACCAGATATCAACATCACAGAAAATGGAATAAAGAAATTATTACTCGGCCTCAACCCTCACAAAGCAGCAGGTCCTGATAATATTTCACCACGGATACTAAAAGAAATAGCAGACTACATTGCGTCCATCCTGAAAATGATATTTGTCAGATCATACGACACAGGGAAACTACCAAAAGTCTGGAAATCAGCTAACGTCTGTCCTGTCTTCAAGAAAGGAAAACTCTTTGAAGCCATCAACTATCGCCCAGTATCACTGACATGCATCTGCTGTAAATTAATGGAACACATAATTACCAGCCACATTATGAATCACCCGGACCATTACAACATCCTTTACAATTTACAGCACGGATTTAGGAAAAAACTCTCTTGTGAAACTCAACTGGTCGAATTTATTGATGACACCTCAAAAAACATGGAAAATGGACAACAGACGGACTGTCTGATTATGGATTTCTCCAAGGCCTTTGACAAAGTTAGCCACAGCCTGCTAATACATAAATTAGATCATTATGGAATCCGCGGAAAAACCAATAAATGGATAAAAGACTTTCTTGCAGACAGAACACAATGAGTCATTGCTGAAGGGGAAAAGTCCGAATGCATAGACGTTGAATCAGGAGTTCCACAAGGATCTGTCCTGGGACCGAGCCTGTTTCTTTTCTACATCAACGATATGCCAGCAGACTCAACATCGACAGTCAGGCTATTTGCAGATGACACCATAGCATACCTAACTGTAACAGCAGACCGTAACAGACTACAGGATGATTTGGACAAGCTATCAGAATGGGAAGGAAGGTGGAAAATGAAATTCCATCCTGACAAGTGCGTGGTTCTATCCATCTCAAACAAGAAGAAACCCTTGAACACCAGCCATGTCCTGCATGGTCACACTCTCGAGCAAGTCAAATCCGCTAAATACCTGGGAGTGACAATAACTTCAGATCTTAAATGGAGTACTCACGTCAATAACATCTGCCAAAAAGCTAACAAAACGATAGGATTCCTCAAAAGAAACCTGAACATCGCAAACAGTAGCATTAAGGAGAAAGCATATACCTCATTAGTTAGACCAACAGTAGAAGATGCAAGCACTGCTTGGGATCCCCACCTTAAGAAGGACATATACAAACTTGAAATGGTTCAAAGGAGGTCGGCTAGGTATGTTACCAACAGATACCACAATAGATCTTCGGTCGACCAAATGCTACAACACCTGAACTGGCCTAGCCTTGAGCTACGACGGAAAAATGCTCGATTCTCTCTCCTATACAAAATAAGCAAAGGACTAGTAAGAATCGATGCCGATGATAAACTTGTACCAGCGAACTGGCTTACACGTAATATGAACATACATTCTTATCAGCTACCAGCATGTACAACAGCAACGAGAAAGGAATCATTCTACCCAAGAACCATAAGAGATTGGAATGCACTGCCTAACTCACTCATCCTTGCCGACAATATAAATATTTTTAAAACCCTCTTATGGAAAAATGCATAGTAAAACAACGTTGTTTTTAATAAAAATTAAAATTTATAAAAAAAAAAAATAAAAAAAAAATAAAAAAAAAAATTTCCTGGTAAGCAAGCATGCGCACACAACAAAGTGACAGAATAGTCATCATAATGACGGTGGTCACTCAACGGCAGAAGCAGAAACTGGAGGCAATGAAAAATCGATCATTGATCTTTGTTTACAAGCTTGTTATCCATCTATCAGGCTGCCGTCACGCCCTCACGGTGACAATTGGATTGAGTGGGCGGGGCTTCCAGAGTCTTCAAAGTTGGATCGGATGTGCGAACGTGTAGAGACATTCCAAATCATGACGAGATTTGTTTTATACAATTTTGACGACTTTCACGCTGTATGCTTTCAACCAATCAAACGCAGAGGCGGGGCAAATGATTAAATTATTGAAAAATATATTGAAAATACCCAGTGGATTAAGAGTTAAGCAATTTTCCCAGGTGAACGATTGAGAGGCCTCTTGTTAAAGAAAAATATCACCTTCAGGGATCCGTTTACTTTCTTGTAAATGACACTGTTGTTTTGTGTCAAAGCATTTCATTGGCCCAAGGTAGCGTTCCATTGGGTCCGATAATCCCTGCGTCATCATCGAGGATACGTAACGACCAATCAGATTCGCTCTTACATGCTGTAGTCAGGATTCCACGCCAGGTTTTTCTAACACTTTCCCAATGCCTGCATTTTGACGGGTAATGTGGTAACGCATCAATCGTGGTAAAACCATTAAGTCCTCAGATTAATTTCACATAAATAACTACTTTCTTTTTTTTTAAATCACTGTTTTTTATTCTCTGAAAGTGTAATATACTTGAGAATTTACACTTGGAATTGAATGTATAAAATACATACATTCAATATGGAACATATAATATCATCTATATCTAACAATTACAAGCAATATGAAACATACGTAAGTAGGTAATAAATGAGAGTTCAACCATCATCGTACATGTACATGTACGTGTACATGTACACCTCCATAGGATTTAGTGTTAAAATTGTGTACATGTACAAGATTTTTAACGTTTTTTAGGGTGCTTTAGAATCCCTTGAGAATTCAAACATCACTGATTGTATCCAAGAATGACAGAAAACGCATGAAATTTTATGTACAGTACATGTACCGTTTTGTTTGAAATCGGCAAGTGAGTTTCCCCCATAGGAATCAGTGTTAAATTGCAAGCAAAAAAACGTTTTGAAAATTCTAACATCATCCTCTCGCCGATTCTAACAATCCGCGTCCGTACACGATTTTAACACTGAATCTTATGGGGGAAACTCGCTTGCGGATTTTAGGTCTGAAATCGACTCGCGTGAAGAGGTGATGTTTGAATTCTCAAACCCACTGTCGCGTTTCTCGAAGTGAGACTGGCGCATGTTATTGCGAGGTGATCTTGATGAGCACTTGATGGAAATGTTTTGAACGAAGAGTGTTGTCGTCGGTGTGTTAGAAATTCGCGAGCCCGCTGTCACGTTTTTGATTGATATATATATATAGGGGAGAAAAAAAATATAAATAAATAGTTATTTAAAAAAAATAAATATATCAAATCGAATAGATAATAAAAACGTAAATCATGAGTGATTCTCAGGATAATAGAGTGAGGTTTCTTTTAAAAATGCTGATGAGAGCCTACGCATTCTGTGTGAATGAACAACTAGGTCGTCTCTTGTTAGAACGTTGCGTCGGATGTCGGGATCACCTAGACTTCGATCACGAGAATCATTCGTGTCTGTGGATGGAAAGGGAAGATATGGTCGTCAAGTATTTCGAACCGGCGTTCAAACGCGTTCAAATCAATGAAGTGATCGCGTTTTGGAAGAGATTACTCTACTGTAAGAATCGAAGCAAGCACACAGGTTCGGAAGAACAGAAATTGGCGCGTAAAAGTCTGACTTTACGAGATAAGGGATGCATCTTGAAATTATTGTTCAACGAAGCATACATCTAAGTTTTCTCGTTGATATAAAATAAGGGAGAATAGAAAATAAAAATAAATACACACATAAAGTTTTTATCTAATATTAGAAAGAAAAAAAATACAAAAATGAGAATCAGAAATAAATTGTATCCGACGTTAGTGGACGACGAGGACGAGAAGCCGATCGACGTTTTGCCGACGGCACCGTCACTAGAAGAAAGAGAAAGAGGAGAGAGGTATCGCATCGATCAAATCAATAGAATCCAAGAGTATCTAACTCGAGAGAGAGATTCTCGCCGTTCTCTCAAGAAGAAGTATTAGCGTTTCGTGACATTCGTCAACGCGATCGACACGACACTCATCACGATTTCCATGGGTTTACACGCGGCCGGCATCGGATTGTTGTCGACCGCAGTCGCGATTCCGATCGTGTTGACCGTAGAAGGAGTGGCCCTCGCCGCCGGATTGTTTAGCACGCTCGGAAACTTTTTGAGTAGGAAATTATATCTGAAGGCGAGGAAACACGATAAGATTCGCATCTTGGCCGACTCCAAGATCGACACGATATCCGAAATGATCTCTATGGCGTTGAAAGACGGTAGGATATCGGACGGAGAATACTTCGCGATATTGAGCGAGAAAATGAAATACGATGCCATGAAAGAAGCCGTGAGAATCAAGACTCGTCAGATCATCAAGGAAGAGATGAAGGATTCTCTCGTGGAAAAGGGGAGGAAAGAGGCCAGGGAGGAATTCAGTAAGATGATAGAACTGAAGAGCAGCGATTGAAAAAAAAATATATATAATAAGAACAGAATTTTTAAAAATAAAAAATTAAATTTATATATAAAATAAAAAAAACGAAATTAATTTAAATAACTCTTAAAAATGTATTGCGTAAAGTGTAAGAGAGTTACCGAGACGAGTAATTCTAGAGAAGTGCGAACTAAAAACGACAGACAGATGCTTCGCGGAATTTGCGACGTGTGTCGTTCTGTCAAGACACGATTCATCAAAAAAAAGAACGCGAGCAAAGGTAAAGGCATCGTGAATAAAATGATCAATAATCTACCTTTCGAAATGCATCTGCCCGGTCACAGTTTCACGGGACCCAGAACGAAATTGAACAAGAGACTCAACGCCGATCTGACACCCAAATCTTGGAGCAAACCTGTGAATAGGGTGGACGCGGCCGCGTATGATCACGATCTGTGCTACGCCGGACATCCCGACACCAAGACTCGCAACGACGTCTGCGATAAAAACATGTTGGGGAAATTGAGAGGCATATCGAATCCGACCAGGAGAGAGAAGATGGAATGTTCGCTGGTCGGCAATCTGATCGGTGCGAAACATCGATTCGGATGGGGTGTTCAAAAAAAAAAAGCGCATCTGAAAAGAAGAAGAAACGATTATTGACGAGCGAATTGGCCGAGGAGTTACACAAACCCATAGTGCATAAATTTCGAAAGAGAAGGGTGTTCGTGAAGGGTCTGGATGATATTTGGTCTGCCGACTTGGTCGACATGAGATCGTTTTTGAGGTGGAATGAGGGCGTCAAATATCTATTGACGGTCATCGACGTGTTTTCCAAATACGGTTGGATCAGAGCTTTGAAGAATAAATTGGGACCTTGCGTCGCCGAGGCTCTGAAGAGCGTGTTCGACTCGTCTTCTCGAAAACCGAGTAACTTGTGGGTGGATAAGGGAAAGGAATTCTACAACAAGCACGTTCATCGATTGGTAGACCTCTACTCGATCGAAAACGAAGAGAAAGCCAGCATGGTGGAACGTTGGAATCGAACGATGAAGGAAAAGATGCACAGATACTTCACGGCGAATTCGACCAAGAAATACATCTGGTCAAAGATTACAACAACACGCGACACAGATCGATCAAGATGACTCCCACGGAAGCTAGCGATCCTCGAAACGAAAAACGGGTCTACACGAATCTATATCCTGAGAGATCTAAGATCAGGAAGAATTTTAGAACGCCGAAATTTGCGATCGGTGATCGAGTGAGAATCTACGCTTATAAGAAGCACTTTGAAAAGGGTTATACTCCTCGATGGACCTCGGAAATCTTCGTGATAATCAAAATATTTCACACCGATCCGGTGACTTATGAAATCGAAGCTTTGGATGGAGAAGAGATCATCGGAAAGTTTTACGAACAACAATTACAGAAGACGAAGTTTTGATGAAGAAAACAAAATTTTTTTTATTTACTCTCTTTAACATTTTCTTGTTTACACACATATATATAAGAGAGAAAAAAATAATTAAAAACTATTTTTAGATAAAGAAAGCAAGTTAATTAATAAACAAAAAACTAAAAATCCTTTAAAATGACAAATATACTAGATATAGCACAAAGCATAGTGAAAGATGAAAGTATTCAAGAATATGAGGTTCACGAATATGAACCGGTAACCGGAACGAGTTTGAACAATGCGGGAGAGATAAGAATCAACGTCGAAACTCAAGATCTATTCGTACATCCTAGCGAGAGTTACATAGTGGTGCAGGGACATCTCACCAAGGAAGATGGGAGCGACTACGCCGACGACGACACGGTTACTCTAGCCAATAATGGCATCATGCATCTATTCAGTAACATAAAATACATGCTATCCGGACAAGAGATAGAATCTGCTTTTCATCCCGGTCAGGCCACCACGATGTTTGGACTCTTGACGTATCCTGATGATTTTTCGAAATCCAGAGGACTTAATCAGTTGTGGGTGAAAGACACCGTCGGCCCTGCTAGCGCCGGCGCCGCCTTGATATTTGACTACGTCGTCAAGACGTCCAGACCTTAAGGAACGTTTTCGTTCAGGATACCTTTGAAACACATCTTCGGATTTGAGGACGATTACAACAAGATCATGTACGGATTCAAACACAATCTGATGTTGATTCGAAAAGGAAATGACGACGCAATAGTGAGACTCACTGTGTCCGATGCGGGTAAGATAACTCTACACAAGATATCGTGGTTCGTTCCGCACGTGGAGCCTTCGATCATGGAGAAAGCGCGTCTCTACAAGATCATAGAATCCAAGAGTAAATTACCTGTGGGATTTAGAATGAGACAGTGCGACACGGCTAGCATTCCTCCCTCCATGAATCACTTCGATTGGAGATTGACGGTGAAATCTGCTTCTGAGAGACCGCGTTTCATCGTGGTTGCGTTTCAGACCGATAGGGACGGGTCTCAGGAAAAGAATGCGTCGCTGTTCGATCACTGCCATTTGAGAAACATGCAAGTGTTTCTGAACGCCACGAGATATCCAGCAATCGATTACAACGCGTTGTTCGACAAGAACGATTTCTACAGACTGTACGGCGACGCCGCTGATTTTAGCAAGAAGTATCATGGTCTAGACGAATTGATGAGCAACCCTAACATGTCTCCCGGCGAATACAAGTCGATGTATCCCATGTTCGTATTCGACGTCAGTAAACAGAGTGAACGACTAAAGAGTAGAATGTTAGACATT
Organism: Pictodentalium vernedei; assembly: GCA_031216915.1. NCBI lineage: Eukaryota > Metazoa > Mollusca > Scaphopoda > Dentaliida > Dentaliidae > Pictodentalium > Pictodentalium vernedei. The sequence continues at coordinate 498,987,025 of CM062295.1, forward strand.
CAGATCAAGATGCAATTCGATAGGAACGTGCTGAGAAAAACCGAAGCCTTCGCCCTGATCCTGTCGGACAGATAATTACAATTCGAATCAGATGGAAATAAGATGTCGATCATTCGATGAGAGACGAGTGTGAAAAAAAAATAAAAAAACAAAAAAAAAATAAAAAGTAATGAGTAATTATTAAAAACAAAAAAACAAAAAAAAAATAAATAAAGTAATGTGATCTAGAGAGATTGAACATCTTTCTAAATCTCATTACTTTTTTTTTTTGTTTTTTTTTTTTGTTTTTAATAATCACACATTATTTTTGTTTTAATTCATTATTTTCCACGCATTCACTGTTTGTTCAAAGGAACTAGTTCGATCAGTAGACTCACCACGGAAGTGGCGGCTTCGGGATTATTGGTTTTCGTAACGAAATTAATCCTGTCTCCGGCGTTCACTTTGAGAGGCGTGCCGAACGTGCTAACATTCGCGTGTTGATTCTCAGTCTTTTCAACGCTGTATCTCTTATCGCTCTCTACACCATTCACCATGAGATTGACGACCGCTCTGTTATTCAAATCCGAGGAAGCCAGACTCATTCGAAGGATTTCACCTCCCAACGGCATGGGATATCCCACCTGACCATGTTTCGATCCGCTACCTCCATTTCCGAAAGACCACTCAGCTTTTCCCTCATCTAAGGTGCCAGCCTCTTCAGCCCACACAGTGATCAATTGTCTGGCATATTTAACTTTCTCCACCACCGAAATCAGGGTGCAGGCATCCGTCATGTTCACGGGATCCGGTAGATTCGTGAGCGCTTGTCCACCCATGTCTAGTTTACCTTCCATGATGTCACCCTTTCTCCAGGCCGAGTTGTCGTCCACGTACTTCCTGCTGACAGCGCTGGAATCGAATTCGGGATCGTGACTGAGTCCGAATAAATTCTTACCGTTCATGTCGATGCCACCCTCCATGGTTCCGCCAGATTGTTTGTTCAGGTAGAGATCATCCACTTGCGATTCTAGGTATTCTTGTGATTGTATCACGGCAGAATCTACGTAGCCCTTGTTGAGTCCAGATCCGTGTTGTCGATCTTCGACAGATTCAATATCTTGTTGAATCCCGCATTCAGATCCGATTTCATTTCTCATCTGTCAGACTTTCTCTGTTCCAGATCTACGTAGTGTTTGGTCGCCACGTCCTTGGGATTCGTGGGAGTGGCCACATTCGTTATCTTGTTAGAATTAGCATTCAAATCCAAGTGCATCGTTTTCTGAACGTATCTATTTCTCAGGTGTTCGCTGAATCTCGCGTGAGAGTCGTCCGCGTATTTGTTGGTCGCGGCATCGGTGGGATCTATGGGATTCGCGACGTTCACCAAACGTTTGGATTTCAGATCCAGATCGTCGGTCATGGTTTTATCAACGTAATTATCTAGCAGGATTCGTTCGAAATCGGCGTTCCCCCTGTCGACGTATTTTTTAGTCGCAGCATCTGCGAGATCTATCGGCTCGGGAAGATTGTAGAGCTTCTTATCGTTCATGTTCAAAGGTTCTTCTCGAGGTTCGTATCTCCGAACATAACGTTCGTCCAAGTTGACAACTTCGTAACCATCGTCGACTTCGAACGTCTTCCTCTTCTTTCTTGGGTTGACTTTTTCGTCGTCACTTCTACCAAATTTATCGACTGGCATGTTGTTGTGGGATTTTTTGTTTTTTAGAAAAATATGTTCAAACACAGTTTATTAAAAATGAACTATGTTATTTTATATTTCATTTTTATTCGATTAAAATTTTTTTAAAATAATTTTTTATCTTTATATATACTATAAAAAAAAATCTCTCTCTAATGTAAATCATTGAGAATGTCTTGAAATCGATCTCCTTCAGACCATCTCTTGAGAACGTAGAGACACAGGTGACCGCAAAACACTTGATGTGGTGATTGCACTTGTTCTGTGTTGTAACGAACCATCGATTTGTTGAAATAGTTCTTTATTTCTTTTGGCGGCGAGATTCCGTAGCTGTCGAAATAATAATTTTTCTTCTTCCCGTTCTTCATCCACGCCACCCAGTGAGTGCCTTCACCTGATGAATCGTCTAGATTTAAAATTCCGCATTCCGATTGTCGAGGTCTTCTCTTCGGCAAGGCATCTCTGGAAAACACTCCTAGAAAATCTTTGATTTTCAAATCTTTTGCCGCATTCAACAGATCGATGTTGGATAGGGGTTCGTTAGGTAAGACGATATCTTTATTTTCTTATTCATAAATGCGTATATATTTTTTTTATTTATTTTATTATAATTTACTAAAAATGACGTTAATTTTTTTCTATTTTTTTCTTTTTCTTTTTAAACTAAGACTCTCGATGTCTCTATCGATTTCTATAATTTTGAATTCGTCTAATTCCTCTTGATTTTCTGGAATCCTATCATCAACAATCGTATCTAGAATCCAATCATCCATATTCATATCGTCTCTAATTAGATCCACAGTCCAATATCCGAGTGCCAAAGTGCTTATTTTATCGTCTAACACGAATCTCTTATCATCATCGGCCGTCAGCGAAATCTTGTTGACTATTTCGGTACACAAGTCGTGATTTTCGCTTCAAATTGATTTCATAGTCTTATACACCGGACCACATCCTAACAGACAATCTTTATACTCTTGGAAAGAGATGTTTTTCTTCACCACGCACGCTTTAACTCCTTTGCACTTCTTGATCTCTTCATCATCTTCTAGACAATAAGCATACAGTTTGGGTCTGAAGTCCACGAATTCGACGATCTGTTTACCGCCGCTCTCGTCCTTAAATTTACCCAACACCTACTTGTTGTCGTTCGATTGAATGTTGGATGGGTGATCGACGGGATAATTGCTCGTGTCGAACCACTCGGCCACGTCTGGAGATATATCTTGGTAGACGTCTTTCGTCTCTATCTCGTAAACTAAACTGTCCATGTCGGTGAACAGTAGTTTGGCTTTATCACCAAATTTTTGTTTGATGTCATCGTAGTGAAACTCATACATCAATTGCTTGCTGATATCTAAGATGATCGGTCCGAGATAATACGGTTTGTCGAACTTCAGGTGCGTCTTTTGCATGTGAACGGCCACTAGATTTTCGTCAAATATGGTTCGGTGTTTGTAATTGGGTTTCGCCACTAATGATTTAGCTCTTTTCTCAGACGTGACGAGTCGAACGTCGGTTCTCTTCCTGATGTTTTCCATCGATTTACCGTACACGCAGTTGTTCATGAGTTTGAAGAAATCTTTTTCGAAATCGTTCTTGGCTCGAATTCTGAGATTCGTGTTGAGATCGATGTATTTTTTCATCCAAGGCTCTTCGTCGAATCGAATGATGCGATGTATGTTGACTAATAATCGATGTACTGTTTCAAATTCTCACTGTAGACGACATAGTTACGTTTGTTAAATAAATTGGGAATGAGTTTTTCCTCGTCTCCTTCGTTCGGTTCCATTTGTTCGGGAGCCAGCAGATAATCGTTGTGTGGATCGTGTAATTCTTCCGGATAGTTCAAATCGACATCTAAAATGCAAGGATAGTCTCTCCAATTTTGCATCTCTTCCGGTTCCTTCACCCATTCGAAATTTCCAATATGTAAAGGATGACTCATAGCCCAACCGTACAGATTATTGGCGTCCCAATACTGTATGTATTTAGTCGACCGTTTCGAATCGAAACCTTCTTTCATGTAGGGATTGTTAGCTTCAGAATGTCTATGGGAGATCATCGAGACGCCACCTATCGCAGCCCTTTTGAACATGAGCAACATGTCCACGTCGGATAATAATTCCAATTGGACTTCGGTGGTCTTCAACAGAGCGTCCCACGCCAAACTGGGTGCGGTGAAATACCAAGCAGGATCCAGATCGTAATTTCGACAACAGACGTCTCGAAAATTTTCGAACACGTCTGCCAAGAGTTGAACGTCAGTCTTCAGATAGAGATCGTGATAATCTCTCATGGTTTTCATATCGAATGATTTCCACACGTTTTTAGCGTGTTTGTAATTCTCGTCGGAAATGTCGGATTCGTATAATTTCGAATAAAAATCTTCTTTCGAAGGTAGTGCGGTGTCTTCGAATCTCTTTAGATCGTTCATGTAATCGTAAGGATAGACTCCTTTCCTCAACATGATGTCTACTCATTCTCCGAAATGTTCGCTCATGATTTTAAATTTATCCTTGCTCATGTTATCGACTAATTTTTCCAAAGCGGTCGACATGAATTTAAAACTGTCGATGAAACGTATGCATCTACGAATGAATTTCATTTTTTCTTCCAACGTCTCTCCGTCGATTACTCGTTTCTCCTCCATGAGCTTCCATTTCATGAAGGAAATGTATCTTTCTTCGCTGTTCGCGATGCAATTTAATTCTTCGTGTGAGGTGCCGAGATTTTTCACGAACAGATGACTGTCGTAACCCGAGAGATTGTGAAACATCACCGGATAGAAAGCGGCATCTCGATATTTTAAATTACACTTGCTGTGAGCCAGACCGCGATACAGACCCGTGTAATGATCATGGTCTCTGACCTTCTTATTTTCCGTCGAATTCTCGTCGAACGATTGTCTGCATATGTGACATTCGGTGGCTCTGTTATTTTCATCCTGCTGCTCTCGCGTGATGATCATTTTTGCCGGAGTTTTGAATTTGTCGTATAACATTTGAAGTTTCCATTCTAACTCTTCCACGAACCTTTGAGCCACATCGTCATCTTCATACTGTTTCGTGTAGGTGAAGGGACCCATGTCATGTTGCGAGTCGAAAGCGCATTTCACGTAAATGCAATAGCCCAAAGGTATGTGTTTTTGATATTTTTCGACATAACTTTGAAGAGCGCTGGGTTGACAGGAACTCGTTTTCGCGGTGAAACATTTGAAATCGGCGTACATGACGAATGGTACTTTTAACCTTCTATTGTGATTTTCAAACTTCACGATGGTGTTGGGTTTGGGCATTTCAACGGTGACACCTTGATTTTTGTTGCAATATTCCTGATGTTTCGCCAACGAGTCTTCGCTGTGAAACGCGTTCATGCAATTGTAACATAAAAATATCTTTCCGTTATGATTATTTTGTTTCGACAGTAATCGGCTCAGATGTTTAACCCAACAATAATGATAATTGTCACCATTCGAAATCAATAATAAAATAATCGTCTTTTCTCTTCCGAGATACGAAGTCAGTCTGAGAGGATAGATCTTTCGTTTTTCGTCGTATCCCAAGACGTTCACCGCTACGGTGGGATTTTGTGCCTCGAAACGTTCGATGTGTTTTATCTGCGTTGGAAAAGTCACTCCAGTCCAATCGAGATTTTTAGAAGTTACCTCGTAAGAAGAAACTCTTTCGATGTTCATTTTGACAGGGTATAAAGCGGAAGTGACTGCCCATTTAAAACAGTGATCATCTTTATTTTTCACGTTGATCATGGCGTGTTTTTTGCTAGGAAATACGGTAATTTCACGTAGGAAGACCCTTTCAACAAATCGTTTTTAGTCATGTGAATTTCGAGTTTCAACATCTCATCGAACGTCCAATTACTACCTTCATGTTGATAATTCGCGAGAGACGTCAACATCTTGTCTTTCATCTTTTCGAAAACGTCTGATAAATCTGAACCTCGAAATAAGGGTTCGACGTTAGATCTGAAATATGCATTTTTCACGATGTTCTCGCCGGACTTCACGTCGATTTTATTCATCACGCAATGGAGTATCATCTTAATTTTTAGTCCCAAGTTCATGTGTTTGCGAAAAAAATCCAATACTTTTTTCTTCACCCGTTCCATGAACAATTTCGGATCGATTTTCTTCAACGAGGGAACCACGTCGAAAGTTTTAAAAATACCTTTGATCGCACTTTCCCGTTCCATGGACTTCGATTGAAATAGTTCCACGGTGAGTCGCACTAGATATTCTTCTCCTTTCCCTTCGTCTATTGCTCGTCGAAGTTCGCTCGATATATCTCGTTTGCCTAGAATCTGATGTGCATCACTCGTTTTCATTTTAGTTTTCTTTTCTTTTCTTTGGAAACTTGAAGTTCTTCTTCAACGGCTTTTCATTTAGTCGTCTTCTTATTTTTCACAATCGAAACGTTTTTGGTTTTTTTTGACGTCGGCATTTCGATTCCTTTTACTATCTTTTTTTTCTTCTCATTTTTCACAACCGATGCATTTTTTGACGTCGTTGCTATCGGCATTTCGATTCCTTTTACTATCTTTTTCTTCTTCTCATTTTTCACAACCGATGCATTTTTTGACGTCGTTGCTATCGGCATTTCATTTGCCTTTCCATCGTTTCGCAACTGTTTCTGTATGACTTCAATCTTTTTTGATTTAGTTCTATAATTTCTGAAATGTGAAATTTTTAATAGTTTACAAATCTCGTTTAACTGAGGTATGGTTTTCTCATTTAAATTTTCCAATTTTGTTTTATCTGTTTGTTTCATTTTGTAAGAATATATTTTTTCGAATTTTGTATTTTAAATAATTTATTTAAAAAGTTTTGTTTTTTTAATGTGAAAAAAAAAATTTTTTTTGATGAAATTAATCGATTTTTTTATGTTCCTTAAGGTTAAAAAAAAAAACGAGAAAAAAAGGATGTTAAAAATTTAACTTATATATATAAAGAGAAAAAAACTTTTTAAACAAATTATTTAAAATACAAAAATTTAAAATATACATTATTTGCATGAATTCGTAAAACAAAAAAACCCAAATAATTGATCATGACGACAACATCCACGACGGAATCTCGACATAAACGTCGACATTGTTTAATAAATCGTTATTCTCCAAAAAACCAAGAAGAAAAAAATCGTAATTTATATTTACGCGTTTCGAAAGAAAACGATACGATTTGCGATAGAAAATCGAATCGTAATACTATTAGCGAAGAAAAATTAATCAACAATGTCGTTCGAACTATTAAAAAAGAAGGTTCAAGACAAATAGAACTCTTACGACTTTTACGCGAAGTCTCGCATGAGGTTCAAAACAAATTTCCGCAAAGCAGACGCGTGTTCATGTCACCCGATTCCTTCTCAATAGATGATGATAACTGCAAGATGCGAAGGCTAATTTTTAAACGTTCAATGTCTTGCCCGTTCTAAAAACTCGTGAAAAAAAAATTAAATTAATACAAAAAAAAGGATGTTAAAATTTAACTTTTATATATATTTAAAGAGAAAAAAACTTTTTAAACAAATTTTTTAAATACAAAAATTTAAAATATACATTATTTGCAAGAATTCGTAAAACAAAAAAAAACAAATAATCGATCATGACAGCAACACCTAAAAGATGCGAATTGAAATTGAAACGAGTCGAAGCGTGTACGAAATTAGGTTTTAAAATCTATACATTACAACAACACAATCCCATCGAATTGAACGAGGTCGAGACGATGGGCTTAGAGCGCTACTACGACAAAAAACCATATGTGTTTGAAATTGGATGAAGCCATGCTCGATTTGTTTTGCGAGTACCAAAGCGATCTGGTGAATAATATCATCATCGCCGAAGACAGAAAATTCGACAAGGACGATTTGTTGTTGTTCTTTATAAATTACATATATCCAATAATCTCACTTGAACTCTTGGACAAATCGGGTGGTGAGAGCGCATTCACCGATGTAAAAAAACTTAAAAGAGTAAAGATAAACATACAAGACATTTTCGTAAGTGAGAAAATGACGCATGTCAACATGCTAATAACGGACTTGGAAATATAAACAATAGAGAGATTGATTTTAGCAAAGAAGAAGGAAAAACAGTAATGAGATCTAAAAGTGATCTCATTACTTTTTACAAAAAAATTTTTCACATTAAAGAAATTAAAATTAAAAACAACTTTTGTTTTTTTTTGCTCTTTATATATATAAAAAAAAACTTTTTTTAAACAAATTATTAAAATACAAAATTTAAAATATACATTATTTGCAAGAATTCGTAAAAACAAAAAAAAACAAATAATCGATCATGTGGACAACAACACCTAAAAGATGCGAATTGAAATTGAAACGAGTCGAAACGAATAAGAAATTCGGTCATAAAATCTATAGATTACAACGACACGATCCCATCAAATTGAACGAGGTCGAGACGAAGGGCTTAGAGCACAAATACGACAAATATAAGATGCCTTTGAAATTGGACGAAGCCGCGCTCGATTTGATTTACGAGTACCAAAGCGATCTGCAGAACATCGTCATCGCCGAAGATAGAGAATTCGACAAGGACGATTTGTCGTTGCCCTATGGAAATTACATATTTCCAAACATCTCATTCGAACTTGTGGAGAAATTGGGTGGTAAGAGAGAGTTGACCGATGTAAAAAAACTCAAAAGAGTAAAGATAAACATTCAACACGTTTTCGAAAAAGGAGAAAACACGAGTGTCAACATGCTAATAACGGACTTGGAAATATAAACAACAGAGTGATTGATTTTTAGCGAAGAAAAATGAAAAAAAAAAGTAATAAGATCATCTTTAGATCTCATTACTTTTTTTTTTTTTGCTTTCCTTCTTCTTCACTATCACCATATATTATAATAACGTTTCCTTTTCTCTCAATTTTCAGCGTCGATTCTTCTTCTTTTTCTTTTTTTCTTTTTCTTTGTGATATGATACGTTTATAACAACATTTTTGTTTATCCGAATCATAATTATGAACGAATGTTGTGCATCTCTTGGTAACACTCGCATCATTACCATTCTCTTCAGAAAGTAGTGGTGACGGTGGAAAGCGTCTCATTCTCAACCGTCTATCCCGTGTTTTATCTATCTCTTTCATTAGTTCTTTCCTTAGATATCCATCATTAGCGTCTAACCATTTTTTTTTATTTTTTCGCTCTCTGTCTTGCGATGTTCGTCATTATCGTCAAATTGTTTCTCCACCTTTTCATCCAGGTGATAAATTTGTTTCTCCACCTTTTTACCCATTTTAAATATATTATTTTATACTTTCTATGATTTATATTTTATATAATTTTATATTATAATAACATATTCAAAATCGGTATATTCTTAAATGGCGAATTCTCACCGAGCAACAAACCCTTGCCGAGTCGCTCAACGTTCCGTCCACTCTTCAGATAGAGACCATTTCCTCTCAGACAGTTGCCACCTCTAACGGGTTCTAGATACAATCCTTTACCGCTGTCGTCTACGTGGATGCGACACATGGCTCCTCCCTTCTTCAAAAACAGTCCATGCCACCCATTAATTTCTCAACTGCCGAACTAGCGAGTCCCGTGAGAGCCCCCATGCCGAGAGTCTTTCCGAGAAAGGGTAGTGCCTTTGTGGCGAAGGGTAATGCTTTTGCGGCTATTCCTGCCAATAGCGGTAGGAAACCACCTTTCATTCTCAAATTGTATCTCAATTGAGCGGGACTCATTCTCACCGTCAACCCTCTTCCATCGCGAATCGCTTTCTCCATCCTTTTGATTTGACTTCTGGTCCAGGTGATCGAATCCTGACCGCCTCTCGTCAGATCTTCGTGAGTGAATTTGAATCTCACCGCCTCACCTCGAGTTGTTAACGCTCTCTTAAGTTTCTTCCTCTGTCCTGCGGATATGTTCAAGTTTTTAACCACGTATTCTGTCATAATTCTGTTTTTTTAAATATATTTACTTCAATTGTTTCTTGTTTAATAATTATATTAAAATAATTTTGTAAAATTAATATTGCGTTTATTTTATTTTTGTTATCTATATATATACACAATTTTTTTGCTTTTTTATTTCTCTTATGTGAAATCATATTGTCACTCTCGCTCCACGAAGATCTAACAGTTCACCATTTTGATCCGTCAATGTGGTTTTGAGACTATACAACGTGTCTAAAATCACTGGTAGATAAACTAAATTTCGAGGTCGCTCCATGATCTTATAACCCGGCAACACGTTTGGAAAGAAGGAATAGATCGTCGGTTGAGCGCTACCATTCACGTAGCTTCCAGCAATCACGTCCACGTTCACCAGAATGCTATTGACTGCGAGAATGTCGACCGTATTTTCAGATGCCGCGTGGCCTTGATACACCTTTCGATCGAATCCCAACATCTTGCCTATAGAATCGTCCATGTTGAAATCCACTCGAAAATTATCTTCCAAATCCAACATCGTCTGTAAGGTATTAGGATTGGGAGCGAGTCTGATCTTGTTGCTTCCCTTTCCATCCGTCTTCATTCGCGTCTGAATGTAATTGTTCAAATCGTCTATGTCGTAACTCCCTTTGGGAATTTGAATCTCCAACCAATCCACTCCGTCAGAATACTTGAACGAGTTATTCTTTTCGGTGACGTTGGGAAAGGAATAATAAGTCTCCAGATTCACCAATGCCATCTCGTATCTTTTCTCTCTATTCAATTCGATGGAAGGTTCGAATTTCGTAGCGAATCAAGTCGAATCGCCACTCACCACAATTTGAATGGATTGTTTTGCAGCCGTATTCTCGGCTATTCGTTCTAACAATTCTCCATGTTCGAACATTATATTTAATTTTATTTTTTTTATTCAAAACTAATTATTTGAAGATTTATTATTTTCTAAATTTTATTTTCACGCTCTATCTTATTATTATCATCAGAAACATAAAACTTGTCGAATCCGCACCGATATTTTCCACGATTAAATTCGCTTGTCAAATCGATCAGGACGAAATTGTAAAGTCCACCATCCCAAACCCTCTTGCAGAATCTCCTGAATTCCGCAGCGCTCATGTCATTTGCGATGTGATCGCCGTAGATGTGATTGAGATTCTTGAGATCTTGGCGAAAGAGACATAGAAAATTAGCGTTCTCCCTTATCGTCTGTCTGGGCAATCGAAAATAATTCTGCGACAGGTAGAAACAGTCCACGTTGCTGTGTCGACCCCTAACGTAATACGATTCGCATCGGTTCTGTCTCTCCAAAAGCAGAACGTCAAAAATCATGGGATTCTTATCTTCCGATTTCAGTTCTCTAGGATCCGGAACGTCGCTAGCGTTCTCATAAAATCGACACTTGTAGCTTCGCTCTTGTCGAATTCCTCCCTACTGTCAAAGATTCTGGCTATGACGTCCTTGGGCAATCTACGATCCATGCGCTCTCGAAGCAATCTGTATTCGGGTTGAAACAAGCTCTTGCCAAACACGAACAATCTGTCGTAATCCAACCAGTCGGGTCGGGACAACAGATTCATCAACAGATTGGTCTTTCCACAATTCGATTTTCCCACTATCAAACCTCTTATGCTTTTGGGAAAGAACTCATTATTCGACCTCTTGGTCGCGTCGTCGTTCCAAGACATATCTTTAATGTTCATCTTTGTTTTATTTTTTTTGTTTGTTATTTTAGATTCTTTTCAAACGTAAATTTTTTATGTTTTTCAAACTCTGTTTTTAATGTTATTATTTATTTATATCACACTGTCGAGAGTTCTCCTCAATCCAGACCCACTCGTCATTTTGGCTAAATCTTCTATGGGTACCACAGCATCCTTAAAATCTTTCCAACTTTTTGGCGTTCGCTCTAACGCAGCTCGCTTCGCCGGCGGACTGATCAACTTGTCGAGCAATGTGTCGGCTGCCCTCTTGCCAGCCACAGAAACTATCCTACCACTGGCTTCGGAGGCGGCTTTCTTACCAGCATCCAAAGCCGTCTTCTTACCGACCTCAAACGTGGTCGATGCGAGTTTTCTACCCGCATCGCTCGTGAACGCTCGCATTATAGAACCGTCTTGAACGTAAGTTCTGACGTATCCCCTGTTCTTTATCACCAACATATTTTATTTTTATAATATATTTTGTTTTTTCACTGGTAAATCGTTTTGTTGTTTTTAAATACTTTTATTATTCTAGTGTAAGAATTTACTGTTTTATTTTTGTTTGTTTGTTTGTTTCTCTCTACTTATTATATACACATCAATCCTTCAATTCGTTCATCAGCCTTTTATAGTGGTTTTTATTCAAAACCTTCTGTCTTAACAATTCGTCAGATATAGCAACTATCTGATTATCTAATCCTGTGTTACCAGCCCGTCTGCTCGCCATCAACAAACTCAATCTCTGAGACAGAGCGTCAGCATCGCTCGGAAGAAAAGTGGTTTTCACCCCTTTGCCAGTCACCGATTCGACGAACTTCTTGTTCATATCCCATATGGGTTTCACCACTTTCGTCCACTTGTAACCTCTGTTGGCTTTGGGTCTCGTCTCTCTGGCATCGTTATTTCTCTTCATGGCGTGAGTCTGAACCAGAATGTCACCGTAATTGTCGAAATCCTGATCCGTGTAATCGCCAGGCTTGTCGTAAAGGAGCAACCTGCGCAGTCCATCAGTCAATTTTGTTCGAACCCACGATCAATTCATCATCGTCAATTTCTACTTCTGTGTCTCCTACAAAAATCCTTCCCTCCGAATCCTTATAAAATCCATACGACTGATCTCTCTTACCGCCATCATCATCAGACGATGCGACGCTACTAGTGGTGATAGTCGAAGCTGTATCATCAGACTCGCTCTCTGTTTGAATTCCCGTGGGAACGTAATCCGGTGTAGATTGAACAGAATACCGATTTCCAAAACTAGGAGGCAACGAACCCATTCTCAAAGAACTCTCCTTTATGGGTCTCAATTCTCCTTCCTGCTTCGCTCTTGACCCTCCATCACGGGTTTAAATATTTTTGTGGCTTCGCGTTTGAGTTCCATCTCACCAAGACGTCTGCTCCTATCAGCTGACTATCAGCTGACTGAATCCCCTTCTTAGCACGCTCAAACTCTTCTAAAATTCGATCTCGATGTCTAAGATCCATCTGTAAAAACATCTTTCGTTTTGTTTTTATTATTTTCAAAATTAAATGTTTAATTATATTTTTATGTTTTAAGTAATAAAAATCTTTCCGACTTTAATATAATAAACTGACTGTTAATTGAATTGGTGAAGTTTAAGAATACGTTTAAACAGTACATGACAAACCGGTTTCTGATTTAACGCATTTTGACAGTAGTTTTTACATTTTGTCAAAAGATCTCCATTCACACATCAAACAACCATTCACTCATATCGAATTAAGAGAGAATCCCTTTGATGACTGTTAAACAGTTTCAACACACAAAAGAAAACTAATTTTAACGCTGAGAACTTATTTCATCTCTCTCTGATTGCTATCATGAATATATTAAAAATTTACCACTCAAAAACCTAATTGAGCGGAAAATGCGTTTTAAACATTCCACAAAGTGTTTGACTCTTCGAACAATATTCCCCAAAACTCAATTTCTATTCGTCTCATTCAAGACAAAACACAAATATCTATTACAGATCGGCTCTTTCAAACAATATCCTCCAAAACTCAATTTCTATCCGTCTCATCAAGACAAAACATGAATGTCTATAATACAGACCATATTCATAATCGACTCTTTTTGAACAAAAACCTCATTCAGTCATAACGATAACATGTGTTAGTTTTACTTCAGGAAGACGTGACAGCGGCTCGCAAATTTCTAAAACACCGACGACAACACTCTTCGTTCAAAACATTTCCATCAAGTGCTCATCGAGATCACCTCGCAATAACGTGCGCCAGTCTCACTTCGAGAAACGCGACAGTGGGTTTGAGAATTCAAACATCACCTCTTCACGCGAGTCGATTTCAGACCTAAAATCCGCAAGCGAGTTTCCCCCATTGGATTTAGTGTTAAAATCGTGTACGGACGCGGATTGTTAGAATCGGCGAGAGGATGATGTTAGAATTCTCAAAACGTTTTTTTGCTTGCAATTTTACACTGATTCCTATGGGGGAAACTCAATTGCCGATTTCAATCAAAACGGTACATGTACTGTACGTAAAATTTCATGCGTTTTCTGTCATTCTTGGATACAATCAGTGATGTTTGAATTCTCAAGGGATTCTAAAGCACCCTAAAAACGTTAAAAATCTTGTACATGTACACGATTTTAACACTAAATCCTATGGAGGTGTACATGTACACGTACACGTACATGTACGATGATGGTTGAACTCTCATTTATTACCTACTTACGTATTTGAATATAACACAATAGTGTTAAACTTTTTTGTTTAGAGTTGGCTGTTATAATATAAAATAATAGTATAATTCAGTAAAAATATAATATTGAATATATACTTAAAAAATATATATATATAACTAGAAAGACTTTCAGAAGCGAACAACACGCTCACATCGAATTATTTTGCAAATGTAGACGGACGACACGGATTACTATACGTTCACCTAGTTCCCAAGAGTTCAGCCCCCCCCCCCCCCCCACACACACACACTGAAAAATCCTATAGTAAATTATCGGCAGGGCAGTTGCTTATCTACGGAGGTGGGTGGCTTGGCACCCCTAACATTTTCACTGCCCCCCCCCCCCCCCCCCAATAAAACAGTTGCCAAATGCAACTTTCAAACAACATCGAGCCCCAGCAGAGTGATCTCCAATATAGGGGGTAAACATGCTACAAATGTCGTCTCGGGCTTAGAGCACTAATTTTTTCAAAATCGGACCGGGGTGGGTGGGGGGGGGGGGGTGATGGGTTAGTCCTAACTAAGATCCTGTAGTCGTTGTACCCTTCTCCTACTTCCCTTCGTAGAAGTAGGAGGAGGGGACAACAATCGGGTGGTCTTAATCTAGTTAGGACTAGGCGTGGCCCCCGGAACCTCACACAACTGCCTTTCAAATATCATACCCCCCCCCCCCGACTGGCTTGTGCACTCCTTTTATAAAATCCTGGCTACGCGCTTGCTCTCGGGAAAAACCCTTACAAAAAGCGTGTAGGTGGGAAGAAACACTAAACTTTGTACAGTACCGTATCGCGTTAACCCACAAAATATTTTTACAGAATTTAACTGATTCTTATTTAGTACCAATTCCAATTCCAAGTTAATTTTCTTTATTTTTTTTGAAATTCGTATAGCTGTATCTCTTCGGCTGGTGTCCATTCACTCCCAACCATTTGGTGGCTATTACTGTTAGTAAAAATATAAGTACAAATTTGGGCAGATTTGAAAAACAGCTGGGGGAAACAATTTTTAAAAGAAGTTCGAAGCATGTCAAGATGTCCGAAGATTTACCGAAATAAAGTTGACAAATTTAGATTTTACGGGATCTGCAGACGAGACGGCCACTGGACGGGGTTAATGTTGTGGTTGGAAATAATTGTTTTTTTTTTAATTTGAAACTTTTCGAAGCGTAACTAATGACTCGACAGGAAAATAACTGGTACAACGGTGCTGGGAAAAAAGTCCCGGCTTATATATTACCAGTTGAATAAACATTTTTGTAAAAGAGGCGATTCTGTAATGGATGTGTAATAAAGTTCGTTTCTTTAATATTTTGAGGATATAAAATTCGTGTTTTCGTCATACCCAATTTATGAACGAGACAAAGAATTTTCCGTTTTGCTGAGCATCTGGCGAGACAAAACGTAAAATTCAGAGACGAGTTTCATAAACAGAGTATGACCAAAACACGAATTTCAAATTCTGTTTATCATATGACACCACAGTTACCAAAACACATTTGTTAGATAGAAAAGAAGGGTTAAAGAATGGAATTTCACCCTGAACGTGAGAACCTGTCGATAAATTTCTCTCTGCGCTGGTCTTTGTTTAAAATACTTGTATATTTGGGCATTCGGCGAGAAAGTGTCTCAGCGGCCGTCTAAACCCCAAGCTGCACAACTTGCATTCTATGTCCCTATTCTTACCGATATCCCCCTATATAATGGCATTATTTCTGAATATCTTGACCTTAAGCATGTAGACAGGGGTGGGGACACAGGTTTATTTTATGCGGTGCAAGCATTTTTATGCCGTAGGCATATCGTGAAATATTAAAGCCTTTTAGTGGGAGAAAAGTGGGGGAGGTGCCCCTTTCGCGTCCCTAAGGCTTGAGGCATAGTTGTCAAAAACATCTCCATTGGAGGCCCAACTGTGGGCCTCCCCCGTAGAAATTTTTGAAAAATTTGCCCCATAAATGGCACTCTTTGAAGCCAGTTTGATGCTCAGAAGAATGTCAATTTCGCTAAGTGCGATGTGCATGAGTTTTAAAACCCCTGTCCCAATGTAATGACCAGCACGATTCATAAAATACACCCGATTCGAATTTTATTTTTTTTCCACTTTTACCCCCTGAGCATAGCTTGCGGTACCTCATTGGAACAAACTTGTTGACCTCGTCGCAGTAAGAAGCCATAAGCCATGTTTCTTGGGCAAACAATGAAACTTTTTAGTTGTTCGTGAATTTGTTTTTCCAAGTGCAGTCTTCTATTCATGTCAGGGGAAGGTTGGCGCACGAATGTTTCAAATACTTTATTTTTATTTTTTTATTTTTAGACCATCTATCTTTTGAACTAAACTCCAACTCGCCATTCCCTTCAACAATCCTCATATACTTTTCTTCCGTATTTACATACTGGTTAATAGAACAACTCCGACAATTGCATATAACATCCGTACATCACACATTTACCACACCTTTGTATAAACTTATATGTGGGTGATACAGGAATCTCTTTCAACTGGACGAAGAAAGATATGATCAGTCAGGGATTTATACAGCCGACCATCAGAGCACACGCGTTGTCGCGAAAAATTATCAGGGTCATAAATCGTTATTTAAGTATGATACTTAATTAATATAGTGCATTTTACACATTCTATCTTGATCATGACATTCGCTTACGAGAGGGTCATAATTTCTAATTTAGTATGATAGTAAAATAATTTAGTATGACACTTAAATAAGCGATGTATATTTTCTGCATCTTACCAGTTGAACCTACATCGTGCTATATGAAGTAAGTATGATACATAAATAGCTTATGTATGACCCCGCATCATAACCTTCTACCCGTGCCATGCTATTGCGTGCTGGGAGGTCATAATATCTAATTTAGTAAAAAAGATAATAATTAAGTATGATACTAAAATAATATAGTTTAGCCTTTAAATAATTTGGAATGATAATTAATTTAGAATGATACTTAATTATTTTAGCATCATACTATATTAATTATCATGCTTAATAACGATTTATGACCCTAATCGCACGTCATAATGAATAAGTATCTATCTTTTCACTTCTCTCATTTATCTCCGCAGTCCATGTTACGCCGTGCACTTTTCATCTTCATTTTAAGGTAACAGGCCAAATTGCAGTCCGATTCCTCTTCGACTTCATAAATTGGTACAGATCGTTCTATTGGCCAGGTAGTGTCATGCGTTACCTTGCCGTCTCTTGTTTCTCTCTCTGTCAACGTCGGACTGCTTGCTGCAAGGCGTACCTTCAGCTCTATACCAAGGATGGACGGATGTACCGTTTCTGGTATTGGACGACTTGGCATCGGCAAGACTTCTATTCTTGTCCTAAGGTTCTGAATGCAGAGAATCATTGAATAATTCAATTACTTTCTCTTAAACCGTTAAATGTTGGGTTTCATCGATAATGCATACAATCTTGTATTTACTGCGTTAATTCAACCCCTTGAACACTGGTAGTATTTCCCATACCAGTTCAGTGGCATCAGTTGGATGAGTCCAAATTCGTTATTTGGGGGAAGACCAATTAATATTTTAAACGCGCAGACTTGGGGCTGCACGTTGAAATATTGATTTATCTACCATACAAATTCACGAAGTTCCAACCATCTACATTATGATTTCAAGGCGCATCACGATCATGGATCGGGGGGGGGGGGGGGAGGAGGGAGGGGGGGGGGGGGTAACTCTTAACCCGCTGAGTATTTTAAAGATATTTTTCATCAAAGCAAGTCATGGCTGCTCCATAGCAGCCATGACTAGATTTGATGAAAAATTCATCTAACTCTAACTCAAACAATCCATTCAATTTACAGGATGGAAATTGGATTAAATATGCCCAGATTATACACATTTCAATGGCAAAAGAAATATTGTCCTGGGCAGGAATATCCTCCAGCAGCATACATGGGGTTAAACATCTAACATTTTTGTCCATCAAGCTAAATTTACAATCATAAAAACAGCCTTCAAACAAAATTAATAGGCGAATTTGCTTCTTAGAATCTGAACAGATGTACGTTATTTCTAATGGATGTATAACGGAATACGCAGTTTAAGCGTTTAATTTGCTCTAGCCCTCTCCCCACCCCCTACCCCAATTCTACATAATCATACCATTCAAACTTGAAATGGCAGAGTGCGATTATAAGCCTATTTTTCGTCAGTCACGTGTTCGGACACTTCCCATTCACTTGCAATCATGAAATTTGGCACACTCGTCGTCTGTGACCTCTCCCTGCATTTATTGAGCCACTTTTTCGATTTTCGACCCACTGACGGAATGAGCCCCCCCCCCCCCCCCCCAAAAAAAAAAAAAAAATAAAAAAAAAATAAAAAAATAAGAAAAAAAAACGTGTTTTCTCAATATTTTCATTTCGGGCTCATATTTAAGCATATACTACTCAAATTTTGTAAATATAATCTCTGCAAAATGCCAAATCTGAGAATGTGTTGACGCCATAGGAAACTATCAACGGTTAGGGCCGAAGTAGACCGTGACGTCATAGAGGGTCATAGGACAAAAAATTTACGTTTGTCCGATTATCATAAAACTTTAGTATGTTGTAGAGTTTGAAAAATAGCAGATAGCTTTTTTTCTTTTCAATTTACAGCCATTTTGATGGGTTTTTTTTTTACGTCATTTGAAATTTTAGCATTTTTTGGCAATTTTTTCCACTTTTCTTAAGCTACATCTATAAAATGTCAGATGCCACTTGCTAGAACAGAATGTCGCCCAGCTGTTATCCAAGGATTAATGTACTATCCCGAGTGCCTGGACATCTGTCAATTACAAGTTATTTTTTCTGATGTCAAATTATCTGTTTCACAACATTATATTAAATTCAAGATATAGGCCTAATGAGTGTAACGCTTGGCTAGAATATTCAAGATATACTTAGCTGTCACGCTTGGATGGAAATTCCAGATATACTTAGGGGTGACGCTTGGATGGAAACTCCAGATATACTTAGGGCTGACGCTTGGGCCGCTTGGCCAGGAATTCAAAATATACTGAAGCTTGGCTAGAAATTCTAGATACACTTAGGTGTAACCCTGGCTAGAAAGTAAAGATATACTTAGATGTAACCCTGGCTAGAAAGTCCAGATATACTCAGGTGTAACCCTGGCTAGAAAGTCAAGATATACTTAATAGGTGTAATCCTGGCTAGCGCTCTGAAAAATGACCCGTTCTTTTGGCCCCTTGAAACGATATCTCTCTCGTTTACCTAAAAAGTAGGGGCGTAACTGTGAGTGGGGGTGTGACACCCTCTCCCTCAATAATTTTCCAGTCGGGACATTTTCGTAAGGATTAAGTGTCTAAGATGTCAATTCTCTCAAACTAGTAATCGCGTACTTTCTTCACCCAATGTAACGACCAAAACCGGCCAGCGCTGTTTACAAAAATATTTTCACCATTCAATTTTCATTATTTTTGTCTTTTTGTCTCAAAAACATAGGTTATGACCCCTCTTTAGAACGAGCTCGTTGAGGCCTACATTTGGGGACTCGTCCGATCCTCAGCAGTAAGTGACAATGCGGGTGTTTCGACCGCTCTGAGGGAGGAACCTGGGTGAGATTAACATATGTGAATCTCTAAAGAAGGGTAGAGTAGTGTAGCGATCGACGTATAAAGGCCATTTACCAACCAGACTGGTTGGTCCGGATCTCTTAGTCTCATAGTAAATCGGTCACTTTGTGTGCTAGAGGTCGACGGTTCGAACCCCGGCTCCCGCACCTATCTCTCATGCAGGGGCGGCGGAACAATTTTCAAAGTGTGTGTGTGGGGGGGGGGGGGGGGGCTGGATCGGGCGAGGATGGTCGCCGGTATGAAAAATTTAAATTCCAGGGCCCCAAACCCCCATTTCCATGCATCTGAGTGGATATTTTGAGATTTTTTAGGAGTTGTATTTGAAAGATTTCACACTTTGAGAGCAGTTAAAAAACGTCGGTAAAGCAAACAGGTGAGGTCGTCACGACGGAAACTGAAAAATAGACCACACCTGTATTCTTTACCAGACGTTTACAGCAATTATACTGTCTGTGTATTATCTTGTCTGGGGTGGATTTGGTTCTTGTATGTCTGTAAGATTACGATCTATTTCAGTTAACCGATTTGTTAACAGACTGTATACATTTTAGCGTTTGCTGACACTTACTGCAAAAAATGATCCGAAATCCACCGAAACTGAACCAGTACGAGAGAAACAAAGCTGGCGAAAATATGGGGGATCCGCCCCTTGTTTCACCAGTCATTGGATGTGTTAAAATATATGCATACAAAAAAACATGGCCCGGCAAAAATGTGGAGGGGCTGAAGCCCCCCCCCCCCCGGTTCCGCCGCCCCTGTCCTGTTACAATTCCAACTGCACCATGAAGGCATGCCTTCACGATGTAATAGAACAATTAGTCAGTCAGGACTTGAGCCATCACAGTCTGGATATTTCATGTTTACACTCAACTCATTTTGGTTTTGATGTTCCTTTCCCTGTTTACCTCAACGGTTGCCTGCAGATCTTCAGCTTCACACACATCATCCAGAACAGTCTTTACTCTATCATCTGTGTTTCTTATTGATTTTCGTGGAAGGTCTTCTGGCCAAACCTCGGGTTTCCACATTGATCTGTCTGAACGAGAAGCAAATAAGTAACATTCGTCGAGTTTCTCATTGTTGATATTTTCACCCCTCTTCTCCATCACAGTCTAGATACTACATACAGATACTAACAAATAACCAATTAAAATTTATGTTGATAATTAGAAAATGCACGTGAATATTGAAAATATTGCTAGACACTCCTCTATTATGATGTCACACACGAGATTACCACTGTGACGTCGTGGCTCAAGGCAGCTATGTCACTAAGGTTCCGCTCTGCAGTTTCGTTTCGTAAAAAAATCGTCAAAAAAAATCGTTAAAAAGAAAAGAAAATCGTCAGAGAAATGGTCATGGAGGATGGTAACCTCAATTGGTGAGAGGGGGTCAAATCAAAGAGGTCTTTGGGTGGCCTGCGTGATAAAGAAAAGCCTGGTTTTGAAGAGTACCTTGAAGGCATCTTTGGGAGGTCACTGTTGTTCAAGCAGAGTTCGCGGTCCCTGGAGCCGAGGGGAAAATTGGGAAAAACAGTGAAAAGGAGTGCCAAATATGTAATTTGGGCGTGGTGGATACCCTGGAACACTTTCTTCTAGAATGCCCCAAATACCAGTCTAAAAGGATAAGATTCATTCGGAGTATAATGGGGAAGTGGGATGGGAGAATGAAGGACATGTGGTTGGTGAGAGACTCAAAGGAGAGGGTTAATATGCTAATCGGAGAGATTGGGAAGAATCGGGCAAGGGATTTCATCAAGCAGTTCGTCTCCGAGTGCTGGGAGGAGAGAAGAAGCGTGGGAATCGGGAGGCAGTTGGGAGTACAGGGGTAACCAAGGCCTTCTCACCAAATCAGCGGCCGGCCAAAATGTTATTATTATTGTTACTATTACACAGGGTTGAAATTCGAAACATAGGGCTATTCTAAACATAAGGCATATGTTGAAACTAATGTCATGTAAATTGGAGATATATTTAAGTATCAGATATATGATTACATTAGGCTATTTATTGAACAAGAGAATTTGTTTTGGCCACAGAGTTGAAGCCGAAAGCATGGGGTAAATTGCCGGAGAAATTATAGGAAACAGTGGCTTCGAAAAATTGGCTATTTTTTAAAATGTCAATTTTACACTAAGTTATTATCAGGAATGTAACTAAAAATGAGACGGAAACATAGAACTTTTTCACATTTTAGAAACAGGGAGTTATATGCTCCAGGGTTAGGTAAATGGGAGTAGTGGGACATTTCTGCTTTTGGGACTGCTGGGTGGCTGAAAATGACTGGTATCGGTATTTTTTCATGCTATTTTGCAGGTTGAAGTCTTGCATTTATTTATAAATTATTTCACCCACATTCAGATTGTTTATTTCTACTTAGTCAGATAGTGTTATATGTTTGTAGTGGATTTGGGAAATGTAATACATGTTATGGGTAAGATAACTATAAAGTTAACCCCTTACCTAACATGAAAAGCAGACGACTCTTGGAAACAAAATTCTTGAATAACTAATTTTCTTCATTTTTTGTCTCAAAAACATAGGTTATGACCCCTCATTGGAACGAGTTCGACGAGCTCGTTCCAAAGAGGGGTCATAACCTATGTTTTTGAGACAAAAAATGAAAAGATATTGAAAATTAATTGGCGATTTTTGTGAATAGCGCTGGCCGGTTTTGGCCGTTACATTGGGTAAAGGGTTAAAGAATATTCGCATCTGAAGAGAGTGTATGGCATGTCATTTTTGGAAATGCCTGGAAAACTGAAGGGAACCTAAACGTTCCTCTCTGCCATTTCCATCTTCTGGCATGATGATTCTGAGCCCAAGCTGACTATAACAGTGTAGGCCACATATTGAAGCGCTGGCAGTTGACGGGTTCTATGGCATCAACCACATCTCTGGTATCATAAGTGTATTGGGTCGTACCAAATCATGGGCGGCTCCAAAGGGCGTACTATTTTTGTAATTCTATTTTTACAATCACTGAGACCAAGGCACACGGTATTGTCCACGACAACACGTGGATGTCATTGTATGATCGTGGCTACTTTTTAATACCGTACCCTTTGCATACAGCTACGGCTCCTGTGTGGGTCTCCCCTGTATTGGTTTCCGACGACGAGAGGGGGTACGATCGACTCCAAATCGGCGCTCCAGTTCCATGATTGAAATTTGGCGTCCCAAGCCCAAAATCCTGGATCCGACTCTGCCATGCAATTATACTTTGTTATGCAGTGGCGGCAGCACCTCATTTCTAGTGGGAGCGTCGCCCACGGCCCTTGGATTGCGAGCACAGAAAAGACTTAGTGATCTTTTGATATAAAAATAAAACAACCCAAACCAACTCCAAAAAAGCCAAATATCTCAACATTAGGACCCGAACAAACAGACCGCTGCTTAAAATAAATCTGTCTTGCATACAACGATTAATGTATGGAAGCAGGCCTATTTCCACACATTAATCGTCCGAATGAATATTTTGCTCTTTAAAATATTTTAAAGTTACGTGTGTTTTTTGTACATGCAGCTCATCGATGAGCTTGGGGCAGGCAGCATTAATATTTATGAGGTTTCCACAACCAGGGCGTCATTATATCGGGGGAGGGGACTCATCCACTCGTTGCAGGAGCGTCACTACAGGGGTTGGGTTGCACCCCCCCCCCTCCTCCCACACACACCCCAGCACACACACCTAAAGCTCCACTACTAAGAAGAACGTCGGTTCTCGGGGAATGCCAAGCATTACTGCAGTAAAACTCTCTTTTGAGGATCACTATAGTTTTATTAATCCGTCATTTCCTGTCATGACAAAGTATCTGAATTATTGAAAAGCTCTGCCTTCATTGGAATTATGGATTAACCAGTAGGATTTTAAATTCACCTATGCATCTTCCGTTTTTCAAGAGACTCTAAATTTGTCTTGGGCATTGGCCATTTCGAGGTATCGACTGTGCAGACTAGCTCACAGTATGACATTGTGTTAAGTTATTTTACATGGGGTTATCTTGAACATGAACAAGGACATGGCAGGAATAAATTACTGGACCCTTGAATCCCTTATTAGGCTACGAGATATGCATTATGGACATCCCAACAAGACACTTGCCTCGATTTCCTTCAGCTTCTGCTTGCATTTGATGGAAATCATCAATTAGAGTGAGGGATCAGAGAGGGGGTGATCTGCCAAGCACGGCGATCTATGGTCACCACTGCCAACAGAAGGCCACATTCATTATTTGTGAGCAGACCAATTAATATTTTCAACGTGCAGCCTCAGGGCTGCACGTTGAAAATATTGATTGGTCTTCCCCACACATTCACTTACCAGCAGCTGCTATCATACTTAATGAATTTATAAAGTAGCATGTTCATGGGCCGGAAAAGCGGCCTCTCGTTTTCAAAGGGCTAATCATATAACTTTGAAACCGTCCTTTGAAATATAACGCTCCATTTGGAGTTTTCTATTTTTATTCAATAAAATCTTGAAAATCAATGTGGTCATATATGTATAGGTGATGTGTAGTGGCCATAGGGTTGTGTATGTTGTCGGAAAATGCCGTTCGGGTACCTATAATTGGTGAAAGAAAGTGTGTGTGTATGGGGGGGGGGGGGGGCACGTGCGTGCCCCCGGGCTCCGCCGCCCCTGCATCTACTGAATATAACACTGGAGACTTACCGTTTCCACCACGTTAAAAGTGTGTGTGTCCAACGTAAGTGGGTCGTCCAACGTAACTTTGGACATTTTTTTGAAAATTTTCACAATGCCCTAAATACGAATTAAGGGGTCGTCCAACCTAACTTTGGTCAATTTTTTGACATTTTTCCCAATGCCTCAGAAACAGATAAGAGAAGCAAGGAAAGGCAAATTATATATCAAAATAATGAGTAAAGTGAATAGAAAAGATACATGTAATTTTTTTCAGGAAAAAAAGTGAATTTTATGATTTTGAAAAAGATTAATTTGCCAATGGCATAAGTAACGAACCGGTAAAACCACAAAAAAAATCGGTAATTCGAAAGCCTTGTCCTCAATATGATGATAACATACTACAGACTCGGAGAAAGCATTTTTTTGACACACTCTGGTGGGTTTTGATGTTTGAATGTAATAACACCAACACAAATTTTGGATGTTCCGGATGTGGCCATGTTTCAATGATGTTTATTCCGGTCATGTGATTACGATGTGGTTCATGCAGAAATACTCAATTTGGGCAATCGTAAGAATGCAAGGACGTGATCACGGCCTTTATTTGTTCGAGACAATGTATGAGGGGATTTGCAAACAGATGACAGCAAATACTTGAGCTGTTAATGTCACAACTGCAAAATATGGTTCGAAATTCCCCCTCGTGTTGACATGCCGTCTAAACATTTTTGTTGACAAAAAATCTGAATTATTGCGCACTGGAAAGACAACATGAACCACTTGTAAAAAAAATAACCGAGTGTATAAAATCGGGATCAAACACATAAAATAAGGCAATATTTATAATAAGGTAAGCAGAATGCTACAGAAATCACTTTTTCACGAAGTATATTCCAAGTGACCTGGAACTATATTGAGCGTGTTGATTTCCCCGATGTTGTGAAGTTACTTACTTCACAGTTACCATGGATTTTCGACGGGCTGTCTTTGATGTCTGCAAAAGACCGATTGAAGATTGATTGAAAATGATGCATTCGCGCTTTTAAATAAGGTGCGCTTGGACGATGCTGAGAATTCAGTTTTTTCTTGCAACCAACCATACTAACACAAGCGTCGATCAGTGTCTTTTGTGATCGTTTTACACTGACAAATGTGACAAATCTCCTTCACCGGAAACCATTCCCCAATTTGCATATCACAATAAACATAACCGCTGTCACTGAGTGTCAGCGTGGCCGTGTGGTCAAAACCGAAACGAATTATCGAATGCACGGTCAATATTAGCTGCAATTGGCTTTTAAACAAATGAAATACACGAATTTTTCGCAATTTCTTCATTGTTCATACCGAGTTACTTTTTAACCAGACCACATGCGTTCAGTTTCGTTTGTCGGCATCAAACTGATATTGTTTGTGGTAATTAAATAGTACGAGAAGGCGAAGGAAGCCAAATATTTTCCATCATCTATTACTTAATTAAAATTGATAATTTCTTTTATTTTACTGGAATTATGAATTGATAAGGTGGGTGTGTTGCGATTATTATGCCCCAGACCTGTAAGTTGTAAAATCAAAGGTGCATCTAATGCCGTGCAGTGGTGACCTCTGTACTCTTTGTCTTACCCATTTATCATTAGTTACATGTACCAACATTCTCCCCTGTATCTCAACCATTGTTACTCCAATTTGAAGGTTATTTGGTGTTGTGATCGAGCATCATGGGGAAACAATGCCTGTGTAGCTGCTGTAGCATGTGTTTCTTCCCACATTTTTTCAGAGTTGTGGTACTTTTTCACTCTTTTGAGTTAGAAAATTTTGTTTATAACTAGTTGAGTTGTTACAATTTGTTGCAAAGTGCCTGCTAAAACCCTCAAT
This sequence comes from Pictodentalium vernedei, assembly GCA_031216915.1. Lineage (NCBI taxonomy): Eukaryota > Metazoa > Mollusca > Scaphopoda > Dentaliida > Dentaliidae > Pictodentalium > Pictodentalium vernedei. The sequence goes on from CM062295.1 coordinate 499,013,206, forward strand.
TGTATTACTACAGAATTTTCTGGTGAAGATTTTGTTCCTATTACTTATCAAGCAACAACCTAATGAATATTCTGTATAAAGTCACCAATCTGATGTTTGACACTTTTATCGGAGCTGTTATGAAGGCTTATGAAACTCAAAATGTTGATTATGGCAGGATTTTTCTATTCATCCATTAATCGACAAATTAAGTGTTATAGTTGGAAGTACGGTAAGAAGCATGAAAGGTCCAGAACTAAGAGTCTAAAAAGAATGTTTTGCAATGTAACATGATTTTTGCAGATACACTTATTTGGAGGGTTACCTGTCTGATAGTGTTTGGAACATGTGTGGCCAGGATCTTCAAAAAGAAAAAAAGAGTTAAACTTTGAGAAAAAGGCAAATGCCTTGAGTGCCGGAGGTAGCATCATACAAGGAAGAGAGCCCCCCTCCCCCCCCCCCCCCCCCCCCTGGGAATTTTTTTGTGTCAAATGGAACTCACTTGTCATCTTTTGGGGATTGCTTGGTGTACTGCGTTCTTGAAAAAAAATATGTGAGACCCTCTGGATGTGCCCTTCTGATCTCAATATGCCAATAAGCCTTCTTGGGGAAAGTACATGCAATAATGGTTATGTAAGGTTGATTTGATGTGTTTTGAATAACAATGTACTTTTAAGTACATTAGATGGTTTATTGCAGTGACAGGTTACAGTTACCCTTATTTCTTCTCCAACAGATATCACGAGAGTATTGGTGTCCAAGAGTAAACAAGGCTATTATACTTATTGATAAACCAGCCAAATTGAACAATTTAATCACTATCAAATTGATGCATGGGATAAAAGGGGTTACAGTGCAAGGGGTTTGTAAATATATTTATTCAACTACAATGTATGACTTTGCAGTGCATTGTACATAGGAGAATATCATAGTTTCTTTCCAAACCACCACAGTAACACATACATCTTTATGTTGGGAGACACTCTTTTGTTCTTCCATACTTCTTCTGCTGGACTCCTTCAATTTGACCTTTGTTGAACTCCCCAAATCAAAACATAAACAAAAGAAAATGTCTGCCTTCAATCAGTGAGCACTCCACTTATAACATTTGGTCTCAATCTTTATTACTTTCATGAATTAGGAAAAGATTTCTTCGAGTATGTACTTCAATGTTTATAGAATACAGCTGTTATTTTATTTTGATGTATTTCATTGTAAAAATTTTGTTCTCTTACTTATGCCACGGCAGACTTTCAGGTGGTGCTATTTACACATGGCAGCAGTTCCATGGCAAATTTCAGTTTCCACATGTTCTGTTTCATTCCAAGCATTTTGGTATATAATTTATTGGGGTTATTCATTTTGGGACTTTTTTAGACTTGAAAGAAAATTACATGAAATTTGACCAAAGTTAGGTTGGACGTCCCCTTAAAGCGGTGAATAACGACATATTATATACCAAAATAACGACAAAACGGTATACAAAACCCGAATTTATCCACTTTTTGAAATTAAAACTTTTTTTTTTTGCTTTTGATGACAAAGAAATTGCCAGCCGCATAAGTAACCGTCAGGATTAACAAGGAATAGATCGGTAATTCGAATGTCTGAGTTGTAAATAAAAGACCTCACACTCCATACTCGGAGAAAGCATTTTTATCATTTCATCACCAACGTGGTGAGAACGCTCAGGGGAAAATGCTGACCACAAACGCTTGATTCTGTTCGGGCGACACGTTTGTTATGATCACGTGGGTTTTGGGGCAAAGTTGGGAAAGGATTTGACTTCCCACGATATGAAATCTTCAAACATTTCACTGCTGTTTTTGTATCTGGCTGGCGATTAGTCTTTGTAAGACTGTGACCCGGGGCCCTCCTGGCCCTCACAGTCTTTGAGAGACCCGTTCAAATCTAGTCTGACTAAAAATGAAAGAAACTGACCGCATTTGGGTCGACTCAGTTCACACTTCATATCGAAGACACAAATCACATAATCAACATTCTACTTGTCGTACTCAGCCCAAATATAATTTATTTACGTGTCTGCATCATTTTTTAACGCAAACACAACATCAAATTCAGGAAATGTTGAAAAATATCCGTCTTCACGACGTCAAAAAACACCGATTTCAAAGATATACAAATTGTACTACACATGCGCACAGTATCTGTGCGCATGCGTAGTACAATTTGTTTATCTTTGAAACTTGATGTTATTTTACGTGTTGAAGTCGGATATTTTTCAACATTTCTTGAATTTGATGCTGTGTTTGCGTTAAAAAATGATGCAGACACATAAATAAATTATATTTGGGCTGAGTACGACAAGTAGAATGTTGATTATGTGATTTGTGTCTTCGATATGAAGCGTGAACTGAGTCGACCCAAATGCGGTCAGTTTCTTTCATTTTTAGTCAGACTAGATTTGAACGGGTCTCTCAAAGACTGTGAGGGCCAGGAGGGCCCCGGGTCACAGTCTTACAAAGACTAGCTGGCGATGTAATGTACAACTCACGACACCTTAATAGGAAAATGCTGTTCACCAAATATAGCGAAATGTCGTACCATCGTAAATTTAAATATCTCCCTCGCACAACCGCATTGTATGTAAGACGGATCAACGTCGATTTTGAGCGCTGTTAGCAACAGAAGGTTGCGAAAATCTGCGCGTGTTGACACTGTGTGGACAGAAATAGAAAAAATTCGCTAGGCGGACTAAAATTCACACGAATTACCGAAATGAGACAACAACGTCTCATGAGTGTTTAGATAAATGAATTTAATAACCAACACAATTCCAATATTGTTCAGGCCGGTAACCATCCACCTATAAAATTAGTATTGGTAAGCAGATCAGTTATTAATGTTCTTAAATCTCTCGAGAAAACAACAGCCAAGCGTCCCCAAACAGCAACCATGGAAGGCCGATAGTTCCAAAACAAATGAAGAATACCAAATCATGTACACAAATGAATTGGAAGCCAGGATTTCTAACTAAGTGAACCGATTGGTGAAAGTATTCTGCACGCAGGACAGGCCATTTTTTGTTTTTTTGGCCACGGCCACGCTTGAACATTCAAACGACGCTCTTGGCAGCTGTCATTGCTCATGCAACCCCAGAAATGGACGCATATAATACTAAATGAGGAAGTGTGACAGTTTACCCTTTTTGGTGTATAAATCTCATTGTATTTTACCCATTTGATACAGATCTCACGCAAAATGGCAAGGGGGGGGGGGGGGGTTAGGTTGTATGGTCACAGCACACTCACAAAAGCCATGTTGGACATTCTTCATTTTTCACTGATGCACTCTCTCATGACTCCATACTTATTCTTCGGAACTTTGTGGATTTGACCCTTGGTGAACTTCATAAAAGGTAAACAAACACAAGAAAAATGGCAGCCATTTTGAAATATAGGCATCCTAAATTACAATTGGGCTCGTGATCCGTTCCTTGCAAGAATGATAAAAAGATTTCTCCGAGTCTGTACCAGAAGGATTGCAGAATTTAACTATTCAATAAATTTAAGGTATTTTATTGTATAAAATCTGATATCTTACTTATGCCATAGCAGGCTTTCAGGCAGTGCTTTCTGCCACATGGTAACGGTTCCATGGCAAATATTAGTTTCCACAAAATCTATGTTTCATTCCCAACAAATTGATATATAATTTATTGGAGTTATTCCTTTCTGACCTTTCTGGACTGCGGAGAAAATTACCTGAAATTTGACCAAATTTACGTTGGACACCCCCTTAATGCAGTGGAAACATGACACTTTCAGTGTTCATATTTATTTATTTATTTATTTATTGATGTTTAAGGTCACATATTTATGCACAATGGCTAATCATGACCGTGACAGTTTTACGGGTGGAGGAAGCCGGAGTACCCGGAGAGAACCACCGAGCAACGACGAGCAGCTGCCAGCTCCCCAACATCGTAACTCCGCACTGCAGCACAGGCAGGGTTAGATTGGTTGAAGACATGCGTACCATCGACGTGCAGTACGCCTTACTACACGGCGTCATCGTGCCCCCACATGGGCAATTGGAGTGAAGTGTCTTGCCCAAGGACACAACGCGGTTGCCGCAGGTGGGATTCGAACCGAGGACCTCTCGGCTTGCAGCTTTCAGTGTTCAAAAATGGACTCGATTGCAGCGGTTTCTTCAAAGAACAATTCATCCCACTCTCTACTCTGAGCACTATAGAAAAAAAATGCATGCCGTCCCTTGAGTGCAACAAGGCACACATGCAAAAACCATGTATTCCATTGGAAGGCTTCGTACGAGTCACAGAGAAACCGGAAATTCATAATGCACGCGACAACCGTTACTTATTCCCAGTTCCTTATTCGACATTCGTTATCAACCGATTTCATCGATTGATAACGAATGTCCAATAAGGAACTGGGAATAAGAAACGGTTGCAGGCCCCCAAATCCATTGCCTGCTTCGCAGCCAAGCTTGCATCATGCACTCAAAAACATGAGGATATTCTGTGCTTACAACATTATGGAATGCTAAATATATTATACTACTCAAAGTTTGCTAAGCACCAAATGTTTGACACATCATTGTGAAATTTACTTGTGACATATTTGCGATATTTTCGGTGGATATGATTGAGGAATGTATTGAGATGGTCCCCAGTGTTTACATTGGCCCTCTTGACAGGCAGACTTTTCGTGACAGTCATGGAAAGCATGTACCCCTTGATTTTCATGTTTCCGTGTACTGTCTACATGTACATGACGTGTAGGGTATTCAATCTTCATTTCAACACAAACCCTCGTGATTTAATGATTGAATATGGCAAATGCAAATGTAAGAAGACATTTGTCTAAAGCAGAAATGTGGCGGGCTGTAGGGATGGTGGAGCAAGGGGCTACCCACCGTGAGGTTGGTGAAGCCCTTGGTGTGTACTATACGGTGAACACCAGAACCTGGGCAAGATTTCAGCAGTATGGCACACCAGTGAGACGGCATGGTGGTGGCAGAGACAGGGCAACATCTGCAGCTGAAAACCGGTTTTTGATCATTCAGGCCCGTAGGAACAGCTTTGCCACAGCAACCCAGCTTCGCAGTGACATTCAGAATGCACCCGGGATAACTTTTCGATGCAGACTATCCGGGCAAGGTTGCACGAAGGTGGTCTCCGATCGCGAAGACCATGTATACGCATTCCGCTGTCCAGAACCACCGTCAGGCACGGCATGAATAGGCTATGGACCACGTTGGATGGACCAGAGAAGACTGGCGACCTGTCCTTTTTACAGATGAGTCAAGGTACTGCCTCGACCACTCAGATAGGCGTTCTAGGGTATGGGGAAGACCAGGAGAGCGATTCCATGCAGCGTGGTATATTGACTACACAGCGGTATATTGATGAGATCATGGATATCCACGTCAGATTGTATGCAGGCGCAGTGGTGATAGATTCATTCTGATTGACGATAATGCCCGTCCTCATGTTGCTCATGCTGTCGGGGAGTACCGACAGAGGGAGGGGATTGAGTGTATGGACTGGGCAGCAAGATCCCCTGACCTCAATGCAATCGAACCAGCAAGATCCCCTGACCTCAATCCAATCGAACATGTCTGGAATGAGCTGCAGCTTGCAATTTCAGCCCGTCCAGTCCAGCCAAGGAGTGTTCAGGAGCTTGGTGTCATGCTGGTCCAAGAGTGGAACAACATCCCACAAAGGACCATCAGGAACATGATTGGGAGCACGAGAAGGCGCTGTCGAGCTGTAATTAACAGTGATGGGTCTCATACTTGATATTGAACCCATACCAGTTCGCTTCGTCAACTTTTTGGCAAATTGAAAAATTTCCTCTTTTACCAATAATATCCATTTTTCATGGTTATCGTATTCAAAAGCTAAAAAATAATGTCAAATACAAATAAAATCTTAATTACTGTACTTAAATCATTAAAAATATAATTAAATGAAATTGTCAATGACACTGTAGTTCAACTTGACAAACTTGAACTTGGTAAGTTATAAATGAAATGGCAAAATTGAAGATCATTGGTACCAATGTTATTTGATGAAATTTCAACATAACAGCATTGTGTGTGCACAACGTCAAAGTAATCCATGCATTTTTAAATGTAAACTGTAAGACTGGCTAAAGGAAGAATGTTGAAACACAAATGCAGAAAGTTCAGAGGTTATTGTAAATGGCAACTTTTTTCACAGAAATGAATGCTAATCAACAGTTCTTATCTAAAGGTCTCGCCTAATGAGCACACCAAGTTAAAACACAATCCTTTGATAAATGTTGCCTGTAGGCCATGTCAAAGAACAATGTTGATGCACAAATGCAATAAATTCAAAGATTGTTGCTAACAGCAACAGTTTTTGATGGAAATGAAAAGAAAATCAATAGCTCCTATCTTTGTCACCCTGCATAAGCATACACAGTTTCAAAACAACCTGATAATGAATGAGCCCTCTGAGGCATGGCAAAGGAAGATGTTAATGCACAAATGCACTAAGTAGAGGGTCATTGCTTGTGGCAATGTTTTTTTTTTATGGAAATTCATAAATATACCCTGCAGAGAGTGCAAAAGTGATAAGTTGATGCACAAATGCTGTAAGTTCAAGGGCTGGTAATAACGACAATAATTTTTATGGAAATGAAAAAAAGCAATAGCTCACATCTAGAGGTCACCCTGAACATACATGCCAAGTTTCAAAGTGATCCGATCATAAATGTGACCTGAAGGGTGTGTTAAATGGGATATTGAGGTCTGACTAAACTGAGTTCATAGGTCAGCGGCAACATGTTTTGACAGAAATGGAAGAAAATCGACAGCTCCCATATAGATGTCACCCCACACAAGCACACCAAGGTTGCAAGCGATCCAATCATAAATGTGCCCTGCAGGGTGTGTCAAAGGGAAATATTGATGCTTAACTGCACTAAGTTTTTACTAAGTTCACCGAAGGTCATTGCCAGTGGCAACATTTTTTGACGGAAATCTAAGAAAATCGATAGCTCCCATCTAGAGGAAACCCCAAACAAGCATACAATGTTTCAAACCGATCTGATCATAAATGTGCCCTGTAGGGCATGCCAAAGGAATATAGTGATGCCTGACTAAACTAAGTTCTAAGAGCGTTGGCTGCGGCAACATTTTTTGACGGAAATGGAAGAAAATCGATAGCTCCCATCTAGAAGTCACCCAAAACAAGCCTGCCAGGTTTCAAAGCAATCCGATCATAAATGTGCCCTGTAAGGTGTGCCAAAGGAAAATATTGAGGTCTGACTAAACTAAGTTCTAAGAACGTTGGCCGCGGCAATATTTTTTGACGGAAATGGAAGATTATTTATTTATTTATTTATTGGTGTTTAAGGTCACATATTTATGCACAATGGCTAATCATGACCGTGACAGTTTTACAGATGGAGGAAGCCGGAGTACCCGGAGAGAACCACCGAGCAACGGCGAGCAAATGTCAGCTCCCCAACATACTAACTCCACACAAGCAGGGTTAGCATTGGTTGAAGACAAGTGCACCATCGACGTGCAGTACGCCTTAGTACACAACGCCACCGTGCCCCCACGCGGACAATGGAGATGAAGTGTCTTGCCCAAGGCCACAACGCGGTTGCCGTAGGTGGGATTCGAACCGAGGACCTCTCGGCTTGCATCCTGCACCTCTACCTACTGAGCCACCGCGCTCCCGACGGAAATGGAACAAAATCGATAGCTCCCATCTAGAGGTCACCCCAAACAAGCATAACAAGTTTCAAAGCGATCTGATCATAAATGCGACCTGTGAGGTGTGCCAAAGGAAATTGTGGACGTACGTACGTACACCGACGGACGAGAAGTGATGGCAATAGCTCAGCTTGACTTTGTCAAGTTGCACTAATAAAAAATATATACACTTTTCATTACAATATTTCAACTAAAACGTAAAACAGGTAGTTGGATATACTTGGTGCTTAGCAAATTTGAGTAGTATATATAGATAATTACGTCATGACTACAGTGGGAATTTTACGAACAAGGCGGAAATCGAAGGAGATGGACCATCGTGTTATTGTTGTCACGTCGTGTCGGCATTCGTGCAGTAAGCAGTTGAACAACAAGAGGGATGTTACATCCCAACGCTCACCTACATTCGCACTTGATAATGTCGTTCCATGTAACATGCCTAATATTTAGTTAATATAAATCATTAACTACGCATCAAATGATTAATGTGGTTTATGTGATGGCTTTGGAAAGTCTATATTTCTGCATTTATTATATATCAATTCAACATAGAATCATTGGATACATCTTTTAGAAATGTTTATGATTAAGAATATGAACCGTGAGGCCAGATATTAAATCATAAATAAGAATTAGGAAAGGCTTTCATAAATCACTGAAATTTTAATTGAAGTACATTCATTGGTTAAAGAGGAGTTGCGGAAAAACATTCGTTCAAGAAAGTGACTATAAGTCCCAACAAAAATACATCACATCAACAACTAAAATAAGCCTTAATGTTACTAGTAACAAGTATGAGAAAGTATTAAATAATAAAAAAAAAAGTTTAAAAAATTTTTTTTTTAAAGAAAGTGAATATAAGTCCCAAAAATCCCCGTCAAATTCCTCAAATATGCATGTAATAAGGGCGCAACGTTACCGCAATGTAGTTCAGTAACCCATGCGTACAATATCAATTGCCTGGAAAGACACATAGAAACAGAACTCACCTTAACACCTCACCTTAACACAAACTTTTAGAACTTAAAATTGAGTAAGTCAGACAAAAACGTGAACATTGTGACTGAAAAAAGGAAAGGAATCAGTTAAATTTCTGCATACAGTAGGGTTAATACCTACAGTTGTTATTGAAATGAGAAAATAAACAGTAATTAGAGGTGAAGGCACCACAATCTGCACAAAAGCTGACTTTAACGCAAATTCTTACAACACCTAAACGCTAATTCTTACAACAAGTTTTGGCAGAAAATCAGCCTCAAATCCCTCAAATATGCATGTAATGAGGGTTAAATATTACTGCAATGGAGTCCAGTAACCCAAGTGCAGAATATTAATCGCCTGGAAAGACACATAGAAACACAACTCACCTAAACACAAAGTTTACAAAGTTTTACAACTTAAAATTTACTAAGTCCGAGAAAAACATGAAAATTTTGACTGAAAAAAAAAAGATAATTTCCGTTAAATTTCTGCATACAGTAGGGTTAATACCTACAGTTGTTATTGAAATATGAAAATCAACAGTAATGAGAAGTTAAAGCAGCACAATCTGCACAAAAGCTGACTTTAACGCAAATTCTTACAACACCTAAACGCAAATTCTTACAACTTTTGGCAGAAAATTTTAGGTGAAATTTGGAAAAAGGTCATAGTATCAGGGTTAAATACTGTTCTGATAGTCCCCTACAACCTACATATGCAATATCAAAGGCCTGAGCCCACTGATCTTTGAGAACTCACCTTAACACCTCACCTTAACACAAACTTTTAGGACTTAAAATTTACTAAGTCCGAGAAAAACATGAAAATTGTGACTGAAAAAAAAGAAAATTTCCGTTAAATTTCTGCATACAGTCGGGTTAATACCTACAGTTGTTATTGAAATATGAAAATCAAGAGTAATGAGAAGTTAAAGCACCACAATCTGCACAAAAGCTGACTTTAACGCAAATTCTTACAACACCTAAACACTAATTCTTACAAGTTTCGGTAGAAAATCAGCCTCAAATTCCTCAAATATGCATGTATTGAGGGTTAAATATTACTGCAATGGAGTTCAGTAACCCAAGTGTAGAATATTAATCGCTTGGAAAGACACATAGAAACACAACTCACCTAAACACAAAGTTTACAAAGTTTTACAACTTAAAATTTACAAAGTCCGAGAAAAAACATGAAAATTTTGAGTGAAAAAAAAAGAAAATTTTCGTTAAATTTCTGCATACAGTAGGGTTAATACCTACAGTTGTTATTGAAACATGAAAATCAACAGTAATGAGAAGTTAAACCAGCACAATCTGCACAAAAGCTGACTTTAACACAAATTCTTACAACACCTATAAACGCAAATTCTTACAACTTTTGGCAGAAAATTTTAGCTGAAATTTGGAAAAAAGTCGTAGTTTCAGGGTTAAATACTGTTCTGATAGTCCCCTACAACCTACATATGCAATATCAAAGGCCTGAGCCCACTGATGTTTGAGAAATTCACCTTAACATTGAATCTTACAATATTTGACACGCCGGACGCCGACGCTGACGCCCGAGGTTATCACAATAGCTCACCACATCTTACAGATGTAGGTGAGCTAAAAACATATTTGTCATTTGTATAATTTCAATAAAACCATAACATGTGACCCCTCAGTGGAACGAGCTAGTTGCAATGAGGGGTCACATAATATTATTTTGTGGAAATGTTTGGAAAATATGTTTACAAAAGATAATTAAAATACTAAATTGTGATTTCGTGTGCGTTGAGTGAAGGGTTAACTAGCACTTTAACATCAGATTTCATTTTCAGACTTTTTTTAAAAACTTTTTTGAAAAACTTTAAAAAAAAAACAATAATTAAAATAATAAATGTTGATGTCGTGTGGGTTGAGTAAAGGGTGAACCCTGTACCTAACATGAAAAGCAGACGACACTTGCAAAATTATTGAATAAGAAACTGTTTTCATTTTTTGCCTAAAAAACATAGCTTATGACCCCTCATTGGAACGAGCTCGTTCCAATGAAGGGTCATAAGCCATGTTTTTAGGCAAAAAATGGGAAAAATAATGGAAATTGAATCGCAATTTTTATGAATAGCGCTGACCGGTTTGGGCCGTTACGCGAGGAAAGGGATAAAATGAATACGAGTTAGCTTATATGGCGTGAGAAATGTTTCCACTCGTTTCCCCGATCTATCAAATAGATACAAACTTGAAACAACTGACACAAACGTTATTCATCGCGGACGATCGTCGGGAGGCCGAATTGAATCGAATCGAGAGTTGATTCGAACTTCTAACGTTTCACGGTTCGGGGTGCCGGAAGCCCACGATTTTAATCGTGATTGTCCCTGGTAAATCCGTAGACATAACCGTGGCGTTCCGGGATAAACCCTCGCGCTTCCACCGCCTTGTTTGTTTTCGTGGGGCGATTTTCAAAATGTTTGAAAATTTCATTTTTTCCGTCACCAATCGTAAGTGACCGTATAAAACCGTAGACCCCAGGGCACAACCGTAGCATATCCGTAGTCGATCCGGCATTAACTGTCGGCAGAAATGGGGTCCCGATTGACCGGGTAAAACGCCGGATAGACAACGGATATACTACGGTTGTGTCCCGGTGTCTACGGTTATGTTACCGTGACATAACCGAAGAGACCGTATAAGAACCACTGCAGAACCGTAGCATATCCGTAACACCGTAGCATGACCGTGAATAACCGGGACAAACCGTAGGTTAACCGTGGCTTTTCTGTAGCGCTTCCGATGGTGCCGTAGCATAACTGTAGGAAAACCGCCACATAACCGTAATAATCCTTGGCGAATCCTTGGTATTTCCTTAGCACAATCTAAGCAAACCCTTAGCGTTTCAATAGATCTTCCGTAGGCGCCGTAGCCACACCCTACAGCCACCGAAGAAACTGTCTACCGTGGCCAAAAACACGCCGGTTTTACCACGGTTCAAAACCGTAGAGATACGAGGCCCAAACCGTGAAAGTGAGAACCCCGCATAATACCATGGGATGCCCAATCACCCGCAACATAAGTCCAAGGGCAATAACTCGCAAAGAATTATTTGGACATGGCTGGTTCGTAATCCCAATTATGATATTATATCAAAAAGCTGTATACTGAATTTAAAAAAAAATCTTGAACAGTTTTCTGTAGCAGTGTTAGTTTTAATGTGTTTTAAATTAATATGTCTCAACTGTTTATACTTTTGTCAGCCCTTTTCGAATTGTAATTTAGCTCGAGTTGTTTGTTGTATTATAACTTTCTGGTGGCAGTTACAGGCTTCCACAGATCATTTCCGCGTTCTGATGTCATGTGATACACTGTATAATATGGCACCCTGAGAGGGACTGTAACACTGGTGCCCAACGAACAGTGGCGGCGCTACGGGGGGGGGGGGGGGGGCATGGGGGGGGGGGGGCATTTGCCTCCCCCCAACCATCTAGCATGCATTTCCATCCACCCTCACACACAAACACATTCAGTCACTCTCTCTCACACACACACACACCCCTCTCTTTTTTATTCCCAATAATTTCCCATACACACTTAGCCCAAAGCCTCAGGCTAGCTGATGAACACATCCAGGCAGTAGAGATTTAAAGACTCGGATGCAGATACTTATAAGTTATAATTAAGTTATGAGCCAACAAAGGCAGGTCTATCCATATCCCTTGTCCACAAAAATTCATGGATTTCGCATTCTCTCTCTCTCTCTCTCTCTCTCACGCACAGGCCCACCAGACGCGGATCCTGGATTTTTTGAAAGGAGGACCGCTAATTACCATTACATTTAATCGAAACTTGGACCCAAAGTCCGTAATATAATTTTTTGGTTTGGTACGTCCACAGGACGTACCAAACCAAAAAAGTATATTACGGACTTTGGGTCCAAGTTTGGACTACCTCATAACAAAGTAATGATATGATCCTTTACGTATTTGCCCCCCTTCATGGGAGTCTGCCCCCTTCATGGGAGTCTGCCCCCCTAGTTGCCCCCCTCCCCCACAAAACAATTTCTGGCGCCGCCACTGCCAACGAAATGATACAATGGTCACCACGTCGACATTGATTCATCTAGCATCAACTACTAGAGATATCAGCGCCAACCACGAGACACCTTCTCTTGCAGTCCCTCTCAGGGTGCCATATTATACAAGAAGGCTCAATGGGATGAGATCTGTGCCACACTAACTCACAACAGCTTTCATCAATATTTATTTACAAGCTCCTGGTACCTTAACGTTACAATTCAAATCAGGAATTAGAATGTGGTTCCAATTCCCACAATCCTCAATCAACCGTACATAGCACAATGACAAATAAACCATCATCGAATATCATCATCATCTTAAACAGGCACCATCATTACCATCACACACAACCATAACACACCATACTGTGCTGTATTAGTAAAGGTATTGTACCAGTTAAATCCACATAAATGCAAAATACAATCAAATGAACAGATACAATTTTCAAAACACAAGAGAAAACAGACATGGATCCCAATGATGACAAAAGGGACCAGTCAAAAGTACTCAGTGTATCACATGACATCAAAACGCGCAAATGGTCTATGGAAGCCTGTAAATGCCACCAGAAAGTTATTATACAACAAACAACTCGCGCTAAATTACAATTCGAAAAGGGCTGACAAAAGTATAAACAGTTAAGACATATTAATGAATTTAAAGCACATTAAAACTAACTCTGCCACATTTCTTTCAAATATGTTTACAAGAAATGGAAATGTGATGATAATACATTCTTAGTCCAACAGAGAAAGCCAATGACTCTTGAAGAAATACTTGAACACGGCTGGCTTGCAATCCTATTCATGATATTATCACTAAAAACCAATATATACACCTGGAACTTAATTAAGCACCCCGTTTTTCGCAGTGGTTTTAACAGAAACTGTCATTACTTTCATGCTATCTTTCAGATGGCCAAAAGTGACTGTTTGCGGAAAGATGGTCTATTGGCAAATGAAAAACAACACAACGATGAAAATATGCAGTATTTTAATGTCGTTAATTACACATATCTATCTGTGAGGTCCGGTTGCTCAATAGGTAGAGGTACAGGCTGCAAGCCGAGCGGTCCTCGGTTCGAATCCCATCTGCGGCAACCGCGTTGTGTCCTTGGCCAAGACACCTTACCCCCATTGTCCACATGGGGCACGGTGGCGTTGTGATGGAAAATGTTCTCTCGACAAGTATGGTGCTGGAATGGTCCATGGTGAAAGAAAGTCGGTAATTACTGACCAAAACAATGTAGCTTGTGATCTCCCGAACACAATAGCAGTGTCTGGCGCCAGTGGCGAGTGTATTCACCACGTGCCCGGATGACAGCCGGAACCCTACGATACGGCCCAGAGGCAACTGCTGCCACTCCTCATGCAATGCAGCTCCAAATCGGTCAAACGCTATTCAGGCGAATCCTTGCTTGCACACGACGTCCAAGAAAGTCCCAGATGTGTTCTAAGGGATTCAAATCGGGTCTCATTGCAGGCCAAGGTAAAGTTTAATAGCGTTGTTCCGAAGGAATGCCCTCACAGCATGGGAACGACGTGGCCTTCCATTGTCGTCCATGAATACAGGGCGAGCAGCCAACGGGTGGTTGTCAAAATGAGGCACGACAACCGGATTGAGAATGTCCCGGATGTACATTAAGATCCCCACGTACAGTCACCATATCGTTTACAATCAAGAGAGAGGCATCCCCAGATCATTACTGATCCTCCACCATAAGGGACAGTAGGCCTGATGTTCCTGGACACGTAAGCAGTATTTCAATGCCTCCACACTCTCATGCGACCATCTGTGACGGAAGCAGGAACATACTCTCGTCTGACCAATGGACTATCCTCCACGTCCTGAGATTCCAATGTTGTGCTATACACCACTCCAAATGTCGTCTTTCATGCTGATCGGACAGAGCCGGATGCTTGATGACGCTTCTGGACCTCATATCCAGTGCGTTGAGACGGTTCCGGACAGTTCTGTTGCACAAACGCCTGTTGGGGAGCCAAAGGCGTTTAAAACCCCACTTGAAGCAAAGGGTTCACGCCTAACGAGGCGTGCCAGACTCCGATCTTCCCCAAGTAGATGCCTTCTGGGGTTGTCCAGGCCTTGGTCGATCCTTAACATCGTTGGTTTGTTGATGTTTTCGGACAAGTCTGCTGATACAGAATGACTATAGCCAAGTTACCTTCCAATAGCTTTGAACGACATGCCCGCTGCATGCGTGCCAACGATTTGCCATCGTAGTGCCTCTGACAGTCTCCTCCTTGAAATGTCAACATTTATTGATAAAAGAGATAAATTTTAGTTTTATACCCAGATACTGCATGTGGATGATAGTGTTTTGTGACATTCGTGGGAAGCATGCTCGACGTAGACGAGGAGATGTGTTTGGGGTACGCTATCAACCAGAAACTTCTTGTTTCACTAGATGAAATGCACTGCAAGACATAGCAATCATTAAAAATCAGAATCAGTAACAGCAACTTCACTGTCATGAAACATTTCAGGGGGTGCTCAAGTTCTTGGTGTATATTATATTTGGCCAAAAAAATCAGACAGAGCTGCATGGTTAGCAATCCCATTCATTTGGGTAAAAATATTTCGAATGAATGTTTTTCTTTTAAATGCAATGACAAGAAACGGGAAAGGACAGATGGACCCAATTCATCCCCCCCCCACCTCCCACTACGTTCCGGAGGATAATAATCATGGGGCCATATGTAAGACTGGCAGTAGTGGAACTATTTATTATTATTTATTGGTGTTTAAGGTCACATACTTATGCACAATGGCTAATCGTGACCGTGACAGATTTACAAGTGGAGGAAGCCGGAGTACCCGGAGAGAACCACCGAGCATTGACGATCAACTGTTAGCTCCTCAACATTCTAACTCTGTTCAAGCTCCGCTCAAGCAGGGTTACAGTGGTTGAAGACATGTGCACCATCGACGTGCAGTACGCCTTAGTACACGGTGTATTCGTACCGCCATGTAGGCAACCTGGATAAAGTGCCTTGCCCAAAGACACAATGCGGGTCGTTCCGGACGGGGATCAAACTTGGGACCTCTAGCATAGAAGTCCGAAAGTCTACTACAGAGCCACCGCGCTTCCGGCACTAGTTGAAGCTAACAGGACCGATACCTAGCAACAGTAGATTAAGTGGTGGTCATCAAGATGTGGCAGAGGTATGTGGTTGCAATAGAAATGGAAGTCGAAGTCTGAGCAGTGGTAGTCAATGGCAGTGTCAGACATGGCTTTAAAATGGGTCTGTTTCATTTGAAATGTTTCTTCGGTTTTCAGGAAAGTGTCGTCCAATGTCGCGGAATATTTATTTATTGGGGTTTAATGACACTTTCGATGGCCAGTGTAATCTCGTGTCGGATAGTTTGGAAAAGTCTGCCATTTGCTCGCTGTTGCTCGGCGGTTCTATACGGGAACTTCATAGAGAACCACTGAACAACGGCGAACAAATGGCAGACTCTCCAACGTACTAATTCTACATTCGTTGAAGAAAGTGCACAATCGATGTGCAGTACGCTTTAGGGCATAGCGTCACCATTCCCCCACGTGGGTGGGCAATCGGGATCAAGTGTCTTGTCCAAGGACACAACGCAGTTAACCCTGGAAACGATCGAACCGTCCAATGCCGTAACCACTGGGCCACCGGGTGCCACCAAGGTCGCGGAGAGAATGAGGGTTGTACGTACCACAACCAAATCATGGCTGTAAGATGAAGGCCGATATATATAATGTTCGGATACTGGTTTCACTGTGTGTGGACGGATGTAGTAGTATTATTCCGCCAAACAGCGGTATTGGTTTTTTCGATAAGATATCTCGCCTCGACGTCGAACGATGAGTACAATTTGTGTTATTTATTCATTTTTAACCCCAAACAAGAGGCTTGCATCGCCAAGCGCTGCTAATTCACCCGCATCCCCAATTGGGAAGGGGAGGCATAGGTGTTTTTCCCCCCATAAAATCACTCTAAATCCGGCCAAACTCATCTTGGAGCAAAAAATGTTTTTGTGGCCTAACTGACCGGGCAGGGGGAGGGGTGGGGGTCATTGAAGTAAAATATTTTCTCTGCATGTAATCACTCCAAGTCCTTCAAAAAGCATTTTGGAGCAAAGAAAAAAATGCCTAATTGACACAAGAGTGGGGAGATGAAGGGGGAGGGGTTATAGGAGTCAATTTTTTTTTACGCATGCACTCACTCTAAATCCTTCAAAATGCATTTCGGAGCAAAGAAAAAAATGCCTAATTGCCATAGGGGTTGGGTGGGGGAGGAGCAATTACTCTTGACAATTTTCATTGGATAATGGTGGTTGACGAACCTGAGGTAGCCATTGTTACGTTAAAAAAGAGATATATAAAAAAATTGATATTTTGTTACTGATGTTACAAAGTTATTCCATAAACATGGTATTTTTTAGGGCAGTTACTCCCATATCGCTGGTCATCGAACTTGATGTAGACATTGTTGCTATCGAGACATATACCGAAAAGAACTGAAATCCGGTTTTTATTGTTAAA